>CM075961.1:70874363-71604363 GCA_038048745.1 Coluber constrictor foxii
AAATAAATCATTCATTCATTCATTGGTATCTTTGATCTAAAGTTCTTAAATCCATCAACCTGTTGTCCAGATCTCTTGTTTGTTTTCTGCTGCAGTGACTCTAAATCCAAGGTTTGGAGACTATGGCTCTCTAGGTGTTGTGGGATTCCATATTTCATCATTACCAGCCATAGAGTTAATGGTCAAGGATAATGGGAGATGTATTCAAATAACTCCTAGAGACCTGTAGATTTTTTGCCCCCAGTCTACATATTAGAGAAGTAAATGATTTATTTATGGAATGTAAGAATCTGGATTTTATAAAATGAAGCACATGAATGAAAATTCATAGAAATCAATATGGGAATATATTTTTGAATATACGGTTCATTTTCTTTCTTTTTTTAGTAAATTTATTTATTTTTATTTCTCATAAAACACACTTAAATGTACAGTCTCTTATCCATTATTAACCATACATATTGTTAGATAGGTGGATTGAAGAGACTGGAGACAAGTTTCAGAAAACAGCTCTTTGTTCAGCAACTATTTACAATCCAGCAGCCACCCTCTCAGATAGACAGCCCTTTTATAGGGAGCTGTCAGGAAAACCAGCCAATCACATTCTTCCCGCTTAAACAGCGGACCAGAGGGAAAACTATCCTGTCAATATCTAACACATATTATCTTTTTTCATGTTAGTTCATTCTTCATCTTAAAAAATTAGGGTATCCTCGGGGTTGCTCTTCTACCATTTCCTCTCCCCTATTTTACAACAAACCTTTCTCTCTTTCTTTCCTTCCCTTCCTTCTTCTATTCCTTTCTAGTTTCCTCTTAACATATGGTTCGTTTTCCATGGTATTTCATATCCCAACCCTAAAAAAGGTGGAATAATATAAGTATGCAAAGAAAACTGTTTCATAAAGAGCAGTAAGCAAAAGAAAGGATAACTTAGAAAAAGTAGACACATCTGACAGCTGGAAATATCTCATTTGTCTGGATATGAGACACAATTCCTGTGCTCATTATTGGGTGTTGTGAGTGAAACTGCATTCTTGTGATGGGCCTAGAGTGTATACATGTGCACAGTTTATAAAAATGAATGAGGAATGCCCATGCCATCTTAACTTCTGATGTGGATCCTTCATATAACAACTGAGGTATTTTTTGTTACCATTTTAGACTGCTTGTGGTATAAGCCTTAGGGTGATCTGCTAAGAATGTGTGACAAATGCTCAAGTCATAAAAGTAATTCATAAACAGCTGATGAGTTGGTAAACCTGTTTTTAGAGCTGGACCAGTTCAGATGCTGATCATGGACAAAAATGGTTGCAGTTCCTCCATGCAATAAACTCAAACCTTTCCATAAAGAAAACTAGAGACCAAGGAATTAGATACTGCTTTGCCTTGATATTTGCTTGTTCAGTTTTATAAAAGAATAACACCAGTAGTTCGAATCATTATAAGCACAGTTTCTTTTTCTGACATTTATGAAAACAAAGTGGCTTTTGGAGATAATATCCATTTGGTCAGAATGGAGAGTGGATCCAGCACAGAATAGCTACCTATTTCAAAAAATATGGCTATTCTCTTCTGTTCTTCACTGACATTAGATACCATAGTTTTCATCCTTCTCCTACTCTTCTTGATTAATAGAAACTATAACTTTCATACTGCAGGGCATGTTGGCTATGAATTGGAGGGATTATTGACAATATAAGGATGCTAGATTGCAGAAGACTGAATAGTAAGTACTGAGCAGCAATGATTAAGAATCCCTTATCATACTGACAGCTATAACAGAAACTTATTACAACATAGGTTGTAATGTACATTTATATTTCAAGTATGATTATTCATCTCCATCTAGCACTAGAAATCCAGGGAACTATCCTTAGTAGGACATATATTGCCTAGGTAAAAAAGACAGGGTCCCACCCCCACCCCATCCCCTTCATAATGCTTGCCAGTTTAAAGCTGTTTTTTTAAAGTTTTTTTATTTTCATTTCTCATAAACATACACAAATGTACAATCTCTTAGCCATCATTAATCATACATATTATCTTTTGATTTTCATATTTGTTCAGTCTTCCTCCTAAAATTTTAAAATCTACCCGGGGTTGCTCTTCTACCATTCCATATCTTCCTTATTTCACAACAACTCTTCCTCTCTTTCTCTCCTCTTTCCCTTCCCTCTCTTCTTCTATTCTTTTCCACTTTCTTCTTACCTCCTCTCCTCCCCCTTCTCTCCTTCCCCTTCCTTTTCCCCACTCATCCCCTCATCCTCCCTTTCTAATCTACTCTTCTACTCTTGTTTCCCCTCCCTTTCTTCCTCTCCTTTTCCCTTTCTCCTGTCCCACTCTCTCCTTTTCTCTCTTCTTCCCTCTTCTTCCTATCTACGCCTCTCTCCATTCCCTCTCTATTGTTGTTTTTCTTTTCAATTCAATATATTTTCAAGATGGTGTTCAAGCAACCCCAATTTTCTATTTACATACATTTTCCTTTCAATTTCTTTTCTATTTTACTGGTTATGCATATATCATCATTAATGTACATTTATATAATAAGAGTTTTTTTCATTTCCCTCCCCTTTCCCCCTTTTTCATTTACTCAGGTGTCATCTAGGTTTCTATTCCTTTTTTGTTTTTTCTCTTGTTTACTTTTACCCTATCCAATTTTGTTAATCTCTAATCTGTTGTTCATATTCCTTTTCTAAAAATACACCAATTCAGTTTAACAGTTTAAACCTGTTGTGACTCTTAATGAATTCAATGCAGTGTACTTTTGATACAGGTCTGAAAGCGTCCTCAATCCACTTCAGCAATTTGAACTTTGCATGTACTGAAGTAAATATATGATATGCTTTTAGATTCCTTCCATATCAAAAGTCATTAGAACTATTTTAAAAATTATGCAGCTCCTCTATCTTTTCTTCCTTAGAGAAGTAGATCTCCTCTAATGGAAAAGATGAAATAGCTGATAGAAAATATATGGAAGAATTATAAGTTAAAAGACATTTCCCAAAGTAATATTTCAAGATATGAAGCAGACTGATTGCACAACACAACCTATCTAGAATCCCCAGATGCTTCTACAACAACAAACTAGATCATTACTCAAATCTAGTAATTCTGGGGTTGAAATCTGGCATGTTGAAGAGCTACATGTTGGAGTAGGATGCTGTAAATGAGGATAACACGCTAACCACTCTCCCTCTCTCAATAATGTAAAGCTGGACAATCTTCCAGCACTGAAGCTATCATAACAAGAAACATTCTCAGTGCAGGAATCTGTGGCTCCAGTTTGTGAGAGCTGGCTGGAAACATTCATCAGCTACTGACAAGTTTGACATTCATCTCTTGACTTGCCCTTTGGCCTTCACGATGGTGATGATGAAGCCATACCAAGACAGCCCAGCCAATGATTGTCCAAGGATCTGTCACTATCCCTGCCAGAACAAACAACAGAGACAAATGGCCCCCATCAACAGTAAATGGCACTTAATCACATGCAGAAGGGAAACTGGTCAAGCAGACTATCGAGGCACCATATGTGAATTCTTAACTAATCGCCATAAATTGCTCCAATTTGTTAACAAGCTTTGCAATGGGCATATGAACCCCAAAAGCTACAAAATTCTTTCAACTTCAGCCGCATGGAAATAATTTTGCACTTGTGCCTGCCTGGACATTTTCCCAACTTGACTGAAAATGGCAGTCCTGGAGCTGGTGCTGTTTGTTGCCTTTAGCAGTCTATGCTTTGTGTAATGCTGGTGAAGGATATTGGTAAAGGAGGAACCTAAAGGAAAAGTTGAAGGAATCCATTGAAGTCATACTTAGTGTGAAACTGGACAAAGATATTAAAGTTATAACTCATGTACTGTCCAAGTCAATCTTCCCAACTGAGTGCCTTTCAGATGGGTTAAAACAATTTCCAATTATCATATGGGCTGGTGCTTATGGGAATTTTATTCCAACTTATTTGATGGAAGTTGAGAAGTTTATCTCTGAGATGCATCCTCCAGTTTTCTCTAAAAATTTTTCAAAGGAGTAAGCTGCAATTTCCATAGTTCTCTTTACTGTCTGCTATTTTAAAATTTACAACTTTTTGTTGGGAGGTGCATTGTAGTATGTGTTTGTTTGTTTTTCCCTTTTTAAAGTTTGAGGACAAAATTATAAGTACCTTGCCCAGTTCTTTCCTCACAGGCATTCTCTGAGTTAGGTTAGAACAAAAGACAGCAACTAGCTGAGAAAAATTAGTAAGCTTCAAGACAGAATGAGAATATTAAAATCAGGTCTCACTCATTCTAATCAAATGCCACATTGTCCACCCTGACAGTATTCAGAATATGCATATGATTAAACTATTGAATGCAGCAGCTCCATGTTTGTACTTCTTCTAAGCCTGGAACCCAGGACATGAAAAACAGGCTATCTTTTATGCTGAATTTGAAATTTTCTTGGAAGCTATTTGCTAACTGACTGTAATAGTGCTGGCTGTTAGAATGCTGGCTCTATATTGAGTTAGGATTTCTGGTAAACATGTCATGAAGTGGCTGTAGTGGAAGCCGCAACTTCTAGCACAACTGACATTGTTATTGTTGTGTAGAAACCAATCATGACTACAACAATTGGATGGATGATACTTCAGACAGACTTTCATTATACATCAAACTTGAATAGCCTAGCCTAGCTGCTTTTTAATGGCTGTTTCCACAACATGCAGACGCACTGTTCATACTTTAGAATATTGCGTGGTTCAAATACAGTTATTGTGAATATTTTATGGTTCAAGATGCTGCCTGAATCAGAAAACAGGATTAATTAATAAGGCACGGTAATAGACCATGCAAACACTCCTGACATGTTCCTATGTTTTGTCTTTCTGTCAGTTTCTTTTTAAACTCTGAGATATCTTTCCATTGGTACAATTATGATGGAGCCCAAACTAAACATAAAACATAAATAATAGACAAACATGAGGGTATCTGTGAAACGATTTCCCCTTCTTGGCTTCCATCACTTTGTACTACATGTGGAGCTCATGTAACTCCATACAAATATTTCACCCCGCCAAAATAAGAAAAAATAATGTTCAAAACTATGGTAGGAAGATGTCTATCCTTGACTACTCTTCTTCTTGGTGCCCGATTTTCTTCTTGCAAGGAACTTTGTTTATTTGTTTGGGGAAGGAATCACATTATCCCTTGCCTTTCGGAATTGGCACTGCCCAGTTGTTACCACTTCAAAATTTGTTGCAAAGTTTATGAGAAATCAAGACACAATCAGACCCAGCCATCCAGGCTTGTTCTCCCCACTTTCGTAGGATTTAACTTTATTCAGGTTATAGATTTTTTTTTCTAGATATATGGGTAGTGCTCGACTTACGACCGCAATTGAGCCCAAAATTTCTGCTGTTAACTGAAACATCTGTTAAGTGAATTTTGCCTCATCTTATGATCTTTCTTAACCACAGTTTTTTAAGTGAATCACTGAAATTGATAAGTTAGCAACTCAGCTGTTAAGTGAATCTGGCTTCCCTATTGACTTTGCTTGTCAAAAGGTTGCAAAAGGTGATCATATGACCTTGGGACACAGCAATGGTCATAAATATGAACCAGTTGCCAATCATCCAAATTTTGATCACATGATCATGGGGATGCTGCAAAGGTTGTAACTGTGAAAAATGGTCATAAGTCACTTTTTTCAATGCTATTGTAACTTTCAAAGTTCACTAAATGAATGTTGTAAATTGAGGACTATCTATACATATCAACGCACTGCCTTTTTTCATTGGTCTGGTTAGGTTTACTCTTGTCCAGGTTAATCCAGTATTCTATGGCCACTGAATAGGTTCATTGGATCCTCAACTGATCTTTCTGAAAATCTTGAAATTCTTTTCCCCCCAAATCTGGACTTTTTTTTCTTCTTCTTATGGGTGAAAAAGCCATAGCCCTTGCAGAAATGAGACAGCTGTGGGATGATGGAAGCCACAGTCCAACACCTTGGAAAAGAAGGGGCTGTTGAAAGGTGATGTGTATCTGCTAATCCAGGTGATGTATATCTGCTAATCCATAAAATTTGTATCTTAATGTCTGGATGCCAGTTACCAAGAGAGTTTGATATAGACAATGTTCAGTTCAATGGATTCCTTTGCCAAGTGGGCAATTTGCTCTTAGTCTTTGATGCATGGAACAGATTGTGTGGGTTTTCATTGGAAGGATAAGTGCAGGATGCTTGGGTGGAAGTGGGAGAACTGTCCACCCCTTCCCTTCATCTTCTTATTCAGAATTAAGCTCCTTAACTCAGAGAACTCCAGCCCACCTGTGACCAATGCTGCCGTCACACCCAGTTTTGAAAGGGGCCTTTGTACTTGCCTCATTCTACCTGGGCTTCACCTTTGGTCTGTGATCACAGGGCTGTCTCTTTTAATTATCTCTCTTCGTCCCGCCTGGACTGTTCATCCAGAGGTCATCTGGGGTCGTTGCTTATTGGGAAGAAGAGACGTCACCAGGAGGGTTGTGTTTCAGGACTTTCCTTTGATGCCAGAAATTACATGTTGGTTCTTCCCCCAGCTCCCAGGGACAGATGCAAAAACTAAAAGGCATTCACTTCAGAATGGATTGTGCTTTCCTTGCACAATCAAGCAAAATGTGCAAGTTGATCATCCAGTGCACAAGCGCCAAATGCTGCTCCCCCTTATATGATGAGATCAGAACCTTGACAGGACTTTCGACAGTCCTGGAATACTTTTACATCTTTAAACCCATCTTCTTAGAAATCTGTTCCTACTAGCCGATTAGTTTGAGAGCAAAGCTTGTAGGTCTTCAAGCAAACATCTTTTAGAATAGAAGAATAGAATAGAATAGAAGTCTTTATTGGCCAAATGTGATTGGACACACAAGGAATTTGTCTTGGTGCATACGCTGTCAGTGTACATAAAAGAAAAGATACATTCGTCAAGAATCATAAGGTACAACACTTAATGATAGTCATAGGATACAAATAAGCAATCAAATCACACTAGGAAACAGTCAATATAAATTGTAAGGATACAAGCAACAATGTTACAATCATACAGTCATAAGTAGGAGGAGATGGGTGACAGGAATGATGAGAAGATTAATAGTAGTGCAGACTCGGTGAATAGTTTGACAGTGTTGAGGAAATTATTTGTTTAGCAGAATGATGGTGTACGGGAAAAAAACTGTTCTTGTGTCTAGTTGTTCTGGTGTGCAGTGCTTTTCAAACACTCCTAGCAGAAGTGAGGTAAAGCACCAATAAGTTCTCTTCTCCTGAAGAGTTCATCAAGATGCTCCAATGAACTTCATCCATATAATCTATCAAATCTAAGAGTTTAAAAGCAGTCCTTGCAAGATTCCTTTGCTAGTTGTAGACTCAAAATGAAGAACACAAATCTATTGGATTTTTGCTTAACCCACTCTTTCTCTCCAGAAGACACTCTTCACCCAGTTGTTTTGAGTTGGACATCAGTTATTTTAATTGCTATATATTTTTCATTGTGCTTTAAATGTATGTGTATGTATATATGCATGTATTTATAAGGTATACCTTACATGTGTGTGTGTTGTGTACAGACAGAATATAACAATAACAATAATAGTATGGAAAAACAAAGTAAAAAATCACACACATATTAGAACATACATCAGTTTTAATTAATATAATGAATTAGCAACTGAAGAAAAATCATAATGGAGATTGGGGCTTCTAAAATGTGACAAGATAAATATTTTATGACACAAACATGTCTCAGTGTATTGGGGTACCCTATTATGACTATCATGTATATTCTAAAGCAGAACTTTCCAAGCTTTGCAAATTTGAGATGTGTGGACCTACTTCCAGAATTCTCCAGCTAGCATGCCAACAGAATTCTGGCAGTTGAAGTCCAGTATCTTAAAAATGCCAAGTTTTCAAAACAGTATTTTAATGTTTCCTAGAAAGTATGGGCTGATATAGATGCAGGGAGAACTTTGCTAAAGTTGTTAGCCCTTTTCCCAAAGTTTGATTCCCAGGTTTGCAGAGCAGAAGAAAAGCAATAAAACAGTTTTTAGTCTATCATGTAGCTTCCTGCCACTGTTTCATCTTGTCTCTACTTTCATGTCTTGGAAAACCATTTCTTGCAATGGGAGAATTAATTGTGTAGGCATAGAAATTTTGTAAGACCAGAACGTTCTTTCTATACTTGCAGTTTCAATGTAATGGAAAAATACATTCTGGCTTAAAGTGCACTACCATCTAGGAGACGGAATGCAGGGAGGAAACTCTTCTAGGCAGCATATGGGTTGGGTAATGTTTACTAAGCTGCTCCTATTTCCAAGGGCCGAGAATGGTGCAATGGTGTGGGGAGACACTTAGTCCTTGTGGTGAGCCACGCCAAAGAAGTAGCTTACCATGTGGTGATGACACCCCACATGGTAGCCATATGTTCTCTAAAACATGTGTACCAGGACAAAACCTCTACCACCCCCACCCATGTATGATATCCACCCCCGCCATGTGATAAGTTTGAAGAAGCTGGTCCAGTGGGGGGTTGCTCCCAGTTCTATCCGGTTCTATAGAACCGGTAGTAAAACCGGCGGGAGGCCCTGCCCACCTGCCATGGCATCATCATAGGTAATCACAATGATTATTACCATTGTGAACTGGTAATAAAGGTAAATAGAACCCAACCCTGTGGTGATCCAGTTTGGAATCAATGAAAAAGCTCCAGAAATCACTGGATTACGCCAACAGAATGATGTCAAGCAAATACAGAGAATTCAACTTTAATAAGGACACAACTAAAAATAATTTGAGATTAGTTTGGATATGGGCTGGAGGTAAGTTGAGGGCTGTACAGTATTATAAGATACATGCTAGGGCATGTTCATGCCACATTTGGATGCATGTAAGACAAGGATCTCAGCATCTTTAAAGGTAATCCAACCATGGTTGTATTCAAATAACAATAATGAAATCAGATGTTACATTATCTCAGCCATGGCTGGGTGATGCTGGAGGGGTGCTATAAATGATCGATCATTTGGGTCCCACCTCTGAAGTGAAGACAAGTGATTTTACAATTGGCAGTTGCCATCTTAACTTTTATTTCGCTTTTGGAAGGCCCAGGATAAACTAGTTGATTTATGGAACCAATGAGCCTCTTCTTCTCTGAAGAAGGAGGAGGTTTATGTAAGAAAAGCTGTGCCTCATTTTGTGTCATAGTTGCTGTGGCACCAAACAATTCAAAAGTAACAGAAAGGGTTTAGTAGGGCAAATAGAAGCCAGTTGCTTCCTCTTAGGTTAATAAAAACATCCAAAGCCCATCATATTTGAAGCTTGCTCTGAACAGAAGTATATAGCCTAATTTATTTTATACTTGGGAAAAGAATCATGTTTATTTTTTCAACAATTTCCTTTTTCTTTCTCACATGCTCTTCCTCCCCATTTTTTTCCCAAGATCTTGGAAAATAAGTTGGTCTGGCAATCCAGTCAATAATTTGGAATACTATAAGTGCTATTTTATATATTATAATTGTGGGGAACTGAAATGGACTCCTCATCCCAGTTCATCCCACAGAGGTTCCCAATTACCTGAATTTCAATGGACGCTACATTTCTTTTTAGTCCAGATGAGCATAATTCACTGAGGTGTATGACAGAAATAAAAGTTTTACTTTACCTCTGCAGTGTGTGGTTTGGCCTGCTTGCACGAGTCATATTATTTACTCAGCAAGCAATTTTGCTTTGGGGCACTGAGACTTGATCTGCACACATGTCACTTAGTTGTGTGTGAGTGTGGTGTGGCAGCTTTGTCTTGTGGTAGAAATAGGGTGGGCTAAGAGAACGTAAGTCTCCTCCTAGTTTATGGGTCTATGAGACATCTACCCTTGAGGGATAAGATGGCAACTCTTCCATCTATTCTAGAGACTGCATTATAAGAAGTCTATCCAGCAGAGTAGGCTTGGTATTTGACTCATATTGCAACCAGGTAAGCATTTCCTGTATATCTCATTCATCTGGGAACTTCAAGAACTATTGCAGGTGATGTGCCTCTTAGTTCTTTACTAGGAACTCATTTGTATAAATATGTAGCAAACACCTTCCTAATCCTGGCCACAGAGAAAGATCTCTCAAATGACTGGAGTAGAAGCTTAATAACAAGAAGACTCATGTAACCTTGATGTGGACCAAGCACTTGCAAGTACTTCACAGGCAAACCTACTTGAGTCTTTTGATGGGTTTTGCAAATGCTTTTCAGATAGTAGCAAACCTGGTTTCAAGTCTGAGCATTCTTTTGACTGTAAAAACCCACTTGTAACATTTTAAATTGCATAGAGAGAAGGGGCTCTACCCTTTCAGTGAGAAGAGTGGTCATTCGAGAAATTCACAGTATGTTTTCTCACTTGTCATGTGTCAACTGTGTGAGGTAGTCCAGACAAGAAGCAGAATCTTGCCAGTCTGACCCCTTATGGACTTTTTGCTGAAGAAAGAAAAGAAGAAACCCTAAATGTGTGATTTATGTGTTTGTTGATTAGAAAGAATAGCTTAAAGAAGAAGGAAATTATGATGTAGCCTTAGAGAGAGGAGGTAAAACACAAATGCATTTATAACTTCAGTCAAAAGGATTGAAAGATGTTCCTTACGAATTTTTTTCTTTTCTTTCTTACTTGTTTGCTATTTTTGACGGTCTTTGTTTTTTTTTAATATATTTGTATTCCTTTTAACTTGATAAAAAAAGTTCTTTAATCAAACTATATGTACATTTTTCAGTTAAATGGAGCCCCAAACTTTTGTTGTTAAGTGAGACATTTGTTAAGTGAGTTTTGCCGCATTTTACAATCTTTCTTGCCACAGTTGTTAAGTGAATCACTGCAGTTGATAAGTTAGTAACCTGATTCTGGCTTCCCCATTGACTTTGCTTGTCAGAAAGCCGCAAAAGGGGATCACATGATCTAGGGACACAGCAACAGTCATAAGTAAGAGTCAGTTGCCAAGCATCTGAATTTTGATCACAGGCCCATGGGATGCTGCAAACTGAAAAACTGTCATGTCACTTTTTTCATTGCCATTGTAACTTTGAACCGTCACTAAACAAACTGTTGTAAGTCAAGGACTACCTATATTATTGCAAGCCTGAAAGTATAACTAATCCCCCTTATCTTTACAGTCCAAGAAACTAGAGAGGATCCCTTTTCTTGCCACATGCCAATTCATTCTGTGGCTCAGTTGTATCTTATCTGACTATTGCCTAGTCTACGACTCTTCTTCTGTCTCCCAAAGTTATTCTCATATAATATTACATCATGAATGCCTTTTTCCCTCAGAAATAATGTTTCTCCTTGACTGCTTTTATGGTATTTAGTATTTAGTATCAGTATTTATTTGATTTGTATATCGCCCTTCTCCAATAGGACTCAGGGTGGTGAACAGCCAAAGTAAAACATAGTATGCAAAATTTAAAACAATTTTAAAAAATTATTAAATAATTTCGGCCCACAATTTAAAACAACCCAATTAAAATCAATTAGAATTAAAACAAAGGATGGGATCAAGTCAGCCCGGCTAGATGAAATAGGTGAGTTTTAAGGGCCCAACAAAAAGTCCAGAGGTCCGATATCTTGCGTATCTCCGGGGGTAGGTCATTCCAGAGGGCATGGTGCATCTTTTGGGCAGTTGTGGTAGTAGGGATATTTGAAGGGTATTAATCCAAGGAGCACTAAGACATTTGATTTTTTTTATTTATGCCAATCTGGCCACGCCAAGGGTAGTGTGCAAATTCAAGGTTAGACCAAATTTGGAACATGATAATCCCTCTTCCTCTTCTGATAGTTATCTCTAAAAAATTGCTGGAATATTCTATCCCCAGAATGATATATTTTGCCTCTCCCTAGTGGCATCGATTCACAACTGAATACAGTGTGTTTCAAACTGTTTTACACCGTACCACTTGTGAGAAGCTATCAAGAAAAAGTGTATACTATTTAATACAATCAGAGACAAATCATGCCAAGCTGTTTTCTATGGAGATTGTGAAAATGATTAAGGAAGTTGGACTGAGAAACTATCTAGAAAGCATGCATCTTGTCCTGGAGAATGAATAGCTCATCTCAAAATGCTGGTGGCTTGAAAAGGCATTGGGGGGAATCTGTTTGTTTGGATTTGGTTTTTATAATGGCCATTAATATTTAGAAAGAAATATATGATGATTCAACTGTGGACATCTTTGGAGGCAGAAACTGGACTCAAATAATGAATAAAGACAGTAAGCACTGAAACCATTAGTGGCCAAAATCTCACAACCTCTGTAGCACCTCCCATGGTTAGTAAGGTGTGTGCCTCCAGCTCATGTTCTAAACACAGCATGTTATTTGCCAACTGAGCAGCAATTGTGTTTTGGAAAAATATATCCAATATAGTGCCTCTGTGAGAACCCTTAGCATTGATGTGGCATCTCAATACTCTCTAAAGAATCTGATAAATTGTCCCAGTGCTGAGAGGCCTGAATAGAAGTTTCCCAAAAGAGTCTGCCTTGTGGAATAACCTTCATATAAAAGCAGAACTAACTTTACAATTCTATTAAGGATGGATTTGGCCCTTATATATTATTTCATTCACCAACCAGATCCAAGATATCAGGGATATAGCATTGTCCTTAATAAGAACAGAACCAGTTATTTCCTCCCTTCCCCCCCCCCCCCAAATAATTATGGCTTCTACTTATTTTCCACATTCTATAAAGCATAAGAGGAGGAAGATGAGGAGGAAGACCTATCTACCTATGAACATTTAGGAGGCCCAAATAATCTCCCTGTAACCAATCTATTTGCAATAAACAATTGCTGAAAACCTATTAAAGGACCTTATAAGTATTAATTCAGCTGGGATGACTGTATTGATTTTATTCAAAATTCTGTGACTGTGATTGTTGATTTTCTTTCTTCTTGTATTTCTCTTTTTCCAATAAATTTCCCATTACCCCTTTAAATTTGATTTATTCATACTATGATTATTTATTAAAGCCTTCCCACATGTAACACTGTATACATAGCTTTGCTTGTATTTCAGGATTGACATAATGATTATGTTTTGTAATTCTGGCTTGTGTTGAAGACCAAAGGAGTATCTTGTCTATTGCCTTAGAACAAGGCTGAAGGAAGAAAAGTTTCCATCCAAGCTTGTGGTGGCCAATTATAATTATCTTTTACTGAGATTCTGGGAACCCCTTGAATAAGAACACTGCTGTAGATCCTTTTGAAGTATTGCTCCTCATAGTTGGTAATAACCTCTGTCAACCTTAAGAACAGAGGGATGGAGGAGGATGGACGTGAAAGCATTCATGTTCAGTGGTTGGAAAGGAGGAATCAGAGAATATGATTGTATTCACAATTTGCTTGATGGCTTCATGGATAGATCTGTCTGATTTAGGGCCCAGTAATAAGGGAAGCTGAGTATCAAAAAAGTCAAGATAGCCAACATAAATAAAAAGGAGTAAGGCTTCAATTACACAGTTATAGTCATGTTGTTGATGTTTTTTTAATCCTTTCTGGAGGATTCCAGAAAGGATTAAGAATCTCTGATTCTTGTTAAAGCACCCCAACAATGCCACTATTGTCACTTTCCAGAACTTCAGCAAATCTAAAACTGGTCTTGCAATGGCCTACCGGAGGCTACCCTTGAGGAATATCCAAAAGCTTAGTGCAAATTGGCAGTGCAAGTAGAATTACTGGAATTACTGATTTTTCCATTAGAAGGGATTGTTCTCTATTCTGATGGAAATTCATACTCACAATCTAGTCTCTTTAAACTGAATAATTCAGGCAGGGAAATCTCCTGTTGGGACAGAGACTGTACCATTCCACACTCCAGGCAATTCCTAGTACTCCATACTGCTGACATTAGACAAATGCTTCCCAGTCAATCATATATGTATCACTTATTATATACATAGCATCTTTTAGCTTTATTGAGTATGAGGGCTCAGAGAGCTTTCTTTGTATCTTTGCAAATAATATATAGTATTTTACATATGCATATTGTTAATTAGCTCCTGCTGAGGGAGAAAAAGAAGTTATTTAATTACTTTAAAGTCCTCAGATCTTTATTTCGGATACCCCTCTGAAGAGGATTAGAAATCTCTTTCCCCAAAGATTTTCATGATCTAAATTAGGATCTGGAAGAGGAATGCACAGAACAAAGGGAATGGGGAATGGGGGAAACAATGCCATGATCAAGAGTTAAAGCAGTGTTTCTCAATTTCAGAATCTTTAAGATGTGTGGATTTGAACATCCAGAATTCCCCTGCCAGAGATATTATCTGTTTTAAGATTAGAATAACTTCTATATTGTTAAATAGGGGGTTAAGTAAGGTGCAAGGATCTTTCCACATAAAAGTATTCAGGCATGATATTTGAAGCTCCATTGGAAGTATTGGAGCAAGGGTAAATCTATTATTTTTAATCTGTTATAACTAAGGATGATTTCAGCCTGTCTCACTCATGGAATGATGTGTCTGTACCTTTGTTTTCTTTCAAGATGCATGGATTGGATGTCTCACAGACCTGGGAGAATTTGTGGAGACTTGAAAATATATTTTTGTACTACCATTCTTGATTATTTAAACCAAATTGTCTAATCGGGTTGTCTAAATTGCTCCTTCTGGTGAGATGCAGTGCTTGTAGGATGCCTTTATTACTTACATACATGCATAATGAATACCATGCTGGCTGGAAAAGGCAAGATTTTTTGTTCTTTAAGTAATGCTTAATATTATTCCAAAGTTAGTAAAATATTATGGACTAGATTTGAAAATATGAGAATGAACGATGTATTATTCCCCACAGCAAAGAGAAGCAGAGATGGTTAAACTGATTCTTTAATCCAAATCAGAGATTGCTGTATATCTAATTTTGTCTCTATTTCAAAATTGCTTCCGGATTTTGTGTTTGCAATGAGAAAAAAAAATGAAACTTTGATTCTGCTTTGTAAACTAGACAGAATAATTGTTATAGAAATGGCGTGTACATACTGTTGTGTAAAAGCAAATGTTGTTACCTTTTACTGTGCTAAAGAGAGTTGGAAGTTGGTGCCTTTTTCTTTTTTTCTCTCATTACACTATACCCCACTCTTTCTCCTTCCCTCTCTTCTTACTTCTTCATGCTTTTTTTCTTTGTATTTTATACTTCGATAAACTAATAAAAAAGTAAAATCCTTTTTTTAAAAAAAGACAAGATTTCTCTTCCTCTAAGGCCAGGGACGAGATTTCAAATGAATATTTTAAAAAAAGAATTGAAGGACCGAAGGAGACCAAAATTGGCTCATACGTGGTAATGCAAATGGGAGGGGACTGTTTCGTTCATACCTAGATTGCAATCTTTGATGAGTCATATTTGAAAAGCAACTCCTGCATTGTGCCACTTATGAAATGCCACGTTGGGTCAAATTAAATATCTAGCTTTTATGCTCAACCTTTGAGAATCATCCACACATCAGATTTCTAACCGTCTTGCCTGCTATTTGAACACTGACCACTCTTAGTGCAGAACTAAAAAAAAAGGAGAGGAGGCATCTATACTGTGAAGTTAAGTATCATACATTTAAATCTTTTTAATATTCACAGTAAGGAGAACTGGACAACATGCATTCTGGGGAATGTCCAAACATCCTTTTTGATATTTTTAAGAGGAATAATATAACTTTGAATCTCCTGGGGGACCTTGGATCTTCATTGAGTTATTCAGCCCTAATTGAACCTTCCTAGAACTGCTTTTCTTCTTTAGTTCCCATTCATCTTTAAAACCTATTGTTTCTGAGAAGATTTTGGACTATTCCTTTAATCCTATATGTTCTAACCTATTGCACTACTGATATCCTGCATTATAGCTCCCAGTATCCTCCTGCTTATTTCTTCATGGATTTATACTGTTGCTTCTTTTCCTGTTATATGTAATAGCTTTTTGTTTCAGTAGCAAGGACAGTCCTTATCCTCTTTCTTCTGACTTCCATTCTGTACTATGTCCTGTGGAAAAGCAAAGTGGCTCTTGTCACATTAGATAGAATTTCTGCCAGAAATGTCTAAGCAAAACTTTGAGCTGATCTTCCCAAAGTTCTTCCAGTTTTTTGAATTTCCAGAGAAATTGTCCTGCCACCTTCTAGATCAGTGTTTCTAAACCTTGACCATGTTAAAATGTGTAGATTTCAACTCCCAGAATTCCCCCGTCACCAGGTTCGCCCTATTTTATATTCAGAGCAGCAAAAAACTTTTTATATTGTACACAGCATTGCAAAGCTTTTTCTTCATATGGGATGGAAAAGAAAAGATGGTAAATGTTATGTCCTTATAAGGACATCCGCCAGGGATTGGTTAAGTCCACCGGTGGGAAATTCAAATCACTGTCTATGGGCGGTGCGACTGCCAGAGTGAATATAAGGAGAACTCCGGCAGCGCAGCATCAGTCTTATTCTCGCTCTCAATAAAGTGCTGAATGGACCTGAGCTGTTCGCGTCTTTGTTTCTGCGCCTGATCTAACACTGGCGACAAAGGAGAAGAATCAGAACTCCGACCACGTGGCACGATCATCAACTGACCAAGAGCTGACCATCTCAGTAAAAAGTTTTCAGAGTTATTCTTCAGCCTTTCTTTTTTGAAAGAACATTTATCTGAAAATCTTAATAACAGAAAAAAGTGCAAAAGAAACGTAGGGAAAAAAAATAAGAAAGAAAGAAGAGGAATATTTGAAGAAGCAATTTCCAATCTTCATAAATTCTGACTAATTAAGCAATATTTCAATCCTGCAAGATTACATACAAGCACACCTTCTTTTCGTAACCCATCACTTATTCATGCATAAATTCATAAACATTTCAGTCCTGGTGTCAGCAAAATAGCCATTAATGTTTCCCAGAGCTTTATAGAAACATATTTTTTATTAACCTTGGTCAAACAAACCAATATTTACTCCTTCATTTTGTTCTGTCTTAATTTTCAATTCATTCAGATGTTGTCATCTCTCTTTGTTTTTTTTCCCCCCTATCTCAGAGGCATTTTTTAGCTCTTTAAGTGTGATAAAATGGAATTTTGAGAAACAAAAGAGGACAAATAATTTCAGGAGATGGGAATGATTGGTTGGATTCTGCTAAAAGGAAAAACTTTCAACAACAAAAACTAGAGAGTTTTTAAAATCTCTCTTTGGCCTTGAACACAACATTGGGCAAACCAGGCAGAAGATTCCAGTCTGAAAGGTTCTTGTTATCCAAGATAAGAACAGACAACTTTTTTTATTTCTCGAGAACTGCAAGTAATTTGTTAGGATCACTTATCATTAATGTAGAAGCCTTTACTCCTACTTTTCTCTCTCTCTCTCTCTCCCTCCCTCCCATCTTTCCTCTGCTAGCAGATTACTAAGGAGACAAATATCTCCTGCCAAGGTCTTTGTTCACTTACCCAGGGCATTTGAAATTAAGCCAAAATTCATATGAAATTATGCTGAGAGCTGTAAGAGGCCTTGCTTTATCTCTATTTGAAGGAAGGCAATAATGCTGCAAAGAAGGCTCAACAAATACTGGAACACTGTTATTAATAATAAAATGGTTTTCCAGAGCATATGACATCCTACCTCTGGGTCAATGGTGAAATCCATTTTTTTTTTTTACTATCGGTTCTGTGGGCATGGCTTGGTGGGCATGGTGTGGCTTGGTGGGCGTGGCAGGGGAAGGATACTGCAAAATCTCCATTCCTTCCCCACTCCTGGGGCCAGTCAGAGGTGATATTTGCCAATTCTCCAAAATTTCTGCTACCGGTTCTCCAGAATCTGTCAGAACCTGCTGGATTTCACCCCTGCTCTGGGTTAAGAGAAACCCTGTCACTGAGTTCAGCTAGTGTTCAGCTAGGACTTAGATCACACAAGATGCCGAACTAGAGATAGAAATAGAGAACAAGTTACCTGCAACTGAAGCCTCATCCCCTTCATACAGGTAGTTCTCCATTTACAACCATAATCGAACCCAATATTTCCGTTCCTAAGCAAAAGAGTTGTTAAGTGAGCTTTGCTTCATTTTACAATTTTTCTTGCCACATTTAAGTCAATCACTAAAGTTATTAAGTTAGTAACAGTTATTAAATAAATCTGGCTTTGCAAGTCAGAAAATCACAAAAGGCAGTCACATGAACCCCTGAGACATTGCAACCGTCATAGATATGAGTCAATTACCAAGCAACCAAATTTTGATCATGTTATTATGGGGATGCTGCAATGATCATAAGTGTGAAAAATGTTCATAAGTCATTTTCCCAGCACTGGTCCAATTTTGAATGGTCACTAAATGAATGCTTACGAGTTGAGGACATGTGTACATGTGTAGCAAGTCCAACACATGTAAAATATGGGTGGAACTTTGATTGTGCACAGTCGCAACCTCCATTTTCATTTCATTCACCCATCTCCTTCCACAAGTGCCTCCAAACACTCTTGAGTGTAGCATGCTGTATGAATTCATGTCCTAGAACAGGAGTACATCTGAATGGAAATAGATGCATGTCACTATCAGACCAGCCATTGCTTAAACCTCTTAAGTAAAAACGATCCTTGGCTCCATTTCATTGGGAAAAGAATATTTTTATTACAAGTCAAGTGTATTGCGATCAAGCATAGACAGAACTAAGAATTGTACACCAAAATCCCTAAATTCAATTTTTCCCTTCCTTAGCGGCCTCCCAATTGCTGATCAATCAGGTTCAAACAAGATATTTTCAGAATGGTGACTTCAAGCATAGGTTGTATGCAGCTGCCTTGTTCTCCCAGCCAATTGATCTTGAAGAAGCATCTGGGAGAGATACAGCAGTTATTTTTGTCTCCCCCGCCCCCAAACATCTCCCCTCCCATTCAGCCTCCCCAGAGTTCATGGCAGATTGTCACCATATGATAGTGAAGTACAAGCAGGTGACAGCCACAGGAAAATAGCCACAAGTTGGGGTTCATTATTAAATTATTTAATTTAACTTGCCTGATCCCTTCTACTTTTACAATTTTTTTAGAGTTTTATTCTGTTTTAAATTCTCAGCCTAATTTATATCTGTTTTAGTATGATTTTAACTTTTTTGTATTGGTTTTTTAGTCGGCTGTTCACCGCCCTGAGTCCGTCAGGAGAAGGGCGGTATATAAATTTAATAAATAAATAAATAATAAATAAATAAATAAATAAATAATGAAAATTATGGATTACCTTGGTCATGGCTGCAATTTTAGATAGCTTACAAAATATTTTTTTAAAATAATATTTTAAATAATTATTTTTTAATATTTAATATTTAAATAATATTTAAAATAATATTAAAATTAACAACTTATAACAGAAAATTATCAAACACCCACATCAGAGAAGACAAAAAAAAACCCAGTTGCAGAATTATCAAAAATACTATCCTGGAATAGAATTACACACACACACACACACACACACACACACACACACACACACACAGAGACACCACTGCCCCAGAGATACAATGCAATCATAGACATGAGTGATCAAAAGAAAATTCAATTGAGTCCAATAGGTCTTACTCCAAATAAATGATTATAGGACAATGAAATCTGGACAAAAAGAAAAACCTTTGCCATTTCATTAAATGCCGAGATGCTAATCTGAACAGCAGTGCCACCTATTGACTTGTATGACAAAGACAAAGCTGCCTTTTACAGTCACCCAAATTAAAAAATAGAATGGCAAAATATAAATGTTTTTTTAAAATTATATATTGATATCTTTTTAACCCAAACTAGATTATCCAGCAGCACGAGGGTCTCCTTTAAGCACCAGATTTCCAAAGGCCCCAGTTATTATTTAATAATTGCAGTAACCAAGTATAAAATTGTGTTGCTCACTTAATGCTGCCACTCAGACCTTGTTAAGTTACTTCAAAAAAAAAATTACTGAAACTCCTTCTTCTTGCAGCATGAATCCTTGCTCTTAACCACACTTATTCACTTTTCCATCCTAAGCCAGACATTCTTTTACTACTTTCTGGCATGTAAACCCTGACCACAACCCACTTTAATAAAACTCAGGGCTGATGTGCTGTTTCCTTCACTAAAAGTGGGAAATGCAATCTAAGATTCCCTACTGTGCATATGATTGTCAGACAGGGAGTAACAATAAACATATCTGTTATTGCACAGTAAAGGCTGCTAACCTTGATTCTCCCAACCAACCGGTATTTTTTTTTGATCCCCCTGCAATTGCCATGAGAAGGAGAAAATATGAAGATCTGACATTTCTAAAAATTAGAAATGAAAGAAATGACTCTCTGATAATAATTCGGTGAGGAAAAAAGTGTAATTATCAATAAACTGTAAATTAGCATCTAGGAAACTATATACTAGGGTATTACTTGCAAATGCATGAAAACCTATAGTCAGAAATCGAATTGTTTACATTCTCCTTTTAAAAGGCTTAGTGTATGGGGTGTAAACACATACCCAGGAGTTGATATAAGTTCTAATCATGATAGAGTAGTGGGAAACATGCTGAAAGAGCCACTGCAATCCTGGGCTGGGTCAACAGAAGCTCAATGTCAAGATCATAAGAAGTGATAGTTCCACTTCATGCTCTATTGGTGACATTACACCTGGAATACTATCTCCGGTTTTGGTTATCACAATAGAAGAATGCTGAGGAACTGGAAACCGTGCAGAGAACAGCACAGAGATGCTGAGAAGTTTAGAAAAATGATTTAAATATCTTGATATGTTTACATTAAAGAAGAAAAGGCTAAGGGGAGACACGATAGGAATTTTCCAACTCTTGAAGGGTTGTCATAGAGAAGAGAATGTGGACTTATTCTCTGTAATACCTGGGGGTATTACAAAGTCAATGGGTAGAAGCTTTATTAGAGACAGAGATCAAATTTGAAATAAGTAACACTTTCCTGCTCATGAGGCTATTAAACAGTAGAATAGCCTACTGTAGGTGTTTCATCACTGGAGATTTTTGAATAAGGAAGGATACAGGTATTTGTCCAAGGAAAACTGCCCTGGGGAGGAGGTTGAACTAGAAGGTCTCTTCTAGTACCTTCTAACTCTTATGATTCTATAAAAAACAGTATGGTTGTGGATAATATTAAATGTAGAATTAATAGAGAAATATTAAAACTGGACTAAGCTGCCCTACAACCAATACCAAACTCTCAGTTTGAGGAATCATGTTTTAAACATGTTTCTTAAAACACTCCACAACAGGATTTATCCAAACTATGAAACTATTTGGAGTATGATCCAGGTTGGATTAAGGAATGGAATAGATATCTGAGACCCACTTTTTATAATACAAAACCTAGTAGAACATTTTAGAATGTGAATGTGGATGTTTATGTATGTTTTATTGATTGTAAAAAGACACTGGTTTAAGTGAAGCTTAGTAAACTGCTAGAGATATTGAAAAGTATAGAATTAAATGATAGAGAAAAGGGTCTTATGAGTTTATGTTGGAAATAAAAACAGCTATAAACTAAGAGGAACAACAAAACAATTTCAAATATTATGTACAACATGGCAAGGGTAAGTATTAACTCTTTTGCTGTATAATATATGTTTTGAAATCATTTTCAAAGAAACTTTAGACAAATATCAAGAAGGCACAAATATTAAAGCTGCAATAACAAAACATACAGATGACAACATCCTAGTAGCAAATAATATTCATGTCTTACTCCAGTTGAATAAACCTTATGGGCTAAGCATAAATCAAAAGATAACACAAATAATAGTTATCAGTTTACATAAAATCCCTGAACCAAATATTATACTAGCAGGAAATCAAGCACTGAGGGTGCCATAAATACCCAGGCTTTATTCTGATTGATAGATGAATTCATAGTATGGAAAAAAGGAGCAGGATTGAACAAGAAAGATGTTCTTTTCAAAAAGTAAGTCAACATATTTACTGTCAAGCTTTAAGATTAAAATTTAGTTGGCAGACTGTAGAGTGTCATGTCTTGCTAGTCATTTTATATAGAGCAGAAGTATGACAGTCACCAAAACACAGACAGGAGAACAGAAGCCGTTGATAAAAAGAACATGCAAAAACTTAAAATGTTATGAGTTCAATGGGTATGAAATGAGATGCTCTTCAAAGAACGGTGAAATTGTGAATACCATCAAGAAGAGAAAACATATTTCTGCAATGAGAAATATCAATTATTTCAATTGTTAAATTCAAAGGAAATGCAGTTCCGGAAGAAATAGGTATCTAGTTTTGCAAAAATACAATGTTCATGTTTTGGACAAGAACATTAAAAAAAACAAACAAGAGGCACTGAAATTTGCCAACCTCCAATACAAGACACCAGGAGGACGAGGACGAGGATGAGGAGGAGAAGAAATATCATGGAAAGTTAAGCTATCCTCAACTTGATGCCTTCCTATTGGTCAGGGGGATTATGGATAATGGGACATGCTATCCAAAACATCTGGACTCCACCCAAGTACATCTAATTCCAGTGCAAGTATTGACGATGGAATCTAATGTTGTAGCCAATTTTTGTTCTTCAGATTGAGAATAAGCAAGCACATGTTTTCCCTAACATATTGTTTGTCAAGAGTACCCAACTTTTTTCTTTCAAGAAGCTTTCATGATTTTACTAGAGTAAAACAGGATAAAACACACATGAGGCTCAAAAATCATTGATGAGAACTAGATTCAGATCTGTTAAAAAAAAATCTGTCAGACAAATCATATCATGCATATTGGGCATTTTTTTTCATAGTTCAAGTCTGGGATTTATATTGATTCCAAATCTCTTTGCAAAGATAGGCTATTTCTCTCATAAAGGAAAACAATTTATTTTGTAATATGAGAAAAAGAGAATTTCAGATTGTGTGATTTCCTCCAAACACCAAGTTTCCTGTTTGGTTTGCATGTTTCATAAGTCTACTTTTTAAATTCCACCCCTCAGGGTTCTATGAAATTGTGGAAGGTTATAGAATGTTGGGCAAACTGAATGCATCAAATATCATTATAAGATAATCCTCTAATAATCACACAGAATGATTATGGAGCACTTAGCCATTTCTAAGCTGTGTGTGACATTAACAATATAATTAAGCATCACAATAAAGCACTGCTGTGTGCCAAAACTCTGAGAAAAGAAATCAATTCACATTTTGTGCCAAGAAATCCAAAATTCTGTGCCCATCCTGCACTCAAATGTAAAGGCTATGTGAAGATATATGCCTTTTATCTCTATTCTGCCACCAATATTTGATTTTCTGTAGATTCCCCTCCCCCCCCCCCATCAACTGGCCCTATAAAGAACAAAAATAAATGTGGTTACATACATGCAGGATGTTACTTAGGAAAATCCATGTCACTAGATGAAATGATGCATATAGAGGCAGCGTAATGGATACATAAGATTCAGCCTAGTTGAAGATTATTGCAAACTTAGAATCTGAAATCAGATTTGATTTTGCATAAAATTTCATATGGACATATTTATTACTTATTAAATTTATGCATGTACAAATGTATGAAACAACATAGCCATATAACTAACTCTTCATATAATCATTTAGTAGTTTGTCCTAATGTGACACTTCCTCACATAGGAAATTGAAACATATACAGATTTGGGGTATATTTATTTATTTATTCATTCTTGCACTTATACCCTGCCTTTTTCCTTCAGTGCTAAAGGTGAAATATTTGGGGAGGGTTTCCATACATACTACCAAAAACATTAAAAACAAACAAAAGCATCAACATAATCCAAAATTTAGGTTCAAAATAACATAAAACCAAGCTGAACACATTTGATGAATTCAACTGAACTTTGGGCAATTTTAGCTTGCAATAGAACTGAAGAATAATTTGTATCTTGATGCCTTTTCAAAAGATGCCAGAGTTGTTGCCAATGTAAACTCTGGTAGGAGAGTATTTCACCAAGTAGAGGCCACTAAAGAAAAACTGAGCCCTAGGGGCCCCATCTTTTCACCTCTTGATGATTGAGTCCCTTCAATATTCTCAACTGGGTTGGTTCTGGAGGCAGTCCTGCAAGAGTCAAACTATTTAGGGCATTAATAATAAAAAATAGGTCTCTTTGAATTGTACTCAGAAGCATATTGGAAGCCAGTGTAATGTTGACAATATAGGATGATATTTCCATAATATCCTTGAGGAGCACCGGAGGCTCCAACTGGTGGAGAATGCGGCCGCACAGGGGATTATGGGAGTGACGGGGCGCTCCCATGTGATACCCCTCCTGCGTGAGCTGCATTGGCTTCCGGTGGTCTTCCGGGTGAGCTTCAAGGTGTTGGTTACCACCTTTAAAGCGCTCCATGGCTAAGGGCCTGGGTACTTACGGGACCGCTTTCTGCCACCGATAACCTCCCACAGGCCAGTACGCTCCCACAGAGAGGGACTCCTCAGGGTGCCGTCAGCCAGGCAATGTCGGCTGGCGACCCCCAGGGTGAGAGCCTTCTCTGTGGCAGCACCTGCCCTCTGGAACGACCTACTCCCGGAGATACGTAGGATACCAGATCTCCAGGCTTTTCACTGTGCCCTTAAAACTTTTTTATTTCATCAAGCTGGGCTGGCTTGACACCCCCCCCCCAGATATTTTTAATTGTTAAATTGGTTTTAGTAGGGGTGTTTTAAATTTTATTGGGCAAATATTTGTTTAATTCTTTTAAAAAATGTGATGTTTTTTATCTTTGGCTGTTCACCACCCTGAGTCCAGTAGGAGAAGGGCAGTATAAAAATCTAATAAAATAAAATAAATAATAAATAAAAATATCTCTCACCTATCAGCATTCTCCACTAATTGCAACTTTCAATGAACCTTGAGTAGCCCCATTTGTAGTATCTAGACTATGGGGGTTGAAGAGTTGAATTGCTGTAGCTAAGGCCTCCTTTCCAGCTGAATCAAGATGAAGTGCCCCCTCCAGCCACAATAGTTGTGAGTCCAGAAATATGCTTATCTGCTCTTTCAAAAGGCATGCCATGTGCCCAAATTAAGAATTTGAAGATAGCCAGATGGTCTCTGAACAAACAGAAACTTTATCTTGCTTTAATTAAAACTCGGTGTTTCACCCAACCAGACATTCACATATAAGAGTGAATGGTCCAAACTCACCCAGTGAAGTCCACCAATTATCTAGTCCAAGCCAGATAATTTAATCACTACATACTGCCTTATATCTTGCCAACTCTTGAATGGATGAACTTGAATAAATGCAGATGCAGAAAACTGAACAGTTAAAAAAAAGATGAACAAATAGAGATGACAAATTTAAGGATAAAAATCAAAGCTGACATACTTATTCTTTTCACAGTAGAGGCACGTAAAAGGAATGTTTATGTAACTTTTTTTTTACAGTGGTGATTTAGAGGCCACTTAGACTGAAAGACATAATCCAAGCACATGCTTGGTAAGGCTGATGCAAGTTCAAAAGGGTTGGATCTAGGGGTGAAATTCACTTACCTTCCCTACCGGTTTGCAAATGTGTGCACACTTTGCGCGTGTGCACTTTGCTTATAAACACCATCATCTGTTCATGTGCATGCGCAGAGACTTAAAATGTCACAAAAAAGTGATGACATGACATTAGCGTCGGTGGGCGGAGCCTCCTTCAGCTGCCGTTACCAGTTTGCCCGAGCCAAATAGAACCAGCTGAATTTCACCCCTGGTTGGATCTCATTTTTGTTTTCTAAAAAGTTTTGGATCAATACTATTCTGTAGGTCATCTCTCCGAAAGCAAAGAACATCTGAGAGAGGAAAGAGTCGTTTTATGGGAGAAGACTTTGATAACCTGCTCATAGCCATTCAGTGATGAAAGTAACCTACAGCAAGGGAGGTTTCATTCCATATCTTATCTCTCCCAATGAGTCTCAACCCTGGCATTTCTATGTAGTACTGGAAAATCCTCTGAAACCACGGAGAGCAGTTTCCAGTCACTGTTGATAATTATGAGCTGGATGAACCAATGTGCTGATTCAGTGTCTTGACTGGATTCATATAACATCATAAGCCATATAAAGAGCCTTGGTGGTGCAGCAGCTTAAAGTGATGTTAAAGTGACACCAGCTGCCTGAAATTACTGCAAGTTTGAATCTCACCAGGCTCAAGGTTGACTCAGCCTTCCATCCTTTCAAGGTAGGTAAAATGAGGACCCAGATTGTGGGGGCAATAAGCTGACTTTGTATAAAAAAGAACACCGCCGAAAGCCCTACTAAGCAGGTATATACAAAAGTATGAAGGCTATTGCTTAATACATTGTAAGCTGCCCTGAGTCTCCAGAGAAGGGCGGCATATAAATTAAATTTAAAAAAAACAAAACAAAACCATAAACTGCAGTTTAGATGTCAAAATAACTTGGTTCACACAATACACTAAGCCAAACAAACCACAATTTGGTTTACTGCAACATATTACAAGGTAGCTTTCTAAGTTCCTTTGCCAAAATATGAGACAGAAGTTTCTCAGTTGCATTGCTCAGGCTTTGGAAGAGAGCTGTTGCTCAATGGAAAAACCAAATATTGGAGGAAAACAACCAAGTTCAGTCTTCGATACATGCACCTGAAAAGTGTACATTCAGAATATGAAAGGATGTTCAACAAGAAGCCTTTGTGTCTTTCAGGCTCTAAATACCTCCCCCCCCCCTTTTGTCTCTCATTTCAGCTGTTTTCTCACCTTCTCCAGCGAATTTTAATTTGCTGATATCCCTATTTTCAGTATGTATGTTATGCATGAAATTGAGGCAATGGCAGAAAGATGCCTAAAATAGTTTCCCTTCACTGGTTGCTTTCCAGATATATGAATTTCAACTTCTATAATTCCACAGCCAGCATAGTTGTTTCTGAGAATTCTGGGAGTTGATCCATATTTCTGTAGGATCCCTGTTTGGGGAAGGCTGATTTAGAACAACAGGCAAGCTCTTTGGCAATGGCAAAAAAATGGCAACATTATTTTTGGGTTGACAAAGACATGAAGACACATGCTGAGTTTTACCCAATGCTAGCTCAAAAATAATTGCTAGTCAAATCCAACTTTCCTTCATCTGATATCATTGACTGTACTGACTAACAATTCTAGTCCCAAGATATCTAAAGGGAGCCAATTTCAGAAAGCTGTTCAATAAATAATAGAAAAACAAGACACAGAAGAAGAACTGAATAAGAAGTTGAACATCAAAATTACATACAGAGATACTGTAAAACTTTTTGTATATGAAAAAAATCTTGTTCCAAAGATACCAGCAGAAATATTTGCCTGTTAAACTATCCATTTTAAAATCTATCATTTCAATCTATCTTGTCTGACCAGTGGCCCTTCAAACAACTTGCACTTCTTTCATTGTTCCATTTGCTAGATGGAACTCATGAGAGTTGAAGATCAACACATCTGAAAGCTAAGATTGTAAAAAGGTGGTTTAGTTTAGCCTCATCAGACAACTGAATGGATCCTCCTGTCAAAATTTGCCAGAGTATTATTAGTTGGTAGCTCTGGATAACACTGGTGTCTCAATCTGGATGGCCATATTAAGAAGGAAGGAACTGTGTTTTTTTGACATCACACTGTGGTTGCCAGCTGAAATGTAGCATCCACCCTACACGTGATGGAGGAATTGTAGGAGGCAGCCTGTTAATCAGATGCACACACCCTCTATTTGTGGGAGGTCAAGGAAACAGGTTTGATGCTGGAGCAGAACCAAATAGCCAAACTAACTCATACAGGAAGCCATGCAAAAACTGAATCGCAAAGAATTTCATTCTTTGTACTCAGCTGTAATACCTAGCTGTGCTAGATATTACAAAGCAGTATTTTGTGTATATATGAATTTGTGGTCGCAATTCTGTCAAAAACTAAGGATTAGAATGATGGTTCTTAAGTTCTTCTGGCCATGATGGAAAGCCAAGATATAAGATGGAAACTGACAAGGTTTTTTTTTTTTCAAACTCATTAGGAAACGTTTTTCTTAGTTTAATGTCTGGAATCTGATTTAAATAGCTGCTGCCATCCTGCAGTGTTGGATGGAAATGGATGTTACTATTCTTCAGTAATCTCCATCACTAAGAAACAACATGAACACATACACATCCTAAGAATAATTCTCTAAATACTCTGGAGCTTTTCTCCCTTCTGGCTGTATAAATAATGCAGTTCTGAAAATTTTTCACAACTCAACCTCTGCTTCAACTACTGGGAACATCTAAGAATCAAAATAGTGTGAGCTCCAAAAGAGAAGATCAACTGAACAAAATCCATAGAATAGAATAGAATAGAATAGAATAGAATAGAATAGAATAGAATAGAATAGAATAGAATAGAATAGAATGGAATGGAATGGAATGGAATGGAATGGAATGGAATGGAATGGAGTGGAGTGGAGTGGAGTGGAGTGGAGTGGAGTGGAGTGGAGTGGAGTGGAATGGAATGGAATGGAATAGAATAGAATAGAATAGAATAGAATAGAATAGAATAGAATAGAATAGAATAGAATAGAATAGAATAGAATAGAATAGAATAGAATAGAAACTTGGAGATCTTCTAGTCCAGCTCCCTGCTCAAATAGGAGAACCTAATACCATTTCAGATAAGTGACTGTGCAGTCTCTTCTTAAAAACATCCAGTGTTGGAGCACCCATGATTTCTGAAGGCAAACTGTTCCACTGGTTAATTGTCCTCACTGTTAGGAAGTTTCTCCTTAATTCCAGGTTGCTTTTCTCTTAATCATGATTAGTTTCCAAGCATTGTTTCTTGTCCTGCCTTCTGGTATGTTGGAGAATAATTTGACCCTTTCTTCTTTGTAGCAGCCCCTCAAATACAGGAATACTGCTATCATGTCACCCCTAATTTTTCTTTTCTTTAGACTAGCCGAACCCAAAACCTACAGCCGTTCTTCATATGGTTTAGTTTCCAAACTAATATTTCTCAACTTTGGCAACTTTACAATAGGTAGAATTTAACTCCCAAAATTCCCCAGCTGGCTTGCTGACTGAGGAATTCTGGCAGTTAAAGTCCATCAGTCTTAAAGTTGCCAAAGTTGAAAAACACTGTCTTTTACTGTGCATTGTATAGCACATCTGGCATTTCCTACATGTCAAACATTTCTTTTTCAATGAGAGAAAACTTTTGGGAAATCCCTCTCAACCTCCTTTGAATAAAAGGGGAATGATTCAGCTACCACGGAGTCCATTCACAGAAGGGAACTCACCCATAGGATGATGATGATGATGATGATGATGATGATGATGATGATGATGATATGAATCAATGCTTTTCATTCAAAGCAGTAAATCTGATCAGGGAGAATATAATCCCAAAGTATTTTTTTTTATTAATTTAACTTTTTATTCACATTCATATTTACTGAGTCCACTGGAGAATAAAAGGCTGGGAGAGAAATACATTGACAGCTAAGTTGGTCACAGAGTTTAGAATTATGCCAAATTCAGAAATTGAATTTGTACTCTAAGTACAACTAACTAAGCTGAGTTGGTTTTGTCTTGTTGTGTGAACTCAGGCATTGTGTTTCACCTTGTTTGGATAGGCAAGGTCTGTTATATAGGGATTAGAAAGTCAAAGGAACATCTGGGAAGATACCGGCAAATAACTTCCATGCTGCTTTCAAAAAAAGCCACATGTCTTTCAAATCACCAGGAGACTTTGAAGGAAGAGGGAGATTTTTCCCCATTTTAGCATGTTGTATGAACTCAGCCACTGTAGTGTGCAAACCATAGGTTATGCCTGATCTATAAGTCAAGTCAATGATGGTTTATTCAATAAACCATGTATAAGCAACCAAGGATCTAATCACAGGGTCTTCAAAATGCCCTCTAATACCTCTCTACATGGAGGTCTTGGTTCCATGAGCAAAAGCATACATTTCTGACCCTCCCCACACAATATTTAATTATAGCTGAAGAATCAAGTATACAAAATAATAGAAGTATACAAAATAATAAAAATTATTAACTTGTCTGTTAAAAAAAAACCAAGACAGTCAAACAGAGAAGGCTGCTGTTGAAAGTCAAAGTATCTGAAAGACACTAAAAGATAAGCATGAATTTATTAAGATCACAATAGGTCCTGGATGTCATAATTTTGGTAACAGGTGTTTGTTTTACTATTTACTATTACAAAATATGTATCCATCTCTCTTATGTTGGACATGTGGATACCTAGGACAGGATATGAAGGCCCGAAGGCCTTTTCCATCAAAAGAAATACCTGCCAAAATTGACACGGGAAGGAGCTTTTAGCAGGTTTTGCTTCTAAGAAGGCACGATAGGGATATAGTGCTAACATGATTTTCCTTTTTTGCTGCAATGGATAAAACTGTTTGTCACAGAGATAATATTTCAAATCTCATTACAAGCAGACCATAATAAAGACTTGGTCATCAATAACTTATTGAAGAGATTTGGAATTGGAGGTAAAGATGGTGACTTGTATGTTACTTATTAGTCCATTTTTCTGAAATAAAACTGAGACCAGAATCTCATTTATCCACTGATTCCTCTTCTGATGCTTCCTCCTAAGGCTATGGTCGAGCTGAACTTTTCCAATGAAATAGGATTAAAATCAGGACATAAAGCTCACTCAGGGCATACCATTTCCACTCTTCCAATCTCATTATTTTCTTTTCCCTAGCTCCTTCCTCTTCCTACAAGGATCCTTCTGCATCAGGAAGGACCAGGAAAGGTGACAGCCAAAAGCCTTTTTTTGCATCTTGGAAGGAGGTTGTCAGGTTATAACTGGCTCCACTACATTCCAGACTGTTTGATTCAGAAGTTTGCAAAGGGGGAAGGCCTTGGGGCTGAGCCTCTCATGCAGTCTGTAGGCCTAGAGTGTCCCATCCTGGGCCAGAAGAACGAGTTGGGGAGCATGCTTTTTTTTTTTTAGGGAGCATAGTGATCACAGGCAAGAAGCAGCAGAAGTTGAAAAGTTACAGCAGAGGGGTAAACATTAAATTATTTTATGCAGATTCTGCAAGCCCTTATTCATGAGGAGCATAGTCTTCATTTTAAAATTGTGTTTCTAGTCCTCACTGTCATAAGCCTACATTGGAAAATGGGATTTTTAAAAAAACTGCTCAAGCATTGATGCAAAGGGAAATACACTATAGGTGTGATTAATTTTTTATTTGTTTTTAATATATTATTTCTACAAATCGCAACATTCATCTCTTAAGCATTTTTCAAGGACTAATTGTGTTTGCAATTGGGAATTATTTCGTATCTGAACTTTGATCCACAATCATGTACTGTATCTAGCAGTAGCAAGTATTCACTTGCAGGTATACATGAAGAATTGTTATTTAGCAGCCTTGGGAGAAGTTCATGCATTGGGCAAGATCGGTTAGTTGCATTAGGCAGATCAAGACAGATAACCTTAGTTGCCATCAAAGTGAAGGGGATTTCTGTTCCATCATGATCAGCAATTTTCTCATTCATCTCAATGCAGGTGAGCATTTGGAATTTAGTAACCCTGCAAGACAACTGTAGGAAAGGTTTGGCGGAAACTGCAGGTAGAGTTATAAAAGGGATCAGTCTAGAATACCTACATAGTCACAAACAGACTAAGTCCTTGAATTTCATAGATTCTTATCTAGCTCCAAACAGGTGCTAATCATTAATTGAGGAGATTCTTATGGATAGGCTTTTAACAATAAATCAGTTTCACTGGACCTTCATGTATGGACCTGGTCTTTCAGGTCCTGAAAGACATACCTGACAATAACATTTATATTTTCTGCTGTTCTCTGGCTTTCAACACAACATGTTGAAATAGTAATGCAGGAGTTTATTGGCTTCTATATTTTATCTTATCTTAATCTATCACCAGAGTTTAGATCTATTCTGATCACAATTCAGAAAGGAAAGGATGGATGGATGGATGGATGGATGGATGGATGGATGGATGGATGGATGGATGGATTGTCCCTGAAAATCTGGGAACAGTTGCAGACAAGCACTGAAGATAGAATGAGTTAAAGATTCTTTCCCTTATAGTAATTGGGGATTTAGCCCAACTCAACATTCCTGTTTAGGTATACACTACATATTGGGTTTATATGTGATATTAAGCCACAATATAGTTTGTTTAGTTTATACAATGCTATGAGAAGAGATATACTGCAGTTAGAATTTATGACATATAAATGAAGTCATGTGATTCATTCAACAAATTGTGTTTTTAAAAAGCCATATTTTGGCATACTGGATGAAACCCAGTAGGCATAGACTACTATTACATGATAGTAGTCATGATAGTATGCCCTTGAAATAACTGAATTAATTCAAAATATAGACATTTGTGATATCATAAAATGAGTTCCAACCTGTTAAAGTAATGGACCAGGGAAAAGAGTTTAAATGTCTGTTCATCCAGACATTTAAGTTATCTTAAAATAACTTATCTCTCAGGATTGCTATGAAGATAAATCAGGAGAGCTAAATATGCTACCCTATCTTTTTAATGGTCAAAAACAGTTTGATTCCTCAACCTGATATTTTTATATTGACCCACATTATACAAACAAAGCTGCTGGTCCATATCCAGTTTTACAACATTTTCACAAATTAGGTCTATAAGTTTGCTGCTCAGGCATCTGCATGTTGTCCATCTCCTTCACCTCTAATTCTCCTATCACCTTTTTCTAGCATTGCTCTTCTGCATGTATAGAGTTGAACTTGGTTTATTCAGAAGATGCCATGATTGACTGCTTCCTTTGTAGCTACATTTTGAAAGCTGTTGCCCCCCTGAATGTTGGACTAACATTTTGGTTGTTCCTTATATAGGCTACATTATCTGAGGCTAATAAGAACCAAAATTATATCATACCTTGATTTTTGAAATCATGGTTTCCTGAATAAACTATATTGATTGGAACAACTCACCTTAGCCAAAACTAAATTGATTTATTATGGTATGTAAATCCTGTGTTTCTCTAAATATTACAGGGAATGCCCAGTCAAAAGCTTAATAAATTTTGGGGTTACAAAACCCATAACTGGAACACCATCTGCAATAGAATGCTTCCCCTATTTGTGCCATCTCCAGTAGGAACCTGCAAGCTTTGAACATGATTTCAAAAGGGTATCTAGAGTTTTGTGAGGTGTAAGCACAGTGCCTCTTTAAAGCAACTATGTCTTTTTCCAGATTCCATTTGATAATCTTTGATTTTTCCTCTCTTTCTGACATAGCCTTCTATTTACCATACATCTAAGCAAGTTGATACTAATTCAAAACCTAATTAAAGGGGAAAATGGTATGCCACCTGAAATATGCAACTCTCCTATTTGAACAAGTTTAATTGATGGTGTGTAAATGAAGAACTCACTGTTGCACTAGACAGCAGACATCACTGTTTAATCCTCTATATTTTTGTTCTCTTTATATCTAGTGCTTTGTGCATTTGAGGGAAATGACAAAAATTTAAATAGCCATGTTTTATCGTCAGTCTAATAACAATAAAAACAATAAGCAAAACAATATCTGGTAAACAGGTAACAAACAAAATATATATATCTAAATTTGTTAAAGGATTGCTGATCTTTTGCCAGTGTCTGATGGAAAAGATAAATCTTACCAAACACTGAATATCCATGTGATTTTTTTTTAATTTTTTCAACCAAAAATTATGCATTGCCTACTTTTTCAATACTACACATAGAAGTCCCTATTTGATGCTTATAAAGTACTTCATCATGAAAGAAAGATAGATATTAGTAGTCCTCAAGTTACAATCACAATTGACCCCAACATTTCTCTTTCGAAGTGAGACATTTGTTAAGTGAGTTTTGTCCCATGTTATGACCTTTCTTGCCACAGTTGTTAGGTGAATCATGGCAGTTATTAAGTTAATAACATGGTTCTTAAGTAAATCAGGATTCCTCATGGATTTTGCTAGTCAGAAGGTTACAAACGGAGGTCCCATGACCCCAAGATACTGCAACCATCATCAATATAAGCCAGTTGCCAAGCTTCTGAATTTTGATCATGTGACCATGAGGATGCTACAATGGTTGTAACTGTGAAAAATAATCATAAATCATTTTTTTCAGTGCCATTGTACCTTTGAACAGTCACTAAATTGAGGACTATCTGTATTGAAGAACATAGAAAAATTGTTTCAAGAAAAGTCAGTCTTTCAGATATTCAGCATCCTGAATCTGTCTTGTGAAGGGATAAGCAAGCTTCCAGGGAAGAATGACAAATGAAGATGGCTTGGCCAAAAGTAGAACCTACAACCATGGTGGAATGAAGAGTCAGCAAGTAGACCAACTCTTCATAATTCCTTTCTGGACAAGAAGAGGATTTGAGATTGCCCACAAGTGCTCCAAACAACAGTTTCTTGCCTGGAGATAAGACAACAGTCCCCAACTGGTTTAGAGCTCTGGGAAATGAGAGGATAGTGATCTTGCTCAAAACGCAGCTAGTGTCTTTGAAATGCACTGAGTTCATACTTTTTAAATCACCTTTGGAAATTGCTTCTTAACTGCTTTTTAGCTGTTAAGAATCTTTGTATCAGCAGGTATAATAGCATTGGGTGAGTTTCCTTCAATCCTTAGCAAAAGAAGATTTAAATATAGGTTTAAGATTTTTTAAAAATCTGGAATAACAGCAAAAGGTGTTAAAACTTTGATTTTAAAAAGTTACAACTGAGCTAAAGATCAGAAAATTTGAAATAAGATTTTGGGATTCATTATAAAGAATTTTTCCTGTGAGGATGTTTTTCTTTTGATTTCTTTAAAAAAGATAAAACTTTAAAAATTGGATAGTATTCCTATACCAGATTTACAAAAGAGGTTGTTAAAACTTTGAAGAAGTTTGTGAGGTGTGGCAAAGAAAAGGAAATGAAAAAGAATCAAGTGCTAGAATATTATTTAAAAGGACTAAAGATTGAAGTTGTTGAGTGACATGGTGGACTGGTGGTGAAGATGTTTGCCTCCTTTTTGGAAGGTTGAGAGTTCAATCCTAGGTAGCAGCAGATGTTTCTCTCCTAGGACACAAAGAAAAAATATCTGCTGTGAACTCCACATGGTGTCAGGAAGGGCATCTGGCCAGTAAACGCTCAGCTCCATCTAGTCACTCCAACTCTACACCTAATTAAGGGACTACAGGGTTGAAAAAAGAGAGTTAAAAATTAAGATTGTTAGAAGTGAGAAGAAATATAAATTGGTTTATTTGATCAAGTTAAAATAGATTTGTAACTGTTTCTGGTAACCCTTAATGAATTTTTGCTGACATTATTGCTGGGACTGAAATTATGATTTTATGAAACGATTTTGTGGATGTGTTTATGGATATGGGAAGAAGAGCTCATTTGTTGCATTTTAAGAGAAGGTAATAAGTTACTAATCATTTTTATATTTGTGATGAAAGGGGAAATAATTTCATTTTGTTTCTTTTTCTTTCTCTTTTTTACTACATTCTTATTTTTTTCTTTTCTTTTCTGCATCTTTTATTTCTATATATATTTTTAGTTTATATTAGTTTGAGTTGTTGTAAATTGTAATTTTGAATAAAATTACTATTGAAAAAACAAAAGAAAGAAACAAGGAAGGGATGCAGCTCCTTGACAAACAATGTAATAATGAGCCCTGATCCTTATATACACCCTTCTTGTGGGAGGAGTGGAACTTCTCTATATTCACACCGAGTACATCCTGTGTGGTGTTTTTAGTTATACTGACTTCCTAGTGACTGGTTTCACCTATTTGGGATATAGACATAGATAGCCATATAAAACCCCATGCATGAAGGCATGATTATATATGCCTCTTGGAACACTTAAAGGAAAGTATATACTATTCCAATAGATTATATTACTTCTTGGTATTACTGGGAGACAGCTTGTAAAGTTAATGTATTATATATGTCATCTAAAGTCCAAGAGCCCATGAGCTCAATTCCTAGTAGAGGGTTTGGACCCATAGCATAACATTTGGCTACTACATCTGTGAGTCCAAACCAGACACTGTAGTATGTGACTCTGTAGTAAATGTGCCAGTTCTGGAAGGATTCTGGCCTCTGCTGTTTGTACCATCTATGGCAGGGATGTCAAACTCGCATCATTACTGTAGCAACATGTGACATATCAGGACTTTTCCCCCCATCGCTAAACAGGGTGTGGGGGAGCCAACATGTGACACATCCAGCCCATGGGCCGCGAGTTTGACACCCCTGATCTATGGTTTCTGAATTATCTGCAGCTCTATGAGAACATATTACAATTATCATGCCAGGCCACAACCATTTTGCATTTGCAAAAGCTAGCTTTGGAATCTATTTGCATGTCACTTTATTCATAACACCATCAACCTGCTGTTTCCCTTTGTTATGTTTATCATATTTTACTTAATTTTTTTTATACCTCAGAGGTACTATTGCTTTACTTTGAATATAAAGTCACATGCAGGCTAATAGTAGCAGTTTAATGATTCAAAAAGCAAGGGCAGAAGAAAACACAGATAATTTTACAAGGAAGGTTTGATTTTTTCCTACAGAACCCCAAAAGCAGGACCTAAGGGTCTTTATCTTAATTAACAATCAAATACAAATACAGATTATTGATTCTGGGATAAAGTGAGAATTAATTCTGGTGAAGAGGCATTCCAGGAATAGCAAGGCATAATATATTCTACCAGGTTTGTTAAAAATATAGACATGACACTTGCACAACACTCTATAATTGCTTGGCTTTACAATTTGTATGTGTGTTATGTGTATTGTTTAGTATATTGTGCAAACCTATTCTGTTTATAATACAATATATTGCATGAGCCCAGAAAAATAGTTAATTCAGCAATTAAGATAGGCATGTTATATAGATCCCAGCCCATGGGCTATAAGGTACAATGAGTTTCTTTCTTTCCCTGTATCTCTGTTTACAGTTACTCAAGACTAGCTAAGTGGTGACTACATAAACACCTTGTTTACACCCGAGCCTGGGGGAAATCTGATCTGCCTCCCTTAAATCCATTGGGATGAAATGTCTTTTGTGGAACTTTGTTCAGCCTCTCTGTGAATCACTGTACTTTGGTCAAAGGAGGACATGCCTTTAATTTGAGACCCTCAAGATCACAATGTCTCTTCTTCCTTTTCCAGTGAAAAAATTGCAAAAGATCTCTTGATCTTCAACTAGCCTCTTCCCTGCTATGCTGCAAGATTGTACACTGATGTTGTACAATCCATCACAATAAAGAACACAAGCCATCACAGTAAAGAACATTGGATTTCAATGTATATGATTACATGTTTTAACTATTTCCTAGCTGGAACAGCTAATTGGAGAATTTCAAAAGGTGTAGGGTCCTTGGTGCTCTATGAGTTTGGTTGTTTCAAAGGCAAGTGTTCCAGGAATGATCTAATCTGGATGCTTAGCAGAACACAGAATTAAATGAAGAATTCATTAATTGTTTTTTTATATAAAGGAGGGCAAATTGGAAGTCATCTTAAGTTGGCCTCTGTATGAAGGAAATGAGTTTTATTCAAACTATTCTAAAAGCTACCATAGGATCATGATGTCTAGAAATCCAAATGACTTAACAGCATTATTCGGCAACGTCCCTAAGCAGTATGCTACAGAAAAGAGAGGGAAGATCGAGAATGTGAATTAAATAGAGACTATTAATATAGAAAAAGCATCAATTTATCCTGTCAGCCATAAATAAGTATAATAAGGAATCAACAAATATAACATGGTTATGAATTGGATTTGCATCACATAGACTAGGCTAAAATATGATTAAATGGATTGTAATCTAGTGTTCTACCAATTCAGTCAGTATAATTGGTTCGCTGTATGTGAGTTCAGGCAATTAGGTTAAAATGGTAAACTGTGATTAAGTAAATTATGTCTAAAAGTACATAATGGAACCATCTCATTGTAACATGCTGGTATAAGATCTGAGTAGAAAATCACCTTACTAACTGGGATAGATAAAGTACATCATTGGCTTTAATTCTTATATACCCTTGCATTATTAAATTTAGTTTCAAATATATTTACACCAGCTTCTCTACAATAAAATGATTTATAGAGAGCTTCTTAAAACAAAGTTTCACTAAACAGAAATATAATGGGACACTTTAAAAGCAATAATAAGGGCATTTTTTATTATATTCCATGCATTAGTCAAAATCTGCCTTTGTCTAAAGTGAGTCCACCTGAATTTAAAACAGATAGGATTTGATGTGGTTGTTGATCTGCAGATTTTCTGGGTCTTCCTCTAGTTAAGAGACTATGGAATTAAAGGGTTCATGGCTGTATCTGAAATTCAGAGTGGAAGATTGTCAAGGACCTTTTTATGGATTGTGATCCCATAAAAGGGATAAATACTGGAAAGGCCCAGCAGTTTAATATTGATCAGAACTGGGACAGTCATAGGCATGACTGTTAAAAGCATCTCTTATTGTCCTGGGATAATACAAAAGCCTATTGGAAACTGGACGAAGCTGCAGAGGACTGAAGCTATGAAATTTCAAAGCATTTGCAGCACCATATTATAATCTTGTTCCCAGTGTCATTTGGTGTAAGAGTAGTAAGGCCATCTGCATAGATATTTAGCCATGGTGCCTCAAGCTTTTGAAATCACTGCATTTGTACTCACTGCATTTGTACACACTGCATTTGTACACACTCTGCATAGCTGGAAACAACAATTTAGCGAGCTTTGGACATGTGACAATTACAAATTAGCAACATTGATACAATCCCTGCACACTGTGATATATCTTCATGTTTAGCATCATTGCTCTTTCTAGAGAAAATCATGGGCCTTGTTTTCACTTTCCTTCAATGTCAGAAAGGGAAATAGTAACTTGCGAGAACTGAACACTTAATGAAAACAATACAATTACCTTTAATTGGATTAATAAGGGTTTGGGCACAATGCTGATTTAATAAGTCACAGAGGGAGGCTTCTCCCTTGGTCCTTTCATAACCTCTGGCTCTTTTCTTCTCGTGTTTAATTTATCCAAACACCTCCACCTTTCTTTTTTTTCTTTTTTCTTTTTTTGGAGAGCATTTCTTGTGACCACTATTTTATGTTATTATTCTGGGCCATTTTAGCTACTCCTTTCTTGGTCAAGGTTCCCAAAACTTCAATGATAGGGGGAAGAATCTGAAATCTTGATGAATTTCTATCCATTGTATTAGCAGTAGCGAGACTGGTACTTTGAGCAGAAAAGAAACATAATTCCTCTAGATGGGATGGGCAGCACACAAAACAGACAGACAGACAGACAGACAGACAGAAGGGTAGGTAGGTAGGTAGGTAGGTGGATAATGGATGATTAGATTAGATTAGATTAGATTATTACATTACATTACATTATATTGACAGACTGTTCCATTTTTTAAATTTTTTTAAATATTTTATTATAACACAATATGACAAACACATAACATACAACATATAAATATATCCTCTTTTTAACCAATGTTTTGGTTAGAAACATTAGACCACTACATTAGACTGTTCCATTTTGATGTTTTTTTTTTAATGGTTAACTTTTTTATCCATAAGTATTTTTTAAAAATCTCTGTAAATTTTGGTGCCTTACAGATATGTTAGAAGACAAATCCATTTTTTTCACTGCCATTGCTGGTTGGCAGTGATGGGAGTTGTAGTTTAGAATACCGTCCATTGATCAATAAGAAGATGTCATCTTTCCTACATTTATAGAAGACAATCTTCCATTTGAATCCCAATCCATGTTAAGGATTTAAAAAACTATAAGAAAGTATACTAGCTGATGTTTTGAAATTTGCCAATCAAAATTAGCATCTCAACAATAGATTGTGTTGGCAAAGAATGGTCACCTCCCCTGTCTCCACTTGGAAGATAGACAGATAAATCAACATTAATATTACTTAGCTTTTAAATTTGGTTCTAGATTTGCTGCAATTCTTTTCAATTATCCAATGAATGTTTTTATGTGTGGGCTTATTGTTGTGATAGTTGCTGTTGTATTTTCTTCTTTTTGATGTTGTGTTGGTAGCCATCATAGCTTGACTGACAATAATTTCCAGAAATCAGACTGAGTGATGAGTTCACAGTTTTATAAAACTGGAGTTCCAAGTTCAGGGAAAAGGAATTCACAACTGAATTTGATAGAGTTATACTCTGCAGTATAATTACTGCAATTTACTGCAATATAAACTTTGCAATTTAAGCTTACTCCTAGATTCAGGGCTTTCCTGGATGTACCACTCTGGATGATGATAAGACATTTTGCATAGTTAAGGCTAAAATGTCAACTGTGCTATTTTCAAGAAATGTCAGATTTGGCCATAATGATTCATGCTTTATACAGGAATATGCATGTGCTTCTCCCCATCTTATTGTTTCCACATCTTGTTTCTCCCAGTTATTCCTGAAATTCAATGGGAATTGTGAATAGTAGAGATACATCTTTTTTCTATCAATTTTCAGTAGAAATGCAATAAAATTGATGCAGTATACAACAAGTAGGCTTAAAATAGTGATAAAATCTAGACTGTCATATATTTCCATACAACATTCATAAAAATATATAGAATAAGGGAGTGAAAAATCTACTCCTAACCTTTTAGGTAGCATCAATGTATCAATGTTTTAGATACATTTAGAAATATTATGCTCCCTACTTTAGATGCTTCCTGTATGGACTTCTGTAATGCAATCCCATGGAAATTGGCTGAGAAATTGCTTTGAAATGTCTACTGATCCAAAAAGCTACATCCAGTCTTTTAACTACTTTGTTACTGAACTACTGTTCTGTTTCTAGAAATGCTGAGAATTGAAATCCATACAGCTTAAAGTTGCCAAGCGTGAAAAATGCTAGTTTAAATCAACTCGACATACTTTTCCATTCTTGACCACAATCTTCCTGCTCATCCTTAGATTCTTCATTCATTGCCATTTATCCTTTCAGCTTCTCACTACTTCTCTCTTTTGAAGATCTTACTTATTCCATCCAGCCATGAGATGTTCAGTCAACATTTTCATCCATTTACTCTTCCTTCATATATTTATTTTGCAATTAAATTCTCCTTCATTCTCCCTATATAACCAACCACCCCTTTTGTACTATTCTTTATGGGTCGCTCATTCTTGTGTTCAAACTACATTTATTCATTGGCTATTCATTCTTGGCTTTACACACTAGATATATATCCTATTCCCACCATGTTTAATTTACTTTTATGTTTATCCTTACATATCCAACTCTCATCTGTGTATTCTTAATATAGAGCCAGATCTACATTTCTCATTTCATCATACAATCTAATATTTGCTGACATCATTCAGATTCTCAGTTAACACCATAACATAATCTACATACCAAAAGCACACCTAGTTCACTTCCCCATCGAATACATCTCTAATGTTGTGAGAAGCTTATTCCTTATTCATTAATCCATGCATAACTAAACAACCAATAAAACCACACTTCTTTTATTTCTTGTTCAGTATCAAGCCATTCACTAAATATTCCATTAATACCCATGTGTGCTTTCTATCAATCATATATTATTCAGCAATCAACTTTCCACTCAGCATGGTGAAAACTATTTCATTTTTCGAAACTACACACTTTAGCATATACTTTCCCTAAATAACAAATAACATAAATTTTCTTTCTCATTTCATTAATTTGTTTCTCAATGATCTGATGAAGAGAAAAGGCCCTGCATAGGATAAAGCTACAACTCACTTCTCAAATGTTGCTCATTATTGTGTCCTGTACCCTATCACTGAGGTCCTGCCAAATCCCTTTCCAGGAACATTTAATCTAATCCATTCATTCTCACTGCCTTTCCTTTTGTATTCAAGAACAATAACAGCATTCTTACAGTCCTTAGTTATAGATTCAGCTTTTATATTCTTATTACATATGTTGTGCAGCTATTCCATAATCAAACTACATTTATTTTTCTCATATTTCTCCAGCTATACTGTCAACAACTGCAGTCTTACCATTTTTCCATATATATGATTTATGTCTTTCTTTTCCTCATTTTTTCTTGAAAACTGATATATATAGCATTTGTTCCATTCCCTTTGACATATTACTGTCATTGCCTTACAAATACCTAATAAAGGAGAATATTGATAGCTCAGGGTTGAAATGAGAGGGTCCTTGGTGCTCTCTAAACTTGATTATTCTCTGGTAGATATTTCATTACTCAAACTAGGTGACAGGGGTGCTATTCAGCAGGTTCTGACAAGTTCTGGAGAATCAGTAGCGGCAATTTTGATTAGTTTGTAGAACTGGCAAATACCACCTCTAGCTGGCCCCAAGTGTGGGGAGGGAATGGAGATTTTGCAGTATCCTTCACCTGAAGTGGGGTGGGAATGGAGATTTTGCAGTATCCTTCCCCTGCCATGCCCACCAAGCCACACCCACCAAACTACACCATACCCACCAAGCCATGCCCACAGAACCGGTAGTAAGAAATTTGAATTCCACCAGTGCTAGGTGACATCATGAGTGCTAATAAGGAGTGGGGTTTGCTCTTAACTTATATTGCTTGTCCTGTCAATGTTGCTGGGACTGGTCTTGGAGGTTCTTTGGTTGGGTGTTTACTGTTAATTCTTGATTGGAGCACTGTTTACTTCTTGATTGTTGGTCTGATATTAATCTTGGACTTAATCTAGGGTCATTTAGGTATTTTGTTTCTTTTTTGACTTGTTGATTGTCTCTTTTGCACATAGACATAGACATCTAGTAATGGCTAATTTGTCAGAATGCCAGGCTTTTAGAAATTCCCTAACATTTTTGGACTTGACTTGATCCAAGATAGTCACCATTTCCCAGTTGAAACTCTGGATAAACTGTCCATATATAAAGAAATTAAAGTTTTTATCATGTCTTCTGATTGCTAGTTGATGTTCATGGATACATTCTGCCTGTTTGTCTGTTTGACTTACATAGTAACTATTGCAATCATTATTCTGTATGTTGTAGATGACTTCCATTTTTTTCTTCCTGGGCTGCGGGATCTTTTGGTTTACTTAGGATGTTTTTAAGGAGGTCTTTAATTGGTTTGTGTGCTACAATAATTCCATGTAGTTATAATAGTTGGTTGGTGATTTCTAATATGTTTTTGATGTATGGCACAGTGGTAGGTTGCTATCAGTTTGCCCCAGATGGGTGAAGGAGTAGCAGCAGCAGCGGCGGGAAGCTCCACCCACCTGCCCAACGTCTCTGTGCATGCACAGAAGCGTTGCACGTACACGTGCATCCACAAGCAAACTGGTAGCAACGAGATTTGAAACCCACTACTAATATGGCAGTACTATTTTTTTACAGTTTGTGTTGATTGTGTTATATTGGGTAGCCTGGTGGTTAAAGTGCAGTATTGCAGACAAACTCTGCCCTTAGCCTCAAGTTTGATCCTGATGGGGCTCAAGGTTGTTTCAACCTTCTAAACGTCCAAGGTGTGTAAAATGAGGGCCCAGATTGTGGAAGGCAATATGTAATAGTCCTTAAACTATAAACCACCCAGCGAGTGCAATAAAGTGCTCTGAGGAAGTATATAAGTCTAAATGCTATTGTTATTGGGTTGAGTGGTCAGGCACTTTTTGATGAAGTTGCATGGATATCCATTTTGTTGAAAGACATTGTATATATGCTTTATTTCCTTTTTCTGTTGTTTAGGGTTGCTGCAGTGTGTTTGTGCTAATCTAAATAAAGTTTTTATGCAACTTCTGTTGTGGGAGGTTAGGTTATTGCTTTGGTAGTGGAGCACTTGATTGGTGTGGGTGGTTTTTCAGGAGACTTGTGTTTCTAGTTTGCCATTGTGGTCTCTGCTGATCAGGATGTCCAGGAAGGGTAGTGAGTTGTTGTTTTCTTCTTCACTGGTAAACTAGATTCCTTTGAAGATATTGTTGATGGTTTTATGGGTGTTTTCTAATTGGTTCTTTTTTATTATAGCTAAGGTGTCATCTGACCCATATTTTGGCTTGCATTTGTGGAAGTGCTATCGCTTCTAGACATTGCATTATAACCTCCACTATAAGACCTGAAAGCAGTGGTCCTGTATGTGTACCTACTTTGTTAACAAGTTTGTCCATTGAATTGAAGTATGTGGTTAAACAGAGGTTTATAAGATTCATAATCCTGAGTGTTTCAATTTTTGTGTATTTTGTTAGCTGGCTGTGGAGCAATATAGTCATAGATTCTTTGGCTAATTTTGAGTCTATGAGTAGAAAAGGGCTGTGACATCAAAAGAGACCATGGTTTCATCCTCATCTTGTCTTTGATTGCTTGAAGGCACTGTATGGGCAACAAATGGACAGATTTAATCATAGTTTCAACGAGGAAACTGTGACCATCCTAGATCAAGCCAAGTCCCAAAACATTAGGGAATTTCTAGAAGCCTTCCTCCCTGACAAATTAGTCATTAATAGACCCATAGACATAAACAATATCTTTATACCGTCCTGTTCACTCACATAAGGCTGCTCTCCTCAGGGTTCCGATGGTGAGCCAATGTTATTTGATTTAAAGTGTGATTTTATTGTATATGTTTCTTAACTTGTGTTCGCCACTCTGAGTCCTTCAGGAGAAGGGCGGCATATAAATACATGTAATAAATAAATAAATAAATGAGACAATCAACAAAAGGAGAACAAAAAGTCCAAAACACCCCCGCACCAGCAATCAACACCCAGATGAAAGTAGATTAACTCCAAGATTAAAATCAGACCAACAATCAAGAAGAAAACAATACCCAAATCAAGGAACTGCCAAACATGCTAATAGTAAACAGCCCAGCCATAGAACCTACAAGACCAATCCCACCAACACTGGCAGCCATTAGATATAAACTAAAAGCAAACCCCACTCCTTGCTAGCACTGATGATATTACCTGTTTTGGGTAGTGAATCCCAAATCATTTCATCACTTTTATGTTTTATTTCAGCCATTGTGCAAGAAACTCTTTGTTTGGCCCTCTTTACCTATGTCCAAAACAGTTTTATATATATCCACCAAAGCCATTCTGCATTTTAGGTCTCTTTTTTGTTAATAATTTCTTGTCTGTATAACTTTATTTTCTGCAACAATTTTCATATAAAGCACCTACAATATCTATCATCCACATTTTTTTCAACTTGCATGCATTTTTTTCCTCCATATCTTTTTTCACCTAATCATTCCATCAAGCATCTTTTTCCATATTATAACATTTTGGTGACTCTTTCTAACAGAATTGGTGTTACCCTATTCCAAGCAACTTTTACTTCCCCTTTTCCATAATATATTTATATATTAATATATAATATCTTTTGGGAAATTAATCTATATTCCGGTATTGTTTTGCACCCAAGATTTGTACTTTTTCTTCCTGTGATCATTTATTTTTACTGTAGTTTCTTTTATTATTTTTTGTTTTACTTCCTTGCTCATTGTTTTCTTAATATCCATTCTTGACACTAAAATGGCTCAATGGCTTAAAAGACCCCAGAGAAGGTCTATGCTCTGGCAATTAGAGTTCTATTACCAGGTGACAGAGTAAATTCCCATGAATTGCCTTAGCTGCCAACCTAGTCATATAGATCAAGCATGTAAATGCATGAAAATAAATACATACCACTTTGGTGGGAAAATAACAGTGCTCCATGTTTTGCCATACCCTTTCTACTGTTGTATGATGTCATACTAGCCATCATGATTGTAGAAACATCTTCAGACAATGCTGGCTCAATAGCCTAGAAACAAAGATGAGCACCAGCTCCTAAAGTTGGCTACAACTGTGGAGTAAAACCTGCAGGAACTTCTTGATCTTTATTCTTGACACTATCAAATACTAGTCTCTCCTACATTCAGAATCTCTCAATAATTCAGAATCTTCTTCAATAATTCTCTTTATCTTTCAGCACAATTAGATTAATTATGTGCTTTGATTAATTCTTTTTCTATGGGTATGTCATTTAAGACTTGGACTTAAACTAGATATTACATAAAACAGACATTTTTAATAGGTAGATGCTCAGCAAACATCATTCTCATTGTTTTCCAAATGCCCCAATTACTTTTTCCATACTATTGCATCTTTGCCACCTAGCCAAACAATTTCTCTCCTTAAAACATACTTGCTCACAATATTGCATGACTTTTCCCAAAGTTAATCTGTTTCTTCCAATTCATTATGTAACATACAAGTATTATCAACCTATGGATTATTATTTTATATGTACCTGCAGGAACATAGATGGTACCAGATGACAACAATCAAGATGACATAAATAATTATACCTCAGCATCACAAGATTATGTTATCTTCATTCTATTTCATCCATCACATTTCTATTAGTTTCAAATGTCATGGTCATTACCAGGTGGACCATATAGATAGAATAGTAACAGCACTTAGACTTATATACTGCTTCACAGTGCTTTACAGCCCTCTCTAAGTGGTTTATAGAGTCAGCATATTGCCCCCAGCAGAAGTAGCCTGCAGTACTGCATTCTAACTAGTTCAATGATGATATGATGGCTCATGTTCTGGATGATGGAAAAACTTCAGAGGCCTTTCCTGTTACAAATGGCATCAAGCAAGGGTGCGTGTTGGCAACAATCTTGTTCAGCATAATGTTTTCAGCCATGCTGTCAGACGCCTTCCAGAACAGTTCCTTGGGAGTTATCCTGAGATACAGGATGGATGGGAAATTATTCAACCTGCAAAGACTCCAGGCTGTCACCAAGATAAAGGAGACTGTGCTAGTGTGGACAAATTCAAAGCAGCATGCAATAACTTTGGTCTCCTCATCAACATAAAGAAGACCAAAGTGATGCATCAACCAATTCCAAAAGCCCAACATCAAGAGTCCACCATCACAGTGACGGGACAAAAACTCAAGCAGTGGACCAATTTACATGCCTTGGCAGCACCCTTTCCCTTGCAGTGACAATTGACATTGAGGTCAACTGCAGAATCACCAAGGCAAGTTCTACATTTGGCAGACTAATAACCAACGTGTGGGACCGCCATGGCATAAAAAGCTCAAAGTCTACCGAGCAGTAGTGCTAACTATCTTGATGCATGTCAGTGTGACTTAGATTGTATACAGGAGGCAAGCTAGGCAATTGAACCTTAAATTGTATACAGGAGGCAAGCTAGGCAATTGAACCCTTCCACACGAACTGCCTCCGTAGAATTCTGAGGATCCGGTGGCAGGACAAGGTGCCAGACACAGAACTTCTCTCCAGAGCAGGCCCATCATCAGTTCACACCCTGCTGATGAAAGCCCAGACATGCTGGGCAGGCCATGTTGCATCCCTAAACAGCTCCTCTTGTTCTGACCTAGGCTTCCTGAGTCATTAAAACACACGAGTACTCCCAAAAACCTCTGTGATCACAACAGCTGTGAATTCTGTTTATTCATGGATGAGTCCCAATTAGTTATAAAGAATCCTTCAGGAGAAGTCCTTCGGGATAATCACCCAACTTTATCTACCTTGACACACTGCCAAAGACCTAATTGGCAAAGCCACTCAGAGTCCAGAATCAAACAGAGCTTCAGGCTTTAAGCTGAACTGAATGAACAAACATTGCTTCCTGCAAAGGCCCATATGACTTTGTTCCTCTTTTAAATCTTATGGGAGGGGACAATCATCCCCCAGCCCTACTCCCAAGTCATCCCTTTTGTTTTAGCTGTTCTTGCCTTCTGGCAGCTCTGTGCATGCGCGTACTGGGAACATGCTCCTCCTGTTCCTCTGCTTCACTGAGATCCAATTCTGGAGGCTCCGAAGACAGCATGTACCTCCCAGATGGCCCTTTCTCTGTGTCCAACGTAGAGCCTTCCCCAGACTCCAGGACTGGCCCATGGCCTTCCCCAGCCTCCTCACTGTCCGACTCTGCTGCCAGGTCCACAGGCTGCTGACGGACCACAACACCTCTATGGTGAGCTGTCTCAAGGAAAGCAATCCCATGGGGGACAAAGGAAGCAATACAAAGACAAATTGAAAGCCTCCTTCAAGTCCCTGGATATCAACACCACCTCCTGGGAAACCCTGGCACAAGATCAATCAACGTGGTGCATGCTGATCTACCAAAGCTGCCAGACATCTGAGGACAGAACAACAACCATAGAACAAGAGAAGCGAGCACTCTGCAAAGCCAGAGCTGCAAATGCTGCAATAATGGTGCCCATGCATGTCTGCCGGACATGTGGCAGAACATTTCGTGCCCATATAGGCCTTACCAGCCACCTGCAGTCACATTGTGGACAGCCCACAACCTGTTAGATATCAAGGGCTTCTTCGAACACAATGGATAAACATCATAAAGTACTTCACAGTGCTTTACAGCCCTCTTTAAGCGGTTTACAGAGTCAGCATATTTCCCCCAGCAGAAGTAGCCTACAGTACTACATTCTAACTACTGTGCAACCATGGCTTTGTTCCCCCAATTGACTACTTTGCCCCAATTATCATAACTTTGATTACCTGAAGCTTTCACACATGCTTTGTAGTAAAATAGAGGAGATGCAGTTACCAATCTCAATCACATCTGTGCCACAAACAGCCTTCCCTGCTAAAGAGAAGGTCAATATTAGCTTTAATGTGTTTTGATACTTGTTGCTAATGTTAGGACAGTATTGATTAGTTTTGGCACTTTTTGATCAATATATGACAAATGCAACCAAAGCCCAAACATGTTTACACTACTCAATGGAAACTAAGATTTCTAATCTAAAGATAATCTTACTGGTTATTATACTTTTGTGTGCATTCCAATAACCTAATATTACAAAATACAATATCTATTTATCTAAATAATTGATACATAACTTGAGACCACATTATCTGAAAATATATTCTCCCATAAAGCCAGTTTCGGTTCCAAGTATTTCAAGAGAAAATTTTTCTGCCCTCCCTGAATAGAAATACATTGTGTGGCAACAAAATATATACAGGATTCAATCTCTCTCTAGCAGATTCTTACAGAGTCAGATCTACTGTGTAATACAGGATCCACTATGTAATACATTCTACAGAGAGAGCCCTGAAGATGGGCTCCAGCATGAATCCCAAAAACATGGAAGACTGAACCTCTGAACCTCGGTCTCATTGACAGACTCAAATTCGATCGTGCAACATTATCCCAGAACATGTATATTTGCCTTCATTCTTATAAATTATATGGCTTAGTTACTGCTCTTAGCTCCAAAGAAGGCTAATTTATTGAATTTTTATCCATCCAGATTTTTTGAATAACTTCTAGAATAACCAAGAGTCCTGGTGATGCAGTGGTTAAAGAGCAGTATTGCAGGCAAACTTTGCCCATAGCCTAGATGGGGCTTCAATCCTAATGGGGCTCAAGATTAATTCAGCCTTTTATCCTTCCAAGATCAGTAAAATGAGGACCCAGATTGTTGGGGGCAATATACAAATAATACTTCTCATTGTAAACTCAGAGTGTGCTTTAAGTAAGTAGTGAGATATAAGCCTAAATGCTGTTGCTATAACATCTGCTGAACTATAGATGGCAATTGATTTCTTTTTTACTGATATATGTCTCTTTGGTTTTAAATTATTTCCTTTTATCTTTTAATTTTATGTATTTCATCATAGCTAGTTTCTGTGCACACTCTTATAGTAGATAGATAGGATATTACAAAAATTCAGAATATCTCATCATCCTTGTCTTCTTCAATAATTCTCTTAATCTTTCAGCACAATTTGATTAATCATATGTTTTGATTAATTCTTTTTCCATTGGTAGTCTCTATGCATACTATATACACAATATATTACAAAAATTATGTAGTGGGCTGGAATGGGGAAGAGATTGGCCCAAGTGATGAGATTAGTGAACGTTTGAGCATGGATCTTCTCTCTTTTTAAAATGAACCTTCTCATATCATATTAAAATAAATTTAAGTGGATCTCTATGTTTGGAAAAAGACCTGAGACAAAGCAATTTTATTTTTATTTCCTATTTTAGCGGTCCCCAACCTTTCTGGCTCCATGGACTGGCAGCGGTAGCAGCAGAGGCCCTGGGGGAGGATGGTTTCATGCGCGTAACTTCACTCTTGTGCATGTACAATTGAAACCATGTGCTCACCCACCACTTGCAAGTTGTGGATCGGTATCCTGCCCTACCTGACATCACGATGCCAATGCAATTCAATTCATATATCCATACTCAACAAACACACAGCCTTCCCATCTCTAAGTTTAATTGTTTCTTTTCCATCTAGATGGAATAGCATTATCAGTCATCTGCAGATGTGAGTCAGTCTTTAAAGATGGCTTTGAAGAAGCAGAGTTGCTAAATCATTTGCTCATACAGTCCATGATGCTATGTGATGTTCATAGTAGCTAAGAGATAAGAGCTTTTGAACCTGGCTTGGGCAACTACCTGAATTTGACTTGCATAATCAGCCCTTGAGCACAATCTTCCTTGCATCTGATCTTCTGGCCCACCAATATTGACTCGATGCAACACAGAGACTCTTTACAGCCTTGCCAAAATTCTTCGCACCTGAGACACCCACCCAGATAAATGAATTTTCAGTTAATTTTTGGATTATTCAAACAGTAATGCCTTCAGAGGTTTCTTCCTCCAGAAAGTAGCCATTGCTCCATGGGATGTACTAGAAAAGGCTTGAGAGAAAGCTCTTATTCCAGTACCCTAATGGTAATATGGCTGAACAATGGAAAATGAAAAATAGGGGAGACAGCTCCTTTTACTCAAGAGTGGACTGGGAAATGTTGTTGCCTGACCTAAAGGTCAGATATTTTCCCTTTTCTCATTCCAAACATAAAAGTGGAACTAACATGCAGTTGAACATTTCTTCATTGCTGGTGCAGCAACATCCTCTACTGTACCTCTAGGGAAGAAACTAGACACCACTTCAAAGAGAAGCCACCTTCAAATAAAGGCTGTGCTCCATAAAGTAGACTAGCTGACCACTTAATCTCATCTCCTAGCAAAATCAATATTCATCATACCTAAAAATTATCCAAAAATACATACGCTGTTTCATTTGTCTTTTGACTTCTTTACTTTTCATTCCTAAGGAGTCACTTCTGTATATTGATAAAAGAATTACTAGAATCTTTAAGAAATGTTGATGATGAAGTGCACCATCTTACAATTTAATAAACAAGCTAGATCTGTCCTTTGCTGTATCATTTGGGTGAAAAGTATGATACCCAGGAACATATTGTAACAACTCTCAACAGTACTGATTCAAATTTTTAAATTCAGTATTTGTAAAATTGAGTGCTTTCTGTATATTTTGGACTATAATTCCACTATCCATCTATGTTATCTGATAAGAAGACTTCAATCTACAGCTAGATCAAAAAATGCTCTTTACTTTGGTGATGAGAAGATCTTCCCCATATATATTTTTCACAACTACATTTTTGAGAATTACAATTCTGATCGTTATTATCCCTACAATAGATTTTCTGCTCATTGTGGACAGAAAAGGCTTTCAAAGCATTAATAAAAAATAAAAGAGATGAATGGAAGGCAAATTTAAGTAAATTTCTGTTTTTATCTAGTGAAATCAGGATGTAGTACTATATCATTCAGGACATTAAATGGGGCTCAGTATAAATCCATTCTTCTTGGGAGTAAAGGAATGCTAATATATTTGAACTTCTATTTTAAAAACAGAAGAGATGTGCTATCAGAATGGTATGAGCACTAACCTTAAGAGCAGAGACACACAGATATTTCATTATCCCATGCTCTCATGTGTGGAGATTTACATGTCCAATCACTACCCCTCTTGGGGCTGTATCAAAATTCTCTATTTTGATCCAGTGTTTTTAGTTACAGTGACCAGCAGAAGGTACCTGTGGTAGAAGAATTGATAATATTGTGCCTGGAGTCCAGAGTCCAGAACCAGACCTACAATTAGGCAGTTTAACTTCACTGGTACTTAAATGCAACTAACTTACACTACTTAAAATTGTTGTGCAAATTTGGCCTGTTTTGTTATTTTATAGTTTTAATATAATGTGTGAACCCAACAAATGAGTTAATTCAGGAACCAGATTATGAATTTATTTTTTATTTTATTTATTTGTATTTCACCTTTATTATATTTACAAATAATCCAAGGTGGCAAACATATCCAACACATTTTCCTCCTCCTATTTTCTCCACAATATCAATCCTGTGAGGTAAGTTGGGCTGAAAGAGAATAACTGGTCCAAAGTCACCTGGCTGGCTTTTATTGTTAATGTGGGACTTGAATTCACAATCTCCTGCTTTCTATGCAGCAATATGCAACTATATTACATAAACGTAGGCTGATTGCAACTGCTTGGTCTAAATGCTTATTTTTCTACAAGGGAAAAAAATTCAATCTAACCTGTAGTATGTCTTTTCAGACTTTTTTGCTGCGTTGTTGGGGGAGAGAACATTACTCATGCAATCCCAATTCACAGTCTGAACTGCAGTAGTCCAACTACATGAAGAATTGTGAGAATTGTGAGCCATGCCCATACAGTCAAGAATATCTGTGTTACATTGTTTGTTCTTCTGGCTGCTTGAGTACGCAGCCTCTCCTGAAACTAACCTGACAAGCTAAGAAAATTCTTGATCATTATCTCCTTAGCGTCACGTTTCCTATGGGGGTGTAGAAACTTCCCCGAGCCATCTCCAAAAGGAAACAAGGAAGTGGATTCATGTATGAGAAACATAACTCCAAAGAGAAATAACAGGAAGCAGAGAAAGAAGGAACTACTGGGAAGAGGCTGATTTGAGTTCCTGTTGTGAGCACTTGACTGGCAAACTAAGAATTCCCTTCCTTTTAGAATACAGAAAGACAATCCATTTCAGCAGTCCCAGATTTTGAGAATCTTCAATGGCAACTCTAAATTAGGAAAGGTAGACTAGATACATGAGACTGTATCCTATTATGTTATATGCTATTTGAAATGGAAATTATCGTTTGGTTAATCATGGAGTATCGTTGGGTAGATTGGTTAATGCTTCATCTACAAGATTCAGATACATTAGAACTTTCAGATGCAAAACCAAGGAGAAAAAATGATTTTGATATCCATTCTTCTAATTGTGAAGGAGTAAGCCATGCTTACATTTACCTTCTGCCATTCTCAAGGAGACACTCGAGTAAGACTATTGTCGAGTAACAATAGTCATGCTTCTGCCACCCTCTAATCTCTTAAAATAAAGGCTGGTCTAAATTGATCATTAGATGAAAATAGAATATTAGTATAGTACTAGTAGTAGAATAGTAGTATGGTAGAACAGCAGAGTAGTTGAAAGTAGAATGCTAATGGCAGAATCTCCAAAATGAATTTATTGACGATGCCTTATTCTAAAAAGTGGGCAGTGGGACCATTTACAACAAATATAGGCAACAAAATTTTTACCATCTGACCATACTTATAATTGATTGTAAGTACAAGATCACAGTTTGGTGAATTTCAACCATAAACACTTAAGGAGACCAAAATTAATGAAATTGTTGGGCTAGCACTTAAGACAGCCAAATTACTCAATTATGAATTACAATTATGAAATGGTAGGTGGGTTTGAATGAGGTACTTTGAATCTCAACTGAATCTCATTGAACTACTGTTGTTCAGTATTTGACCTATTCTTCCCCAGTTTTTAAAGTGGAGAATGACAGGTCTATCCTCCATCTGTTCTACTCAAAATGAAAAGATATGATATAAATGCAAAAGAATGAATGAGATGAAATGAGGTTGGGGTTGGAGTTGCGGTTGGGGTTGGGGTTGGGGTTTAGATGAGATGAGATGAGATGGAAAAAATAAAGAAAGACTCCATTCATCCTCAATTCTGTAAGAGAGGGATGTAGGTGATATTAAACTAAAGGGAAAAAAAACATAGACTACTGGATCCTAGGGCTGAAACAGACCATGGATGTCTTCCAATCCAATTGCACAAGGCATGAGATCCTGACAAATGGTTGTTCTAATCTACTTTTGAAAACTTCCTATAATGGAGCAACCACAACCCCAGAAGGCACTGTCAGAAAATTTCTCCTTACTTTTAGATTGGATCTCTCTTTAACAAGCTTTCTCCCTTTACTTTTTGTCCTGCTCTCTGGTGTTTTGGAGAATAAACCAATCTTCTCTTCTCTGTGATAGACTCTTAAGTACTGAAAGACAGTCATCATGTCTCTTTGATAAGTTAATCATACTTAGCTCTTTCATCCAATGATAAACATCATTGTAAGCAGGAGATCGTCATCATCATCATAAACAGGATTTATCCAAATTGGGGGGGGGGGAGAAATAGAAGAGATAATGAGAAACATCTGAATTTTCTCATATTTATGAGAGATTTACCATTTCATCTTCAAGTCAGGTACAATTAACCCACAAGGTATTCCAGATAAACAAATACCATATAAAGTCCTACCGGGTAGAGGAACAAATAATACTAATTGCTGGACTGTAGCAGCATATCAGTCAGTAAGCAAGTGAGTAAATCCCAACTCTCAGACCAACCTAAATGTTGGACAATTCCCCACCCTTGTGCCCTCCATACATGTTGGATCAAATCCTACACTGCTATGGCTAATATTAAATAGAGATTATGAGAACTGATTAAAAATCTGTGATCCAAATGATGTATTAGATTGACGAAACAGAGACCTAGTACTGGATAAACTGGTTTGTGCCAATGAGAATAAAGTACAATATCCCTCTTTCCTTGCCTTTCCTAGACAAATTAAAAATGAGATGATCTATTAAAAAAAAATCAGAGATACTTGGGCCATTATAAAATATAAATTACCAGTCAGGCCAATGATTCCAGTTACACACAGTGTGAACCTCCATATAAGCAACTTTATATGTATCTGTCATCTTTCTATCTAGAGATGTTATGCAGAAACCACCTTACATATGAAAATTTTGCACAATGATGTGCTCTCCAACATACAGATATAATCCAGCAATAAATATAATATATATTTATATATTTATATCCACCTTGAAAGAATCCTTGTGTCTTAAAATGCAGCACAAGAAGAAGAAATTCAAAAGAGAAGTTTATCCCAGAATTTTAAAGGAAGATAAGCACATCTACATTTTTTTAATTTTTTTTTAAAAAAATCAATGATGTGAACAATATATGTATTCCCTTTACCTTTCATACAGAGCTTCAGATCCCTGTCTTAAAAGTAGGATATTAAATGCAACACCACAGCAAATCAGTGTGTGTTTGCTCATTAATAAACCTCACAGACTTCATTGTCAGCTAATCAAGAGTGTTCACAAAGGAGAGGAAGATTGTTAAAAAAGAGTACATCAAGACCACACAATCAAAGCCAATTACTTTTTTACATGTGATACACATAAAATAGTGCTAGACCCTCAACTGTGCAGCTGCCATCTTGATTTTTTTTGGCTCTCCCCATGGATGCCCTCACAGATAAATATAGGACAGCAGCATTAAAATACATTCAACCTCTGGGGCCAAGTTAATGTCACTTTTTTTACAAGAAAGATGGGTGGTCAAAGGCAGTGTTGAACAGAAGTTTTACATAATGACATCATAGTGACTGTACAAGACCAAGACTTTTTTATTATTATTTGAGGGTAACAGAAAAAAGTGGTTTTATTTTTCTAAAGATCTATTAACCCTGACCAAAGATTTATAGTATTTTCCCTCCATTTGTTCTTATTTTAGAACATTGATGGGAAACTATAATGGGAACGTTTGCTGTTGATTTTGAGAGAAAAACCCTCTCAGGTTCCAAAAAAGACCTTGTGGAAAAGAGGTGCTGTGGTGTCTGACTCAAAGGTTTCCCATTTTAGGCAAATGCATACTAGTTATTGTTCTGATACAATTTAATCCCATTTCATAACAAATTTATAAGATTACCTAAATGAAAGGCTGCAGTACAGTTCATAGGCATGCGTGCACCAGATGTAGTAATAGATATAAAAATGACATGAAAAAATATGATGGTCAAGGAAAGCCATAATCATTAAAAGAGATTAGAATCCCTTTTAGATTAAGAGAAAAGGGGTCTTTTCTTGGAGTTAACTTGTTGCTTTAATCTCTATAAAAGGATATTCACCTCCCAAATGCATCATTAATTTTTGTAATTTATAACAGATTTATTAATGTTACTGACCACTGCAGTCTGGATTAAAAGAACTTTTTGGCAGGATCTCTACATTGTCTAATCCTATATCTGTGTCAAATGGGCAAAATATGCTGCCCATTCATTCCAAAAGGTGAGCTGACATATGGAGTGATGTAACCACTGTGTCGTGTTTTAGTTAATTTTCTTTAGGCTTCTGTAGGAATTCTCTTCTCAGCTTTCCTTTCCCTCCTATTCTTATCATTGCTAGCACATCATATGTGGATGGATGCTATCAAAAGATTTAATAATCAAATCCTTTACTCCAATCTGTTCTACTCAGATGTCTTCCAGGCATATTGAGGCCATTGCTTTTTGAACTTCCAGCCAGAGTGACCCACAGGCAGTATTTGCCAGGAATTCCAGAAGTTCAAATCCCAAAACATCTGGAGAAATTAGCAGAAAAGTCTCTGGGGCAGTGAAGTAAAAGAGACACCTAGTGGAGGTTGTTAGTTGTACTCTTCATAAATGCAACTCACATGTGACAATATCTGTATTGCTGCATGATGGACAGCTTTTAAAGGCAAGGATGCATCTGCTATAAGTAAAATTGTTATGTCTATTTGCAAAGCTTGGAAACCTAATTCCCAATGCCAAAAGGATTCTGACTGCAAATAACATATATCAGTTTAAGAAAACTATCATTTCCATCCTTTTCCACCAGTTTCAGCATTATGGGATCCCAAAATTCTAGAGGTAATGGGGGGGGGGGGTGGACACAATTGTTTGTGTGTGCAGATGAACAGAGAGAGAGAGAGAGATTCCCCATCCCCTTAATTCACTAGAAAGTTGTATAAATTTCTATTAAATTTAAAAAAATAGATTTTAAATAATTTTTCAGGACACATTGGCTCCAAGATAGCTTGTAATATCCATTATACTATCAATTGAAATAGAACACAGAATTTAACATTTTTAATTGTAAATGTCCTTCCAAAAATAAATAGATTGGAAAATACATGAAATTAGTAAAATTTAAATTTTATTTAAAGCTTGCAGAATTACAATCCAGGTTAAAAATCAAATCTTAATTTTTAGCATTGCAGACATCTCTTCTGAAAGAGATTTATGTCTAGAAATTCAAAGCATTGACTTCCTCCTTGGGTAAATCTGTAACAACCAAACAAAGAAAAGAAAAGTTGAAAGTCTATATAACATGGAAACAATAAACCCATAGAAAACACTTGCGAGGAGTCAGGGATTATATTGGTAAGAATCATTCAAAGCAAAGTTATAGCTGGAGCATAGATATAGCCATATATAAATATTTCTACTAGGAAAAAAACAGTCTTGTGTAAAAATGTGCTTCCATAGGCCCTGCACCCACTTGAGGAAAAGGGCAGGGCACTGGCATAGTGATATATGATTCCTAAAGATGTCTGGCTAAAGGGAATTTTTCCAGGTCTTCCTTTCCAAGACCTGTCAGAAAGAATTATGAACCTATGATGATGAACAACTGATAAAGGAATTGCTGGCTGGGATAACTGGAAAGGAAGTTAAGAAAAAGTGCGTGAGGAAGATTCCTCATCTACTGATTGCCACAACAACTAATGCTTGATTCTGCTTTTATTAGAGTAAGCATGCAGCATGCAGTGAGGTCTGTCTCAAGTTGTCCTATTGTTTAAATTAGTGCATTTCAACCTTAGAAACTTCAGTTCCCAGGATTTCCAGCCAACTGTCTCCCCATACTTTAGTCTCATAGCAACAATCCTGGGAAGGAGGTTGGGTTGGGATAATAATGATTCCTCAAATTTCTGAGGAAATTCCACAGCTCAATGAAAACATCTCTACAGCACTTTTCCAAGGAGGCATAATGGAAAAGATATTGGACAAGAATCGGGAAATCCAGGAGCTAGTCCATTGTGGACTTAGAAGTTCAGTGGGCAACTCTAGATGAGTCCTTTTGACTCATCTCAACCTATTTAGAAGGCTTTTGGGTTGGTAAAGTAAGAGCAGGAGCTGTGTTCATCATCTTGAGATTCTGAATGAAATATGCAGTATAAATTTAATAAAATAAAATAAACATTGTATCATTTTGCATACATATCTTTTTTGGTCTTCATGGAAACCTTATGACATAGCTTGGTTGAGAGTAGGTGACTGGTCTAACATCAGTAAGAGTAACAGAGTTGGAAGGGACCTTGGAGGTCATCTAGTCCAACCCCTTGCTCACGCACGAGACCCATACTAGGGATTCGAACCACTGAACTGCCGACCTTTCTGATCAACAAGCTCAGTATCTTAACATCCAATAATAATCTCTTGGCCAAAAACTGAATTGAACTTTCCTACTCATCCCTTATTAATCCAATCATTTTTATCACCCTAATTTACAAAGTATCTCAGCTCCCAGACAATCCATTAGTTTGATATCTTCCCTCTTACCTGATGTTACCAATAGATTGCAAAAGGTCCACATGCTAAAGCAGGAGTGGAGCCAGTATAACATAGTAATTACTACCACCAAGAAGTCGGATGGGATTGAGACAGTAGCTCCCACCATCTAAATTCAGATAGGGATAATTTATCAGAATATGACTGAGTATGATTCCTGATTGAAAAGATTCCAGATAATCCATTTTCTTCAGGAACCGCTGCAATTTATTTGCCATTGCATTCTCAATGACCTCCTCTAATAGGGAAATGTTGAAAACTGGGTGAAAAGGATAAACATCCTTTTGGCATATAATCCAAGCAGCAGGGGCAAAAAAACTAGTATACTTGGCAAAACTGAAGGAAGTGGAAAAAGGGAAATACAATGGATGACATCAATAGATAGGATCAACAAAATCATTTGATATCTTTGAAAAAGCTACTGATTATCATAAGAGACAGGTTGAAATGGTATACGCTTGTCCATATAATCGCTAACACAGTGGGATCTAATTCTCTTAGTTTTCTACATGAAAACTGTAGAATGTCCTATTTTATTTATTTTTGTTCTGCCTTTATTTTTATAAATAACTCAATGTGGCAAACATAGTTATATTTCCTTTTCCCCACAGTAACAACTCTATGCAGTTACTTCAGCTGAGAATTATGCACACACCATCCCGCACATGTGTGCATGACCCCCCCCGTGCTCCCCCCATTTTTGGCAATTGATAGCATAGTGGGCCCGGTAGGCCCATTTTTTGGCCTCCCCAGGTTCCGGAGGCTTTCCATCCCCCGGAGGCCCTCCTGAAGCCAGAAACAGCCTGTTTGCCGTCTTCCAGTGGGACCGGAAGGCCCACTTTTTGCTCTCCCCAGGTTCCAGGCCCTTTCTAAGTTGCCCCTAATTGTTTTAGAAAGTTGATTTAGAAACTTAATTGTATTAGTTTAAAAATTGGTTTAATGCTCGAGATGAGACTGTTAATTTTATTTCTGGGCATCTACTGGCAGAAATTTTAAATGTAAATATTTAAAAGATAAATATTTAGCAATCATTCTATAATTTACTTTTGTTTTATTGTTTTCACTGGCTGCTTGTGAATGTGACATTGGGGTATCTGCTACTTAAGGGCTGATACCTCCTTGATAAAACTGAAGCTGTGTATCTTCAGCCTAAAGACTTTTGTGAGAAATAAAACTAGACAGACAATTGTAGCTCTGTTATTTGGCATTCCTAACATATTATAAATAATTAAAGGAAAAGGAGAAAGTAGTAATAGGAGTGATTGAGAAGAATGGAAAATAGAAGAGTTGGATCACCCAATTGGTTAGGTATGGATAGTGGTAGTGGTGAAAATACTATTTTGTGTCCAATCCCTTTAACTGGGAAGAGAAAATACAGACAAGATCCTACATTCCTTTGGAAAAGGCTGTGAAAGGCCTACTTGACAATCCTTAATTTAAGAAGAACATTTATGGGCTCCTAGAAGACATCAACCAACATTCCTCCTCTCACATATTGCCTGGCAAGGATATTAGTGACCTAAAGCCGTTTGCATTCTGAGCTGCATGTGGATCCACCTTTCTGGAGCCAACCCTGCCTTTGTGAGGAGCCAATATCAGGATTGCCTCACCCTTTTTCTTTCCCTTCTTGCCAGAATTGTGGCTCCTTCTTTCATCCCAAGTGCCAGACTTTCCACCTCATACACTTTGATTTAGTTTGGAGACTGGCTTTAAAAAATGGCTTAAGGGGTCTACCTAGCTCTTCTCTTCCTTTTCCATCTCTAGTATATGGTTTCTCAAAGAGCTACCAGAGAAGAAGTAAGATCAAAGGCCTTGCACAAACTCTTTCTTTCTCTTCCTTTTTGAAGCTCAAAGTGGAATGTATCCTTCCTGTGTGCTCAAACCGTCGCCAAGCTGAGCCTAAAAGTGCTCCTCTGGAGTAACCCGAGACTCCCCCTCTCCCCACTTCGAGCTTGCTGCAGGCAGCTTTGGGATTGATAGGTGACAAGGAGACACTCGGATTGGGCAGGCTTTGTCCTAACATGCCTGAGTATGCATAGAAAGCTTTCTGTCAAAGTTTTCAAGCTGTCTGCGGTTAGGCATGGGATGTGCCCAGTAAAACTTGGATGTGGAAGAAAGAGAGAAGAAGAACATGGGAGGAGTTTTAACTTTTCAACAACTGTATCCTTTTATCTTTCAGCTCTTTTATTACTCTGTCTTTCGACATATCTGCAGAGTTAACAATATGGCAGGCTAGGCATGCCAATCAAAGGTTGCACAGAGTGCACATGATGGGTGCAAGTTGTTCTGATCCACTGACCTTCAACACCAAGGAATCTCGTTAATACTCCAGGCAGTGCATAAATGGTCAATAAATGGTTATATTCTATATCAGAGAAGAAGAACAAAGAACAGCAACAGCAGGACAAAAACAAACGAAGGAGCCATAGTGATTCAGATAACATGGGCAGGACAAAAATTTTGTTCGGAAAAAATTAAAAAAAGAAATAAGATGCATAATCAATTTTAGAGTGGGGGTGAGGTGAAGCTTGCTGGCATGGCAAGGAGCTCTTCCTTCTACTCCCAGATATAAAATCCTTAGCAAATGTAGGCAGGTTAAAGCAAGGGCCTCTTTCTTTTTAGGTATTTGCCAGTGGGAAGGTTTTTTGATTTAATCAGAATAAAACAAAAGATGAAAGACACTGATTGCTGAAGTGCTGCAAATATTACCTTAGGTAGGAGAATTTGGCAGGAAAATAATATCAAAAAGGTTCAAACTCCCTTCCCATTTATAAATCCTGTTGCCCCTGTGTTGTAATTAACAATTCTATCTTGTGGGGCTCCAGTTGATGCTTTTTATTTTTTTTAAAAAAAGAGATACTTTACCAACTTCTCCTAAACATGCATGAAATACTTTGATGAACATAACTTTTAGCATTCTATTTATACCTTGAATTTACATTTTATTCACCTTATTTATATTTATGCTCTTTCTTTCATCATAAAAATCCAGGCAGCTGAACTTTTATCAGGCAGACATGAACCAAGCCTTTGCATGCTTTTCTTCAGCAAGGTGGCTGCATCATATAGTTTGGTTTTCCATTTAGGCAATTAAAGGTAAACAGGGTTGGATCTGAAAAACACTTCAAAGAGGACCACCAGAAAAACCCAAGAAATATAAAGTAGATTGGAAAATTTTAAAACATCCCCAGAGACTGAAATTATATATTGATGTGTTAATTTCTCAAGGATTCTAGATGTTATAGAAGAATAAAAACAGTTTAGACATTACGATGTACAAATAGTATCCATTTCCATCCACTTCCATGCTGTTCTGAAGAAAGCTATGTCGATGTCTTCACAGGGGTCAAGCTTGACTTGATGGAACATTTTTGTATTTTGATAAGTATTAGAGCATTAGAGTAGAAACCAATACCTCAAATCAGAGGGAAGATGAAACAGAAAAAAATGAACAAGAATTTAGATTTGGGAAAGAACAATAACAGAAATGGATGACATTGCTCTCTCTTTATACATGTGGGGTCTATGCAAAACATATTGCTGAATTGCCAAGGAATATTATATGTGGGTCGTTGTAAGACTTTTATAAGCACTATTAAATATGAAGAAGTATTTTGATTCCAGATATTGAAAGGGAGACGACCAAATGTTAGTTTTAGGATTAAAGTATGGGGGGGGGTGTAATCTTTCAAGAATTATCACTATCCATTCAAAAATCAGCAGTGAAAATAATATTTTAAAAGGTTGAATGCTGAAGGAAACATTTTGAACTTCTTCTCCTTATATTAGTCAACAGTATGGAATAACAGCCAATAGTAATAAACTTTAGATGGGAGTAAAATACAAGATGCAAAATATTAATGAAAAGATGACATGAAATCACAAGAGACCAAGCATGAGATTATTATCAAGATAACATCCTAAGCACACAGTCTCCTGATTAAAAGTGATGCTGCCTAACAGTGTTCTAGTTTAATTACGCAACATGACTACTGCAAAAACAGTTAAAGCAGAGCTGAATTAGTTACAAGTATTTTGATTCTATGCCTAATTTGTTCCTATGCAAAGTAACTCCACTTATCACATTTATGCTTTGTCGAAAGCAGCATTTCATCCAGTTTTCATTTAAATTGGCCAGAAGATATTCTGGATCACAAATGGAGATGGAGAAGTGTTCTGGGTCAGATACGGTTTGGTAGATATACTTTAAAAAACTTTGTTGTTGTTTGGGAGATCTGATTCTTCTGCAAGGCATGGGTTTATGACCAAATCAAATGGCCCTAAACTAAAGCAATCTGCTACTAGTGAAAAAGATAAGAACTGGAGGAACAGATTATAAAAACTTGGATTCACTCTCCTAGCTATTCTTTCATCCATTGACTGTCAAATATCAGATTGTGCCTGTCTTTTTGATGGTCTGCCTTAGCCCAGCCATTTATCAAACTCTTCGGTTTGATTTGTGTTCTTCTACTGTTATAGAAGATCATGCCAACCGGTCCCTCCTAAGATTTAAATTGAGCTGTGGCTCAGGCTCACTACCTGGGTTTAATGATGTTTTTTTGGGAAGCACCCAGACTGGCAGCGAGGAGGGATCGAGCACAGAACCAGCCTGGAATCTCTGCACAACAGCAAAAAAGCTAAAGCCAACTCCCCCATACCATGTCCCAAGTTTTTTTTTTTTAAATTAGATTTATATGCCGCCCTTCTCCGGAGACTCAGGGCAGCTTACAATGCGTTAAGCACTAGCCTTCATACTTTTGTATATTTTATACAAAGTCAGCTTATTGCCCCCACAAACTGGGTCCTCAATTTACCTACCTTAGAAAGGATGGAAGGCTGAATCAACCTTCAGCCTGATGAGATTCGAACTTGCAATAATTGCAGACAGCTGAATGTTAATAACAGGCTTTTAGTCTGTTGAGCTATCCAGCCTCTTGGAAACTGAAGCTATCCAAGTTCCTTGGAAACTTATCCAAGAGTTCCCAGAAGTAGACTGTCAGATTGGGGAGATTCCTGTATTACAGGCACAACTCTGTAGTTAACTTGAACTTTGCACATGTGGATTTGATTGTTCATTCATGACAGTTTCCACCATTCAACTTCAATTTTTTTTCAAACATTTAATATGGCAGAAGCATTTTCTTTTATTTGATTCTATAGCAAATTGGAGGCTTCCAAACTTCCCAAATAGATGTAGTCTTCTTCTAGTGCTGCTATCTTTATTAGTTCTTTATTATCAAGCTGTATGCCATCATCTTTAACAATTTTGCCTGTCTTTATGGCTAGGCACACTTGTCGATGACAAGTGTGCATAGCCATATGTCAATATGAATATTGACAAATTCAATATATTTACTGAATGCTTTTGTACTTTATAGAAAGGATTCCAGATCAGCCTTCATTATTTCTAAATACAGTAAAAGCAACTTTTAAATTCTTTTTTAGCCAATTCATATCTACATTTTTGTCTTGCTCAAAATTGTTGTCAATGAGACCAGTTACAGGATAAAGTGTAAAGTATAATGAATAACTTTGAAACTTCCACATTTAATTATTATTATTGGTCACAAAACCAGCCAGATGTTTAGACTTTGTTATTATACATGTACAGTACACAGTATACATGTATAGTGGAGATGATGAAGAATCAAAGATATATAAAGATAAAGGGGACTAAAGAATCCGGGAGACTAAAAAGTAAAAGGTTCCCCTCACACATATGTGCTAGTCGTTCCCAACTCTAGGGGATGGTGCTCATCTCCGTTTCAAAGCCAAAGAGCCAGTGCTTTCCAAAGACATCTCTGTGGTCATGACTAATCGCCAAAGGTGCACAGAACTCTTTGGTTACCTTCCCACCAAAGTGGTCCCTATTTTTCTACCTGCATTTTTTTTACCTGCTTTTGAATTGCTAGGTTGGCAGAAGCTGGTACAAGTAACAGGAACTTACCCCATTATGTGGCATTAGGGATTTGAACCGCTGCACTGCCAACTTTTCAATTGACTAGCTCAACGTCTTAGCCACTGAGCCACCGCATCTCTTTTCAAAGACATATAGAGAGGGACATATTTTTATTACATGTTAGGAAACCTAGGAAAGGAAAAAAAAGATAAGAGCCTTGTTCTCTTCATTGCCAGTAAGCAACTATAGATCTGCAAGGTGCAGTCTAGCACTTTTGCTTATTTTTTCCATTTTCCATGTACTGTGCACACATTTCCAAAGCAACTGAAGCTATCCATAATTTTAATTATTTAAGCAAATTGATATGGTACATTGGAGGCTCAGATGTACTGTATTGGAAATAAAAAAAGAGACTAGTACTTTGTTTTGGAGCAGGTCAGTTTCTCATTTTTTTTCAATTACAATATGCAATGTAACAATGTAAAAAAAATCAGATGGAACAGGGAGCCTGACAGGGATTTGCACTTATATAAGAAGTGATATTGAAGACCCAGAACAAATAGATACCTGTTCAACCATCATTAAACAAATTTAAAAAATTAAGATTACTTGCTTCCAGCCATCTCCATTTTCTGCAAACTTCTGGGTGCCCAGAGATATCTTCTTTTAGTAAATATATCATTTGTGGTGATCAGAAGATAAATGTATAGGCAGAAATTTTAGAGTAGCTTTGGAAGCATCACATTCAGTGCATCCTCCTAAATCAAATATATTTTCCATAATATTATTTTGTATTTTTCATTTTTATATGATCACAAGAACATGATCTACTAAATGTTAAACAATTTTGCTGACCTGTGTCATTTCCTACAATACAACAAATGGTCTTCTAGAACCTTAAAGCTAATACAATAATGTTTTGTGGCTCACCAGAAGTATGAAACAGCAGGAATGGTATAGATAGGCTTCATCTTGAAACAGCCAAATGTAACTTTATTAGAAAATTTAACATGATTTTTCATGTATTAGACATCTAAGATTTGCTAACTTAGGCACAAAAAGGGCTCTGTTGTTGCTTTGTTTTTCTGTCTCAGCTAAAATAATTTTGCTTATTACCTTACCCTTCATCATTTTCTCTTTGCCTTTCTCTTTGCCTTCCTTACCCATTTCAAAATACCTTTGCATACAAAATATAAATATTTATCTCCCAGGAGAATATTCTGTGCATTCTGTGCATTTGATCAGTTGGACTGTGATCTATGAAATCCCAAAGAAAACATATCTAGGCATTCTTAGGTACCACAATTTGGATGTGCTGTAAAAGACTAATGCCAATATCATTCTGGAAACAATGGCCATAACAGAGTCCATACAACTGCCCAGAGACAAGGAGAAACAGCGTGGTTAATGGAGGATATTTTTCCATCTGTCCTCTCTTAATATTGTAGCATGTTTGGAGAAACTGGTTTATGGGCATCAACAGAATAGACAGTGAACAAAAGGCCAGGAATTCCTGAATAAACAAAAGACTGAATGAATGAACAAAAGATCAGAGGTGTCAAACCCACGTTGTCAAGGTGGCATCATGTGACGTATCAGGAATTTTCTCCCCTTCTCTAAACCGCTAATGGGCATGGCCAGCATGTGACACATCCAGCCCACGGCCCACGAGTTTGATAGCCCCGCTATAGATGATTCCAAGGCATCTATTGGCCTGGTCCAGATACAGTAGCTCTCCATGGTACTAAGGCAACTTCCTCACAAATTCCCACTCAAATGTTGTGCACTTTGAATGTTGTGGACATTGGTAGTCCATTCAGTATAAGAAACAGAAAAGACTATGGTTCAAACTAGTCCTGTGAACTAGGATTGGACGAGCCTAGATTCAAAACTTCACTCAACCATAAAGCTGACTAGGTGTCCTGAGGCTTGTCATTACTTATGCTAATTTTTTTAAAAACCCTCTATTTTATAATGAACTCTGGACAACTAATAACACAAGTAAAACTGAAAAACAGAAATAGGAAACAATATAAAATAATGACTCATATAAATATATAAGAGATATGTTTGCACAACGTGATAAAATGGACTACAGTTAATTTTAGTTTAACTTTGAGCTGTTTAATAGACTTGAAGGAAATCTGAAAAGCAGCCAGAACTGGATTCCAAATGAAGTTCCTGTGCCACATGATCTTGGTATATTATCTCTTTCCTCAATTTAATCAACAATGCAAAAACTGGAGATGAAGTAGAGCCACATATTTTTACTGAATCTTAAAAGTCCATGGATAAGTAAGTTTGCTGCCCAGCTAAAAGAAGAGGAAAAAGAGGAGGACAGAGTAAGGATCCAATGGTATATTGTACACATTTTTTTATTAATTGGTTAGACTTAGACTCCATCCTACCTTCAAGTGGAATACATAAGACTCTCTTCTCCCATGTTTTTCCCACAACAACCATAAGAGATTAGACCAGGGGTGTCAAACTCAAGGCCTGCTTAGATCTGACTAAGGGCCAGTTTGGAAACAGCAAAGGACCAGTCCGTGGTGCCTCTGCTAGCAAAAATAGGGCACGGGTGGGGTGCCCTATTTTGCCCAAAATGGGGCCTCCAGAGTCATCCAGGAGGCCTTCCAGGCCCAAAATGAGACCTCTGGAGTCATCCAGGAGATCTTCCAGGCCCAAAACGGGGCCTCCATAATCATCCAGGAAGTTGTCCTTGACTCAGAAGGTTATAAAAGGGATGAAAAGTAAAATATTTTACCTTTCAGACTTTCAGTATTCTGCTACTAGCCTATGTCAATAAATTATAGTTCCAGCCTTCCTATGGAGTCAGTTTCTTGATCTGGTCTCTCTCTCATAAGGCAATCAAGTAAGTATTTAAAAAACCCCAAATCACAGAAATGTATGCCTCCCTATTTTTTGTTTGTCTGCAGAGGTGCGGTTCCCTGTCATGTCCACCATGGCCATGCCCACCCCACACCTGTCCCTCCAAGGTCAAACCCAATCCTGATGTGGCCCTCAATGAAATTGAGTTTGACACCCCTGTATTACGCTGATAAGAGAGTGACTAGCCTGGATACCCAGTGAACATCCACGACCAAGGAGGAATAATTCCTGAGTCTCCTGAATGCTAGTCTAGTGCTTCAATCACTATGTCACATGTCATTCTACATGCACAAAATGTTATTGGAAAAGTCTGATGGTTTTCTAAATTATTTTATGGTGTTGGTTAGAGTTTTAGTATGTGTGCTGCCTCTAGATGGATAAAACTATACTACTGATTTTCAACTATTATGATGATAAATTTTGTGGCACAAATTGGGGTGAGGGAAACAAAAAAGGAAGCTTGGAGCCATATCCATTTTGGGACTGCAGATTACCCATTCAAGTTCTAAAGTAAAAGCTACATTAGTAATGTGCATGAAACACCATAGAGAAAAATTTATTTAGAGTAAATGTAGAAAATAAAGCTGAGTTAAAATTTTATGTCTTAGCAACTGACTACATTTTGCTTTCCTGAGAAATCATTTGTTTTATTTTTGATGGGCTTTGGTTACCTTTTAAAAGTGAGAAATTGTGAATGAATGAATGAATGAATGAATGAATGAATGAATGAATGAATGAATGAATGAATCCTACACACACACACACACACACACAGAGAGAGAGAGAGAGAGAGAGAGAGAAATACATTTTGCAAAAAGATTCCAAGACCTCATAAATCCTTCACTTTCTTTCTGCTCTCTCCCTGTGGGACTTGCTGCTACCTGTGAAAAATAATTCAGTTATTAAAAAGAAGCAGTTAGCAATAGCCTACACAATCCATCCTCAATATATCTTGTTTCCCCAGGAACCCCACTGATATCCTTGACATCATCCGCTGTGGGTGGTAAGGAATTAAAACAACCTCTTTCCATAACAGAAATGTGTTTGGGAAATAGAGAATTTACAGTGGTATAGGTTGATACACATGTGTGCATGCATGCACGAGCACACACATAAACACACTCATGTCTCTGTGTGCACAAAAGCCATTCAAAAGCTTCTGGATTTGTTGGAACTGACTTGTCAAGCAATAAAGGCAATAAGGCTGTAGAACTAACAAACCTTCTAAGACCAGCTCTTTAAATATTGAGCTGGTCTTAGGGGAACATTGAGAAAATTGCACATAGAATGGATATTTTTAAAGTCCCACTATTACTCTAATGTTGTTGCAGCATCAGTACTCTGTACCATGAAATGTAGAATTCTATATTTATATCCGAATCTCAGTGAAATGAATATGATTGTTTAAAAATTGATTTTACAGGTAGTTCTTGACCTACAGCCACAATTGAGTCCAAAATTTCTGTTGCTATGATAGACAACTGTTAAGGAATTTTGCCCATTTTACAACTTTTCTTGCCACGGTTGCTAAGTGAATCACTTCAGTTGTTAAATGGCAATGTGTTGTTAAGTGAATCTAGCTTCTCCTTTCACTTTGCTTGTCAGAAGATCACAAAAGGTTGCAAAATCCAGAGGCTTAGCAAAAGGTGATGGCAAGTCCCTGAGACACGGCAACTGTCATAAATACATGCCAGTTGCCAACTGTCTGGATTTTGATCATGGACCATGGGGGTGCTGCAATAGATGTAAGTGTAAAAAATAACCATAAATCACATTTTTCAGTGCTGTTGTAACTTCAAATGGTCTCTAAACGAAATTGTTGTAATTGAGGAATATCTGTACTGTATAATAAAGTTATGCAATGCTTTATAGGCACCCCTCCCCCCTGCTTATTTGGATTCCATTTATAACTCTGCTGTGTTTTTTTCTCAGAATATCTGGCTCTGCCATGCAGCTCTTATACAATTCCAAGAAAAAGATGCATTTGATTTAAGGAGTTGCAGCTGACAAGTGCCCATCTTCATATCCTCAGAAGTATCTGGAGGAGATTTTGTATACAACATTTATGTGAGTTGATGTCTGTGTAATATGCCAAGCTTGACATATAAGAGCCAAGAGACCAAGACCACATCCCTTGTCTTTGTTATCATTTGATCCTACGATAAACAGGAAGGCTACCACCTACATTTGCTTTTCTGGAAGAAACAATAATAATGAAGCACTGTGAACACTATGACCTGCAAGGAGGCTGAGGAATTTTGACCAGTCAATGTATCCAGTATATCAACCTAACATTACCCCTCAACCTGGTAACTTTTTCAACCCAACCTCAAATGTTGGTTTTGCTGTTTAAAAGAAACATCTAAGTCACCTCTTCCATAGAAAGGAAGGCAGGAGCATCTCTGGGAAAATAGATGGTGTTAGGAAGAGACTTAGGCTGGCTCTTCCCTGACTCACTGGTATATAAGAGGGAGGACAGAAAAACTGCAAGACTTACAAGATTTGGTTATAATACAGCATAATTAACCATCTCAATAAAGCCCAAGTCTAGTCTTCCTGTGAAGACTATTTCCTGATCTGAACAATATGAAATGGTTATCAATATAATGTCCTTTTAGGCATCACATGGACAGATACATCTGGGGAGGTGGTGGGGAGAAGTTTCTGGTTTCTCCATCAATCCAATCCAAAGCCATTCAACAACCAGACAGGAGGAAAATTTCCTGTCGCAGCCCAAATATTGTCTTGTCATATTGCAGCACTGACTAATTATCAACAACATTATCAGCAAGGCATTGTAATACATTTTTAGGGCCAAACATATCAGAAGAAGATATAAAACGGTATTTTAAAAGTGGAACAACAAAATAGGAGTGCAAGCTATCTTCTTGCTGACCTGAGGTTGAGTTCAAGATGATATCACAAAGATACATTCTATAAAAATAGTTAATAAGGAAATAGTTGGCAGGAAAGGGAACTGAGTTTTTACAGATAGTCCTTGATTTGAACCAGAATTGACACTAGAACTTCCATTGCTAAACTATGTAGACATTAAGGGAGTTGTGCTTGATTTTACAATCTTTTTTGCCATGGTCATTAAGTGAATCACCATGGTTGTTAAGCAAATCTGGCTTTTCCCATTGACCTTGCATATTGAAGCCCCTTGGAAGATCATTAATGTTAATACGATGCTGCAACTGTCATATATACATTCCAAGGGCCCAAATTGTGATCACATAATTCAGGGACACTGCAACAGTCATAAGTGTGAGGACTAATTGTAAGTCATTTTTTTTTCAGCATCATGATAACTTCAAACAATTGTTAAACAAAAGGTCATAAGTCAAGGACTACCTGCATTGCTAGAGTGCAAACAGGAACAACAGAGCTCCTTTACAGCATCTTCCCGTTTACTTGAAAAGAAATATAAACTGCCAGGTTACATGTGACAAAACTAGGATCTTTGTACTGAACATGCAGGTTTTTAAAAATGAAAATAGCAAGTTGATGGTCTGTATAATTTATAGAGACAGAATATAATTTGAGAGGAAAAGAAATACTTTTTGTCTTCGACTTGCAGATTTTATGGCTAGAGCAACTGATCTAATTTTTAGATTTTAAAATCTCAATATTAATTCCCTGATTTTTGTCAAACCTGATTTTTTTTCTAAAAAATACAACCATGCTCCTCATAGTTATAAACTATTACTCCTTTATTTTATTATTATTTTATTATTAAACTTATACCTTGACTTTCTGTTTATCTTTATATAATCAATTATTCTAATTAATATTCTCTCTCTGCTGTCTGTTTGGGTCAAAACAAAACAAAACAAAATAATGAGATGGTTAAAATACAGTTTAAAAGAAACACACCAGGTAGAATTCTCATTTAGTTCAAAAGATTTGGCAATGAGACAATGGAATTTATTCCTTTCCCAACGGTACTTTTTCAGATTTTTCACAAAGTTGTAATGATATCAAGCTGAGGGTCGCAACTATATACATTTTGCCTTGTACTATTTGAAGAACAAATACAATATAAAAGGCACAATATAAATGTTATTTTTCATTTATCTCCATCCAGGTACGCTTTATTCTGAATTTTTTATTCTTTATTTTTCACCCTTATGTATCTCTGCAAGTACTTCACATAGGGACTGTGCAATGAAGCAAGATTGAAAGTGAATAAGGGTTGCCTTAGGAATCCAAGACTTACTGCTGTTTCAAGCAGTTGCACTATGCAGTTGTCATGCAAACTGTTTTGCTAATGGGCAAATCAACAATCTTCTGCAAGCTGTAAAAATCCAATCAGACCAGTATGGAACTTCCTTGTTGCACTAGTAGTAGAGCTGAAGTGGCCTCTAGTGGATCAGAAAATTTAAACAAGAGGATTTTTATAAAAGAAAACATAGCCCAATCAAGTGATGCTGGGCTGAGTTAACTAAGATCATGAAATCCAAAGTAATCTCTATTTCCAAGACTTGCAAGGAGCAAAACTAACCATGGAATGAATGATTTGGCAACTTGGAATATGATCAAGTCTCCAGATGTGAGTGGGACACAGGGACTTGGGCTAATCTTTCGATCAGCTAATCAACGTTCTCAAAGAGAAGCTCTACTTGGAGGATCAGGGATATCCGTCTAACCACAGCTACTCTCTCTCAAGCCTACTTCACAGGATTTTTACTATGTGGGAAAACAAGAGAGAGTTTATCATAGAGCAATGGTGAAATTTAAATCAAATAAACTTTCATGGCCTTGAATCAGCCTGGAGGAACCATTATCAGACAGAGAGTGGAGTACAGAAAGGGGCCTATCCCTCGTCAGTGCAGCAAAAGTGGTGTCATTGCTAGATTTTCAGATTTGGGTGGAGAATGAAAGTCTTTTCCACCTGGGCATATGCAACAATGGAAGCAACTTGTAGACATCTACATTCTCTCTCATACTTCAGCCTACATTTCTCTCTTCTAGGGAATGGTCTGGGGCAGTCATGGATTGACTGGATTCCTACATTTTGACAGTGCTTTCTGTGGACACAGCCACATTAATTTATAAACGACTTAGTGTCCCATATTATCCAGTAATTATGCATTATTCCCAAAACTATATTTAAAATAAATAATAGTTTAGCGTATTTTGTGAGCCTAATCCATCAGGTGAAAATGGAATTTAAAGAAAAAATATCTGGAACGTATCAGGCTGCCTACATCTGATATTTTAGAAAAGCTTTTCTGTCCGTAAACATGATCTGCAATTTAATTTAAATGTACTTTTAAAATGGTATTAGAGTTTCAGCCTAGTACCTTTTCCAAGCACTGACAAACTTTCTTTCTAGCTCTCTATAGCCTGTATCCTGAGTATCCTGGGTTATTGAGACTCTTAACCCTACCTTTCACTTCAGCCATCCCCAATTGATTTCTAACTTTTTTGGCCCTAATGCCCCAGTGCTGGTCCAATGATTTCCTTTTCTCTACATCTCACATCTTAGATTAATTGCTGGAGGTATCCAGAGCAATCTTTTGACAATCTCTTGGCTTCTGTTTAAGAAATTCAGTGACCTCATCTGGATCTCTGCTTCCAGGCTGATAAGCCCAAGTTCTTGTAATAAGAGTTAACAAGATGTCCTTCATATGCCAACTTTCTAAGGTAGAGCTACTATACTCTACAGAGAAAAAAAATTGTAGGGAGAGGACAGAGATACTGTATTACACAAAGATTCTACATGGGATTGTTAATATTCACCAAATGAACTTGGTTTGAGGGTTTTATTTTGTCTCAGCTTGCTTATCCCCAAAACAGCTGATTAGCAGTCTAGCAAGTCTACTGAAAAACCTCCCTTTGCACTCGAGACAGATTCACTAGGGAGATATCTGCTATCCTCTTAACACTCCACTTATTTGTCGTAATACCTACCATATGTTCTTGCAAAGCCCCATCAAGTCTGCCCAGCTCAGTGCAAAACAAGTGTAGTTTTGAAGTGCCAACCACAAACACAGTTGGTCATGCAAAGCAAGGGGATTATGCACTTTCAATAAATCTTGGATCTCCAGCCAAGCAGGCCTCCAGCCTCTCCTGGGGAACTTTAAAAAGAAATGCTTCAATCATTTTAGGATGTTTGTCCTCCATGAAATGACATCACATTGATATGCATTATCCAAAATTAATGTCTTCTCAGCCTGCTATCTGTGTGGATTATAAAAATTACAATTTTGCTTTTCATTTGCTGATTATACTTAAAGTGGGAGTACAAAAAACATAAATGATCAAGCCCAAATGATTACCTATGCAATCTCTACTCTACCAAAAAACAATTTTTCATCATTCCTCACAATATCGTATTATATGGGGTTTGGGGAGGATCATACAAGTTATAGGATATGACCGCCGCCCAAAATCCCAGCAACATAGGGAATACATAAAAATTGTAACAATGTCCAAAAATAGGCTCAAAGCACTTTTTAAAAAAATCAAGTCTTGGAAAAAGCAATGATTCTTCCCCACCATCTGTATGTTGGGATCTTGCCCTGTTATAACTCCACTCACAATAGCTCTTGCATGCCATACAATATTAAATCTAATCCGTAAGCACCTAATATAGATTGATAGATAGATAGATAGATAGATAGATAGATAGATAGATAGATAGATAGATAGATAGATAGATAGATAGATAGATAGATAGATAGACAGACAGACAGACAGATAGATAATCTCAGAAATAATGAAGCACATAAATTCCAATACTACATTAACAGTTGCATTGTACCTCCTCTAATAGCAGAGATGTTACAAACAACTGCTGCCATGTAAGAAAAAGGAAGTCGGGAAAATAATAGAACATGACTCATTCAGGCAGCCAAATCCAATGATTCAGACTCATTCTGGCATATCAGATCAAGCTCCCCTAGCAATTGTCCGTCCATCCATGGTAGACTGCCCCATCCTAAGAGCTCCCCCGTTCCCAACAATGGACAACTCTATTGAAAGTGAATGCCGTAGCCAAACTATAGGAAGTCGGCCAATGTGGATACCCAGTAACAGTAAAAGAGATTTTTAAAACCTATGCTCAACTAAAATCAGAAAAAGAACCAGGAGAAGACTTAATCCCTCTAGAGATCATTAAAAACAATTGAACTTCTAGGTTCCCATTCTGGCTTTACTCTTTACCAGGGGTGAGATGAACCAGTAATGATAAAAACTACCGGTTTAGGGAAACCGGTAGTAAAAAAAAAAAGCTACCAGTTTTAGTGAACTGGTAGTTAAAAAAAGCTGTTGGTTCCTCCAACTGGTATTTCCGGCAATCAGCTGTGCAGCGGGGTTTAGCTTTGCTAGAGAGCAGGAAATCTTGCTTTCAAGTGATGCTAAATTGCACGCCACAGCTGATTCCCACTCTCCCGCTTCTACTTACCTTCCCAAACCTCCTTTTGTTGCATATTGCACATGTGTGCGTGCATGCAGATAACCACCCAGTGCGCATGCGTGGCCAGCAAACCGGTAGCAAACCACTGCTCTTTACCTATATCAATCTATCAATATCTCATTGTCCCCATATATTAAAAAATGGGGAAAAGATGATCCTGCTAATTATAAACTGATGAGCTTCCTCAAGACAATTAGTGAATTCTACACAACTACGCAGTCAATGAAAATTTCAGAAATATCTGGAACAAGAAAGTATCCTTGCATAGGAGAAGCTGGCTTTATGGAAGGCTGGTCTAGTTTTCCATTATCTCATTGAAAAATACTCTCCATACAAAACAACTTCCTTTTGTGCCACTTTCTTTTTTTTATCCTTTTTTTTCATAGAAAGAGGTGGATCACTTTAATTCTTACAAGTCATTCTGCATAATGTAATACGTGTATTGTGAATCAGAGCCAAGTTCTTTTACACAAAGTAAGTTGTCCTGAGTCATTATAAAATGCGGATAAGGAATAGAGGAAAAAGAATGGCCAAGGAGATCACCTCTCTGAAGTGGAGCTCCATTATATAAAGCTCTGAGAGACAAGGCTTCGGGGACTCTTCATGTCTAGCTTGTTGGCCATCTAGGTGTAATGGTTAGCCAGTCTTCAGTTGAACCAGATCTCAACGTTTGTCAAAGCCAGGCATGGGGAAGGCACAGGCAAAGGTTTCAACATGCTGCCAAAGATCTGACAATCTCTGCTTTGTCTCTGGATCAGAAAGCAAAAAGGATTTGAAGTCTTGCAGTTTGGAGGTCTTCTGTTTGACATCCAGTCCAATTTGGATTCCTTCATCAATTAAGTTGATAAACTTTTGGAAATCAGTTTCCTGGAACCATCGGGAAGTAAGCGCTGGTGCTGCAAGTCGCAAGCCTCCAGGAGTCAAAACACTCTTATCCCTGGGACAGATGTTCTTGTTAGCAATGATGGACACTAGCTCCAGTACTCTTTCAGCCCAGGCTCCATCAATACCTTTTGGCCGCAATCCACTAATACTAGGTGGTTATCTATGCCACCTAAAACAAGATTGTATCCTCATTGTAGCAAGGCCTCTGCCATGGTCTTGGAGTTCTTCAGTACTTGCTGAGAATACTCTTGGAACATGGGTGAGCTGGCCTGTTTCAGTGCCACTACCATTGCAGCAATGGCATGGTTGTGGGGGCCGCTTTGCAAAGAGGGGAAGACCGCAAAGTTGATTTTATCCTCCAGATTATAAGGGGTCTCCTGGCCACTCTTCTTGTCCACAGAACAGACACCCTTACGATAGAAAATCAGCCCTGACCTTGCCACTTGCAGAGTCTTGTGAGTGGTGTTAGTCACCACATCAGCATAGTCAAAGGACGATGGGATGACTTTGGCTGCCACCAGACCACTAATGTGGGCCATGTCAGCAAGCAGATAGGCCTTCACCTCTTCACACACTTTCTTTTTTTTATTATTATTATTATTATTATTATTATTATTATTATTATTATTATTATTATTATTATTATTATTATTATTATTATTATTATTATTATTATTATTTATTATTATTAATTATTATTATTATTATTATTATTATTATTAATTATTATTATTTTATTTTATTTTATTTTATCTTATACATCCAACAAACCTTCTTAATGTGGGCATAGTCAATAAAATGGACATAAGCACTTGTGCAAGTGATGATGAGACATGGGCAGAACAGTCAGGCAGTTAACTCAAGCTGGTCATAATCAATGAATCCTGTTTTTGGATTGAGTTTGTAAGGCATGGATGCAAAGAAGATGGACGTGGCTGAGATATGTTTGACATCAGACATGAGTCAGGTGGCCCCCGTCGAGTAAATCCAGGCCCATGAGACGTCCGTGTGGCTGCAGCAAGGCTGTGTAGGCAGCAAAATTGGCCAGGGATCCAGAATAAAGCTGGACAATCTCTCACACACACACACACCAGCATTCAGGATCCAGGTCAAAAGCTTCAAGAGCACAGCGTTTACAGAGCAGTTCAATGTGGTCCATCACCTAAGAACCACCATAATACCTCTTGCCTGGATAGCCCTCTGAATACTTGTCTTTGAGACATTATTTCAGAGCCTCCAAGGCAGCCCAGCTACAGAACTTTTCTGAAGCAATGAGTCCTAGACCCCGGTACTGGCATTCTTTTTCCTGCTGTATTAAATCCCACATCTGAGGGCTCCTTGGAAGAAGCTGCAGCTGCCTTGCTGTGTTGGGCCCGCAGACTCCCCCTTGCCTGGCAGCATCTTTGTAGGGGCTTGACAAAGTGTCTAAAAGGAAAAGACAGCATAACAGCCTAAGACGAGGAAAGTGCAAACTGTTGTACAAGCTGTTGCTCATGTTAAGTGAGTCCAAAGACCAAAGAAAATCGCTGAGCTGGGGAAAAGACCCCTTTGCGCCACTTTCATATACTTCAAAGTAGTTTTTGATTCCATATTCTGAGCTAAATAGTGGGAAAAACTGGAGGGCTGCTTTGACTGACCAATTATTTCATTTAATACATATGCTGCATGAAGGGACCTCCCCAGACCCATGGGTGGTACAGTGGTAGTGCAGTGGTTAGAATGCAGTACTGCAGGGCTAACTCACTGCTTACTCCTAGAGTTCAATCTTGAGTGGCTCAGCATTCCGTCCTTCCGAGGTTGGTAAAATGAGGTTCCAGATTGTTGGGGGTGATATGCTGACTCTGTAAACTGCTTAGAAAGGTCTATAAAGCACTGTGAAGTGGTATATAAGTCTAAGCGCTATTGCTATTTCTATCTCCCCATTGCCATTGGAACTAAGAATAGCATCAAGCAGGGCTGCATATTTGCCCCATTCTTATTCAATTTCATGTTGTTTCTATATGAAAACCATCCTCAATACAAACTTTCACCTGCCTCCACCCTCAATTGCTGAAAGCAATATATCCGTTCTGCTTTATGGAGACAATGCAGCAATACTTTCAACAGCACTGAGAGCACTAAGTCAGTAATGCAAGGAAGACCAGTTAAAACTCAATTATCAGAAAACTAAAATCATGGCAATTGCCAATGTCAAGAGCCACTGGAGGATGCATGGCCACAAGATTGAACAGATCTCCTGTTTCCTTCATTCTTCTGGCAGTAGGAAAGCTCATGGGGACTATATTGCTGAAAACACACAGAGGAGCTCATCTGCCCTTCTTAAATTCCTTAAGACAAAAGGTGGCCTGCAGCACTTAAATTATTCAAGGTCAAGCTAATAGTACAGTTTCTTCATAGTGCCCAACCGGGACCCTTTTCCAATTTTACACTATTACAACTTGTCCAAATTTCTAAGATTGGCCCTCCAAGTTTCAAAATTTGTCTCTAATGCCTCCCTGAGGCCTCACAAGACTGGCCTCGAGAAAGTGGAAGCTAGAATATAGGTCATCATACTCAATTGGCTCAGATTAACAGTATTTCTCTATGGCCTTTCCCAATTAACTATGAGTGATAACTTACAGTCCACTTGGAAGCAGGCAATAGTAACTAAAATCTTATCTTTGGGCTTCTCTCCAGATCTTCTACTCAGCATAGAATACAATCAGGCCAAAGCACTCATCAAACAATGTGTAGGAGACATACAGGACTAATTGGATCTAGCCAGCTCCTCAACCTTTAATACCATTGAATCCATCAGATACTGTGTCTCCCTCTGGCATATTTATCTAATCTTGACGTATTTAGCCATCTGAGAACCTTTACTCTGGCACAATGTCATATCCTCCCCTCAGCTGTCCTTGAAGAACAATACAGAAAGATTTCTTGCAGCCAATGCCCCTGTAACTCTGAATATACAGAAACAACAGATTATGCGCTTCTCCATTGCCCATATTACAGAGACATCCATATTAGTCTCATTTTACTACTACTGCAGAGGGCAATTTTACACTTTCAGATACCAAACCTGCCACAGCATATAATGTTGCCAGGTTCTGCGCAGCAGCGCTTAAATCAGATCATGACTTATGACTAAATGAGCATCTAGTTCACCATACTAGAGTACTCTGTAATTTGACATAGTCTGCCATAGTACTAACTTTTATGTTTCCCTACAACCACCCAATACCCTAATCCCTTTAAAATTATTTTTAGACTTTTGTTTTTATACTCTGTTTTATATTTTATAACTCATTAAAAATGATTATTTTAAATTTTGATGTACCTTTTATACTTTTTATTTGACCCCACCCCACCCTCCTTGTGTTGTTCCATGACCATAATAAAAAATTGATTGACTGAAGTACGTGAAAACATCTGGGGATAATTTGAATAACTCTGAGTGTGCATCAAAAGCTAACCTGGTACAGGCGGTATCCCACCAAAAAGATTTTCTGCAAACTGCTGTTATTTGGAGAAGAAACAGTCCACTCCATATCCTGTAATTTGTCACCAAGATCCCCTTCATTTAAAAAAAAACCTAATATATTTAATGTATCAGGGTATTTTGTACAATAAGTGAGGCAAAAGATTTTGAATAAGAGTCACGTATCATATTTCACAATGGAGAATATTCCATTGAAGGATTCTTTGTTTATTTAGTAAATTTGTAGAACCACCCACCTTAAAAATGGGTGACTCTGGGTGAGTAATGGGTTGCCCCCAATTTGGATCAGTTCACAAGAACTGGTAGTAAAACCGGCGGGAGGCTCCACCCACTGACCCAGACGTCATTATAGGTGATCTGTGCATGCGCAGAAGCCACATGGGCTTGTTGCGAACTGATAGTAAAGGTAAGTAGAACCCATTCCTACTCTGGGTGGTATGTAACCATTAAAATAAAATAATAAATTTATTTTTAAAAAACTATTATTGAAAACAGCCATTTAAAGGTTTATCTTATACTTGAAGGTATCCTGTATTTCACAGATGGGTAAGTTATATCCCTTGAACTAGAGGTGGGTTTCAGCACCTCTGGAGAATCGGTAGCAGAAATTTTGAGTAGTTCAGAGAACCAGTAATAAAAATTCTGATTGCCCCTGCTCCCATCTATTCTCTGCTTCCCAAGTCCCAGCTGATCAGGAGGAAATGAGGATTTTGCAGTATCCTTCCCCTGGAGAGGGGTGGGAATGGAGATTTTACAATATCCTTCCCCTGCCACGCCTACCAAGCCACGCCCACCAAGTCACGCACACAGAACTGGTAGTAAAAAAATTTGAAACCCACCACTGCCTTGGACCATATATGGCTTTTGAGTTAATGTTGTGTGACTCCCAGCCTGTTCAGAGTTTTGCTAAGTGATGCCTACCATTTCCTGGAATTTCCACCTTGGAAGGAAGAAAATAAGAAATCTAAAAAGATGGTCATTAGAAAGCATGAAATTGTCTCACCCGATTTTTACCCCAACTTCATTTAGGATTAATGTCAGCCTTGCCTACCAAATAATCTCCAAAATAGTTTATGAGATAACATGACTTTCAGTAGAAATAGGAATGGCTGCTATTGCCACAGTCTATTTTTGTAATTGAAAAATAACTATCAAAAGATAGAATTGGGGCTTTGAAATCATCCATTTTGTATCATCTCCTGAACCTATTCAAATATTCCTTACTATAGAAAAATGTACTATATCTCTTTAAATTCCAATCACTTGTTTGAAAATAGCATATATTCAACTACATTAGATTTACACAAATCTAATATTCTTTCTTCTCCTTTTGTATTATATCTTTCCTCATAATTTCCCAAAATGTCTAGGGGCAGAAGAAATAAATGATTGACATGGCATTTCTAAGAACATAAAGAATACATAAAATCTGAAACCACAAATAGCATGTAAAAATAGGTACAATAACATTTTTCAGATATGAAGGAATGCCAATCCTTAGTTTAAGTATCTTACTGAGAACACTGTCTTGCAATCCCGTGCTTGACCACAATACATGCTGTTGGCATTCTTGAATCAATCCATCACATATTGAAGCTTATCACCCACAGGAATCCATTAAAAGGGGAGCGGGCATTATTAAAATAAAAGAAGATTCTAGAGATCATAGTTAGAATGGTTCCTGTCCAAGGGCTCAGCCTTTCCTCCTCCTTTTCATAGTCCTCAAAACCCAAGTCTCCCCAGGTTTACATATTCCCAAACCACCGTGGCCTCCTCATATGAAGACAGGGTGCTTATTAACTGCTGGGGGATATCACAGCGGCAGAACTAAATTGCAGCTTTTGAGGTAATGGCAGTCTGTCATTTACTTTCTTAGGGCAGAGCAGAGTGCAGCTCAGACGTGACTTCACAAACCTTTTCCCAGTCAGCTCTTCCTACAAAATTGACCAAGCAGCGTTTAAGTTGACCCCAGGATGCCAGATACCTCTGAACTTAATCTTTCAAAGGCCACTGATGGAAATGAGATGGTATATTTGCAATATGGGATGACCATAAAAAATGCCCAAATAATACCAGCTCTGAGGTTTTTTTAGGAAACTAGCAAAAAAGCAAGAATCTAGCAGCAATTTTTCTATTTATTAATAGTCAATTCTTTTTAGAGAAGCTAAAAATTCTAAAAATGTGATAAAATGAACCAACTCATGAAAAGTTATGATTTTTTATACAATGTATTAATCAGAAAAAGTGCTAGCAAAGACCTCCGCCTGATTTTTGGCTGCAATGTACCCTTTCAAATGTTCTGGACACATTCATCAGCCCAGCAAGCATGACCGGTCACATGATGGAATTTATGATGGTCAATAACATCTGGAAAGCACCAGTTCTTTGCTGCTAGGTTATAGCTTAATATTTCCTCAAAGAGCCTCAAGTTCTGCTGTGGACAGTCTCTGACCTCTGGTTTGTGGAATAGGTGTCTCAAGATTATCTCAATCCAGTGCTGCAGATATGGCTACATATTGAATGATGACTTCCCTCATTATGCCTTCTTGATTAATGTTCACACATGATCAGTATGGAACATTGTGACCAGTGGCAGTTCTAAGCTAAACTGTTGCATTATTAATGCTACTGCTACAAATTTATTAGATATTTAGATATTCATTTGCATGACAGAGCAATATCAACCACTTCATATAACTACTTCATATAAATGGGTTGCCCAAAAGGCCCTGCTGATAAGATGCAAACTATTATCAACAACCTGGCACATCTGTTCATATCAAACATCCCCTAAAATCTATTGCTATACATTTTTAAAGCTTCTTACATGGTTGCATACAACTTTAAAATCTCACATGAGAAAGGGTAGTATAGGCACATCTTGCATTAATTAATTACCAATCAGTCAAAAACATATTTAATTACCAATATAACAATACAAATAATAGTAAATGTATGATCAGAGTGCTATTAAATATTGGTGCAATTAATATAACCCAAAGCCCCTCAAAATTAAAAATATTAATGCCTTGATGGTCAAATGAGAGCAGTCAATATGTAAATTTCCCCAGGAAAATATCAATGCCCCACTATTCCCATCATAACAATGCCTTTCTTGGAGTTTCTGATTTATTATTTCATATTCAGAGATATGGAGCAAGATTCATTCATTCATTCATTCATGCTGTACACCATCCAACATCCACCAGTTCTGGACAGTTCACAAATATAAAGACAGAAAACAAAACAATACAATAAAAGATGGGAACCTAAGATGGTAAAAACCAGGTAAGAATAAGAAGCAAACCTGGGGCTTCAATCACCCTCAAAAAAGCCTGGGCAAAAAACCAAATCTTAAAATCTCTCCCAAGCACCAGCAGCTGAGGACTCCTGGAATATGACTTTGTTGCATGAGCAATAAAAAAGTCATGTGAATCAGAGATGACTTAGAATTTTATGTATTAAAAGTAAAATTCAGAACTTGTTTCTCAATGGCCATGAAAGGCTATCTTCCCAAGCAGAGGCAGCCAGCCTTTTTTAGTGAATATTCTTTCCTTTGCCAATATTTCTAATACAAAACCTCAAGTCAGACCATCTCACACAGGATCAACACCACAACCATGCTGACAAGTTTGAGGTGACCTATTTCTGAGCACGGTGAGAAAAGAAATGCAAAGAAACACACTAGCATTACAGGAAGCAGAACAGATGATATTGGAGCTTGCCTTGGGTATGTCTACAATAAGGCTTGCAACAAGCCACCCAGAGTCACCTTGTAGGAGAGATGGGTAGCATTAAAATTAAACAAACAAACAAACTGATTTCCAGGATGACATTATAGAAACTCTGAAATAAATTATGATGCCACAGTCAGTATCTTATGGCCTGGCCATCCAATTAACATCTGCTTCACATTGTCCAAATAGTGAATCAATTCAACAAGAGTTTTCTTGCCTCTATCATCACCGCCACCTCTTCCATTCCTACATCTTAAAGCTATATTGAATATTTCTTCTCTACTATTGTTAGATCTCATTATTTTGTTACTGTGCAGTATTTTATGTTTATATCCCCCATCCAAGGTTCAGCAACATTCTTATTCTTTTAACTTAAAGGATTAACAACATGCACACTTTATTATTTGATAATTTTTTCAGGTGGAGCAATCAAAATTTTACCCAAAGGTCTACTCTTAACATTGTTATATTTGATTTTGTTTCATTTTGGATATCTTATTTTTTAAAAAATGAAGCTAGATTTTAATGGAATCATTTTTGTTGTTGTAATAATATTATGTAAACCCCTTAAAATTAATGTAGGAATACAGTAAAATATTTTAAACAAAAATAATGTGGAAGATTTCCATTCTCTTCCACAAAACTAAAAGAACTGGAGAAAGCATTCTCACTTCACAAAAATATTCCCAGATATGAATAAGCCATGACTGAAGACAACAGATATATAAGGATGGTGAGTATATACTGCACATAGTAGCAAGGTTTAGACTTATGTACGGTTTATTGAAAAAAATGAAAATAGGCTGTCTGCCATTCCAATATTGAAATGCTGTACAATAAGTATGAATATATTTCAGGGATTTCTATCTTGGATAGGAAACTCTTCCCAGGATTATGCTTAATATTTTGGGGGAGAACAAAGGTGTGGTAGATGAAGCTATGATGCAAATAGGCAGGGCAGTGCCAAGCATTTGGTTAAGACTAAGATTATCTCTATTTTCTTGATTTCAGGAAGGAGAATTTGAAATTGGATTGTTTTAGTTACGTTAAGTGGAATCTAGGACATTCACTGTGCATTTCCTCCTTGAAAATCCTTTTTATCTCTTCAATCTTCAGCTACCATTGCTGAAGGGCGGGTTACAAAAATTGGATTGGATCCAAGATTGCATGTCATCTTAGGGTCTCCAATGGCTCACCCTTAGTGATGAAAGATGAGATGGTTTATACACATCATGAATCTGACATTAGTTTGGTTACCATGGCACTCCAATATCAATTTAAGAAACTAAATTAACTGGAAGGCTGTTTTCCCCATTGTGGAGAAAAGGATTTTAAGGATATATATATAGAAGTATAGAAGTGTATGTAAAGTATTTCTAAATATAGGAAAGGTACTTAACATCTCTGGCTACATAATTAACAAAGGGAATAATCTAGGAGGCAATTTTCGTGCACAAGCTATTCAGAAATAAGCACGGCATTATTTTGATCTACCTCTTATTTATTTCATTGTGCATGTCCTCATTTCAATGCATTTCTTGAACGGATTGTCATCATGTTACCTCACAGTGGAATTTTTGTATCTGTCAAATTCCAGCTTCCCAAATCATATGCTTAAAAATAACTCTGTGTATTGAAAGCATATTCATGTATTACTACCTTACTTATCTTCCTTCTTTTCCACGTTTTTCTTCCCAGCTCCTGCCTTTCTTCAAATTCTTCCTTTCCTCTCCCCCCCCTCCACTCCCCACTTCTCTCACACACATACACCCAGAGCTGGACTGCAGCCATGTGGGCCCGTCTGAGGCCTAGCAGGAGACAGAACAGGGCGAGACCCATCTTGAAGCTGCTCCTCTTCACAGACCTGCAGGCACCTTATGCAAACCACAAAACGGTAACCAAATAAACAATCAACCAACCCAAGTGCCTCCGGCTCACTCCACCCCCACATCTTCCTCCCGCCCCTTGCTGTCCTTTCCCCCGGCTCTTGGCAATCTGCCATAGAGCCGCCAAGCTGCTGATGGAGCATTCTGGTGCCAGGCCTTGAAAATGATGGAAGCTGAGTCTCTGGAGGCCTGCGAGCAAGGGAAGAAGCAGGCTGGCTGGCTGGCTGGCTGGCTGGCTGGCAGGCTGTTGGGTCCTGCCCTCCTCGGAGCCATGCTTTTAGGCTTCTGGGCATGTTCTTCAAAGCTGCAAAGATCAGACATGCAGGAGTTTCTATTCTGCACCCCTAGCTCCCCTCAAAGGCACCCCTGGCTTTAACATCAAGGTAAGGGCAGGCAACAGTTTAACAGGTGTTCTTTTTTCCCTCTGCCTCCCTATCCCTTGCACCGGCTGCAGGACTTCTGTGGGAGATGCGACTGTTGAAGGTGTCAGGCCTCAAGATGGAAAATAAGGGGCATGATTTGGCCTCCCAGTCATTTCTCACATCAATTACATAGTTTTCTTCTGGTATTGCTACATAAATTGAAAGAAGCATGTTACAGAAAAATTGTCACACACACAAAAAAAGCATCAGACAGCAATTCTCTGTTGCAATGGCTCCCCTTGAGTCTCCAAATATGTGATTAGACTTATTGAGTAGTGAAGAAAAAGCTCTCTATATATGCTCAGAACCACCTTAATGACTGCCAACTAGAAAATAAACCACACTAAATGCAGTGAGACGACATGCATGATGCAGTTTTACATGTAGCCAATAAATCTGCATTTTTATGCACATTTACCTGGAAATAAGCATTCCTGAATAAAATTATACATAGAAGGTTAGTTCTGAAAAGAACCCTGGAGAGCATAGCATGCAAACCTGGATGTGGAATTATATCAGGTATAGTAATATCCTCCAGATTTTTGAATCACCACAGCTGACTTTATTCCCTGTCATCTTAAACTATTTTGCTGGGATTAATAGTCATTGGCAGCCTTTTCTTATTCTGAAATTTAACTGAGTCCACCCGGGCTTCAACATTTCTATTCATTATTATATTAGAATAAGAACTGCAATGCTTTTTCCCATGACAAACATTGCCAGGTACCTAAAGTATGGACTGGCAAAAAGTTGCTTGTTTGTTTATCTAATTTATCTAATTATATAAATTATAGAACTGACAAAAAGTTGCTTGTTTATCTAATTTATCTAATTATATAATTTATAGAACTGTTATCTCACAAGCAAGTGTCTCTGAGCTCTTTGAAGTAGTTCAAAATCTATTTGGAGATTTCTGGATGTCTATTACACAACTTTAAACCCAATTCTCCCTGTGATAAATTAAGCTGATGAAAAAGAAAGGTGGGGAGGTATGAATAAATGTTAAAGAAAGGTCTGAACATACTCAGTACAATCACAAATTCTTAATTAATGTTTTTTTTAATTCTTATCTACTTGTACGCTTTTTCCTCTGGTCCACATTTCAAGAATCTAGCAACAATTTTAAAAAAAGTTTTCACAAGCCTGAATGTTTCCTTACTACTGCGCTGAAGAATGCAGCAAGTTAACTGCTAATATTGCATTGAATATCTGTTGTACTTTTGTCAATAATTTTAATTGTTTTCAACAATTAAAATGGCCATTTCAGAAATCTCAAGAAAGAAAAGATCTATTCCAGGAATGCAAAGTTTGCTACAGCATTTGCTAACTGAGAATGAGAACTGTTGTATTGATCAGTGATGAAATCCATTATTTTTTTTACTATCTATTCTGTGGGCATGGCTTAGTAGGTGTGGTATGGCTTGGTGGGCGTGGCAGAGGAAGGATACTGCAAAATCTCTATTCTCAGCCCACTCCAGGGGAAAGATACTGCAAAATCCCCATTCCCTCCCTTCTTTTGGGGGAAGGATATTGCAAAATCTCCATTCCCATCCCACTCTGGGGCCAGCCAGAGGTTATATTTGCCAGTTCTCCGAACTACTCAAAATTTCCTCTACCAGTTCTACAGAACCTGTCAGAACCTGCTGGATTTCACCCCTGGTATTAATACCGCACATCTCAAACACTCCTGTTTAGGGAACGCTGAATTAAGTTATCTGAAATAAAAGGTAGCCTACCTTTCCTCAGTAAATGTTAACTGATGATATTCTCCCTTTCCAGTCTTATTATCAGACCCAAAGAAAATATTAAAATAGGTTCCTTGTTTGGACTTAACACTTAATCTCAAAAGCTACAAACCAAACTGAAAAGGCATTTTTATGTCAGCAAGACATATGGTACATACCAGTAGGTACATAAAATATTCTTCAGATAAGAAATGAGTTGTGGGGAATATGAAAACAAACCCACTTGGTTCATCCTGCTTCTTTACCTTCCTTCTCGACTCCTACCTTCCCATCATCCACCCCTCAGGGCAGACTGCACTCTATGGTATGTGTGTGGCTACTGGCGACAGTGCTGGGTGGTAAGAGAACATCAAAGGGACTGGGGAGTACCAGGGAGCTAAAAAGGGTGTAATTAAAAAGCCTGGGTTGTACTATTTTGTGCAGATGTTTGAAGTAGCTCAGAGCAGAGAAGCATCAAAGCCTTAAGAGCGAGCTGGAAGTGTGAGTGTGAGGGGAGGGGGGGACTAGAGACAGAAAATCAGGAGTCTCATCACAGTGGAACAAATTGACTCGGAACCTGCACCTGCTGATGCAGAGAATCTTTGATGATCACAGACTGGAAGGAGGGCTAAAAGGGCAAATAGGTCTAGTAGTCCAGTTCCCTCATTCAGGTTGCAGAGTATAACACTGAAGCAGGGGTGGGTTCTACTTACCTTTAGTACCGGTTCACAATGGGATTGCATGCGTAGATCGCCAATGATGACATCCGGGGCAGTGGGTGTGGCCTCCCACTGGTTTATTACCTGGTCTTGCAAACTGGTCTGAACCAAGGGCAACCCACCACTGCACTGAAGTCACATACCTGCAAGGTAGGCCAGAAGCTGAGTTTGGGCAAAAGAACAGAAGAGTGCGGGAAAGTATGCACAATAAAATAAAATAAATTCAACCAAATAGAGCCTTGTTTGCTCTGGCATCCTTTCCCTGAAATTCTAACTTCTAGACCAGAAGTCTGCAACATTAAACACTCAAAGAACCATTTGAACCCATTTCCCACAGAAAAGAAAACATCCACAAAATCCTTCCTGTGCCTGACTATTTCTTGAGCAGCTTCAAAACTAGCATATGTAGTTGAATTAAATGTTTTGTTTTCTTCTGAAACTTTTCTTTTCTTGGATTTATCCTTGGTTGGCTGACCGAGGGTTGAAAAGCTCAATAAATCCCGTGTCGGTAGGTGTCACACATTGGTGGTGGTGATGCATATTTTGAATGACAGGAAGCAGCAACAGAGGGGTGAAAGAGCCACATGCGGCTCCAGAGCCATGGGCTGCTGACACCAGATTACTAGGATTGATCACTTCCAGCTTTTATGGAATATGACAGAGATGTTTTTGCTCTGGAAAAATTTGAGATGACTAATAAAATTGTAATATATGACTCTATGTATTTTCTCTCCCCCCCCCCTTTTGCCTTCACATTATACTAATTGCTGGATATTCTTCAATTTCAATATTTATCAATATGTGGGCCTTTATAGATTAGAAAGTCCTCATAATCTTTTTTTTAAATAAAAGAACAATTAGCAATGACTCACACAAACTATGCAAAACAAAAACCAAGTGGCCTTACTCACATACATCAGGGGATATCCCCCCAAATTTCTCAATCTTCTACAATAAGGGATAAGATTTATTTTCATAATTATATGTAGGATGAAAATTGTAAATCCTCAGCATGAGTTAAATACAGTCACGAAGACTTCTCATGCGAAATACTGGTCAGTTTATTTCTAAACCAGCTAAAATACGGATGCTTTTAAAAACTCAAATGCCTTGCTTGAATCAGAGACAGACATTCAGTGAGTTTATATCTTATTTCCACATTAGTTTACCAGATTTCAATAGATAGTGTACATGTCTGATAAAACTCCAAGAATCACTCTTTGCTTTATTTCAAGACATTAGGCCAATACCTATAAAGATTAAATAATTTTCCAAAATTCTGATTCATTTTAATATAGTAAGAGAGGTAATGAACACTGCCTCAGCAATTCTGCTTGGGTCTTCCTGCGTATTGGTAAATTAATAAATAAACCAAGTAATCTCATCTTATTTATTATTGTTATATACATTTCTAAATTGTTATTTATAACAATTTCTAAATTGTTATTTATAACAAACAGGATTTAAAATTGGGGTCTATCTTTTGAGCAGCATGTGATCAAAATATATAATCATAAAACTTGATTAAAGAATCAAAACTATCCATTTCTGTAATTGAAATCCAACCAAATGTTCTAAAAGTGTTTGACCAAAGTTAACTGTCAAAATGCATCAGAAAGAACCTGATCATCTATACGTAAGGCAAATTGATCCAGCTCTAATACCACAAGAATAGAATGGCATAAAAATACATTACTTGATCATTTCTGCCCGAGGCTTGTTTGAGTTTTCCATTCTGTAAAATTATGATTTGGTCCAGACAATAGTGCCCATAGTAGAAGCTGTATGAAATACAGCTGGAAGGCTTAATGGAAGGTTGGAAGGTAAATTGCCATGTTCTTATTAGGAGAAAGTAAAAATCTGGGTCCAATAAATTTATCTCAATCTTTGTTTCCAACCTTATGTGCTTCATATAAATTGGATTACAACTGCTATCATTCTCAACAGCAAGTCCTATGCTAGAATTTCTCATATATTTTAAAGTGTTACAAATCTTCTGATATAAGCAATGTGGCATGCCAGCAAGCTAGGAATCCCAGCAAGCAATCCCATAATGAGGTACCTGGCATTTACTTATTGCCACAAGCATTTATTCTTATCATTCTATTAGACCTTTCCAAATGTAGCTGTCTGGACATTGATGCTCCGTTTTTTTCTTCTTCTTCTTGGAAAGCCTGTTCATCTGGTGCCTCCTAACAACAGCATTCATAGAAGTGGGAAAATTCCCAGGTTGCAAACAGCCTCATGATTGCAATCTGCTTGACTCAGGGAGAAAAATCAAATTGTCCAGGAATGTAGTTAAGAAATGTTAGACTCTGGATTTAATGATTTAGTGGTGGTGGGGAAAGCTCTTGTAAAAACATGGTATATTTGAGACTCTCTCTGAGAGGGCACTAAACGTCTGCTCCACAGTTCTCCCATTATGAAAGAAAAGATTATGATAGAATAAATATCAATGCTTCTGCAGGAAGAAACTGTACTTCTGCAACTGGATGTTTTGCAAAATACTGTAGTCGGGCTTGTCCTAGGTGTTAACATTTTCCCATCAGTACAGATTAATCAGAGTACATCTTACATGTACCTTGCCATCTTCTGTATCAGGCCACAGGATAGGAGTGTATTCAAAGATCATGCTTCAGACTGACAACTGAAGCAAATTTGGAATGATGCATATCAGTCATCTTGCAAATGCCTCTCTCTTTCGTCTTTCTTTGTGGTTGCTTTTCCAATAAACGAGTCACACTGATTGCTAAATAAAGTAGGGGGTATGTACTTCACCCACAAACATGACTCAGTGAAACCCAAAGACATCATTCATTCCAGTGGGGAAAATAAGCAAGGCAGATTGTCAGCAAGAGTACGAACTCCTTTCAAATAACTTGTTAGTAAAATTGGACAGTACAATTACAATTTAAAGACTCAACTGATAGATAGAAATATAAAATAAATACAATACTTCTTTTAAGTAGAAAAAGAAAAATGGGTGATTGTGTAGAGGAATGGAAATATTAGGGAACTGGATAAAAGTCTTCATATTCAAGCATGAAGAATTTTTGGTCATTAATTCACTTAGGAATGCATCACTGAGCTCATAACCAGACCCCTGCAGTCCAGGATCCAGGATTCCAGCAATGTCTGGAACATTTACATTTCTTTTTTAACAACAGAAAACTGAATTCACTTTAGTAATGACTAACTTGTCTTATTGATATCAATAGATTTAAAATAAATGTAGTAACTGACTTTGTCCAGGCTACTTTGAGTAGTGTGCTGGTTAGCCATACTCCAAAAATATATAAAAATAATAAAGATGAGATTTTTAAAAATATTGTACAAAGCTAGCAAAAAAAAATAAATTACATTTATATTTAATTAAAATTAAATACACTTACTAAAGATTATTTACTGGCCATGTATTTATTAATGCTCTCTTTTTGCATAAAACATTTCAATTTGGTAACAACTTTTGAAGTTTGATAACATCTAACCCAACATTAAGAATTAAGTACAGATAGTCCTTGACTTATGACTACAATTGGGACCAGAATTTCCATTGCTAAGTAAGGTGATTGTTAAATGAATCAAGCCCAATTTTATTATCTTTTTTGCCATTATTGTTTAATGAATCACTGCAGTTGTTAAGTGAATCATATGGCTGTAAAGCAAATCCAGTTTTTCCCATTCACTTTGCTTTACAGAAGCTGGCTGGAAAAATCACAGGTAGCAGTCAAATTACTGTGGGACAGTATAACCTTTGTAAATATTTGTCATTGCTAAGCAACCAAATTTTGATCACATGATTATGGAGATGCTATTATGGATGTAAGTACAAGAGCCAATCATAAATCACTTTTTTCAGTGCCATTGTAACTTTGAACAGCCATTAAACCAGTAATTGTAAATTGTGGAGTAATCATAGATATGAACTTCTATAACAGAGATGAAATATGTCTTCTAAATGTTGCTGAGCTATAATCCAGGCAACCTCTCCAACCAGCAGACAATAATCAATAATCCAGGCAACCTCTCCAACCAGCAGACAATAATCAATAATCCAGGCAACCTCTCCAACCAGCAGACAATAATCAATTTTAAGAAGTACTGAAAATTATATCTTAATATTAGTAGGATCACTTTCACCCATTCAAGATGATTTTTGCTTGGGGACAGGGGCAGGGATTCCGGACAAATACATCTAAAGTCTCCTTCAAGTAAAGCTTGACATACTGTGCCAAAATCATGGAGACATCCATAAAATTTTCTTGAAAGCAATATAGAAGTGTGCCATACTTCCTTCAGGAAGTTTTATTAAAAAAAATTTAAAATTCCCAGTCAAGTTTATGGTCCTAATATTTCTAGCGCTCTTTCATCAGGGATTAGTTTCCAAGCTCAGGTACATTCAGCTGCTAATTATGATAATAAAAGTATCACTTACCGTTGCTTCAAAAACAAATAATTGATTTTACTATATATTGTCTAAATCAAACAGTTGCATCTGGAGATCAACCCCTCCTCAGTCAGATTCCATGAACAATCAGCCAAATCAGGCTAATATTTGGCCTAAAAGCAAATTTAGTGGACTGTGTTCAGGAGAGGTCCCAATGGAACTAAGTACACCATTGTTTAGAAGTAGGAAAGATGGGAGGATATTTTAGTAATATGTCCCTGTGCAGGAAGAAATCTGTCAAACTCATTTTCTGATGCAGTTGCTTGTTAAAGGAGTTCCTTCTGAGGAGAGCATAATTTGCAATGGTGTTTATGGATAAGCACCTCTATATGTTACAAGAGTACCCTGGACTGGAAAAAGAAATAATCTTCTCCGTACTGCAACAAGGAATGCACATTCCCAGGGTTAGCAAAGAGTGGAAAACAAAGAGGTAGGAAAAGGATGCAAAAAAAATGTATTTTATGACCATTTGGCCTCCATCAGCAAATCAGAGATACAATTCCATTTGCACATATTGCAAGGTTACGTAGATTATGCTAAGCTCATATGGAATTATTGAGTGATGACAAAATACTGGTAGTATTTCTGTAAACGCATATGGCTATTTGGAACACACACAGTGATGAATCTGCAAATATTATAGGTTTTAAGTACAATAAGGCTCTAAGTAGTAAATTTATTCCTGGGAATAATTTCCCCATGTTTATTCCTTCTAGTGGTTAGAAAGATTTTTCAAGCCTTTCTTTTTTAAAAAAATGTCCTTTGAAGGCTAACAGAGGACATCATTTAATAAACTGAGTGGGCAAAGGATTTTTAAAATGTGTGTTATGACTAAGTACAACTTGACTGATTGATTGTGTGCCTTATGTGTCAACAAGTTAGTATCAGCTCTAGAAATAGATTTTTTTCAGAAAAGAAAACTTTAATACATTCATTTAACTGTTACGTTAACCCACATACTTTAGAGTGAAACTGCCATGCTGAAGACCAGCAATTTCCCATTTAATTTTGAAAACATAGTATTGGGAAATCAACAGCCAACAGTATTTTGCTATATATCCATTAATCTTCACCAGAAAATGACAACATACAATATACAATATTAAAATGATTGCATTATTGTTAAAACAATTGAATTGTGGCCTCTGGTACTAACTATCAATTGATGGAATTAACCAGATTAATTCGTAAAGTAGAATCATTTGATTAAAAAAAATAACCTGATATAAGTTAGTTGTGATTAACTCAGACCTTATTCATTTTAATTGATCTGCTCTAGATATGAAAAATCTGAGTCCAAATGAACAATTAGTAACACCTATAAAGTCTTATAACACCTGTAAGAGATGTGGTGGCTCAGTGGCTAAGTCGCTGAGCTTGTCGATCGAAAGGGCGGCAATTCAGCGGTTCAAATCCCTAGTGCCATGTAACAGGGTGAGCTCTCATTACTTGTCCCAGCTTCTGCCAACCTAGCAGTTCAAAAGCACATAGAAAAATAGGGACCACTTTTGGTGGGAAGGTAACAGCGTTCCGTGTGCCTTTGGCGTTTACTCATGCCAGCCGCATGACCACAGAGTTGTCTTCAGACAATGCTGGCTCTTCAGTTTTGAAATGGAGATGAGCACCTCCCCTAGAGTCAGGAACGACTAGCACATATGTGCAAGGGAAACTTTTACCTTTACCTATAAAGTCTTGAAGTTCCCAAATTCTATCATATTATAATTTCTATTTCTCTACAAACATGGCTTATTCTCAGGAAGAAATTCTGAAAATCAAAAGGATTGCAAAATAGGATCATATAAAAACTCAGAACAAATTCCATAAAGGAACGATCCTCTAATATTCAAATGGTTTCAAAGCTACTGGCTATTAGGAAATATTTCTTACCAGGTTTGATAAAACTGATACCAAAACAAAGAGGAAATTTGTGCTGAATTCAGATTACTTTTCTAAGATTTTTCTAGACAGCAGAGTTCAGTATGGCCTAAATTAGAGAAAAAGTGCTACCTAAGTGTCAACTATTTTTATAGTAAATTTGGGGGGGGGGGAGAGAGCTCTCCAAGGTCCTGCAATTTTTGGCTGCCATAAACAAGTTCTCCTATTGATCCTTATAGATACAGCTATAGATTAACAGAGTTGGAAGGGATCTTGTAGGTCAACTATTCTAGTCCAACCACCTACCCAAGCAGTCTCTATACCATTTCTGAAAGATGGCAGCCAAGTCTCTTCTTGAAAGCTTCCAGTGATGAAGCTCCCACAATTTCTGAAGACAAGCTGTTCCATTGGTTGATTGTTCTCACTGTCAGAAAATTTTTCCTTATTTCCAGGTTGAATCTCTCCTTGATCAGTTTCCATCCATTATTCTTTGTTTGGTCTTCAGGTGCTTTAGAAAATAGCTTGACTTCCTCTTCTCTGTGGCAGCCCCTCAAATATTGGAGCACCGCTATCATGTGTCCCCTGGTCCTTCTCTACACTAAACTAACCATGCCCAGATCTTGCAATCGTTCATCGTATGTTTTAGCCTCCAGTCCCCTAATCATCATGGTTGCTCTTCTTTGCACTCTTTCTAGAGTCTCAACATCTTTTTTTATAGTGTGGTGACTAAAACTGGATGCAGTATTCTAGGTGTGGTCTTACTAAGGCTTTATAGGGTGGTATCAGTACCTTAATTAAGTTTGATTGTATCCCTTTGTTAATACAATTTAGGATTGCATTGGCTTTTTTGACTGCCACTGCACACTGTTGGCTCATATTTAATTGGTTGTCCACTAGGACTCCAAGATCCCTCTCACAGTTACTGCTATTAAGCCTGGTTTTACCCAGTCTGTATGTGTATGTTTGGTATTTCTTGCCTAAGTGTAAGACTTTACTTTTCTCTACATTGAATTTCATTTTGTTAGAAGGTCTAGTGTTACAGGTTCCCATTCTTCATTAGAACAAGACAATAAGTGTTCCTCACCTAAATGTCAGAACTTGTCTTGTTCTCAGAGGTATTTCTTAAGAACGAGGTACTTGAATTTCAAATATTTTCTTATGCCACCTTAATTATTCACATATGTATAATAATTAATCATTGTTATGAATCACTGATATCATATCATCATTATGATTATAATTTTCAAGTACAACAAAGTGGTCCTAACAGTGAGAGCTGGGTGGGAACTCTACAGATGTAGAAAAACTTTTCCCAAATGTTTGCCAAGAAAGTCATCAATACCTAACTAATTCCAAAATAAGCAAGAAGCCTAACTTTGGCTCATAACTAATGGTCAAGATTACACACAACATTACAACTTGAAGGTTTTTTTTAAAGTATAAATGTTGAAAACAATATTTTAATTGGAATGTCAGGAAACTTTGAAGAGAAAATGGATCGTTTCCTCTCTTGGGCACTAATTGCCCAACTTTTACCATTGTACTAAATAATCCCAATTGGATCATCTGTCCCAAGCCCTCAAGCAGAAAATTGTTTCAGCAAAGTCATCCCCATAAAAACAAAACACTCCTAAAAATAAAGGTATCTCCAAACCAACAACAAAGGACTTTTTTTCCTCAGCAGATCCTATCCTAATTTATGAGCCTCCAAATGCACTGAGACTTCAGTTCCCAGGAGGCCTCATTTTGTGGGCCATGCAGGATGAGAATTTGGAATACCTTCATATTTTGAGAAAACCAGATTGAGGAAGGCTGGTCTATCCTACTCTTGCATGACAAAGATAAGTTTGAAAGTGTGTTTTCTTTCAAAATATACTTCAAAATAATAATAAATGATTCCACTGACAAAACTTCCCTGGCTCCATGAAACCTCAAAGGTTCCAGTGAAATAGAATTAACCCAAATTAAACACACAAAAATAACAGAAGACAAAGAATGAAAACATCTCTGTAAGGCCAGATGGATATTTTGTGTTAAAATTGTCCACTGAAGAGACATTGCAGAACAACTATGCTCTGAATATTTTGCTTAATAATTCTCTTCCTATTCAAATTAATGGTCAATTGTACCAGACCAGACCAAGCCCGAAAGTGACAAACACCCTCACCAATTCCCATGATCTTTAGGAAAGGCAAAGGCAAATATCCCTAGGGAGATCTGCTGGCACATTTTTTCCCTTTACCTCATACACTTCATCTTGAACATTTCTACTGCTGGGCGGTAGAGATGCCACAACATGCCTGTGCCTGAAAACCCTGGAAAAACGAAGAGAAGGGGAGACTGTGGTGAGCCGGCTGTGTTACCTTCCGCCCACCCACTGGCTCCATACAGACAGAACTTCGGTCCTTCTTTGGGCTTTGCTAAATCCCCTTCTCCCCAAACCACAAGATACTACCTAGCAAAGAGAGATAACAGAGGGTTATGTGCTTAGAAGAGGCTGAGGTGGACGTTTGTGTGGGGGTTGTTCTCTGGTAAGGCACCCTACACAAACATCATCCCCTCAACAAAAGACAGACAGGGAACCTGCAATTTGTGGGGACAGAGACTCCAAGATGGGGGGGGGTGTATAGAGTACTTCCACCCTCTTCTTCCAATGTCTGCTGCCAAAGCCTCAGGGCTACTTTCTTGGGAGGTCTTCCGACCAACACTGATGATGGTCTGATGAGATGTCAAAATATGAACACTTGCAAAGGCAGAGAAGTTAGTGAAATAAATGCAATATGACCTATGAGCAATTTTTTAGATCTAGATTTGGACTCCAATTCATGCTATACATTTTCTCTTATTATCTTGGACAAGTTGATAAGCTATTCTATTTATAACATGGCAATAAAGGACTGGAATAAGATCAACTTTGGGGGAAATATATTTCTTCTGAAAGTGCTTTAGAAATAATCAGTACCATCATTTTTAATAAATGATTTGCTATGCATACTTGATTATGATTTTATGTCAAGCTTTGCTAGAATTTTTAAAATGACATTCTAATGCATCAAAAATTATTACAAACCAGGTGTGTATGTATGTATACACACACATACATATACAGATACACACACATACATAGATGCATACACACACACAAATATAAAAAAATGATATACACCTGTGCACGCACACACACACACTTTCTTTTGTCCATTTCTGTGTGTTTTGTTACTTTTCTAGAACTCTGAAAGAAGTCACAGCATGCAGGGATCATGTGGAAGTGAAGTAGTTTTGCATCTCGATTGGCTATCTCGAAATGTATAGGATGAACTTTCTTAATGCTAAGTCAGATTCCAGGTAATGTCAATGGAAAGCCCCAAGCTGGGAAATTTTTATAGTTAATCCTTGGTGAGATAATAGGCTTGGAAGTCCATGATCACCACCCTCTGTTCCATTGTAGAAGACAATAAGAATATAATTAATATACAAATAGAGCATACAACAAAACATTGCAATATGTAGTGCTCCCATTCCATTTAGCCCAGTTCAATTTTTCTGCAATGTCCATTCAATATTTTAAAAGCATTGAACATTCTTAATCTTTTGTGGATTGTTTTTTGTGTCTGGGGCCTTAAATTCATTAAATGTGGTGAGTATCATTAATTCAGGATCTTCAAATCAGTATCAACAGCAAATTATTGTAGTCTTGGACATATTGGTAGTTGTCAACTTATGTCCACAATTGAGGCCATATGTCCATTGCTAACCAAAACAGTTATTAAGTGAGTTTTGCTCCATTTTATGACTTTTCTTGCCACCATTGTTAAGTGAATCACTGCAATTGTTAAATCAGTAACATGGTTGTTAAATAAATCTGGCTTCCCCATTGTCAGAAGGTAATCACATGACCCAGAGACACCATTGTAAATACATGCTAGTTGTCAAGCATCCAGATTTTGAACATTTGACCATGGGGATGTTGCAACAGTTGTAAGTATGAAAAACGATCAAAAGTCACTTTTTTCAAACACTTTTTGCAAAAGTGACTACTCTCAGGATCCAGCATTCAATCATAGACAAGTTTATAGTTTACTGTAACTCAGGAATAAATCTGGACAGGAGCCAGAGAAATAGAAGACGTATACCATGGGCAAGGCTGGTATTGTATTCTGGGTAAGAGTATTTTGTTCTACTGTCTTTATAAGAATACTAAGCTTATATTTAGGACTTCTCTATAGTTTTTCTGTATTTTCTACCTCAAAATGGCAGGAAATTGCAATACCAACTATTGGCAATTAAACCATTGAAACTGGGAACACAATACAAATTGGAAAAGAAAAGAAAAAGATGGCGCCCATATTCTAAAGGATTGCATAAGCAAAGTTTACCACACGTCCAACTGAAAACTCTACTTAGGATTTCTTCCTGCTGTTTACATAGATACAAAGCTTTGTTAATTTACAGTTGTCCTGTGTAAAATACTTTTAGTATAAAAATGCAGCGTAGCATCCTTTGCTGCTGGCAAATTTCCTAAAGTTATTATTGTTCCTAAAAAACAAAGGTTTAAAAGCAACTTAAAGAAATAAAGAAATATAGCCGATGAAGTTCTTGCCATCACCATATCAGAAAATGTATCGCAGATTTGGGAAATGGAGGGGGGGGGAGGAATGTCAAGTTGCTATTTAAAATGACACTGGGGCTGGGCCCCAAAGAAAAGAAGGCGACCCTGTAATTGTCTTGATCGTGCTGCAAGATAACAGAAGACATGTCTCCATCCAGTGCCTACTTGCTTGATGAAAAGGGCCAGAGCAGCCACTTCCTCCCACCCCCTCCACAGCCTACTTTGGCAGCTGCTCCCCTGAAGCTCCATCAAGGCCAAACTTGTGGGTCAGGCTGCGTGCCAGCAATTGGAGGCCTCCCACTTCATGCTTGGAGGCCTAGTTTGTACTGCCTTCCCTTCCCACCGCAGGTTCAGCTTAGTGCTTCTTCAGCCTTCTACTGAAGAGGCTGCAGGGCTTTAAATAGAAAAGGGAAGAGATGCCTAAAAATAAAGTTTAATTACAGAGGAAGAGGGTGACAAGGGTTCAAAGTGCTCAGAGGAGCCGGAGGAAAGGGACACAGGATTCTCTTCCCCTCTTGCCGATCCAACTGCTTGAATGGATTCCGCCTACATATAATCACTAGCTCTCTTTCTGGCCCTGCTGTTTTGATCCTGCTACGCTCCTGTGGCAGGAGTATATTACTCTAATGCAACACTATTTTCTAATTAAATTTTCTGTTTCGCTCTCAGTTTTGTTGGGGGATTCAGCATTCAGCTAATAGCAGACTGTAGCACTGCTCTGTTCAAACATACCAGCAAAATATTGGATTATTTATAAAAACAACATCAGGTTTTTACAATAGAAAACCATGACTTTTTTAGCAATAAAAATAACCTGCGGATGTTACCAGAGATCTTTTCAGGGACAGGCTAGAAAAGACATTGAAGATGTGACAGTGATATATGACATGGAAGAAGTGCTTTACTGAGACCAGTGTTGTTCAATCTAGGCGGCTTTAAGATGTGTAGACTTCAATTCTCAGAATTCTTCAGCCATTCTTAAACTGTGCACTTCTGATTTGAAGAGAAAGAAAAGCTTTAATTTGGATTGAGATCCTTCTTTTTTGCATCAGGCATAATTGTTTACTTTAAATGGTTGATACGCTTACAGAGAAGGCACCTCTCCAAATCTTTGTTTATTAGCTGGTTTTCATTTTTGTAATTTCAATCCATTTTATATGTATAATTGTTGAATGTTTGTTTTGTCTTGATGTAAATTGCTCAGAGCTGAATTATGGATGGGCAGCAAATAAATTTGATAAATATATAAAATAAAAGTTTCCTTTTCTGAGCAGTGAACAAGTACATTAGCCAGAAAAAAAGAAATTTGCAGCTTCTGTCCCCAAATATATGATGCTAAAGATGCTAAATATAAACCTGAGTGAATAGAACAGAATTTCTTATTGATATAATATGCTAACTCCAAAATAATTACTAGTATCACCATGTTATGTGTTTTATAGGATGACCTGGTACACAAAACATGTTTACTTAATGGCTGAGTTCCCACATCATGCTGAACCATAAAATATCCAATCACAAGTACAACAAGTTAGCATATTGTACAAACCAAATCCATCTGAAGTTCCCATGTTATAGATCTGTGATGGCGAACCTATGGCACGTGTGCAACAGATGGTAAGCAGCACTCTCTCTGTGGGCATGCTAGCCATTGACGCAGCTCAGGGGTGAAATCTAAAATTTGTTACTACCGGTTCTGTGGGCGTGGCTTGGTGGGGGAGGTGGTAAAGTGATTGGGTGGGCGTGGCCAACTTTTTTTTTTTTTACTTTTAAAAGCATTTTTTCTACAACCTCTTCGGCCGAAGAGGTTGCAGAAAAAAATCCTTTTAGAAGCCTCTGAGAATCAGGCAACTCAGCTGGGATCGCCAGAGGTTATTAAAAGCAATTTTTTTTCTACAACCTCTTCGGCCGAAGAGGTTGAAAAAAAAATGCTTTTAAAAGCCTCTGACGATCAGGCAACTCAGCTGGGATCGCCAGAGGCTTTTAAAAGCATTTTTTTTCTACAACCTCTTCGGCCGATTCAGGGCAGCTTATACTGCGTTAAGCAATAGCCTTCAAACTTTTGTATATACCTGCTTAGTAGGGCTTTCGGCCTCCCCCAAGCGGTGTTCCTTTTTATACAAAGTCAACTTATTGTCCCCACAATCTATGTCCTCATTTTACCTACCTCAAAAGGATGGAAGGCTGAGTCAACCTTGAGCCTGGTGAGATTTGAATTTGCAGTAATTGCAGGCAGCTGGTGCTAGTTAACAGCACTTTAGTCTGCTGCACCACCAAGGCTCTTTTCGGGTCTCTGCTGCACATGTGGGAGATGTGTGTGCATGAGTGGGGGTTATGCGCATATGCATGGAGTCTTGTGCGCATGCACAGGGGTGGCTAGCCTGAGGGGGTCACACACACATGTGCAGGAAGGTGGGGAAGCACCAGGGACCATGCACATCCATGGGGGGGCAGGAAGAACGGGGGTGTCATGCACTTTTGGCACGTGATGACAAAAAGGTTAGCCATCACTGTTATATATCCTCTAGTTCCCCTACCCCTGAAAATAGCTATGGTTTAATTTTAACTATGAATAATACATTTGTTCAACCTTTGGAATCACATAGTGCAAGTGTTTAACAGAAGACTCAGGACAGACCGTGTCTTTTGCAAACTCTGCATATTTAAGGAATAAAATCCTCTGATACCAGAGGAAGTCATAATCCTTAGTTCAAACAACTTTAAATATGGGCTAGACTCATTCAGGAAGGATTAGGCCAGAGATGGCTAACCTTTTTGCTATTGAGTGCCAAAAGCAGGGGTGGGGGTGGGGGTCACGCATGCACACTCATAATTCTATGTGCCCTGCCCCATGCACATGTGCGCATGTCCCCCCCGTGCTCCCCCAGCTTTTGGCATGCGATGGCACAGTGGGCCACCAGACTTTTGGTGGGACTGGAAGTCGGGAAATGAGCCATTTCCGGCCTCTGAAGGGCCTCCGGAGGGGTAGGGAAGGCCATTTTTGCCCTCACCAGGCTCCTAGAAAGGCTCTGGAGGCTGGGGAGAGTGAAAAATGAGCTTTTCTCCCCCCCCCCGAAAGGTCCTCCAGAGGCCGGAAACTGTGTTTTCTGACTTCCGGTGGGCCCAGAAAACCCAAAAATCAGCTGGTGGGCACACACATGCATACCAGACCTTAGCTCGCATGCCCACCAATATGGCTCCGCATGCTGTCAATACCCATGTGCAAAGAATATCATGGGATGATCGTATTATTCATAAAACATATAACAGACTGTGGCCCATCTTCCTGTTGCTACTTTGCATAAATAGCGCAACAGATAGTCCTCAATTTACAACCATTTGTTCAGTGAACTTTCAAAGTGAGAAAGGCAATGAATGAATTGCACTTATTGCACTTAGGACCATTGCCACATCCTCACCATTACAAGATAAAAATTCAGGCACCTAGCAAATCGCATGTATTTATGATGGTGGCAGGATCCCAGGGTCCTGTGATCACTATCTGCAACTTTTCTTGCCAGCTTCTGACAAGCAAAGTCAATGGGGGAAGCCAGAGTTAGTTGCTTAATAGCTGCAGTGATTTCCTTAACAATGATAGCAAAAAGGTAATTAAGTGACATAATTCACTTAACAACCACTTTACTTTAGCAATGGAAATTCTCATTCCAGTTGTGGTCATAAACCGAAGAGTACCTGTAGTCTTTTTTAGATTATGATTTTGCATTGCCAAGTAAAATACTGTCCCAGGATAATATTCCAGGGTCCAATCTGGGTTGGTCACCCGGGAGTTTTCTATAGCATTGTGAAAGTGATTTGCCAGAATGATGACACTGAATTAGAACTGCATGGTATAACTGCAGGTAATCTTCGATTTAAAATCATCACCCAAAATTTGTTGCTAGCAAAGCAGTTGTTAAGTTAGTTTTGCTCCATTTAAAACCTTTTTTTCCCCCGTAGTAGTGAATCACTACAGTTGTTAAGCATTCAGTCATTAAACAAATATGGCTTCCTCCACTGGCTTTGCTGATTGGAAGCCTGCTGGGAAGTTAAAAACGGTGATCATGTGACCCCAGGATGTAAAATACATGCCAGTTGCAAGCACCCAAATTTTCATCCCATGACTGTGGGGATGTTACAATGGTCTTAAAGGTGAAAAATAGTCATAAGTCACTTTTTTTCAGTGCTATTGTAACTTTGAATAGTCACTAAACAAATGGTTTCAACACAGATTTGCATCTTCAAAGAAAATGAAAGAAATTACAAGCACAACAAAAATCAGCATCATTATTATAAATCGTAAAAAGCATAATATATAATTTTGCTAATACTTCCAATTTGTCCCGCACTTCCACTATGTATTGCTGTCTGGTTTATGCTCATATTTTAAACAAACACACTACTGTGCTAGAATAGCTATTGTGTTAACAAATTTCATTTGAATGGTTAACTTTGCTTTTTTATGCATTGTATTTTTTATTGTTTTAAGATACCACAAATGATGGAATAAAGAGAAAGGTGTGCTATACATACCATATTTTTTGGCGTATACGACACACCAGAGTATAAGACACACCTACTTTTTTTGGTAAGCAAAAGAAGAAAAAGAAATCTGCCTCTGCCTCTGAGCAATTTTGCCTCCTTGCAGCAAACAGCCTGCTTTACTTTCATTTTCGTTTTCAGCATAGCTTGATTAGCACAAGGAAAAAAAAATCTGCTCCAGCAGTTTACCTCTTTGCAGCAAGCAGCAGAGCCCTGTGCAAAACAGCTGAGAGCAAATCAGCTGAGAGTCGGGAGGCTGATCCAATCAACTTGTGCTAATTAGGCTGTGCTGAAGCTGAAAGGAACTATTTTTTTCTTGCTGTTTGTTTGCAAGGAGGTCACTGCTATGAGGCAGAGGCCAAAGAGTGAGGGCCAGTGGGTGGGCAGGCCTACATTCAGTGTATAAGACACATCTAAATTTTTACCCCCTTTGGGGGAAAACAGTGCATCTTATACTCAGAATAAATCTGGAGCAGCCACTCATGTATCAAAACATCATTGACATTCAGTCTGACAGTTTATATATTTCCTGAAATCCAGGAACTACTTAATCTATTATTTCTTGGCTGTCAAAAGGAAGAGGGGGAAATATAGGCCACATGAAAGTATATCAGGCTGGGTAAAATACTGGAAATTTTCCTTCTTTGCCCAACATGAATTTTCTATTGTACATACTTTAAAAATGGTCATCCAGTGGTCTGCATTCAAATAAATTTAAATGGCAACTCAGTAGTAAATATAAGTTTAATTGCTATTATTATTTAATTATAATTAGCTGCTGTTATTATCTATCACAGCTTTTGAATTTACTTTGACAACTATTGCTCTCCATAGTTGTTGGGATTACATCTTCCATCATCATATGCAACACCATGTAGCACAAATCTGATGGAAGTGAATCTGGAAGCTGCTAGAATTGGCTCCAGAAGAGATTTTTCTCTTCAACAACGTAATCTGCAGTTGTCTTGTTCACAAGCATCCTCCATTTTAAGAAGGACAGAGACAATGTGAGTCTGATGACTTCCCCTTCATTGTTCAGATCAAATACGGGGACCCAAGTAAAAGATGCCTATCTGGATGAAAGGCTCCTTTCAACACATTTAAGGAGAAATGGAAACAAGCTCTCAGTCCTCAGTCTGATTGGATCCCAAGCCCTTCACTTGGCAGAAATGTACATGTCAATGTCACGGGGGTCAGGCATGTAGGTGACAGTTTATCAAAACCCAAAAATGTAAAGCTCAGCAAATTCACCTGTAGAAATAGTTTGGAATTCATAACAGACATCCTGCCCTAAGCATGTGAGGCAAAAGTGAAGTTGCAGAACTCTTGCATCCCAGTAGATATATCATCTTTAGTTTGGTCCAGTGCTACGATTTGTGTATATTTTCATGCCACCAATAACCTTGTGGCAACAACATTTGGGAGAAGGTCAGTATATATGCCAGTTAGATCATTGGCAAGACATTATCCAATTGTTAAGCATATAAGTATTGGCACAGAATAAGAACAGTGAATTCAGAACCGTATCTCTACAGACTCTGCAGTTCGAAGGAAAAATTAGCAAACCAGATACAAGTAGTCCTCCAGATATAACAACAATTGAGCCCAAAATTTCCATTGCTAAGTAAAACAGTGGTTAAGGAGCTTTGCTCATTTGGGACATTTTTTGCCACAGTTGTTAAATGAATCACTGCAATTGATGCAATAACATGGTTATTAAGTGAGTCTAGCTTCTCCATTGACTTTGCTCCAGTGGTGGGTTGTCCCCGGTTTGCACCAGTTCTATAGAACCAATAGTAAAACCGGCAGGAGGCTCCGCCCACTGACCCTCACGTCATCAAAACACTTCTGCGCATGCATGGCACTATCCGTTGCAAACCAGTAGTAAAGGTAAGTAGAACCCACCCCTGCTTTGCTTGTCACAAAAGGTGATCACATGACCCTAGAATATTGCAACCGTCATAAATACATGCCGGTTGAGATTTTGATCACGTGACCATGGGGATGCTGCAAGGGTCATAAGTGTGAAAAATGGTCTTAAATCACTTTTTTCAGTGACATAATTTTGAATGGTCATTAAACAAATGGTTATAAGTTGGAGACTATCTGTATCTAAATTCAAGATACAACTGTTTGTTTTCCGATCCAAACTATTGGTGGCAGTATAAACTTACTAGTGAGGAAATATGTTTTTTCCTATTTCCAAAAGACTACCTGTTATTCACAAACTGTATTTACTAACTCATTTCCCCTAAGTATTTTTGTTTAGGAATTTCATTAAATTTTGCTCCTGTTTAGATAGATCATACCATTTTGTATTTTGTAAGGATATGCGTTTTCAAAACAAATTTAATGTTACTACATATGAATTGAAGATTAATTTTGATAATACTTCCGTGGAAAATACATGTGAACTTGATATATAAAGATCACCTTCCCTATACATCAATCATCAATCATATGCAGTTTGCAGTTTGGATTCAGGAATGAAATTATTAAAATGATAGAGGAGGAATAATATCCCTGAGGCAGAGAAAATTAGAAAATAATTTCTTCTCCTATTTAAAATCCTAGAATTTGGGGACATCCAATAGAATAGATTCTGTGGTGATTTGGGATTATCCAAAATACAGATAATTCTCAAATAACAGCCTTTCATTTAGCAAGAGTTCAATGTTATTATGGCTCTGAAAAGGCGAGTAATGACCATTTTTCATACTCAGGACTGTTGCAGTCATAGGAACAAAATTTGGGTGCTTGGCAGCTGGTATGTATTTATGACAGTTGCAGTGTCCCAGGGTCATGTGATCACCTTTTGCAACCTTCTGATAAGGAAAGTAAATGGAGAAGACAGATTCACTTAACAACCATATTACTTACTTAAAACTGCAATGATTCCTTTTACGACCTTAACGAAAGGTCATAAATGGGGCAAAATTCATGTAACAATCACCTCACTTAGTAGCAGAAATTTTGGGCTCAATTGTGGCTGTAAATTGAGGTCTACCTCAGGGGTGGGTTCCACTGAGCTTTACTACTGGTTTGCAATGGGGGCTCACATGAGAGCTTCTGCACATGCGCAGATCACCTATGATGACATCGTGGCAGGCAGGCAGAGCCTCCCATTGGTTTTACTACTGGTTCTACAGAACCGGACTAAACTGGGAGCAACCCATCACTGGTCTACCTGTAGTCCTTCTTTCTGCAATGTATATTGAACTTCTTGAAGTTACTGCCACTGAATTGGATAACATTTTCCAATGTTACAAAAGGATTCAACAAATTCTGCTGGACAGGTCTACTAGTGCTTCGGATTTTATTTTCATTGAACTTGTAACATGCATCAGTTTCCATAGTTTATGATAGAGTTTGAGTAATTTTCTCTCATATTTACAAGAATTAAATGATAGAATGGGTCTAGTAAAACCAGTGGTTTCACTTTCATTTTCTATGCGAAGACAATTCCAATGGCCAAAAGCAGCCTTACTAGCAGAGAAATTGAAGATGCTGTGTTACTTTCCTTTCCTGGAAGGAGAAAGAGGAGAGGCAATGCCTTAACAGCCTTCTACACTGTAGGAGAAATCACTCCTAGATGTTGTAAAAAGGGTATTATAACATAGTATAAAGTTTTGCTTGGTGTAAGGAAAATCTTAAATTTAGGGTTTTTAAAAATTCTCTCTTGTAATAATAGAATCCAATCCAGAGTCATCAATGTAGCTGAACAGTGTAAGAATCAGAAGAAAGACTTATTCATGTGGCGTGTAATTAAACACTGGAATTAATTCCCATAGTGTGGTGGTTGTCATCAACTTAGGTGGTTTCAATAAAGTTATAAAGGGCTCCAAGGCATGTTGGCTTTAAGTACTACCACCAACATGCTCTGCAATACTATTTTTGGAGGATCGTACATATGTTGGTGCTCTTGTGAGAATGCTTTTGTGTCTGGAATTTTCAGGTGGACTTCTCAAAGAATCAGTTCAACTATTACCACTTTAAGATTACCACAGCCAAATAAAAATAGGTCTCATGGGCAGAAAATGCAATCATCCTGATTCTTTCTCTCACTTAATTAACAGATAGAGAATTGTATGCCAAATGGTCAGTTCTCTAGCTCTAAGCTAGCCTGCTACCTTCATAAATTGCAAACAACATTGTTCTTTTACTTGTGTTGAAGTCCTTCTTGGTTATATCAGTGTCAAAAGATCTAAAACCTGATATTTATCATAAGATTATGACTCCCATCTTTTGATAGCTAAAGATCAGAATAGTTAGAGTTCATCACTGTCCATCTCTGGTTCATGTAGATGAAATGCTAATGTTGGTGGGTTCCCATATTTTCCTTCACCTCAAGATTCAAAGTATTTAAGGCCAACGATTGAATGATAAAAAGAAGCTTAAATCTTTGGGTAGCTTTCAAGGTTAAACCAGGGAAATATATTTTATGTATTCATGTGACTGTCAGCAAATCTGAGTATATCCACCCTTTCAATATAAGTCTTTTTCCTCTCTACTAGGTCTGAAGCACTCTGGCCTCCAGGCAAGGCAGCAGCAGAAAAAGCTGCCCGTGCCCCAGCAGCTGGTTTTAGTTAAGTCTTAAGACACATGAAAGCAAGCATTGGTTTATATTTAGCAGTGTTGGTTTCAGAGGAAAGTCTTTTATCCTGGAGGCTGGTCATCTATCATGGCCTTTGGGGTGGGACCATGTCTCCAAATAGCTCCCACGGACACACAGCAACAGTAAAACCACACTTCCTCCCTCGGACAGTTTGTGCAAAACGGCGCCTGTGGTGGCCAGTTCCTCCAATGGCAGGCTGCTAAAGTGAGCCAGGACTCACCAAATTTTGACCCTTATGGAGCCAACATTCAGAACATTCAGCCTGTAGACTTGTGGCACAATAAGAAACATGAGTGTCTGTGAGGATATACAGACTGGGTTTGCATAATTGGCCAGACTAGGGTAAAATGAGCACTTGATATTCAAAATGTTCTGTGAACCCAGCCATTTTCTTAGCATGTTGAGTGACCTAGACCATTGTATTAAGTTGTCATTGTTTGGGAATCCATGCTATGGAAGCACAGCATTATGTTTGGTTAACCTGAGTTTAGGGTTTAGCCAGAATGCCCCCTTTCCACTGAATAACAAAAACATGCATATTTGAGTTTCAGGGGTTCAAATCTTTCTTGTTGTTTATATATGTATACAATTTATACCCTGGTCAACTCCCAACGCCTCTGCTCCTATTAATAACTAAAAAAATGACAAAAGACACAAAGAAATCACGAGTGGTCAGAAAGGCATCATCTAACCAAAAATCCCATCCAGCAGTATATCCAGTATATTTCCCAGTAAGTCTGGGAAATAATTCTGTAATAGCTTTCTGAATGGAAAGGGTTTGCAACTTGGGCGTCCTCCTGGATCCACGGCTGTCCTTAGAGGAGCATACGACGGCTGTGGCCAGGGAGGCTTTTTATCAGGTTCGCCTGATATGCCAGTTGCGACCCTTTCTAGATTGGGACTCCTTACGTACAGTCACTCAAGCACTCGTCACTTCTCGCTGAAATGAAATGTAACGCTCCCTATATGGGGCTCCCCTTGGGGTGCACCCGGAGGCTCCAACTGATGCAGAATGCAGACTCATGGGGGATTATGGGAGTGACAGGGTGCTCCCATGTGATACCTCTCCTGCGTGAGCTGCATTGGCTGCCGGTGGACTTCCGGGTGCGCTTCAAGGTGTTGGTGATCACCTTTAAAGTGCTCCATGGCTTAGGACCAGGGTACTTACAGGACCGCCTTCTGCCACCAATTGCCTCCCACCAGCCGGTTCGCTCCCACAGAGAGGGCCTCTTTAGGGTGCCGTCAGCCAGACAATGCCGGCTGGTGACCCCCAGGGGGAGAGCCTTCTCTGTGGTAGCTCCCACCCTCTGGAACGATCTTCCCCCAGAGTTGCGAACAATCTCAGACCTCCAGACTTTTCGTCGGGCCTTAAAAACTTACTTTTTCCAGTTAGCTGGACTGGCCTGATCCCACGGTTAATTTTTAGAGTTTGATATCAAACATTAATTGAACTGTTTTAAATTTATGGGTCAAATTATATATTAGTTGCTTTTAAAATTGTTTTAACTTTTATAAAATTGTTTTTTACTTCTGACTGTTCACCGCCCTGAGTCCGCAAGGAGAAGGGTGGTATATAAATGAAATGAAATGAAATGAAATGAAATGAAATGAAATGAAATGAATGTTATCAAGGTGGGAGCCTGCTATGCCATTCCAGAGAACAGGCCCCATGACAGAAAAGGTCCACTTGTGGATCCCAATTAGATGATGCCCTTTAATTGAAGAGACACAGAATGCCCCCCTCCCCGCCTAATTTCACCAGATGGGCAAAAATAACTAGTGACAGGCAGCCTTTCAAATAACCAGGCCCTAGGCTACAAGGGCTTTATAGGCAATAACCAGCACCTTCAATCATACTGTATAAATCACTGTATTTTTAAGTCTGAAATTAAGAGACTGTCTGAAGACAATCTTTAGAGTAATTTCTATAAGTATGAAAAATAAGTAAACCTTCCTCCATTCCGGTTTCTTTTCTAGTAATCGAAGCCATCACTTGTATTTCCTACTGAATGAGTTAAATATGTATTTTACCTGCCTTTTGTTGCTTCTCTCATTTTGAACGGTAAGCTTTCCGGGGCAGGGACCCTCACTCCATAAAGTATTTTGCTAAGGGATAGGGATAAGGGATAATATATAATTAAGTATGTAGGAATTGCCCCTTGCTGCATATAGTCTTAAATTTCCATACATTTAATTCCACATTTTTCCTCCCAAATCTTCAGCCAGCATTTTGTGATCATCAAGAATGCTCATCTCTCCCACAACTCCAGTTGCTTATTTCCTCCCAAAGGATTTTTTTTTCTTGAACCAAACCCAGAAGTTACTCAGAGCCTGTTGAGAAACATCCCTCTGTCTTGCGCACATATCTTGTTTTGGTTTTGAAGGAGCTGCTCTTGAGAAGCTGAGATGAGGACTCCTGTGCAGGTTATTAATACAGTTCAATTCAATTATTGTTAATTGATTATAGTCAACTGATCCATCTTTGTTCATCATGCCAAGTTATGGTTTATCAACCATAATTTCTTGAATCAACCACAATTAGTTGGTTTTACCCAACCAACCAAAGATGTTGAGTGACTTGAATCTATTTCTTTAATTTTTATCTTCATATAAAAAAAGTTTCCTGTGGAATAACCAACCCTGTTATACAAGAAGGTGGCTTGTTTTCCCAAAGTGTTTCTGTTTCATAGAAGACAGATTAAGTTAAATTAGTGTTTAGAGCAACTTCCTGCAATCTGGCACTCTCCAGACATGTCGAACTACAACCCTCATTATCTCCAGCCAGGATGTTTTAACACTTTTCAAGGTGGGAGACAGAGGATGCGTAGTCCCGCTGATTTGCAAAGCAAAGAAAAGTATAGGAGGTGTCATCTATTAACAGGATCAACAATGTGGAAGTTGGTTTACTGTCTCCCTCTCTAGTCCAATAGCTGGACCTGCATAAGTGGGTTTGTAATTGTTTTAAATTGCAATCATCAGTTACTCATGAGTGGAACAAGAAGATGGAATCAGAATATTCTAAAGAACTTTGAATGAATGTACTTTTTCAAGTTTATAAATGATTTTTGAGGCTGAGGAAACAATCATGTTTACTTTTTTGAACTGTGAGGATTCAAAATCTCACTTTAAACTCCTGGCAACTAGTGCTTAGCCTAGACTACTGCTATTAATTGGTTTGCTTCTTTTCATTCATATTTTTACTCATCTTCAAAACACCTTGCAGCAGCCTAGTTTTTTTTTTTTTAATCAGAGGTGATTTTCTATCTAGCAGCTTTAAAACTGATTCACTTGGTCCAATGGCTGTGCAATCTGGTCTGGTTGCTAGTTATGTTTTAACCTTTCTGCTCTTCATTTCCTTTAAATTGCTCTGTGCAGACAAAATGCAGGCTAAATAAAAGCTGTGCTTTTGAAGTTCTTTGGACCATTGGGATGCATTTTTGTATATCCTGTTACTAAAACCACGCTATAGGACAGGCATTGTCTGTTCCTCTCCAAGTGTTGCTGAACCACAGTTTCCAAAATCTCTCAACTAAGGCTACTGGAATTTAAAGTTCTTCTCTAGTATCCCAGAAAAATTCCATTCCAGTTTAGGCAATTGTAATTGGAAATTATGGGAGTGATCATCCCCCAAAATATGGAAGGTTCTAGTTAGGGAAGATTGTTTTGAGATGACATCAAACTTTTGGAAGATTCTCTAGTATGTTAGCAGCAATCTATAATATGCACTTAAAGAATGCAGTTCACTAAAATTCATGCCACAGCAAATGTACCAATTTTTAGGATGATTTAGTGTTATGGGTGGTGTGAGGACAGATGTAAATAACAATGACAGGCAGTTGTGCAAAGTGGTGCAGTTTGTTTTAATGAAAGAAGAATCTGGGCCAAACTAATCAGTCTGCTTTGCTCAACCTGGGCATTCTTCTAATGTATAGATCTTGTACCCAAAATGCTCAGCAAAAGCCATACTGGCTGTGGAGTCATGTGGAAGCAATTATTTGATCACACTGTTGGAACCACCAACAGTGGTTAATTTTTTGTCTCCACTGGTGGACAGTTCTTATTTTCCTCTTTCTTTTGGATTCTCCATTCTGTTCCTTCTATTTTCTATTTTTCTATTGGACAGGTAACAAATTATAGCACTTCAAGGAGAAAGAATTAAGTTGGTTAATGGCAATTATTCTTGATTCCTAAATGACAGGCAAGATATCTTAAATACTAAGTGCTAGGGAATACAGACAGCAATTATGCTATCAACAGAACAGTTGATCTTTCCATGCTTATTGGGTGCCGCTATATGACATATAAATAGACTAATGCGGCCTCTGTCTTTATCCATTCAAATGTTTTTACCATTTCACTCTAAACTGGGATTACATTGGGAGAAAGGATTGTATGAATGGAAACTTTTCCCAACCAATCTTTGTAAACTTAGAACATTTGTATCCTACATGGTTGGGGCTTTAATGCTCAAGAAATTAAAGCTTTTGCAGTTTCCATGTTTCTTCTAGGAAGACTTTTAAGAACAGATCTTCTCCCACAAGTCTTGGAGAAGTATTCTTTCTACCTGAGTTGCATCTTCTGAACCAGTGAAGCCAGAGGGGCCAGTATAATTTCAATTAGCAGGAGGGCCCCAAACGCATCAAGGCTAGCATAACTTGTTTTCAAAGCAATATATAATCCTTTCAAAAAAAAAGCAACACCTCACCCTTCCATAAAACCACTAAACCCAACTTTTAAAATGACTTTGACAGCGCTACCGATCTTCAAGTCCAGAAGGATTAAAACTGGCTAAAATTGCATTATTTTTTTTTATTTTGAAAAATGGCAAATAAAATAGTCTGAATTGTTCTAGCCTCGTTTAAAAAGCACACCAAAAAGCTTTGCTTTGTATCCTGAAAATGCTCAGCCAGTCTCAATACTGCAGCAAACCTACTGAAAAACCGTGGTGGCTATTTGAGGAGACCCTCATTCTTGCTAGTGAGGGTCACAAGTTAGGGTTCTAACAAGAGTTATCTATTAATGCCAGGTGATAGTGGAAATGTGCTTTGGCATTCTGGGACCAAACATTATTTTTATTTTCTACAATGCCCATCATGTTCCTGTCATGTAATGCCCTTTGTCACTGACCGATTTGTCTGCCTGGTGCTACTCAGAGTTTTACCAGAAAACAAAACTAAACATAGAGCATGAGCCAAGTGGGAAAAGAGGATCAGAGATGTGAGCCCTATTTCTGTTGGTCTCCCCATAATCTTTCCATTTCTAGCCTATATCTTCCAAATCTCTTTGGAAGATATAGGCTGAATGAATGAATGAATGATAGGCTGAATGAATGAATGATATCATTCATTTTTTTACTTTCTGAACAATTTGTTGTTGTTAGTTGCGAAGTTGTGTCCGACCCATTGCGGCCTCATGGACAACATTCCTCCATGCCTTCCTGTCCTCTACCGTCCTCTGGAGTATATTTAAGCTCACACCTATTGCTTCAGTGACTCCATCCAGTCACCTCATTCTCTGTAGTCCTCTTCTTCTTTTACCCTCAATCTTTCCCAGCATTAGGCTCTTCTCCAATGAGTCTTATAATTCTGAACAATAATAGCAATTAAATCTGAATGCCAGGGTGCATTTCCCTTTTAAAAGGAATGAAAGGGAAGTAAAAACAAATTGAACAGAATTATGTCCAACAAACTCTTCCAGCTGTGTAAAAACCAAGTTATGAAGTTAGGAAAGTGGGCATCTACTGCCACCTACTGTTACTCCTGTCATAAATTTTTACGAGGCTTGCCTGAAAAGTTTTTCCACAGAACATATATTTTTCTAAAATGTGTACACACTTAGATTTGCCACTTTCTTTGACTAGAGCTGGGATAGAATTGGAATATCTTGGGAGGAGAAACTTAAGGATACAAAACTGTGATATCAGTTGGCATCTCAACAGTTCTAATTGTTTAATGGTACTTGATCTTTCACTTGATCTATGATAGCTTTCAACTTGAAGAATCAAAACTATTTCCTCAAATAAAACGTTCATTGAACTACATGAAAGCAGCTGTGTCAAGGAGCTTTTTGCCACAATGGTCAATGCTGTTGCAGACAGGATACAGTGGTGGGGAGATGCTGGGGAGATGCTGGCTAAGGAATTCTGGGCGTTGAAGTCCTCCCCTTTTAAGGTTGCCAAAGCTGAGAAACATTGCTGGGTAGGATTTCTTCAGTTCTTCAAGTCAGAACCACACTTTGTGTTGTTAGCAGCAGCAGTTGTAGTAATAACAACAAAATCCTGTACACAGTGTGCACAATTATTAGGTAAGTATTTTGATATCATTTTTATGCATATTTTCCATATTTATGCATATTTTATACAAGCTGATAAACTTGAATATTAGTGAATATAAGCATATCAAGTGATGTGTATTTGTGTAATTAGAGTGTGGCCGAAGGAATCAACACCCTATATCAAGGTGTGCATAATTAGGCAAAATGGACCAAAAAAGAGATGTAATTGACACTAAAAAGTAAAAAAAATATATTTTTTTTAAGTCAGACAGATGCAGCACTCTTGAAATTGCTAAGATATTGGGGCGTGATCGCAAAACCATCAAAATATTTCGTTGCAAATAGTCAACAGGGTCGCAAGAAACATGTCAAGAAAAAAAGACACACATTAACTGCCATAGATTTGAGAAGAATCAAATGTGAAGCTACCAGGCATCCATTATCCTCCAGTGCTGTCATATTCCAGAACTGCAACCTACCTGAAGTGTCCAGAAATACAAGGTGTTCAGTGCTCAGAGATATGGGCCAGGTGAGGAAGGCTGAAACCCGACCACCACTGAACAAGACGCATAAGTTGAAATGGCAAGACTGGGCCAAGAAATATTGGAAGACATATTTTTCAAAGGTTTTATGGACTGATGATTCTTGATGGACCAGATGGATGGGGCCGTGGCTGGATCAGTAACGGGCATAGAGCTCCACTTTGACCCAGACACCAGAAAGGTGGAGATGGGGTACTGGTATGGGCTGATATTATTAAAGATGAGTTAGTTGGATCTATTCGGCTTGAAGATAGACTCAAAATCAATTCCCAAACCGACTGCCAGTTTTTAGAAGATACTTTCTTCAAGCAGTGGTACAAGAAAGCCTGCATCTTTCAAGAAGACCATGATGTTTATGCAGGACAATGCTCCATCGCATGCATCGAAGTACTCCACTGTGTGGCTAGCTAGTAAAGGTCTTAAAGATGAAAGAATAATGACATGGTCCCCTTCCTCACCTGACCTAAACTCTATTGAGAACTTGTGGGCCCTTCTTAAGTGGGAGATTTACAGTGAAGGAAAACAGTATCTCTCTGAATAGTGTCTGGGAGGCTGTGGTTGCTGCTGAACAAAAAGTTGATCGTCAATAGATCAAGAAACTGACAGACTCCATGAATGGAAAGTTTATGACTGTTATTGAAAAGAAGGGCAGCTACATTGATTACTGATTTTATTCTGAAATGTCAGAAATGTTTATTTGTACATTTTGAGTTATTATTCTCCCTTTAACAGATGCAAATAAACGATGGGCAAATTTTTGTTTTTCATTTAGTTGCATAATTCTACACACTAATAGTTGCCCAATAACTGTGCACACATAGATATTTCCCTAAGAAAGCCAAAACCTCACTTTTACTTTCTTAAATACTCATGTTTGAAGTTTATTAACATTTTGGATTGACCAAGAGCACTATAGTTCTTCAATAATAAAATTAATCCACCAATATACCGCTTGCCTAATAATTATGCACAGTGTTGTTCACTATTCATTAGTAAGTGTACTGTCATTGGCAACCTTCAGTCTCAAAAGACTATGGTATTATGCTCTGGAAAGAGGTCCTAAAACAGTATCTGATGTGACTAAAAAAGCCAATTCAAGAGTGGCAATCCTTTCCACACTGAGGGCAGATACATTCCATCCCCTGCCCAGCCCCCAGATTTCTCTGGTTCCTGGACTGCCTCTTTACCTCAGCCTGCTTCGAAGTGTCTCTTCGAAGCAGGCTGCGCCTTTAGCCTCCAAGCTGAATGATCAGAACGGTCAAGGTTTCCCAGTCATTAATGTTCATTCCCAAGGCCTTTAGATCCCTCTTGCAGATATCCTTATATTGCAACTGTGGTCTCCCTCTAAGGCTCTTTCCCTGCATTAGTTCTCCATACAGATCTTTCAAAATCCGACCATTAGCCATTTTCACAACATGCCCAAGCCAGCGTAGACGTCGCTGTTTCAATAATGTATACATGCTAGAAATTCCAGCATGTTCCAAGACTGCGCTATTTGGAACTTTGTCATGCCAGGTAATGTCAAAGATATGTCGGAGACAGGACATAAGAAAGGTGTTCAACTTTCTCTACTGCCATGTGTAAGGGGTCCAAGACTCACTGCAGTACAAGTGTGTTCAGGACACAGGCTCTATAGACGTGGATCTTTATATGTTCCGTCAGCTTCTTATTGAGCCATACTCTCTTTGTAAGTCTGGAGAATGTGGTGGCCGCTTTACCAATATGTTTATTCATATTGAATAATGTGAGATACTCACATCCTTAGATACTCCTCAGTATCTAAGGAGAGAGTATCGGTGTACTGTATGTATTATTTATAAGTGTACTGTATTATTTGTACTGTATATGTGTACAATTTCTATCTTGCCTTCCCTTGTTTGATAATTATTACCAAAATGTAATAGCCCTCAGTAGCAATATTTTTGAATATAATTCCATTGGAACTCATAACCTGAGTGCTCAAGGTTCATGACGAAATATATAGTACCTTTTGTTCCTTTGAAATATAATTTTGAGAGATGGTTGCAGATTAAAAGCAAAAATAGCATAATTCAAAAAAATATATAAGAGCAGCAGTGCAAGAGTAACTTCAACATGAAAAGGAGAACACTTCAGGAATTTTTTAAAAAATGTTTATTTTTAGAAAATCTAGAATGAAAAGGCAAGCAAATAAAATCCTTTTCTGGACATTGAAAGGTCTTAAGGTCTGGTTTTAAGAGTCAATTCAAGGCACATTTTCCTAAGGCATATCCTTAAAAATACTTCAAATCAGAAGATAACAGGCTTGGGGCACTGGGAAAAATCCTATAAGCGTAATATTAATGTTGAGAAAACTTACAGATTTTTAGCATTTCAAAATTTGAAACAGTGAAGTATGCTTGAATTGGGATCAGTAGCCAATGTCAATGGCTAAGAATAGTCTTAATGATTCAGCTGTGATTTAATATTTTGCATTAAATGAACTTTCCAATCAGTTTTTTAAGAATAACCTATACATGATACACTGCAGTGGAATGGGGTGGGGGCATTATACCAAGTCAATGGTTCTTTACATAAGCCTTTCCATGCTTGGATTCAACTGAGTGAGTGATTCCCAAACCTGGGTAAATTGAGTAAAAGTAGTTTTTCTTTGGGTGACAACACAGAGACTCATTAAACTATCACAAGAGGGACATTTAAGTTGACTTAAAGTGTTTTACCTATAATGAGTAAAAAAAAGACTTTGGAGGAAAGATTGGAAAACACTAAACTATGTTGATGAGAGCATTTCCTCAAACAAAATAATAATCCTGAAGCGCTCAGAACAGAACAGAAAATAACATCAGCAGAGTTGATGTTATTCTGAAAGGACTTTGGAGGTCTTCTAGTCCAACTCTCTTTGGAAGTCTTCTAGTCCAACTCAAGGAGACTATATCATTTCAGACAAATATCTATCCATTCTCTTCTTAAACGCCTCCAATGATGGAGCACCCACAATCTCTGAAGGCAATCAACTCCATTAGTTGATCGTTTTATAAGGAAATTTTTTCTTCATTCTATGTTGCTTCTCTCCTTGATTAGTTTCCATCCATTGCTTTTTGTTTTGTCTTCTGGTGCTTTGGAAAATGAGTTGACCCCTTCCTCTTTGTAGCAGCTCTTCAAATATGATGTTACCCCTAGTCCTGCTTTTCACTAGACTAGACATACCCAATTCCTGCAGTTCTTTTTATGTTGTAGCCTCCAACTCCTTATCATCTTTGCTGTTCTTCTCTGCACTTTTTCCAGACTCCCTTCATCTTTTTTATATTGCAGTGACCAAAACTGGATGCCATATTCTAGGTCTGGTCTTACCAAGGCCTTATAAAGCAGTAATAACACTTCATATGATCTTGATTCTATCCCTTGGAGATTCTCCAACAAGGTAGATCTGAGGATATCTTGCCTTAAAAACTCAGCATCTTCTTGGTGCCCAATATTCTCAAGAAAAAAAATATTCATCAGAAGCTTCAGATCTCCATCCAAAGGCATTTTTCTGAACAATGAAGACAGCTGTCTCTTTAAGTCTCCTGATTCTTTTAAGCACACCGGACATACTAAGATATACTTAAATTACAAGCCTTGTATTTATTATAAATTATTAAATATTTTAAATGTTATTTTAAAAATATTAAAATATTCTTATTCTCTAGCCTGTTTTCCAAAATCTCATTTCCTTAATTCTTTTTGAGGCTTCCAGTTGCCTTGGCTGATTTTTCACATCCTTTCCCCCATCAGATATACTATTAAAGAGCCTGAGTGGCGTAGGAGGCTAATGCCTCCTTCTAAAGGCAGCATTTAACATCCAGCTGCCTGCAATTAACCAGTTCGAAACTCCCCAGGCTTAAGGTCGACTCAGCCTTCCATCCTTTCTAAGGTGGGTAAATTGAAGACCCAGTTGTGGGGGCAATAAGCTGACTTTGTATAAAATATACAAAAGTATGAAGGCTATTGCTTAACGCATTGTAAGCTGCCCTGAGTCTCCGGAGAAGGGCGGAATATATATCAAATTAAAAAAGAGAGATATATTTTCCAAATCAAAACCGGAATTTCATCCTTAAGCACAAGCTGGTGTGCAACCAATTTCCTTCTGGTCCACCTGCTGTTGGAGTAATAAGTCATGAACAGCATCTGACACAATTCTCCTATAAATGAGAAAGATTGTAAGTGCTTTGGAATTTCTTCCTTATTGATAGAACACACATTTAGTTGGTTAGATAACATTGCAGTATGTTGTAAATCACTGGTGGAATTTTGCCAGAATCCTTCACATCTAGCACATCAGAGATCTTTGACCTTTTAAGAAATTCAAATTAATAAATGGTCTGCTGCAGGCCAATTATGTGCCCATGGAGCAATCTAGACATTTGCCTTGGGCAGCACAAAGAGGCAGAACAGTTGGTAGAAATGGGTCTTCAGACTACTGCAGTAGAAATCCTCAGGTTATAATGACTAGAGCAACCACTAGATGATATTGAAAAGCCCCTGAAAAAACCAACCCTCTACTGCTATCTGGTGGACATCTAGATTTTTTGCAGTCCAGAATAAGCTTTGCTTCTTATTGATATACACTCCAACCATAAAGAAAGCACTCCCTCAAGTCCTTTTTCCTGCACTTTCTTCCTAAGAGTTCCTAAGAGTTGCTTGTGTTTGCAAACTAGGGCACCAAAACAGGTCTGCTCCCTTGTATACAATCATTAGGTCTTTGACTGATGACTATTATCAGAATAATATGTCTCCTCTGAGTAATTTATTTTGGAGTCCAAAGAGCTCTGCTTACATTTCTGCATAGCATCCTCTTCCAAAAAGGATCAGAAGCACGATTTCTTGTTATTTCATCTAAATTCTGCAAAACTTTATTCATTATAAGTTTTTGATTTTGCAATCTTTCCAGAAATGCAATAGCCATGCTATTTGGAAAATTCTGAGAACTGAGGTCCAGGGAAATGAAGGAAACCTACTTTGGAAGAGTGGATTTATCTGTTTTAAACTACAATAAGCAGGATGAAATATTAGAACTCCAGAAATATCAATCTCTATACAGACTTTATTATATGCATGTCTGTATTCATATTTACCCAGTATAAATCTGGGGTAATACCAACTGAACCAACCCTTGAATCCACTTGCAACTGCTTCTGCCCTTTCTCAAAGCTACTTCCAAAATAAAATCAGTCCTCAAAATAGAAAGCCTGTCCCAGATCCAGTAACCCCTTGTTCTTAATGCTCCATTTCTTTAAACAATGTGCCTAGGCATTACCAAACAAGATCCAGGTCTCAAGGTGACTTTTCTATTAATCAATGCTGTATCAAACAGATATAATTGAAACCAATTACAAATGCTTCTGAAATCATTTGTCAGAAAAATTGGTGAGTTGGAATTTTCCCCTCTGGAAGGTACTCATACCCTCCACATCTATAAAATTCTATTTGGTAAGGTCTGACTTTTACTGTTTAAATGCAATAAAGCAGAGATTTAAAATATCTCCTGAGACTGCCTACTGTTGAACAGCTTATATTATTAGGAAATGTTTCTTGATGTCCAATCTTAATAGGCTTCCTTACAATATAAACCCATTGTTTCATGTCATCTTCCAGAATTAAATTGATCTCATTTACCCCAACTTGCACATGATAGCCTTCCAAATACTTGAGAGATACCATGTCTCCTCACGATCTTCTGTTCTCTAAACTAAACATACTGTATATAAGTTCACCAACCATTCATCACAACTTTTTCCTTCTTGGTCGCTTATCAACTTGATTGCTTTCCTCTGACATGCTCCATTTTTAAAATTCTAGATTTTGCCAATCACCAAGACACTATTATCAGCAAGACTTTTACTAAATTGTAGGTTTTGCAATTAACTTTAAACAAAGTTAGATGTTGGGAAAATATCTATATTATATTATATTAAATAGCATATTTATACTACTGTATCATCCTATTGATATATTGAGAACAAACCCATTCTTCTTAAATAGCCAAAGAGCACTATCATATATATTCTGTCTTTAAGTCAATATTGACTCATGTCGATGACCTAAATTAGTTCCTGCAGTTTTCTTGGCAAGATTTTGCTGAGTGGTTTGCCATAGCCTTCTTCCTGTGACTGAGAGATAGTAACTGACCCCAAGTCATCCAGATGGCTTCACGCCTCAGGCAGGACTAGAATTCAGAATCTGGTACCTTAATCTCTACACCAAACAGTTATGGAGACTTTTGGTAAAAGAAGAATGGAATGGACTTTCCTGGAATTCTGTTTCATGTGGGAGAATCTATGTGGAATGCATAGGATTGGCCAGTTGTATCCAGCATTTTCTAACAGAATCGCTTTGGAGCATGTCACTGCAATATCTGAAAGGAAGAGAATCCAGTCAGCTGCAGAAGAGAGGTAATGTATCCTATTATTTTGCAGCCCTCCAAAGTCCCTAGGTAGAATAAAAGAAAAAGATCAGACTCTAAGACATTTGAGTTTTGGATTTTTTAAAAAAATCAAATTATTTTTTTTTTGTCCATTATCAACCAGTGCCACTAGGAAACATAAGATGGCATTGTTGCTATAAACTTTTGTTTAATAGAAATCCTTACTTAAAGAAAATGTTTATTTGTGAGCAAATATTTTAAAACCAGGTGCATCCTGGCAAACTTCTAATGTACCAGATTTAGCTGCAGCAATGCAAATAGATCGATGGGTTGTTAATTTTGAGCAATGCCAACGAGGCGGATTAAAAAAGCAAGAGGTTAAGAAAACAGGAAGGAAAAAAACCCCTAACATTTAAAAAAGTAATAAAGAACAAAATGTTCTTCCAGAATAACTGCTCCCTGCTGGAGCTATTTTTAACTTCCTTGGAGGCAACTTCCCAAACCAAAGGCTGTTCAAAGCTCCTGCTTTTTACCTCCTACACAAATATATTACATACACACAGAGGGAAGCAAAGAAAAAAACAAACCAATAGATGAGTTCACTTATTATGAAAAACTAAGATGGTTTGCTGGAAGAAAAACATGATTGTATGTACACATTAGATGAAACAATGTGAGTTCTTTTTGATTTTTGATACATTGTGTGATGTGATATCAAACATATAGCTTGTAAATAGTTATGTTTTAGTGTATTGCAGATATTGGGTACACTAAATTCAATAAATTACAAATAAACCATGACTTATGGAAGATGCATCACTGATGCAAACATTAAATCATGCTTTATGAACCACAGTGGTTGAATTTACATAGCACAGAAGCCAAAACTAAACAAATCAAATTATGGAATAGAAAAATGCATGGAGCAAATATGTATTCCTTTTCAAATTATTCACCAATCACATGTAACCTAACTTTTCTTGTCCCCTAAAATAGGAGGAATGTGTTGAACTTGCTCATTGCTTTATTTGTAAAAATAATAAAAATTAAATAAATATTTATGAAGTTGTCCACAAATTGCTTAAACAACCTGATTTGTTTTAAGGACTTGATAGTGTTTCTTGAGCATTCCTGTATGTTTGAAAGCATATTCTTATTCCTTACAAATCTACACAGCTTTGATGCTTATTTCGGGGCTTATAGTTCAATTTTCATGGGCATCATTCTTCAATATGGCAGGAACTATGTAGTCAATTTTCGGCAACTATGGATATATAGCACTTCAAGCAGGAATGGCCAACATCATGTGGGTTGCAGGTAAAAAATAACAGGTGAAGTCCCAATTCCATCATCTTGTTTTAACAATAGTCTATAGATAAGTTTGGCTCCAAGGATGAAGAAAAGGACTTGGAAGCCATGTGGTCTCAAACTGCAAGCTGCCTATCTCTTCATTCCCCCAGCCCACCAGATGTTACAGAAGTAAAACTCCCAACGATCTGAATACTGGCTGTTTTTTTTCAAGTCTGTAGTCTATATGGATATGACGTGAAAGAATCCTGTTGTGTCTTGACTGAAAATAAATCACTACTTCAATGGCCTGTAAAACACACATTTTCATTGGCTTTAAAGGTATTCCATTTAAGAGAATACCAAGAATGATTTTTTAAAAAAATTATGGCCTCTGATCTGTAATAAATCTTTGATTTCATTTTATTAGCTTTTAATTTGTAGGTGATGTTTATGTAATGCTTTAATCACAAAAATGTGGTTTACATTGATCATTTTCATATGTAAATATTTGTGCTGTTTGCTTATATAATCATTGGTATGTCTGTCTATTACAAATATAATATGTATTATTAGACCACATTCATTCATTGGACATTCAGTTAACCTTTTTTGTAATTTCTGCATGATGTTGAAGATGGTTTTCTTTCTCTTTATTTGTGCAAGAAATTGGTTGGCCAACACTAAGTTAATTATGACCTCTGGTTTTATTCTTCCCCTCCACTCCCCTCCCCAACCCAAGCCCAGCAACCAGCTACTTCTGTTATGAGCATCTTCTTAAAGAGGAATTCTCTGCTTTAAAGATCAAGATATGTTTTAGGATAAAACATACTTTCCAATAATTGGGCCTGTCTTCATTTCTTTCTTCAGCAAATAACAAAAAGGAAAATAAGGGAACTGGGAAAATAGTACTAAAATGATTTGTGGTATAGGTAGTCCTCAACTTACAGCTGTTTGTTAGTGATTGTTCAAAGTTACAATGGAAGAGGAAAAAAATGACTTACGACCTTTCTTCATCCTACCACTGCAGTACCCGTGGGTCACATGATCAAAAATTGGTTGGTGGCAATTGTTTCATATTTATGATGGGTGCAGTACCCTGGAGTCATGTGATCACCTTTTGTGATCTTCTGACAAGCAAAGTCACTGGGAAAGCCAGATTCACTTAACAACTCTTGTTACTAATTTAACTAGCTTAACTACTTGAACAATTGCATTGATTTGTTTAACAACTGCGGCAAGAAAGTTTGTAAAATGGAGCAAAACTCACTTAACTGTTTCACTTAGCAACTGAAATTTTGGGTTCAATTATGGTTGTAAGTAGAGCACTACCTGTACAGCAAGGCTCCTCCAAAATCTGTTTGTTTATAATATTGGTAAACCAATGCAACTGACTCTGGGGCAGTATACAATCAAAAAGCAATTTAATTTTGTTTTCATCCCAAACCCATTCCTGATTCATCACAGGGCAATTCATATTCTTTGACCTTAAAAAGGGTGGAGACACCTTCCATCAGTCTCTTTACAGTTATTCTTGGCCATCAGTGGCCTAGAAGAGAAGAGATGCAATGCAAACTGAATTGTCTAGTAGTCAACAACTGATCCATTCAGCAAACTACCAGTAAGGATTTTCTTATTTATTTCCTCAACTTTCCAATTGAAGTTTTAAGGAGCTTGCAAGCCACAACTTCATATGCAAACTCTGTGCATGAAAACCAGCAATGAATCTTCCCAAATGGTTTTCCTGTTGGTCCCTTGAGTGTAATGTAGAATATTCAACAGAAGCAGAACAAATTAAAGAGGTGACTTAATCCATCCATTACAATGGTTCAAAGGGCAAGTAGTGGTCTAGAAAATCTTGCTTAGAGGTCAATTCCCCCCAAATAATCCTTTCAGAATAATACTTGAGAAGAAAGTGAGAGCAGAGAACATGCTTTATTGAGAAGTTGATACACTGATAGCATATTCTAAAATATCCAGGAAACAGTTTTGCTTCTGTACAAAAACAACCAGCCTCCCTTTGTCACAAAAAAGAGCATTACCCCATTTTTTGCAATAATCTAGAAGCTGAAAACAATTGCCAGACAATGTTCAGAAATAGAAATCCTGCAGACTAAGGATGGCAATAAAAAGGCAGAATCAAACACAAGAACCAACAGGTAGGAATTCTTATCTAAAAATCCTTGCTGGAGATTGAAGAAGTCTATTTGTTTTTCTCAAGATGGGAGACAAAAGGACAATTTTTAAAGAAATATTCAGCTGAAAACAGATTGTATGTCATGCAGGTGTCTACTATTGAAAATTGCATGCTAGGCAGGAGTGAAAGGCATATCTATGGATATTTGTATGGATATCCTCAGGATTTTTCATGTCACCTAACCTTACCATTAAAAGCCACTCCTCCTTTTGTGAAAATTGTAATTAGAGTGCAGAACACACAAGCCCATTTTTCTGCAGCCCCCAAACAAAACATACTGTCTCTTTGCATAGTCCACCATGCCAGGAAGAAAAACAAATCACTGCCTCAGTACAGGAAGCATTCTCAAGATGAAACCCAGGATGTAAATGTCCATACTTCAAGCTGGCTGAGCACAATCATCTGTTCATTTCCACTGTGGCTACTTTGATCTGCTGCATGTAAGTGTACTCCCAGGGCCAGGTTACTCTGTGTCTCATTTGGAAAATGGTTCCCATCTCAAATACTGGTATATTACTGCATAATATCATGCATATCCATAGCCAAAAGATCAGCCAGTAGAGCAACCCAATACAGCACAGAGACAGCAGAGACACAGCCCAGCAGCTGAGACATAACTTTACACCAATAATACAGGCAAAGAGGAAAGAAGCCTTATAAAGACTATTGGTAGGGCAATTCTTTATGCATATATTGCTATACATAACTGGAACCGGTAGATAATAGTGTAGCAGAGTAGCCAGAGTTTTCATCTTTTTCCTTTTGTAATATAGGAAGATTGGGGTTTTAGAAATGGGCAAATTAAAATACTTGTATTTTAACTTATAATTAATTATCTTTCGGTAACCTTGTATAATAAACTTTATTTTCCATTTGTAAAACAATAAAGATTATTTCAAAAGTACCCATAACTACCCACCTGCCCTCAGTGGCTTCTGAGCCAACTCTCAACATTCATTTATGGAGCAGCATAGCTGAAGCTGTCAATCTCCCTACCGACTGCTTGAAAAAAGAATAAGAAAATTATCAGACCAAGGCAGTCTCATTGGCAGGGAAAATCGGCATATTGACAATGTAGGCCCCAAAAAATTCAAGCCATTATGAAGACTACATTCAGTCAGCTGCAGCGAATTGCCCTGAGGCCTGGCATTAGTATATCCAGCAGCTTCACAAATTGAGTAATAAATCACAAAATTGCCAAATGAATATAGCGATGTACTGCAAAGGAATAATTTGGCAAAAAGAGCAGTGTTCCCCCACCAGCTGATGGAATGTGTTTCTATGCATATTCCTTGGGCTTCAAGCATAGGAGCCTTGAAGTAGCTAATCCAAAATGATGAGGCATGCCAAATTAAAGAGATGATGCTATGCCAAGGCTCAAATGTTGATCTTGCAATTTTTTCCGTACAAAGTTAATTTAATTGACTCTTGAAATATATTGGCAGTCAGAGTCTATTCAAAAACTGCCATCAGGGTCACTTGTCCAAAATTACAGCAGACTGAGTGATGGGATCTTGTCTTTCCATTTAGGCATGCAATCAAAACCATGTGGCATTTTTCCTGCCTGATATCTCCTCCCTGAGTATCTGACTATCCCGGCTACAAAATCCAATTCACAGAGGGCTGACTCATTGCTTCTGATACCCTGTATCCAAAATTATAAAACCATTACTATTCTCAGAAACCAAAGCCAGTTTGGAGCTTCCTTGCCCATCAACTCTTTTGGTGGACTGAAGTGGGAAAAATATTTTGATGACAATGTTGGAATACACAGGTGCCAAGCTCAAGGAAGTTTTAGGTTCTGCAAATAAATGTGAGAAATTTGCACATCCAGAAGCAATTCAGGATTCTAGGAAGCACTGGATCATTTCTTACTTGTACCTTGTCAACATGTGGTTAGGAAATAAGTCTCACGGACATACATTTAGACTGTATATACACATGCAGCAGCAGAATGGCAAGGAAATGTAGGGCAAATAGGATAGATTGGAGCATTTTAGAATACAGGCACAGGATTGCTGGGGTTTTTTTAGTGCTCTCTTACCTATTAAACATGTGGATGAATGCTAGTATAGAAATGGGACTAATGAGAATGTCTGTCCCTTGCCCCACTAGCTTTACTTTGTTTTTAACAGAAAAAATTTAAATGGATGTTTCTCTGCTCCGATTGACAAAATGAAGCAATATGATTCTTTCCATCACATTTGCAATTCCACTATATTGTACAGGTGGACTATATCTCAGAGGGCTAAACAGAAGTTATAAAACTAAAAATTGTGAGAAGCAATCCTAGTTTTTGTGCTAGGAGCAAGTAACTGATGGTGGAGCAATTAAATCCTACTGCACTTTCTTGAGGCCATGTTAATATTGTCCAGAACTCTCATCTTTTCAATCTTGCCTCATAGACAAGGTGTCTGGTCAAAAATGTTCTATAAAAAGTAAAACACTGCAGAAATATCTGAAAGGGAAGAGATGAAACCAAGAGCAATCACATATCCAAGATCTGGAAGAATGTTTCTAGTGCTGGGAAAAGAAAAAGTACCCCCAGTGGTGATGATGGCAGCACATGAATGGGATGTTCGCACTTTTTGGAGAGACTGGTTAATTAAGTGCCTTTGGGAGGGGTCCATTTCAAACAGCTGGGATCCATGATTTTATTGCTGTTGCTCCTTTTGGCCTCTTTGGCTATCCATTCATCAATAAGATCCTGAAAAGAGTAAGTGAAAAAGAAAGGCAGATTAAAGGCTTGGGGAAATTTATCTACAGAAGACATAACTATAACTAGTATTGACAGAAATTTAAAGCTAAGAGAGCTAAAACGGTTTTGTTATTGCCCCTCTCCTTTGGCACAGTGTTCCACCTGTAGTCAGATCAGCACCAATCCTGCAGGTGTTTAAGAAAGCTCCAAAGAAGTAAGTATTGCTTAGTCATCTGTAATTAAAGTGGTCTATATATACAAAGAAACACATGCATGGTTTTATGTCAAGAGGACAGTTTAATAGTGCTGCTTTCTGTTTGTAGGTCCAAAAAAAGTTCCCTGATTGATTAATTTTGAAAGAGTCCTATTTTCCAGTATTTTTGCTATAGGTAGGAAATTGATACCACATTATTTCAGGCTTACTGTTTTAGAAAGCAAAGCTGTAATAATTTAGTTGCATAAAAAAGAAGGAAATATACTGAAGGAAAACTTTAGAAAACAATGTGTTCACTTGTATTGATTTTGTCATAATTCATTTTTTCTGTTCCCATGGTCACCACAAATTTGATAAAATGACCATTTTGTTCATAAGTCAGAATGCCTCGTTTCTGGTATAATTTTTTTTTTTAAAGTTCATCAATATGATGGAGGAAGAGAAGGTACAGTACTATTATTAGATTGTGACTCAGAAACCTGAGCAATTCTTCCAAATCACCCAGAGCTAGTTACAAAAATAAAACAAGATTTATCTTCTGCTCACTCTTGGTTGAGCCTGTGCAGACCAATTAATATTGCGATCATAAATATAAAGAAAAAATATTGAAGAATTAATATTAACAAACACAATGAGACTTTCTTTTAGGATTGCTCTGTACCCATAAGATATTAACAGGAGGTAATTCCTTTCTAGGTAAGTACCAATTTATCTTGTAATTTAGTCCCCAAATATGCCACTCAAAGGTCAAGGACAATTCTCAGTTTAAGAAAGAATATATGCCCTGTCCTAAATGAAGCATCCCAGCGTTAATTGGTACCATCTATATTTCATTTTCTTCATTTGTAGTGTCATGCCTCTCCTATTCATTGTTTTATAATATTATTTCTTAATATGTATCTGTCTTGTTTTTTTTTTAAGCAAACACAATAAATGGAACCAGTACCTATCACAACCATAGGGAGTGAAAAACTTAAGGTATCAAAGGAGAAACAGGGACACTATGTAAATATCGTTTTCTTCGGCCATTCAAAAATTCTATAAGCAATTAGTTTTGCTTTATAGAATGTTTACAGTGAGAATGGAATGGAAAGCTCTTTAGCTCTCCAGGCACTGGACACTCAATAATATTCAGACAGCTATGGTTCCAGGAAAACTGAAGAGTCCTGCAAGAGATTTCTGGGTTCAGATAATGCATACAGACTCCTGTTTTCCGATGCAGCATATCTAGGGCAGAGGAGCAATCCCCCTCCAGCAAATTTTTTTTAGAACATACAGTCAGTACCCACAAACTTCCCAAACAAAGATGCAAAACTGCAAGGCAAACTCTTACTTGTCTTTTTAGGACCAGGTGTTTGCCTTTCCAGTACTTGAGCATCTGAAGGGCTTGCAGAGTGCTAACAATATCAACAGGATTGACAGCTGTCTCTTGGCTGATCTCTGGAATAAAGAGATACACGAGTCTATTATTAATGAAACAAATACATGGGATAATCTACTTTAAAAAATGCTATTTCCTGCCCAGTCACACTAAGACTGGAAGCCAGAAAACAAGTTCCTGTGGCTTTGTAAAAGAACAGAATTATTATTCTCAGAATTTATAATCTCAAAGATAGACTGAAAGCATGCCCTTCAGAAGAGAGGGAAAAAGACTAAATGTTATTTTCTCCAGTCAAGGGTTAACTGCTTTCCCTAACCCTTTGCTCATCCAGATGAACCACAAAAGCAGAATCAAACAAATTTAACACTTATGAGATACCATGTCTTCTCTGATACTGGAAGACAGAATAGAGATGAATTGTAAACTTCTATTGTTTGGAGGCATCTCACATTTTTTCCTCCTACAGGAAGAAAAATAGATTGAAGTAACTGGGCTGGAACTGTTTCAAAACATTTGTGTTTTGAAGCATGCATTTATTTATTCTCCATTTAGATTCCAGATTATTTTGGAATTCATTGGACAGGATATAAAGTAAGGATAGGGAATGGAGAAGACAGCATCTAGGGAAAAGCAGCAATAAATGAGAGATTATCAGACTTTTTAATCTTTGGACACCTTGACCGATTCCTCAATAGGTTCTTACGTTTAATTCATTTTAAAATACCTCCTTTTTTGCAACATGGTAAGAAAGAGATTCACAGTAGAAGTAAATTGAGAAAAACTGCTCCATGTGGCCACAGTGAAGGGAGAGTTAGAATTTAAGGAAAGAGAGTGGAGAAAAGTAGAACCCACCTTTGATGGAGATTTCTTTGCCTTGGAAATTATGCAGATAACGGAGAAGAACCTCCTTCCAGTAACTACGGTAGCTGATAAGTCCCAAGTCTGAGAGGGGCCTTTCTGGAGAGCCAACTTTCTCTTCCACTTTTGACAGTAAATAGCCTGTTTAGAGAGCACACATACACTTTTGCAAATTGCTCTTAGAGATATTTTTAGACTATTTCCACCACAGTTCCATACATGGATTTGTAAGCTCCTTATTGGAGAGCTCAAGTACTTTGTGGTGGACAAAAAACCTCTCCCAAATTCAAATTTCTTGAATTTAGTGCACATATGAAATAATATGCAACTCCACAAGGCAATTTTAAACTGGTTCAAAATGTAACATTTTCTGGGACAAGTTAGCAACTTGTATTTAAAGTTCCCATTGAACCAAACCACCTACCCAAGATACCAGACTGTACAGAAATTGCTATCCAACCTATCAAGATGCGAGTAAATATGGAAGACTGCACTAGAATATTCATTTTTGCTAAAATCATATGCAAGACAAATGCTCTTTCATGTTATTACTACTATAAATATTTGACAGCAAATTAGAACTCTAATGCAGAATCTGCAGCATAATATGGTAGTATATCCCTACTAAAAAGGAGTAAGAATTCTCCTTTGTAAATCTTTTGACAGATCAAAATGTTATACCTCAAACAGCTCTGAATCTCTGATATGATTTGGGATTGATGCAACCTGCCTGATTAGATTTATTTAAACCAAACTTCTCATAGAAGCTGGATGTATTAAGATATTGCTGCTAAAATTTCTAAGCAGTAACTTTAGACCTCATTACAGTAGCATTGTATAAATTTCTATCAGTTAAAATCTTTCTGGGTTATTTATTTATTGCTTTAGAAAGTTTAGATTTATTGCTTTAGAAAGTTTAGTTTCTAGAGAATTCTTCAGCATACAAAAGATATGACCTTTAAAAACTGAGAGGTGTCTCGGTTTGTTGTTACAGCAAATAATAGTTTAGCATTTACTTGGGAGGTTGCTGTCATATTTTCTGGTACTCACCAGGTATGTGCAAAATATTTAAGTGTAGAGTATTCTGAGTTGAAAATGGCAGGACAAAGTGTTAAGTACCTATTAATTCCCATTAGTGCTAATGAGAAAAAAAGTATGAACAATAAAAATCAGGGGAACCTGATAGTACCTTTCAGAACAATAAGTTGCATTAACAGGAGTAAGTATGCAACCAAAAGTGTGTTAGTTCATAAAAGCTTATGGCTTTCAATGAATATTTGTTCATTAGAAAAAGTGCTACCATAGTCCTCCTAATTGTTAGCTACTGTAGAGTAACACAACAGCTTAATACAATGTTTAATGTTAGCAACTATATATCTGTATCTTCTATTTTGGCTCAGTAACTCAGAGCTGTTATTTAAGTAATCAAAGATCAAGTTTCTCTACCGAGATCTGATTCAATCTGACATTATTTCCATTTTATCTTGCAGATTTAATTTTTTTTAAATTCAAAAAGGTCTTTCAGATCTCACTGGCTTCCTAGTAGCAGGTAGCATGTGCTGCCACCACTTATTCTCATGGTGTTCAAAGTGAAAAACAAGGGAACAAGGAACTAGTGGCCAAAGTCCTCAAGCCATTTTGAATTCATGCAACAAACATGAAAGGTTCAAAGGTTTTAAGTGGGGTACTTTTATTTGGAGTTTGAAATGAAAAGGGAGAGTCCTATATTGTATTAATTATATTATATTGTCTTGTCTTGTATTTATTATATTATATACTATATACTACACTATACACTACACTATACACTCTACTATACTATACTATACACTCTACTCTACTCTACTCTACTCTACTCTACTCTACTCTACTCTACTCTACTCTACTCTACACTACACTACACTACACTACACTACACTACACTACACTACACTACACTACACTATTATATTTCTATACCATCTTTCTCCCATAGGACTCAAGGCAGTGTACAACCAAGATAAAAATATAGACACATAAACATCATAAAATTGCTAATTAAAATTATTACACAGTTTGGCCCGATTAAATAAAACCCAGAATTAGATAACATTTTAAAAATCATTCATATGTTCACATGTTTAGCCCCGCCTGTTGGAACATCAGGGTCTTGAGGGTACGACGGAAACCAGAGATCAGGGATATTCTGTATCTCTGGGGGCAGTTCATTCCAAAGGGTTGGAGCCCTCACAGAGAAGCCCCCCCCCCCTCCCGGGAGTCACAACTCCGCATAATTTGACTGACAGTACCCTGAGTAGTCCCTCCCTGTGAGAACAAACTGGTCGGTGGGAGGCTCTTGGTGGCAAAAGACGGTCTCATAGGTACCCAAGTCCTAAGCCATGGAGTGCTTTAACGGTGATGACTAACACCTTCAATCGCACACAGAAGATCACCAGGAGCCAGTATAGCTCGTGCAGGAGAGTTGTTACAGGGACGCAGCAAGCTGCGCCCATAATAACCTGCATGGCTACATTCTGGACCAGCTGGAGCCTCCGGGTGCTCTTCAAGGGGAGCCCCATGTAGAGAGCATTACAGTAATCCATACGGGAGGTGACTAGGGCATGAGTGGCCGTGAGCAAGGCATCCCGATCCAGAAAGGAGTGCAACTGATGGATCAGGCGAACCTGATAAAAGGTTCGCTTGATCCATCAGTTGCGGCCACAGCCATCATATGCTCTTCTAAAGATAGCTGTGAATCAAGGAGGACACCCTCTCTGTGGGGAGCAAGGTCTCATCCCTAATTGTCAGGGATGGCAACAGCTGACTGTACCGGGACGCCGGAAGCCACAGCCACTCGGTCTTCGAGGGGTTAAGTCTGAGCTTGTTTCTTCCCAACCAGATTTGCACGGCCTCCAGGCAACGGGACATCACAGTAAGGGCATCGTTGGGGTGGTCTGGGGTGGAGATGTATAGCTGTGTGTCATCAGCATATTGATGAACACTCACCCCGAAATCACGGATGATCTCACCTAGCGGTTTTCCATAAATGTTGAACAGAAGGGGTGAGAGGACTGACCCTTGCGGCACCCCACAAATAAGGTACCTCAAGGTCGACCTCTGCCCCTGCCAACACAAACTGCGAACGGTCAGAGAGGAAGGAGGAGACCCACTGAAGCACAGTGCCCCCTATTCCATCCCCTCCAGCCGGTGCAGTAAGATACCTTGGTCGATGGTATCAAAAGCCGCTGAGAGATCTAATAGGACCAGGATAGAGGAACAACCTCTGTCCTGAACCCTTGAGAGATCATCAACCAATGCGACCAATGCTGTTTCCGTGCTGAATCGTGGCCTGAAACCCAACTGGTACAGATCCAGATAGGCAACTTCATCCATGTATCGGGGTAGTTGTCATGCCACCACCATTAGAATGGATGAGAAGCACTAGGTGGTTTAGGAAAGATGTATTAAGCAGCATCACGCTCTTTGAGGTAGGTGAGCAAGTGGACGGCGTGAGTGCAAAAGAGATGGGTAACGGGGGGTAGGCAGGGGAGATTTAAGCCAGCAACTTGTGGTCTTCCCTGTTGACTTTCTGGAATGCCAGCTGGGAAGGTTGCAAACTTAAGTGTGAATGGGCTGAATGGGTCCAGATTATGATCACAGAACTGTAGGGCTGCTGGGATAGCTGGAACTCCAAGGACCAGTCATAATTACCCATTCATTCAGCAATGTTGTAACTTCAAAAGATTAGTGGACGAATGGTTGTAGGTTGTAGACTATCTCTATGTTTATTATTAGTTGTCATTGACTAATATTATTAACTACAGTACTGTCAACACATATATAAGTAATATACTTACTGAAATCGATAAGCATTTTGCCATAACCCTGCCTCATGTACTGAGGCATTGTCAGGATGCAAGAAACATTATAGTTGAGAAATGAGTTCTTCTCCTAAAGTTGAACAAAGTAGCATTTCAGGCTAGCATTTCTTAAGAATTATGTAAGCATATAGTTAATAACAGACTGGCTCAAATCTGAGCAAAACAATAAACAAATAAACAAAGATATTCCCAGTGAAGCGAATTTGTTCTGTCCAGCCAAGAGCCATTAAGCCTTCATCTCCATTCTGTCTTAGTATGCCAAATAATGTTTTCTGGAATCTAACCTTATAGTAAGAAAATTTTCTTGGTTTGGTTTGAATAACCATTCTCCAAAATACCCTTACTTTCAGAAGAATTCTGAGTATCCAGTTTCAAAATTCAAAATTATTTTGCCTGTCAGGGTTCCAAGTAACATACCCATAACAAACAAAACTCCAAGGCAAGTAAATTCCTCAAAGAATAAGTTTATTGAATATGTCATATTAGCACAGACTGGTGAAAACTGGCTCTGAGTATTCCCACAGTTTTCACCTAGTTAAAAGTAAAGGTTTGTCACTTTCCCAAAACAACAAGTCACATGGCCCAATCAGGATACAGTCCAGTTGCTAGGTGACCTCAGTCCCTTCCTTCTGAACACCTGCAAAAATGTCCTTGGTTCCCAAGAGAACGTATTTGTTTTGACTAAACTACCCCAACTATCTATTCCTCCCTCCTTGTCCCTCGGCTCTATCGTGTCAGCACTGAAGTCTCAAAATGGCCTCAGTCAGGCCAGCTTCAGGGTTGACACCGTCCTTGCTTCAGTAGCCTTTACTAGTGATCCTTTGGTCCTAACTATCTAACACCGATGCATTCACAAATGGGGTTGATGGCAACACCTTCTCCCTATTTTATCACTGAATCAGTTCTCTAGGAACCATACATGTAGCTTCTGATCTAAACAGCAGATATAGGGAGAAACATCTTAGGAGAGTAGTAGGTTGCCCCAACTATTTAAACTAGTATAAGGCTTCCAAAATAGTTAGAAACAGAACCAATAGCATATAGTCAGTTCATTTTGTGTGTGTATGTGTAGTTGAAAACTAATTTAGGGTAACCAGATAAGCAAAAATATAATAATGTCAATAAAATAATGTGCAAAGCAAAATTTAAAAGTTTTGGAATCTTAATAGTCAATTTGCATAATTTTTGTCTTACGTGAAATCCTGAACATCATTCTGAAAAATGACTTTCCATTACCAAACAAGGAGAAAATCCAAGCTGGCTTGCTTACATTGCATTCATCAACTCAAAAACAGTATTTATAAATCAGTAATAAAATAATGACCGATAAAATATTCAGCACATCCTATAGTTTGCCTTCCTATGTCACAGAAGTATTTTACTTGTTCCCCATGCTACTCTTAAGAATTTCAATACTCTTCAATCAACAATCCAGGGATGAAGATTTAGCTGGTATATTTATCAGACTAGATTATCAAACTCTTTTAAAGGCAGCCTGCTAGATATCTTTCTTATGTAAAAGATCAGAGGAAAATTTATGAAAATTACTGTATTTTTCAGAGTATACAACCAGGGGTGAAATGTAAAATTTGTTACTACCAGTTCTGTGGGCATGGCTTGGTGGGAGGGGGGGGTAATATGACTGGGTGGGCGTGGCCAACTTTTTTTTTTAACTTTTCAAAGCATTTTTTTCTAATGCTTTGAAAAGCTTCTGCCGATCAGGCAACTCTGCTGGGATCATCAGAGGCTTTTTTTTTACTTTTAAAAGCATTTTTTGTTGGAAGAGGTTTAGAAAAAATGCTTTTAAAAGTAAAAAAAAAGTCTCTGATGATCGTGCGGCTCAGCTGGGCGGGGGGGGGAGGAGGGATTTTTGCTACTGGTTCTCTGAACCACCTGTTGCCATTGCTACCGGATCGGGCGATCTCGTCCGAACCGGGAGCATTTCCCCCCTGTATAAGGGCATTTCCCTCAAAAAAGAGGGTGAAAATCTGGTTGCGTCTTATACTCCAAATGTAGCCCAGCCCAGCCTTGCAAACAAAGATTTTCAGAGGCTGAAAGAAACCTCTGAAAGAAATGAAGCTACAGAAAAAATGCCTCTGAAAGGCTTTTATCTAAAATAATATGGCAAGCAACAAAAGAAGAATCAGTAAAGGTTTTAACCAAATTATGTTAACAAATCTGGAGAATGACACAATAACCAACACAATGGAAGAGGTTAATCTACATACCAATACCAAAGAAAGGAGATTGAACAGAGTACAGATAGTCCTTCAGAATAAAAGCTTCTGAAAGAAGCTTCAGAAAAAAAGCCTTTTTTTCTGAAGCTGTTTTAGAGACTTTCAGAGGCAGAAAAAAAGTTTTTTCTGAAACCGAGTTTCAGAAGTTTCAGAGGCAGAAAAGAAACAAGGCACAGAGCTCACAACCAAATTCACCTCTGGGAACAGCTGATTGGGGATATTCTGGGATGCCAATCAATCAGCGTTTTTCTTATTTTCCTTCCCAAAAACTAAGGTGCGTCTTATACTCCAGTGTGTCTTATCTGGAAAAATATGGTATGTCCCAAAGGACACAAGGCAACCGGACTTTGTTTTTTTCTTAGTTTAGGAAATAGCTTTAATAAGGTTTGTGCTTGCAATAGGAGGTCCTTGCCATACAAACGAGAATTAAAGTCCTGATTAGTTAAGAGCTAATATATAGCCAAAATTGACATTTGTAGCAAAATGGAGTTTATATGTGTGCTTGTATATGGAATTGAAAGCAGCATGTACAGTAAAAAAAAATAAGTCTTTTATTACATTTCATGTGTGTGTGTGTGTAAAACATAAATATTATATAAATATAACATTTATATATAAAATATAATATAAATTTTATATATATATATATATATATATTTAATAACAGACTTAGTTTTTTTAATGCACATATTGCTTTCAATTCCATATACAAGCACACATATAAACTTTAACGTGCATTAAAAAAAATTACATATGAGTCTACACCACACAGACCTCAAAGCTACTTTTCCCTGAATTTTTCTTTGGATATCATGATGCCTAAACTAGAATGTGAAAAACCTAGCAAGTTTTTTTTTCTTAATTGTTATCACTAGGCTAATAATTTAAATCTGGAATTTCTGGAGTATTACTTAATTGCTGTACATTTTCGTTTATACATTTAAAAGGTCAGACTACAGACGGAACAAACTACCATATTTTTCGGAGTATAGACGCACCTTCGTTTTGGGGAGGAAAATAAGAAAAAATCTGATTGGTAAGTGGATCAGCCTCCCAGAATACCCCCAATCAGCTGTTCCCAGAAGTGAATTTTAGCAACAGGCTTGTTGGTTGTGAGCTCTGTGCCTTGCTTTTTTTCCCAACCTCTGAAACTTCTGAAACTCCGCTCTTAAAAAAACCTTTTTTTTCTGCCTCTGAAAGCCTCCGAAACAGAGCTTCAGAAATAAAGGCTTTTTTTCTGAAGCTTCTTTCAGAGGCTTTTATTCTGAAGGACTATCTGTACTGTGTTCAATCTCCTTTCTTTGGTATTGGTATTAACCTCTTCTGATCTGTTGGCTATTGTGTCATTCTCCAGATTTGTTAACATAGTTTGGTTAGAACCTTTACTGATTTTTCTTTTGTTGCTTGCCATATTATTTTAGATAAAAGCCTTTCAGAGGCTTTTTTTCTGAAGCTTTATTTCTTTCAGAGGCTTCTTTCAGCCTCTGAAATCTCAGTTTGCGAGGCTGGGGGGGGCTATATTGACTTTCCATTACCTGTGTAATGGAGCCTGTGTAGCGTAGAGGGCTAATGCCTCATACTAAAGGCAGCAATTAACACCAGCTGCCTGTAATTTCTCTGAGTTCAATCCCAGGCAGGCTCAAGGTCGACTCAGCCTTCCATCCTTTCTAAGGTGGGTAAATTGAGGACCCAGTTTGTGGGGACAATAAGCTGACTTTGTATAAATATAAATATATACAAAAGTATGAAGGCTATTGCTTAACGCATTGTAAGCCACCCTGAGTCTCCGGAGAAGGGCGGCATATAAATCAAATTAAAATAAAATAAATAAAATAAAATATTCGGAGTATAAGGCACACCCAGATGTGGGTGTGGGGGGGGGGGGGAGGTACATTTTATACTCCGAAAAATACGGTAGTCAGTTTATTGTAGTCAGGGCACTTTCAGCTGCCCCGAGTCTCCGGAGAAGGGCGGCATATAAATTGAACTAATCAACTAACTAACTAATTAATAGAGGCAAAACTCAAGCAGTTAACATGTAAAGGGATAGAGAAGTTTGATTAGTTTCCAAAAAAAGTCAAAGGATCTAATCAAGAAGAAACTATGATAATATTGAATGGATAACTTTTCATGTGGTAAAAATACATATGTTAAGATTTGGGTTTTGCTCTATACTTTCTATTTGAGACAGTGGATGATTTTGTTTTCTTTTACATTATTGTTGTTACTTCCTTTTTCAATATTAGGAGTAGTAGGCAGGCAAAACAATAAATAGACACAAATGAAAAGAAACCACATCCTTTATAATTCAGCAGCTTTTCATCCTATTTATAATAATCATTAAAAATATTTTCAAGAAAATTTAATCAACATATTTATCGTTGTCTAAATAAATTACTTTTCCATTTTATATAAATATTCTTTCATAAGCAAACCAAGTTACATATACAGGTATTCCTTGATTTACAACCATTTAACAATGGTTGTAAACAAATTTACAGTTGTAAATTTAAAGCTACAAAGCAGAAAAAGTGACTTAATGCCCTTCCTCAAAATTACAACTGTCACACGACACACACCCCAGTCATGTAACTGAAATTTGGGTATTTGGCAACTGACTCACATTTACAAGTCACATGATCATGGGTTGCAACTTTCCCAGCCAGCTTCCGACAAGCAGAGTCAATTGGTAAAATGTGAAATGGTCATGAAATCAGGCCCGGTGACATGATAATTCAATGGCCACATCCTGAGCAATTGAAATTCTGGCCCCACTTGTGGTCATAAATCAAGGACTACCTGTAACAAAATTTATGATATAATAAAAGTGACTCTACATTTGAAAAATTATATACTTCTCTCCCCCTTAATAGCCTGGAAATTTCAGTCCTAGCTTGAGCAAATTTTTTGTTTAGCAAGTTCTCTACCGCTAAGTGTCCTTGTTTCCAAATGTTGAGCTAGGGCAATGTAGGCATCATCACACTGTTTGATGCACAAAGCCCTGCTGGTGGATTAGATCCCATGTATAGTAATTATTACTGACCTTGGAAAAATAGCCTATTAGGTGGCATCCTGTGTTATCAGCTTCTGTCATGACATAGAAAAGAAATGGTTCGACATCATAATACAACGTCTTATGGTCCAAGAAGAGTTTTGCCAGGAGGCACAGGTTTTGGCAATATATCTGGAAAAAATTAGAAAGAGAATCAAGATATTAATACAAAATTGATTAGTAGTAGGTGATCTACCCTCCCAGTACTTATCACAAGATAGTCCATAGAAACTAAACAAAAAAAATTTATGGATAACCAATAGATAGAGATTTTTAGTATTCCAAAGATTGTTGCAGACCAAATAGTGAGCCAAACTCAACCCCCCTCCCAAAAAATTGGTTAATACTTGGCAAGCAGCAGTTTCAAGTATCTATTGTCCCAGAATTGTACTATTAACAGTAGAGAACAGCTATACAACCCTGAAAAAGATGTAGATGATTTAAGGATTTGCTCAGGTGTTATGTGGATGACCCCAAAGGCACAGAAGTTCCTTTTTAGCTTTGAAACAATAAACAAAAACATGAACCCATATCTGCAATGAATTGGTACAATCCAATCACCTTATTTACATATCTAATTCTGCACCAAACCTTTATAAGCAGCAGCATCGAGTGATTATGTGTATTCTCAGTTATTGGGGGCATGGTTCTCCCAAGTGCTTTTTCAAAAGGCAACTGGACTTTCTTGTTTTTCGTTGAAGATGTTTCACTTCTCATCCAAGAAGCTTCTTCAGGTCTGATTGAGGGAATGGAAGAATTTATATTTCTTACAGACAACTGGTCATTTGGAAGACAGGTCAAAGAGGCCATCTATGTCAAAATTGAACAGCACTCTCTCAACAGAGGGAGTGGGATACGACATCATCCATCTCCAGTCTACAACACAGCTGTCTGAAAGGAATATAATCTTCCATTCCCCGCCATCCAGTCAGAGCTGAAGAAGCTTCTTGGATGAGAAACGAAATGACTTCAAAGAAAAACAACAAAGTCCAGTTACTTCTTGAAAAAGCACTTTTGGGATCAACATGAAGTGAGATGTTTCAGGGTGATTAGCAACAGTAATGAAAAATTTCTAACAAAGCCACCCATATGGCCTACGAATAGATTACATGCACAGGCTCTCTTCCTTCCCGAAATCCACTCCATTAACAGATACCTTGTTCTTTTTCCCATCTACTTCAAATACTGAGATTGAACCTTTGCGGTAAATTTCATCCCCTGGAGGATGCTTCCAGACACATTTTGCCTATGGAGAGTGATAAACAAGCATTACTGTCATAATTGGTTTTCAAATATACCACTGAACAGGAAAAATAATTGCTTTGGATTCAGAAGCAATGAGGCCTCTTCTATTCAGAAAAAATGAACCTGATATTTGGTATAGACCAATGAGCTCTGATTAATAAGTAAACTGTTTAGAAGTAGTTTATCATATGAAACTAATTAAAAGAAAGCATGCATAGCTACAACTATGTAAACAGAATTACACTACATGTAATAAAACTAAATATAAAATGTATATTTACATTATGCATCTCTAATAACAATTGTAAATTGTAAAATTCAAATTTTTCACAAGACAATAATCCAGCCTTTTTAAGGTTCTATTCATTCTACAGAAGGCTTTTAATTTATATTACACAGGCCTTTAAAAAATGTTTCCTTCCTTCCTTCTAATCAGACAAAATAGGTCTGCTAAAAATTTCCACCACAATGAAACTCATTTTAATATGAGCGGATCATTCTAACAATGTTCATATATACATTTACAGGCAGAGAATAGTCTCAGTGCTCAACAAGAAATAAATTATATGAATTACCATGCCTGGCTCAGAATAGGAAGAATTTGAAAAAGAAAATTACAGAGATCTCTAATATTTGGATTCTAATAACAGATCTTGAAAGACCAAGTTAGAGACAGATTGTCATGGAGAAAATCTATGTGTCAACACCAACTTCATTACACATAATCAATCAATGGCTGCACCTGAGTTTAAAGTGATGGTAAACAGACAGTGTTTCTAAGCTTGTATAACTTAACAAGAGATTTGGCCTCCCTCCCCTTTGTCATAAACATTACATGTTCTATCCCAGTTATGACTGACAGCCATTTTGGAAGTCGAATGTGAAGCTGTTTGGAAGGAGAAAGGCGTTCTTCTCTAAAGCAATAAGGTAATCACAATTAAGCACTAGAAAAAAAAGGTTGAAGGCCAAAACTAGATTCTCTGCTGCTGGAGATGATTATGCAAGATGGGGTCATGGCAGCATTCTTCAGAACTGATTTCTCTGCAGCATTTCCCATTTTTTTCTCAGAAAATTAACAGGGAGATACAAACTGCATTTTTTACAAGATTAAATTTCCAAAGCAGTAGAAGGCGATAGCATATTCCTTACCATATACAAAATTATGTTTAGACAGAGAAAACATATATTTAGAAGAAATATATAATAAAACATGATCAAAATAACATCTTCCTGAAATTAGAGCATAAAGTAACTGTATATGCAAGAGGAACAAGGGTTAAAACTACCAGATTTGGGCTTCAAGAAGCAGGCTTATCAGTGAACAGAGTTGCTGTTTGTTTTAAGCTTAAATATAATTTAATGTACATTAATAAACATATTTACATTGCACATTAATACAAATAAACCAATAAAAAATGTATTAATGGTTTTAAAAATTGTATTGTTTTTAATATTGTCTTATTCTGGGCTGTCCTTGTGCATTTCTATTTTACCTGTTTTTAGATTTTTTGATTTTATTTTGTATACTGTCCAGATTGTATTGGAGTTTGGCTCCTATAACAAATTGGAATAAATAAATAATTTTCATTGTACAATCTTAAATTAAAAACTTACCATGTGCCTGCGAAGTATTGTCTGACTCTTCATATACTTGAGGCAGAATTCACACATATAAAGTCGCCCAAGCCGGGCATACTCCTCTGGGTAGGGAGAATGGTACCACGTGTCCAGTTCATAGCGGCCAAAAGCAATGGTTTTGATCATGTTACTACCTTCAGTGATTTGGCCCTGAAGTCGCAGCTTTTCCTATTCACAGAAATAATGACTCATTTATTGAAGAGGAAAATGGAGAACACTATTTAAGCCACTATAAAATCTTAAACAGATTTTAAAAGAAAAAAAACATTTTTTGCAGCTCACATTGAATCCAACCTCAGAAATGCCGCAGTAACGTACTTTCTAAGTCACAGCTTATTTTACATTGGCAGTAGGTATAAAAACTTCCTGTTTACTAATCAACAGAAAAGTGAACTTAACAGGATTCTGGTAAAATATGTCTTTCATCACTGCTGAACTTGCTCAGTAAATTTTCATCTAATTGAAATTAGCAGGATTGAGGTAATGCAATACTAACATACATTCCTATCAAACAAAGACGAAATTGTTCTTCAAATCCCATCAAATTCACTGATAATTATTTCCAAGAAAATAGTAATAAGACGATAGTCAAAATCAGACTGCTTCCAAAATGAATTTTTGTAAAATTTATATTAAAATATCTGCTGACAGAGTTATAACCCTTGTTTTCCTTCCCCATCCTTCCTCGGAAAGCTTTGCCCCTCAATCACCTGGCATGCTGCACTAATTATTTACTGAATTAATCATAACTTGCTGATTTCACACAACATACTAAGTCTTAAATTATATCTAGGTTCACAAAATTTGCAAAACCAAAAAGAACTAAAATTTATTTTGGTTACATGATTATTATTTAAGTTAACGAATTGCTTTAAGTTAAATGTGGTATGCAAGTTTGCAGATCAGCACAATGCATAAGTCCACACTTGTCATATTAAGCACAGAAGAAAATAATAATTAATTGCAGAAACAGCCATGGTAATTAAAAAATAGAGCAGCAAAATTTTAAAATGATTTCTCTGTTTGGAAAAAAACCTTAATGGGCTCAGGTTTCTGACATTATTAGCACACAATGAAAGTAGGATATTATGCCAATTTTCCTAGGCTTCACTGATCATATACAGTTAAATACAAGAAGCATACTATGCGAATGGTTTTGCCCTATTGGGGACTCATTAGATGTAGGTTGATTCTATGGATGTTATTCTATGGAATTCAAACCCTCTCATGAACCTTTGTACTTCAGAAGGCTATATATTAGTTTTAGGAGATATCCAGGTCCTACCACTTAGTAGTGACAGGTTCATCATATGCAAAACTGACAAACAAAATAGGAGATATGCACAAATGCTTTTCAAAGCTGTCACAATTTCTCTTTCCTTATGAAGAAAGTATGTTCCCAAAGTAGTTCCATATAATATTGAAAAAATAGGAAGACAGTGCCTCTGGTTGGCAAGGTGGGATAGTATCTACTCTTTCTCCTTTTCTCCAAAAGTAGGAAAGAAAATAAAAACATTATGGTTTTCTAGTATAACAATAACCTCAACAACTGTACAGCTGTATGCCATTAGCCATTGGAGACAGAAAATCTGGAAGGCCTAAATAAAGATGGGTGAGGATTACGCAGACGATTCCATTTTTCTGATTAACAGTAGTATGAAGTTACTCTGCACATCTCTCAACACAAAACCTTTGTTTCCAAATGGATTGGGGTCAATTCTTTTATCAGGCTAATAAAATGTCAAATTTAGTATTCTGATTTTGGAGACAATTCTCTTAAGGAAAATGTACATCAGAGATGCTTTTGCTGGAACCAGGGCACATCTAAATAAGATATTTCTTTGTCCTTTAAAGTTTACATGGGTGTAAACAGCAGAGGGGAGAAAATACATAAAACTTTTTAAACAATCCTCAAGAAAAAATGCCACAACTGGAAATAATTCAAAACTGATGGATTTATTTTAGCTCAGAGTTGTCTTTCCCAGATTCTTCATCTATGCAAGAAAAATGGATGAATTTATATTTCAGAAAGCTAAAGGTTTTTTTTTAAAAAAAATCAGTAGTAAGTACCGTATTTCCCTCAAAATATGACATAATAAATAAAAAATAAGGCCAAGCCTGATTTTTGGGGTGAGCATAAATATACGCCCTCCCCCCAAAATAAGTCCTAGTGAAGGGGTAGGCGTGGCCAGTTTAGGCATAATTGCTGCCCGCTGATCAGCTGAGCCAGCAAGGGCTGTGCAACTTGGCCCAGAGCACTTCCCCAGCTGCCAGCCTCCTCCCCTTTTTCCTGCCGATCTTTCTTTACTTGGGATCGCAGCACAGATACACATCTCCAAAATGTTGCTTCCAAAGCCTTCAGTCTTGCAAATCTGGCAGAGGCGTCTGTGCTGCAATCCCAAGTAAAGAACGATCAGCAAAAAAAAAAAAAGGGGGGGGGGAGGAATTTTCCTGCAGCCTGTCCTTTCTTTGGGATCTCAAAGAAAGGACAAGCTGCAGGAAAATCAATCCCCCCCCTTTTTTCCTGTCGATCTTTCTTTACTTGGGATCACAGCACAGACACACATCCCCAAAATCTTCCATCCAAAGCCTTAAACCTTGCAATCCTGGAAGGGGCATCTCTGCTGCGAACCCAAAGAAAGAATGGTGTGTGTGTGTGTGTGTGTGTGTGTGTGTGTGTGTGTGTGTGTGTGTGTGTGTGTGTGTGTGTGTGTGTGTGTGTGTGAGAGAGAGAGAGAGAGAGAGAGAGAGAGAGAGAGAGAGAGAGAGAGAGAGAGAGAGAGAGAGAGAGAGAGAGAGAGAGAGAGAGAGAGAGAGAGAGAGAGATCTAATCCAACCTGAGAGAGTTATCCAGGGTTGGCAGCAATGTTCTCTCCATCCCGTTCCACACACACAAACACACAGAGGTCCCTCACCACCACCACCACCCAAACCTCCCAGGGCAGCCACATCCCTTCACTAACCTGCTTTCCAGCTCCGTTCTCCACCATCACATGCAGGGCAAGAAAAGTAATCTGTGAGACTACTGTAAAAAAACTTTCCAATGCGAGATTTTCTTTTCTTCATGAGAAGTTGGAAGGTCTAAACTACCAGTCTTTTTTTTTAACCCTAGTCCAACAGACTACTTTTCCTGACCTGAATGCACAGCAGAGAACAGAGCTGGAAACCTGGTTAATGAAGGATGTGGCTGCCTGGGGTGGGGGGTTTGGCATGGGTGGCCTGGCTGAAGGCTCTGTAGCCCCTGCCTTGCTTTGTTCTCCTTTGTGAGAGGTTGCACGTTGCTTCTGGGCAGAGGAGGCTTGGTCCTCTTACCCTGTTCCCCTCTACCATTTCTCTTTCTCTTTCTCTTTCCTCTGCATAACAACGGCAGCTACTGACTGGATCTCCAAACTCGACATCAAACTTTGAAATGTTATTTCTGTTTTCCTTTTAGGTTTTCTTACTGCTTTTTTTATTGTTTTAATTGTTTTTAACCTGTAAAAATGAAGTGTTTTAATATTGTGTGTGACCAGCCATACGCTAAATAAATAAATAAATTTCTCTTTCTCTCTCTCTGTCACTCACACACACACACACACACACACACATTTGATCCCTTGAACTGCTGCACACTTTTTGCCCAGAGGGAAACGAAGCGGGTGAAGTGTTTGGGGGCCCAATAGGCACCAGTCTGCATTGTCAAATGTTTGGGCTCCTGAGCGCCGGCCTGTATGCCTATTTGGTGCTGCAGAGGCCGAGCTACAGCTACGCCAAACCAGGCACTTTTGGGGCCCTGGCCCTGGTGGCCACTGCAACTCTTGTGCCAGCTCTGTGCACAGCTGGCCTGAGAGCTGCAACACCCAGTGGACCCAGAATTGTAGCCTGTCACCTGCAGCACCAAGTAGGCATGTAGGCTGGCACTTAGTAGCCCAAAGGAGATGCCTTCCTGCTGGAGTTCCATGTCTAGCCGGGGAGAGGTTCCCAGGACTGCCCGATTCTCAACTAGCCAGCTGCATGGTAGGAGGGGGCTTCCTGCCCACCTGAAAGAGGCTGGGTTGCATAAAGGGGCTCCCCCCCCTCCAAACACCCTCTCAAGCGCCAGGCTGCAGGCTCCACTGCAGGGAACCTTAATTTAGGCCAAGCTCTTGGCAACCAATTGAGGTAAGACTATTCTTGAAAGGGGCGTGAGACATGTGGGGCCTCCTGCTGCTTTTGCAGCCTCAATCGGCTACAAAAGCAGCCATGATTCTTGCAGTCTCTTCTCCCCCCCCTTGCTGGGCATGGAAGGGCTTCCTGCCCCTCCCCAAATTGTGCCCCAAAATAATAAGACCCCCCCAAAATAAGGCCAAGCCCTCATTTCGGGGTTCAAAAAAATGTAAGATAGGGTCTTATTTTCAAGGAAACACAGTACAATTTGTGATCATCAGGGAAAGCAATTTTGAACTGATCATATTTTTCAGGTCAGTGACTTTGATCTGTAAGTTGGATACGGAACAAATTATAAAATGCTCTCACTAAAGAATAAAACAATACAGAGATGAAAGGCTGGAAGAGTTGTTCTATTTTGCTAAGGTAACTGTCCCAACATCTTATTTTACTTTATTTATTGCTTTGTACTCTTTTGTTTGTTTTATTTACTGACTGCACTTTTAAGTCATATTTAGTATATGCTTCCAGTTAATGTGTCTATATATTAATCTAAAAATGTCAAGCACCAGAAAATAAAGTCTGACTGGCAAAAATTTTATCTAGATAGGCCAATCATTTATTATAGCCATCAAGTCAGAACCGTTCATTGGTAAATGAAGTGATTCACTGATTCACTCATCTGGTCTTAATGGTTTTTCTATTGCATTTTTAATTTGAATTAGCTATTACCCTATAAATTAAGACGATTATATATTTTTAAATAGGCAAAGAGATAAGTAGTGAAATACCCTGAGAGTAATATGAAGTTATTTAATTACATTGAATGTAATAAAATTTAAAACACGTTCTAAATCATTTAGATCCTGTACTTGTCTACTTTTGGTGTGTACCCCTAATATATACTAGGCCCATGATAGCAAACCTATGGCACACGTGCCACAGGTGGCACACAGAGCCATATTGGTGGACATGCGAGCGTTGCCCTAGCTCAGCTCCAGAGGGCCTCTGGGAGTGCGGGGAAGCCATTTTTGCCCTCCCCAGGCTCCAAGAAAGCCTATGGAGCTGGGGAGGGCGAAAAACGGGCCTACCGGGCCCACTGTGCTATTATGTGCAAAAAGCGAAGGGCGTGCAGGGGGAATCACGCGTGCATGCGCAGGCGGTGTGTGGTGCATTGGATTATGTGTGTGGGCATGTGCACACATGACCCCCCCACTGCTCCCCCCACTTTTGGCACTTGATGGCAAAAAGGTTAGCCATCACTGTACTAGGCCAAGACCAATCCTTAACCTTCGAAACATTATGATTGCTATGAAGTATGAAATCAACCCTTTAGCTCTGCTTTCTTCCATCAGCTTGGTTTGGTTCTATCCATTTACAACAAATTTGCATGCATTGCAGTGAATGAAGTATAACTGGCTTATTCACAGCTGGGACATGAAATGGAATGAACTCAGCCCTACTTACAAGATCTTCAGAAGCTCTTGCTTGCGCTCGTCGGAATAGTTCTAGGTCATACTCACTGGTCAGATTCTCTAAAAGGGGCTCTCTCGTGTTGCCATAGGTTTGTCTATGCTCCTGAAGCAATAACAGAATAAATATCTCATAAACACAAAGAAAAAAATGTTTCCTGCATTTGGGGAAGCAACTGCTGATAGCCACCTTGTCACTGCGTTATTTGTATTTGCCAGCTGAGCTTCCATTCTGAACATTACGGTAGCTTGCCAGAGAACTTTATCAACAGAGATAAGACTGCCTTGAGATTTCTGTCCACATTCTTTCTTTTCTAACTTCCTGACTTCTTCCTTTGTTTGTCTGATGTGTGCCGGTAAGATGTAGTTAGCTAGTTTTTTTTACTTTTATAATAAATTGTTTCTTAGAATATATACTTTTTTTCTTTGAGAGCATTACACCATGGAAAACAAGATCCATTCACCTCTAATTAATTAGTTTCCCCAAGGGGGGAAAGAAGTTGATTCACCCTTCGACACACATATTTGTTTAGGGGGTGGGCATGGATGGATAAACAGCCGAAGAAAAAGTCTAAAAATTCCTTTCAGTGGTATCACTACATTCCGTTACTTTTAGAGAACTGAAAGACTTTTATGAAAGACATTCATGTCCAAAAATGTAAATTAATTAAAATGTGCTTAAGAGAAAATTCAGCTGCTTGGATAATGGGAAAAAAATACAAGGAATGTTGACGTAGTTAGTTGAAAAAAAACTATTAAAACCCTACTCATTCCTTTTCCTGTGCTATAGAAATAGGTGCTATAATTGCAAAACTAGAATTCATATATGAATTCCAAACAATAGGATTAACACAGCTCAATGTTCCATAGATCACTATTATCCATTTCAGCTACTGTTATCCATCTCATAACTTGTTTCAAAGAAACTAATTCTTCTTTGAGAATCCATGTTATGAAAAGTATTGATTCAGATGCCTTATGTTTTAACTCATTTTCCTGTATTAATATACACTGGTTAAGCACAGTAAAAACACATTTGGAGAAACCAAACTAAAAAGGATGTCTTAACACATGGTTTATTCTCTAAGGAAAATAAATGAGGTTTCTATACCATGTATTTTTCCTTTTGCTCCTTAGTTAAGCTTGCATTCCTCTTCTTTCTCATCTCTGCAACTTTCTCCTTATATCTCAATTGTCTTTCAGTTGGTGCCTTGTAGGGAGTAGGAAATAAAATATTTGATTGGGAGACAGACAGATAGACAGATGAGTATCTGGCTTCGGTAATATTCCATGGGTTCTCCAGTATTTCATGAATTTGTTTTATGCATCCCCCCGTTTAGAATCAGACAGCTTTTTATAATGCACGACTGCATCAAATTATGAGCTGATTATTCATATGAGCATAGATGTTGTATGTGCAATGTGGCAATTCTTCAAAAAAAAAAAGTGAATAACTTGAATAAGTCCCTAGTGGGGTTCTTTAAGCCAGCACAGACTTGAATAATATATATAAAATTAGTAGAAATTACCTGATGCCTTGTAGCATGTCTATTGTTGTCATCTTGTCGATGAGAAAGCATCCGGTCTTCCACTTGTTTGTCTCGGCTTTGAGCTCTGACCTTGAAATCCAGAGAAATAGTATATATTAATCTCCTTCCTGTATCATATACTGTATTTTTAGGACTTTAAGACGCTCCGAAGTATAAGATGCACTTAGCTTTTGGGGAGGAAAACAGTTGGGGGGGGGGGGGATTTGCCTCTGCCTCCCAGCAATTTACTTCCTTGCAGCAAACAGCCTGGTCAGCTTCAGCACAGCCTGATTTAGCACAAGCAGCTGATTGGCGGTTGGATCAGCCTCCCAGAATACCCAGTGGGATATTCCAAGCTGTAGGGATCGCTGCTGCTGCTGCCTATTGCCACCTCTCCCCCCCCCCCCATTTTTGGCCTCTGTGCATCCCGTTTTCAGCCTCTGTGCGTCCTGTTTTTGGCCCATTCCAGGCAGCGTGCATCCCTGTAGCCGCTGTTCATCCCCATTACCTGGAATGGGCCAAAAACGGGATGTACAGAGGGTGAAAACAGGATGCACAGAGGCCGAAAATGGAGCACGCAGAGGTGGCAACAGCGATAAGCAGCAACGGGCGGTGTCAATCCCTGCAGCCTGGAACAGCTAACAAGCAGTATTCCAGGAGGCTGATCCAACTGCCTATCAGCTGCTTGTGCTAAATCAGGCTGTGCTGAAGCTGACCAGGCTGTCTGATGCTTGCTGCAAGGAGGTAAATTGCTAAGAGGCAAAGACCGAAGGGTGAGGGCTGGTGGGAAGATGGGGCTTCAGTAACATTTGTTGTATAAGACACAGACATTTCCACCCACTTGTGTGTGGGGGAGAGGGGGGGGGAGGGGGGATAAATAATTATTGGGGGTGAATCTTTGGCCCCCACGGAAAGGGTTCGCAACTTGGGCGTCCTCCTGGACCCACGGCTGTCCTTAGAGGATCACACGACAGCTGTGGCCAGGGGGGCTTTTTATCAGGTTCGCTTGATACGCCAGTTGCGTCCCTTTCTAGATCGGGACTCCCTACGCACAGTCACTCAGGCGCTCGTCACCTCTCGCCTGGATTACTGTAATGCTCTCTACATGGGGCTCCCCTTGGGGTGCACCCGGAGGCTCCAACTGGTGCAGAATGCGGCCGCGCGGGGGATTATGGGAGCGATAGGGCGCTCCCATGTGACTCCTCTCCTGCGCGAGCTGCATTGGTTGCCGGTGGACTTCCGGGTGCGTTTCAAGGTGTTGGTGATCACCTTTAAAGCGCTCCATGGCTTGGGACCAGGGTACTTACGGGACCGCCTTCTGCCGCCAGTTGCCTCCCACTGGCCGGTTCACTCCCACAGAGAGGGCCTTCTCAGGGTGCCGTCAGCCAGACAATGCCGGCTGGAGACCCCCAGGGGGAGAGCCTTCTCTGTGGCAGCCCCGACCCTCTGGAATGATCTTCCTCCAGAACTGAGAACGATCCCTGACCTCCGAACGTTCCGTCGGGCCCTGAAAACGTATCTTTTCCAACTTGCCGGTCTAGCCTGATCCCCGTTGAATTTTAACATTTTTAGTGTCCTAGTGTTGTGGTATTTTAATATTTAAATTGTTCTTAACAGTCAGCCAAAGTTTATATGGGTTTTAATTGACTTTTAACTTTTGTACACTGTATTTTTATCTGGCTGTACACCGCCCTGAGTCCGCAAGGAGAAGGGCGGTATATAAATCCAATAAATAATAATAATAATAATAATAATAATAATAATAATAATAATAATAATAATAATAATAATAATAATAATGTGTGTCTTATACATTGAAAAATACAGTAATTTAAAGGAATAATATGAATCTGCCACAGTATGGATTTGAATCTTGAAATTGCTGGAACTGTTTTTATGGGACCACCACGCCTCAAGTTATGGTTAAAATAACCCATATCTACAATGTACAATGTATAAAAAAGACTATCTTCCAGAAGTTGCAATTTGCAAAGATGTGTTAAAGCATATGAATTCTTGCTCTGTTCCTGTTACAATTACTACTTTCCACCTGCTTTTCTTCATTACAAACATCTTGAGAATAAGTTACCTTGCATTCATCCGCTGAAAGATTATGATACAGAGGGCATCCTGATATAGAAAAATGTCGCTCATGTTTTCCTGTCAGGTGTCCTGTTGAAAACCAAAGAAGTATAATTTACAGATTACCAAAAAGAACATATACCCTGTTTCCCCCAAAATAAGACATCCCCTGATAATAAGCCCAATCGGGCTTTTGAGCGCATGGCAATAAGGCCAAGCGCTTATTTCAGAGTTCAAAAAAATATAATACAGGGTCTTATTTTCAGAGAAACACAGTAGGAAGCTTGGACAATGGAAAATCCTAATAATTAACACTCAGATCAGAAATCATTCCACTGTACCTAATGAATTGCAGCCAGGGGTGGGACATTTCATGTTAAAATTATAGCTTTCGTGGAAACGTCGCCTTTTGGGACGATGGGATAAATCACTCCCTGAATCTTTCATGGACATATCCTTGGCAATACTTTCATCATGTGACATATTGGGACTAGAGATATCAATATCAGACTCTGAAGAAGGAGCATTCCCAGTTGGAGTGCGGGGTGGGGACTCATCATGGTCAGCTGCATTTTTTGTGTCTGTTGAGAAGAGAGAAAATTAGAACAGTGTATGAAGACGTTAACAAATTAGAAAATATACAAAGAATAAATGCTTCCTGGCTCATTTATGTGTCAGCACTACGTTAAAAATGGAACAGAGTGCTAGAAAAATATTGTTTCCTTCCTAGCCAGTGACTGAGAATAATCTGGAGATAAACAAGAAAACCAGTCAACTAAAATTGCGGTAATCAAAGATAACTTAAAACAGACACCCTCACACTGAGGGGGGTGGGAGAGTGGATTTGGTCTCTATCCCTTTCATACATAATGTGAAATCAAGCAATATCTAGGATGTTAAACAGTCTTAGCAAAGATTATTTTTTAATCTAGGATGTTACTACTGAAACATTCTACAAAGGAAGTTGAGCAAATACTAGTTTAAGAACCAATTCTCCATCTTCCCATATAACATTAAGCGTGTCCTCCACAACCATTCACATGTACAAACCTCTATCAGAAAAATCAACCACTTGCTCTGTTTCAGAACCAGACGAACGCGTTTGTCGCAGAGGATATTTCTTTGGAGTTACAGGAGTAGGCTGCTGCTGACTGCGGGTTATTCTTCGAGTAGAATAAACAGGCTCTTCTACTGCAAATGATGGTGGATTGCGAACTGGACTGGAATCTATGAAGGATTGAAAAGAATTGTTAAAGGAGAAACGTAGCATCTCACTAGAAACATTATTGCAGAGCTTACATTACATGCCAACCATATTCATTGTGGTTCTTAGTAGACCAAAATGACTGTTCTTTCAGGAACTATAAAAAGGCAAGTTTTACACAATTTTCAGCTAATGATATCTCCTTCCTTGCATTACTGCATATGTAAATTAAATTTGATGGAAAGTGTAAATCACAAACAGTTCATAATGTAAATCTTCAGTTAATAATGGTATTAGAATACATGAACCTGAAATACAGAGTATAAACAGAATAAAGTTCCTTACTGTGCTACATTAGTTTGCCTAAATGCTTCTTTATCTAAATCTACATCCGTTCCAAAATACATTTATGTTCATTGTTTTGATAACCTGGATTTTCTCCTGAAATGTTGATAACCAACGTTAGGTTTAAATAACGATCAAAAATGGTGCAAAGATGGTATGATTCAGAAGATGTTCTGTTATATACTTTTTTTTAAATTTTCCCAAGGAAGAGCGTTTGAAACAATTCATATACACATTGCCACAGGATGAGTGGGAGCAAAACCAGAAGATGGTTCATTATAATTTCATCTTTATGTTCATAAAGAATAAGTGGAGATTCATTGACATATGATACAGTTCTTCACATTTAGACAAAGCTTAAGAGAAAACATCTAATCATTGCAAGCATCCTTTCTCCCAAAGCAGAATAGAATAGAACAACAGAGTTGGAAGGGACCTTGGAGGTCTAGTCCAACCCCCTGCTTAGGCTGAAACTCTACACTACTTCAGACAAATGGCTATCCAATCTCTTCTTAAAAACTTCCAGTGTTGTAGCATTCACAACTTCTGGAGGCAAATTGTTCCACTGGTTAATTGTTCTAACTGTCAGGAAATTTCTCCTTAGTTCTAAGTTGCTTCCCTCCTTGATTAGTTTCCACCCACTGCTTCTTGTCCTCCCCTCAGGTGCTTTGGAAAATTGCTTGACTCCCTCTTCTTTGTGGCAACCTCTGAGATATTGGAACGCTGCTATCAGTATGCTGTTCTGCTTAAAGCAGAACTTTAAGACCCAAAATGAAGTATTTTAAAAGATTTAGATATACCTTGAGAACTCTGGCTGAGCCTAGCAGAAGATCGTGTCACACGGGCAGACTGGCGTAATGTACCATCGCTTTCTGAACTGTCTGTATGCTCTGGATCTGTAGAGAAATCTGAGTCTTCTGTTCCATCTGAACTGCTTCCTGCATTTCTCTGAAAAGCCAACATTTAGTTTTTAATTGGGAACAACCCATATTTGGTTGAAAGATGAATAGCTATATACATGTTTTAAATAAATAAACAAACAAACAAGCAGCACATAGGACAAATACTTTAATGCAGATGTGTTTCTCAATTTTTTTTGAGAAAATGGGGGGGGATAATTCTGAGTCAGTTTTTGACTCCTATGATTTTGACTCCTATGATTGCTTGGACCAATTCCTGTAGTATTCTTGGCAAGGTTTTTTAGAAATGGTTTGCCACTGTCTCCTTCCTAGGGAGAGAGGGACTGGTTCAAGATCACTCAGTTGATTTTATGCCTAAAGAGGGATCAGAACTCCCAGTCTCCTGGTTTGGAGTCTGATGCTTTAAATACTAAACCAAATGGGGTCTTCTTCAAAAATTAGTATCCACTGTTAAATTTAAATTTAAAATATTGCTCATGTTCCTGAGACATTTAGTTCTGACTAAACCCTCAATGAATTTCAAAAATCCCTCTTTATCCTCTTGTATCCAACCATCCATTTAATTATGAAAGACTATAATGATATATCATAAAGGAAGTCTTAAGTCTTCCTTTATCATAGATAAAGGAAGACTTATATCTTATCATAGATATTATATATGAAATTTAGTTCCACCTAATTTAGACTGGCAGGTCATATAAGCCATCTTATTAAGGGAAAATTCAATGTACTTTTAAATTAACAAGCCCATGATTTTAAAAAAATAATAATCACCCAGGTTCTTACAATGAAATCACAGTAAAAACATGGAACTAATGGGAAAAGGGAAACTATCAAAACTAGTGGCCCTAAATCTTTGTTTATTTTACTATTTGTTAGACTTTTTTACCTGCCTTGATTATTTTATAAGTAATTTAGGGCAGTGAACATACCTAAAACCATGTCCTCCTCTTTTCTATTTTCTCTGTGATAACTTTAGTTTATTATAAACTTTATGAGACAGGTGCCTAGTACCATAAAATGTATTAAAAAAACTCTAAATGAAAATAAAGCAAGTCAAGGTTCAATGTAATCACAAATCACAAACACCTTAGCCAGAATTTCCATCACTAACATCCTGACCCCAATGTCTGGGGGGGAAGGCAGATCTTCATGGCCTTACAGAAGACTAATAGAGGTCATCTGAAATTGTGGAAATAGATGTATATGTGAAGCTGTTCCACTTGGAACAGCACCATGACAGAAAAGGCATACTTCTTGAGATTCATCAGGAAGATATTCTAAAGGTACCAGTAGTATGCCCATTCTGTCAGATCTGATGGATACACAGAAACCATTGGAGACAGACCCAGAAATAACCCAATTCATCCAATCAAGAGCTTTAGATATCAACCAGCACTCTGTACTTGAAAACCTCTGGGAGACACATACTAGGAACGTACCACAATGTGCCCCGAACTGCATGTGCTGCTACATTCTAAACAAGCTGTAGCATATCCCAATAAACTTCAAAGAGAACCCCATTTAGAATATATTGTTATAATCAACTTTTCGAAAGACCCAGGCCTAATTCTTTTCTTCTGCAGTAATACCAAATATTCCTTGCTATAAATAAGCATTTTATTGACCAGAACAGTGATGCAACAGCACACTTTCCTGTATTTACAAACTGTCTTAGTTTAATCAACAGTATACTACCGGTAAGCAAAAAACAAGTTTTGTCATATATCACACTATGCAGAACTTCATGGCTTACAACCCAGTGACTGAGTTCCTATAATACATAAAGACAAAACAACATACATTAGGTTCAGTGTACTGTGTTAATTTAACAGTCAATATGTTTATACAGTGCATTTATTCTAATATCTGAACATAATGACAGGAAAATGGGCTGAATATTTGTATCTACTGCTGAGTTTTGAAAGGATCACAATATATCAAAGGGAAGAAAGGGTTACACTTATGCATCTATGGCAGGTATAATAGGTAATCCTATGGCCTGTGTTTTTTTACACTTCCATAATTCTTCTACATCAGCCTTTTGAATGATTTTTATAAGTAATTATCGTCTCCCGAATCTAATTTTGACATAATTACCATATACACAATTCAAGTATGTTACACAGAGTACATTACTTTTCACTCATTTGGTATTATATGGTCACTATAAAGGAGAAGATTCTAGTATGTATCTAAAATCTCTATAACTATGAATTATCTCTTCACAGACCTGGCAAAGCTAGCTATATTTTTACAAAAGTTTAAGTCACAATAAATTTGCTAGCCTTAAATTACTATATCATAACGTTCGTTCCTGTAAGAATAACTGCCAAAATAATCCCCTATTTAATTTGCCAGCTCTTCAGTAGAAAAGAACTAGAAATAAATTTGTTAAAAAAGACATGGTTTTAAAACTCATTAAAAATGTTTGGCATGTTAAAAATGCAGTTCCATTATAAACAGATTTAACTTACAGGCAGACTCAACTGAGTTCTAGCAAATATGGAAATATATTTGTAATGATCCAAAAAACAAATCATTGCCCATTTAATCCTGTCTACCATACTTCGATTCATTTCTACCATATTCTTTCGCCTGCAAACGTTACCAGAGTGGGGGTTGGAGTTTTGTATCACTCTCTTCCCCAATGAGAAACTGAGAAACTGTAGGGGGTGGGATTCAGGGACGCCGATTTGGAATCCCAGCCAATCAATGACGCCCTCAACATCCACTCCCAAAGCACGCAGCCATGAATGGATACCGGAGAGACGGAGGAGGAGGGGGGGGAAAACGCGCCAGTAGAAAATGATAAGGTGATCAACCAATGATGGTTCAGACACGAGCCAATTAGGAATGAAAGGAGGTGGGCTATAACAGTCATCGAACGGGTGGAGGGAAACAAATAACCGTTGAGGGAAGAGGTTGCGCTTGACTGATGGCGAAGGTGGCCATTGAAGATGCGGCGAGAGGAAGGACTAGCCAATCGTATCGCGAGATGAAACAGGGGCTTGAAGGCCTACGTTTTTAACTGGTTTTCGAGCCCAACGGTCTTAAACAGATTAAAAGGAAAAGGAGGAAAAGGAGGTCGGTTCGATCTGCACTTGCTCACCTTTCTGCGCGACATCCTCAATGGAGGCGGCGGCGGCGGCGGAGGCAGCGAAGGTGGCTGCGCCCCGGCCGCCGCGCTGGCTACGGATGAATCCGTGGTGACTGGCGTGTCTCCGGTTCTCCAGCGCTAGTCGCGCCGTCTTATTTTCTCTTTGCTGTAAGATGTTGCCGTTCAGACGACTCCCTTCACTCTTCCGCCGGGACACACGACGGGGATACACACACCCCCGTCTTGCCTGTCACGTGACGCAGGGAACGCTCACCTCACGGCAACGGCCTTGCGCCATCTTAGAATCGGGTCGAGCGCCTCGTGAATCTTTAGGCGGTAAAGTGTAATGGCCATTTTCACTGTGGGCTACAGCCCTATCTCCGAATAGAGAAGGCGGCCATTTTTTGGTCGGGCAACTAAGCGTTCCAATTGGAATCGCTAGTGCAGTGTGGCTACTGCCGTAAGGTGTTTCTCATTGACGTCTTGATTCACCATCTTTGTTTTGGAACTTGGCGGGTTTTTGTAATCCAAGAGGCGTTCTATAAGTGAGCGAGCGAGCGAAAGTATCGCAGTCTACCAGTTTATACCGAAAGACTACGTTATTTTCTTCTAATCTAATAGGAAAAATAGTTCCGTTAAAGAAAAATCAAACTATTTATGAACCTAAGTTACTGTAGGTCATACAATGAAGAACAATTTATTTCTGAATAGAATAGAATTAGAATAGAATAGAATAGAATAGAATAGAATAGAATAGAATAGAATAGAATAGAATAGAATAGAATAGGAATATTTTATTGGCCAAGTGTGATTGGACACACAAGGAATTTGTCTTGGTGCATATTTATTATTATGTTTATTTTATTAAATTTATATAATATAATTATATTATATAATTCTGGGTTTTATTTAATTTGTGCTAAACTATGCTATAATTTTAATTATCAATTTTATGATGTTTATATATCTTTTATTTTTTCTTGACTGTACACTGCCTTGAGTCCTGCAGGAGAAAGGCGGTATAGAAATATAATAAATTAAATAAATAAATAAATATACCGCCCAACTCCTGAAGAACTCAGGGTGGTGAACAATCAGATGAAGTGCAATGTTAAAAAAAAGTGCATATGCTCTCAATGTACATAAAAGAAAAGATTCATCAAGAATCATAAGATAGCCTTGACTAGCTGAATAAAAGTTTAAAAAAAAAAAAAAAAGAAGTATTGAAAGAATTGCCAGTGGCTTTTACTTCTCTGAAAAAGCATTGTTTTTAGCTTGCTTTTAAGAGATCCATAATTTGTTACGATAGATTCTGGGGTATATAATTTTATATTGCCTTACTGATTAAAAGCAATGGATAAAAGTAACCCACTTCCCGAAGTTTTTTGTTGTTTTGACGGTTAATAAATGTATGGCATCTTCCAAGTATCATCTGACAACATCATCTGTACATTTGGTACTTATTAAGAAGCCAATTTAACAAAAAAATCTTGCTATGTTCAGTGGTATTTATTCCCAGATAAGAAATCACGCAATCTGTGCGGACTAAAGAAGACCCAGCTAAACTTTTAGTATATTTTTTAACTAAAACTCATGGAAGCTAACCCTAAGTGGATTTGGGACTTGCACTTATTCATAGCAATACTATTAACTATAACAGAGTGCTTTTTCATTTACATAATCAGAGAGAAAAAACCTTAAAATCAGGTTGCAGTTCTGCTTTTAGATCTGCAGCCTCACAGGTGATTGAACTTACTGGATCTTACCTGATCTTTCAAGTGTTTTATTTTGCATTCCTAGTATTTCGTGACACTCTTGCATCATTTTTACTGAGCTAAACACTAAACAAACCTCACCTTTTAGCAACATTTGTATCCTATTATTTTATGCTCAAAGAATCTAGATAATCTAACTTTAAAGATCTTAAAAATATGCATTAGCTATGCTAATGAATACCATTTATGCCACTTTATACATTGGATCTAATTCAAAGTGTTACTCATTTAGAAACAGATCTAATATATTTTCTTGGACCCACAAGTATTTCTCACATTTAAAAAAGATATATCCAAAAACATTGAATTGTTAAAAACAAAATCCCTCCAACACCTACAGTGAAAAATTAGATGTTTCATAAATCCAATGTATATGATCTTATTGTAAGCATACATTTCAGAAGGGACAGTAACCAAGAACATTTAAACCTAATCTTGAAATGTAGTACCATCACTTCTTAGAGTATAAGATGCACTCTCCCCCACTAAAAGAGGGTGGAAATGTTGATGCATCTTATACACCGAATACAGCCATTAGTGGCCTCCTGAAACCCCTTGCCATGGGTCCAGTTTTTGCCAAAAACAAGCCTGTTTTTCGCAAAAATGGGATGTGCAGAAGGCTTGGGAGGCCTGCAGAGTGTTCTGGGGAGGGCAAAACCATGATGAGTGGGGCATTTGATAGGCCAGAAACAGGCCCATTTTTTCAAAAATCGGCATTTTTGTCCTCCCTAGCCCCCAGGAGCATTCTGCAGGCCTCCCAAACCATCTGCACATCTGGTTTTTGCAAAAAAGGGCCCAATTTTCACAAAAACAGGATGCACAGAGGGTTTGGGAAGCCTTCAGGTTGCTCCTGGAGGCTGGGGAGGGCAAAAAACCATTTTTTCCTTGTTTACCTCTTCGAAATCTTGGTGCATATTATACTCCAGTGCGTCTTATAGTCCGAAAAATATGGTATGTTTTACTTGCACATCAAGTTAAGAATCCTGTGACAAAATTGGTGTTCATTCATCTAATTTAATGGAAGAGTTTTTAATTTTAAAATAAGGATATCACTACTGTATGATAACTGAGTACTTTGAGACTATCACCACTTCAAATCAATGGAGAAAATCTAGAGAAGGTGGACATTTTTCGGTATCTGGGATCCTACCTCCAAGGCACTGGTGACATCAATGGTGAGGTGCAAAGTGAGTTAAATGCAGTCTGGATGTGTTGGTGAGAACTCACTGGTGTGTTATGTGACAGACAAATGCCAACCCATCTTAAATCTAAGATTTATAAGAACCATCTGCCCAGTTGCACTGTATGACCCACTGAATGTGGGCAGCAACAACAGGGACCAAAAACTCTCCATGCCATGGATATGTGAACACTCCATTGGATATCAGACATCTCCCTTCTTGACCACATCACAAATGACACTATTTGACAACATTTTGATGTGGCACCAATTATAGAGAAGATGAGAAAAGGCCAGCTCCGCTGGTATGGACATGTCCTAAGAGCAGCACCCTCTACTGTTGCCAACATTGCCTACTAACTAGAAGTCAATGGCCAGCAACCTCTTGGGTGCCTAAAACAGAGATGGCAAGACATCATCAATAAAGATATGCAAGCCACCTGCCTGTGCCCTGGAGACACAGCTGACCATAAAAAGTGGCATTCAGTCCAAAAAGCGGAACCCCCTCCCCCCCACATAGGAATAAACTAGGAAGAAGAAGTGATTCGCTTAGCAATGGTGCAAGAAAGGTTGTAAAATCACATAAATCTCTCAGCAACAGATATTTTGGGCTCAAATGTGATTGTAAGTTGACTATCTAAATACCACTATTCAAAATATAACTGATGATTCAGTATCATTATATGGATTCAAAAATTACTGACTATAATTGAAATGGGTCTTGGATGATTTTCATATAGTCTCAGTATCTAATTATATAAAATACTGTTAACTAAATTTGACATTTCCCATAGCACCCTTTCATTATTACTATTCTGCACATACATTCTCAGAAGCTCTTCCTATACAGAATTTTCCAACAATGAACATACATTATGCATTAATTATGGCCATCAGCTGTAGCCTCATATTCCTTTTTTGAATACAATCTTATTAAAATCTTTTAAATTGATATAAATTAATCCAAACTAAAATAGAATAATCATAAAAGAAAGGAAGTAATAAACAAAAGTGCAAAAAGGGGAAAAAAGAGATTAAAAATAAAACTTGTAGGTTCACCAGCATTTATTATAGCAGATTTTAAAATGCTAACTTGTTGAATGATGAATGCTGCAAATTGTGGTCTTTGAACAAATCCTTAATATGTATTGTTTTCTTTCTCCTTACCAAAATGTTAGATTTATTCCCTAGCCAACAGGGAAGATCTGTTTATGGAAACTGAGACAGTAGGAACCCTATGGAATATTAATTAAGTATGGGTAGTTCTCAACTTAGGAGAATAATTGAGCCCAAAATTTATGTTGCTAAGCAAAACATATGTTAATTTCCCTCATTTTATTATCTTTCTTGCCACAATTGTTAAGTGAATAACTGCAGTTGCAAAATTAGTAATATGGTTGTAAAGTGAATCTGACTTTCCCATTGACTTTGCTTCACAAAAAGTCACATGTCCCTAGGAAAATGCAACTGTTATAAATACATATCAGTTGTCAAGCATTGTATACGGCAGTGGTCACCAACTGGTGGTCGGTGGACCACTGGTGGTCCTAGAGAAAATTTTGGTCCACAGAAAAATTATTTGCATTTTTTATATTGCACTAAATTGGGGTCCTCAAACTATGACCCCTCAGCTGGATACATGCAATGAACATTTGCGTCGCCGCAGAGAGTCTCCCCCTTCGGGGTCTCCTTGTGTAGGCCAGAGAGGGGCAGAAATTCCGACTTGGGGTCTGCTTCAGCCTTCTGGTGTGGGACTTTGGGTGAAGGCTGGAGGGAAGCAGCGCTGGTGGTGAAGGGAGGGCCTCGTTCCAGTGGGACTGCATCATGGCCTGGAACTAGCTGCCCATTTCAGCCCCCTGAGCCTCCAGGCGCCTGTACCTGCCCTTGCACTCCCGCAAGTCTTCCCTCTGCTTGGAAAGCCTATGCTCCTACTCCTCAGTGAGATGCTTCTACTGAGCTTCCTTCTTGGTCAGATCCAATTTGAACTAGGCTATTTTGCCAACTTTTTCTCATGGTGACTGCTTAGCTCCAACAACTGCTTTCTGTTGGGCCCTAAGGAGCCCGGACGGGGAGGCAAATGAGTGGCTGGGAGGGGAGGGGCGAGTAGAGGCTGGCGAGGCGCCTCTTGATGTAAGTGACAATGAGTTGGCCATGCCCATCCAGTCACATGACCACCTAGCCACGCCCACCCAGCCAGTCATTAGGCAAATCATAATAGTGGTCTATGGGATTTAAAATTATGAATTTAGTGGTCCCTGAGGTCTGAAAGGTTGGTGACCCCTGGTATATTGTATATTGATCACAGACCATGTGGATGCTACCACAGTTGATCACAGGACCCCAGGACACTGCAAAAGTCATGAATCAGTTGCCAAGCCTCTGAATTTTGATCATGTAGCCATGCGGATGCTGCAATGGATGTAAGTATGAAAAGCAGTCATAAGTTACTTTTTTTCAGTGCCATTGTAACTTTGAACAGTCACTAAATGAGCTGTTGTAAGTTAAGGACTACTGGTAATGCAGGACATCTTGATTGTAAATGAAAGCAAACCTGAATGTAGTTGAATATATATTGGACATGTTTAATGAGGAGAAGAAAAAAGTAATAGTTTGTGGCCAAAATAAATAAAATTCCATAGTAGAGAAGAAAATGGGAAAAAATAGTCAAATCAGTGACTATTTAGTCAAATACTAAAAAACAAAGTTCCAAAAACAACAGCCAGGAGGGCAACAGGGAAAGACAATGTGGCTTGATAAAAGGTTTACTGAATATATAAAAATAAAAGGCATGTAATGAAGGAGGAAAGACAGACATACTAAGATATAATATAGACACATACCTGGAAACAATAATGTGCAGGAAAGCTAAAGTTTAGAATGAACTGAGTTGGGAAGGATGATAAAACAATAAGCATCTTTAAATATAATCATATTATGTTATGTTATATTTTTTCTGTATACATACACACACAGATGCTCAATGAAAGCAGCAAAGTAAAGAATAAAGATCCATAATTGGAAACAGAGATCAGTAGAAACAACAGCAGGGAATATTTATTGATTTATGTGAAAATTTTAAATTTCTAGGGATGGATGAATTGCATGCTTAAATTAGTGGAAGAATTAACTGATAAGTCTGATTAGGTACAGTCCAGTCAGTCTGACATCAATATCTGGGAGTAAATAGCGTAAGAGCATCTTGAAAACACAATTATCAGAAGTTACTTCGACAAAAGCAAGTCTTGGCAGAACAATCTTTCAGCATTCTTCTATGGGGCAACTTCCTTAGTAAATTAGGTTTAGAAGTATTGTATCTTAATTTAATCAAGGCACTAGATAATATATTGCAAGACATTCTGATTAGTAAATCAAAAAAGTGGATTGAATGCCACCAGAGTAAAATAAATACTGCCTCAAAAATCAAACTAAAAAACGTTTATCTAAGTAGAGGGAGATAATTGAGCGGGGTGCCATAGGATTCATTCCTGAGCTCTGAGCTATTCAATGTTTTTATTGGTGATTTGAAGGAAGAGGTGGAGAAAGAACATGCCAAATATGTAGATTAAACTAAATTGGGTGAGCACCACAAGGAATAAGAGAAACTGGAACAAGTTCAAAGAAGGATAAAAAGACCTACAAAGAGAGACTAAAGCTTCTGGGTATGCTTAGCCTTGACATGAAATTATTAAGGGGGAGACAGCATTCTTTAAATATCTAAAAAGATGGCATATAGAAGATCAAGACCTGTTCTCTAATGTTTCAGAGAACAAAGCATAGAAAAGCAGATATACAGTAAATTACATGAAGGGGGTAATTCAACTGAATATTATATTTACAGCAATTTGACTGTAAAACTAATTATTTATATTCAAGCAGAATCCAAAATCTGGATGATTTAATTTGGATGTCTACCCCAAGGACAGGTTTAGACTCAATAACCAAAATAAACTTCTAATTCCCTCATGTTCTCTTTGCTGAAAAGAAACCAGTGTGGCTTCTTTAAAAATCAAGTCTTGTTTTATTAATATTCTAGATATCAGGCTTCTCTCAATAATACAAAATAATAACAATTAATTTCACAGGACTGAAGGCTCAAATCAGCATTTCTTGCACTTCTGTCTCCTGCTTACTCTGTAAAGTAAATGTTCTTAAACTAGAAGTAATTACACCAAGGATGTAATTTGGGCATATCCTGGAGGGTAATGGATCAATTTTTAATTGTTTGCTTGCGAATTGAGAATTCAGTTTAGATCTGCAGGTGCCAAGATGCTTGCGTAAAACAACAGAAGTTGATTTTTTTTTGTTATTGTGAAGTAATGAAATTATACAAGACCAGGGAAATGGCTAATTGAATCAGACAGTGTCAGAAGTACTGATATACTATAAAGGTTGAGAACCAATTATCCTTTTATTCTCCTGGCCAGGAGATATGATTTCTATTGATTCCTTATTTTGAATAGAGTGGCCTGCTCTAGTAGCAAGTACTTTACTTTTGATTGTGTGAAAACTAACTTGCACACCATTGCCCTCTTCAAGATTTTTCTACTGCTATGCCTAGGGGAACTTGGTGGTTTTCTTCCCCCTCCCTTTTTGGTAGCTGACCCAGCATCCAGTGAAAATAGACGGTAAACTCCATTGCAACCTGAGGTGCACAGACAGACATGGGCACAGAAAGAATGTGAATTTTAGATACCTGTTCGCTCTCTTTCACATACAACTCATCCAGAAGTCTATCCTGCAGCAGAAATCTGGAATAGATCAGATCCCTTGTAAGTAGCCAATCCACTATCACCTTGCTCTAGTTCAAATCAGCATCTTCCCGCTCAGAGTCTATAGCCAGCTTGGGAAGACTGGAAAGAGGATTGAACATATATGGCTATTGCAAAAGGAATTGGCAAAGAAGCTGTGAATATTTTCAGCTATCCACTATTTTCAGCCTTTTCAATGAATCAGGTGTTCTAATTTGTCCCATAGAATCTATCTTGAATTCTTCTTTTCCCATGTCTAAGATTAAAACTAGAGGGGAGGATGGGAACATAAAAGACAGGGGATGATCAAAGGGGAATGTTGGAAAACAGGTCGATGCTCATTACTTTTTTCAAGCCTCTAGCAGAACATCAATAGGAAGCAAGATTCTGAAAAAGTTTAATTAGGTTTAATGTTAAAAAGAAAACAATAGATAAAGATACAAAACCTAGGCCAAGTCCTGTCCTCATTTATGAATGATTTCATTAAGGCAAGGTCACTATGAAGTGTCTGTACATCTTTTTCCCAGACTGTCTTTTCTTTAGATAAGTCTGACGTTGAAAAATCTGTGTGCTCTTTTTTAATGAAGTTTGGCATACTCCCTTTTGTTTCTCAACCTTAGCGAGTTTTATTTACAGCAGCTGCATGCTGCAAACAAGGATCAATTGGGTTGATACGAACTGATATAGGAACAAACCAATACATTTTATCTCCAGAAAGGTCTGTTTGGAAAGGATTGAGGGGAGTTTGGCAACAGGTGTGAGTATCTATGATAAGATATCTTAAAAAGTGATGTGCATGTACAAGAATTAGCAGAATTACTATATGCCGTTTGGACCATAAGCAGTAGCTCAAATCAGCTATTTGATTCATATAGCAACAGAAATACTGTTTCCTATAACAAATGTCATGTCTTTTATCACTAGATTGGGAGAGATATTTATTTGTTTGTTTGTTTGTTTGTTTGTTTGTTTGTTTGTTTGTTTATTTATTTCTATGCTGCCCACTCTCCAAGGACTCTGGGCGGCTTACAACAATCAATAGTATACTAAATAGCATATTGCTCCCAACAATCTGGGTCCTCATTTTACCCACCTCGGAAGGATGGAAGGCTGACTCAACCTTGAGCCAGTGAGATTTGATCTGCTGAATTAGCAGTCAGCTGAAGTAGCTGCAGTACAGCATTTTATCCACTGCGCCACCTCAGCTCTGTATGATAAGGAAAGGTGAAATATAACATTTGAAAATTGAAGAAAAAATAAATAAAATCTCCTTGAAGCTAAAATCTGAATTGCGTGCCTTTATTCAAAATAAGATGCTTGGGCATACTTTGATGGCAGAAAACGTGATAGAGTAACAACCAATGTCAAGTCCAGAGGGAGCCCCCACTACACATGAAATGAATCATGTGTAGAGAAAAGATCAATGACCACCTACGCTATCCAGACCCTTGATAGGTACTAGTGGTAGGTGCAAGGAAACAGTGTCCCAGGACCCTTTCAAGGAAAGGAAGTGTAGCAGACTTGTTGATTTGATAACAACAAGAAAGGACAAAGGTCTTTACATCGTCAGATAGGAAACTATCAGAGGTCTCTAAGGAGAAGACCTGAAAATTTGGGTTATTGTCATGGCAGAGCTTCAATAATTCCCTCTTAGGGAAAGAGTTGGTCCAAGTGCCATTGTTCCCAGAAAAAGAGAGATCGTGAATTGGGAGTTTTTCCTGAAGGTCATAATCTGAGCCTGCACACAAACATTTTGCTATTATTGCATTCACATTTCGCTAGTGAATTTAGGTCTCCCAGAAATTGCAAGAACAAAAGCCAGGTCATAGAGAACACAGTATTCAACCTTACATGAAAGTGTAACTTTCCTTGTGAGCTTGGAATGTAGATAATGTGAAAAAAGATAAATTGTGCTCATGTGATCTTGTGTGCTCCGATGAAGTCAATACAAATTCCAGTTTACTATGACCAGTTTGGATTTGGATGATGTGTGAGACTTTCCAAGAGGTGGCACCAGTGCTGAAAAGCATATTTAATAACCAAGATGTCATTTTTAAAAAACACCATTATAGATAACTGCCTAAAATAAGAAACACAAGACAAAAGTCATTGTTCAAAGTTTTGAGCCATCTTAAGTATGGGTAGCTGGATTGGGGGTTGGGGGAATCAATGTCATCTAAGGATACAATCAAATAATAATCTAAAGCATTGCTTTTGTAAAGACTGAAGTAGCTTTCATTAAACTATAGCACCTTTTTCTGTTGTTGAAATACAGCTGTAAGTTTCTTGATCAAAAATAACACGAAGAGGGATTGTATACTAAGAAAATGGCCCAGAGCACAAAAGCTTGCCATCAATAGTTTCTATCCTTATCAGTGGGTGAATTGTTTTAATAGGTAGATCATATTTTTGTATAGTTGCATAGCTTTTAAAATTGCCTTAGCTCTAGAATCTGTCAGAGCTTGAAGGTAAATTACAGAATCAATTTTAGTGAAAAGAGTAACAGACAGAATCAAATACTGATGATGAACACAGAAGTCTGAACTGGATGACCCCTCTCAGAGATCCTGATTCATGGGGCAGCTTGAAAACAATAGAATAAAGGGTAAAAATAACAGCCAAGAAAAGGAGCAATCCATCAATGGTTTATCTCAGAGTGCAATTAAGTCCAGGTGGCAAGAAATGTAAGGAAGAGAAATTTTTTTAAATAATTTTGAGATTCTCTATCTTAGTGAATTTGCTAATGAGCGAGGGCAAGAAATTACTTTTGCAATTCTACAACGTTCTGTGTGTGTATATCCAAATACCCTCACATATTAAAGCATCTTTATTACAGTCTGTTAATTCTTGCTTCCTTGACCTTGCCCAACTCTGTGAGCCTCAAGAGCTGAGTTATTTCCTGACAAGCCCAGTTTAGATCATTCATGGGATATGCTTGCAAAATTAATCATATACCAGTTTTATGGCCTATCTCAGTCAATTTAGAGCAGAGAAGTATAGCAAAGCAAACTAATTGTAAAATTGAACACTATTCTAAAATTCCACAATATAAACAGTGATCTTATATTTGCATTTTTGCAGGGGGCAGAGAGGTTTGCTGGTTCTCAGCTGCATGCATTTGATATCCAAAGACTCTGAGAAAGAGAGTAACAATGTGACTTTTTCCCACCTGTAATGTATCTCATTTTTATGTCTTTCATCTATATCATACAGTGGTAAATTCTGAGGCAACTAGAGGGCCTACACAAGTTTGTTAATATGTCCCTATTTAAATAACTAAGTGAATAGCACCTTCTTCTAATCTACATCTTCAGCAAAGAGCTTAAGTTAGCCATATATATTCATGCTCTGAGCTTGCCACATGACAATAGCTATTTCCCATCTGGCTGGGCCATGAAAGCAGCTCTCGGTCTGATTATGAAAGTAATGTCATTACCTAGAACATGATATTGTTTTCAATATTCTATCAAGAAATGATTTATGATTTCCCTTAACTCACATAAACTAGTAGCCTTAAAATTCTCAGGGCATATGAGGTAAGAATTACACAGCCACAGGAAGCAGTTCAGTCTCTGATGATGGTTGCTGGACCTATCCCATCTGTTTGGTCAGTTGGTTAATTATTTTAGTCAAATGATCTGTCAGAGCTGCAACCTGATTCTGGTGCTGTATTACGTGAGTCTAATCCTGGAACAAAGGGCTAGCAGCCCAGCAGTGGCTGGAGTAGCAAAAGGTTAAATTGCCAAGGATGGGGGTCTAGAAAAATCACAATAAAATTTGTCTGCCACTTAGTGGAAGTAAACAGCTGTTGGAAGTAACTGCTCAATTACTTTCAGCAGGCAGTGCAAAAAAACCTAGAAGAATATATTTCCTAGAACATGAAGTCTGAGATAATCACATTTGTTGTAGGAAAATTATGATACTATAAAAGAATTCTATAAGCTGCTGTGCACCAGATACAAGCTCTATTTATATTAGGAACTATGTTCATATTTCTTGTACCGCTTCTTCCTACATGCTATACATAAAAGAGCTAGAAGTGATTCTAAGACTGGCATTTGCCTTTTTTTTGTGGCCCCTGCACATTGGACTCACATTGTCACCAAACTGCCATTAGTTCAGTATGTTTGTCCTGATCAGCCAGTGTCAATTCAATTCTTATTACTATATAAATGAAGGGTGACTTTTCTGATATCTTTTACACGTAACAGATTTATAAAGTCATGCATACTTTGAAAATGTAAGCGAATAATTTCCCCCTCTCTTTGTTACTTTGTTAGAATAGAATAGAATTGTTTATTGGCCAAGTGTGATTGGACATACAAGGAATTTATCTTGGTGCATACGCTCTCAGTGTACATAAAATAAAAGATACGTTCATCAAGAATCATAAGGTACAACACTAGGGACTTCCGGTTTGGTGTCGTGGCAATACAGTCGGGGAAATAGCGGGCTCTGATGAGCCCCATGAAAACCCCAACTGACGAACTGCTGCCCACAGGTCTGTGGACCGAACCTGTACTGTAGGGACAGGGGAAAGAGAGGGATACCTTGGGCGGCCGAGAGGAACAGGCAAGTTCCTAAGAGGCTAGAGGAAACCCTCTGAGTTGGCGGCAGGGAGATGGCAGCCATGGCGGTTGCCACGAAGCCAGGACAAACCGGGAAAAGAAATGAGCAGGAGGAAGGAAGGAAGAATGACGTGCTTTGAAGCCGGGTGAGTGACATCGACCCAGGAGAGAAACAGCACTTCGAGCATAAATGTTTACTAAAAAGACCCCTAGCCTTAAACAGCGGCTGAAGATCTGTGGAGCTTGAAATAACAATGAAATAACAAGGGTTAAAGACCCATTAAGGGTCACCCAGTAAAGATTGATTGGAATGAATTAACTATTAATGAAATATAATTAGAAAATTAAGATCTTCTTTAAATTGAAACAGATTATTTCGGAAAAGAAAAAAGTGATTGACGTCTTTAAAAGCCAGATGAAGTGAGGCAAATGGATGGTTACATAATTGCTTTAAAATGGAGACTGAAACTGTGACTAAGTGAAAATGTGGATTGTAAAGACTTGCTTGCTTCTACTTGAAAAGGAACCATTTTGACTAGCTATTTTGGATTACATTGAAAATAACTTTAGATTTTTGGATTTTGGGGACTCCTATTCTGTCTAAAGGATAACAAGAACAGAAGAAATACAATGGAATTTTTAAAAAAACTTAAATTAACTGGCATAGCAACAAAAGATGTGGCGCAGGATTGGATGGATTTTACAGGGAACAGATTCTACAATAGAATTACAATGATATATAGAGTTTTAAGCATGGAAGTACTGATTAAGAACTGGAATAATTATGGACAGATAAGAAAATGAAGAAATAAAATTGATAAAATTAAAAGGCAATGCTTAAATGTTTAAATGAGTTTTAAATAAAAGCAGGAGGTGTCCATGGTGTAATAAAGATAGGAAAAAATAGAAAGTAATTAAAATAAAAATATGAAGTTAAGGTGGTCAAAATTATATTTCTGTAAAAGTATAATTTGATTTAAAATGTTTTAATTTTAAACTGTACAAAGTTGAGAAGGATAAATATGACTAATTGTTAATGATTAAATATTTATTGGATGATATAATAACACACAGATGGAAGTAATAATTTGGGATTGAATATAACATATGTTGAATGATTAATATTAAGAAATAAGTGGGAAACACCCTGAAAGAGTATATTTGGATATTGTTGATTAATAGACAAATATTTTGAAAAGAAAATACTTAAAACAAGACAGGCTGGTTATCAGCTAAATAAGAGGTGGAGATGTGGAGGAAAATATGCTGGAAATCAGCCTAAATAAAAGATGCTGGAAATCAATCAAACAATTATTGGGATTAGGGAGGAGGATGCTGGATATCAGCCAAATAAAATATGCTGGAAATCAGCCAAAATGCTGGAAATCAGCTAAAATGCTGGAAATCAGCCAAATAATAGTTGGAGTTATGGAGGAGAATATGCTGAAATTCAGCCAAAACAAGATATGCTGGGAATCAGACAAATAATAGATGGAGCTATGGAGGATAAAATGTTGGAGATATATATAAAGGGTGAAAAAGAAAATATTGGAACATAATTAAAATGAAATGAAAAAATTTTGAGATCTCTGTGTAAAAATTTAAGATTTGAAGATTGGATGGAATGAGTCTAGATATTAAAAATCACAGTAAGAATTTTGATTAATAATTGGAAATAAAAATTAAGTTGTATATATTTGGAATTAAGATTGGTGGTGATAAAGGAGTAAGGTAAACATTTAGATTAAGAGGTTAGATTATTTTTTAAAATTTGTATTTTGATATTGTTAAAAGAAGCAATGGAAAAAATTTGGAAAGAATCGGATTGATTTTTGATATAATAGTATGGTTTAATTAAGATGCTAGAATTTATGTTATAAACATTTGTCTTTATTTGGATTTTTTTTTTAAAAGATGTAATGGTGAAAATTTTTTTCTGAAAATGTAAGCGAGATTACCTACCTATGACCAAATCAAGACTTTGTTCTTGAAAGATATATTTTATGTTTATCTTTGGGAAAAATAAAAAAAATATTTTGCAAAAAAAAAAAAAAAAGAATCATCACATAATGATAGTCATAAGTTACAAATAAGCAATCAGGAAACAAGGATACCAGCAACAAGGTTACAGTCATAAGTGGGAGGAGATGGAACAATGAGAAGATGAGAAGATTAGTACCCTGTTTTCCCCAAAATAAGACATCCCCTGATAATAAGCCCAATCAGGCTTTTGTGCACATGGCAATAAGGCCACGCGCTTATTTCAGGGTTCCAAAAATATAAGACAGGGTCTTATTTTCGGGGAAACACGGTAGTAGTGCAGACTTAGTAAATAGTTTGACAGCGTTGAAGGAATTATTTGTTTAGCAGAGTGATGGCGTTCGGGGAAAAACTGTTCTTGTGTCTAGTTGTTCTATATAGCGTCGTTTTGAGGGTAGGAGTGGAAACAGTTTATGTTCAGGATATGAGGGGTCTGTAAGTATTTTCACAGTCCTCTTTTTGACTCGTGCAGTATACAGGTCCTCAATGAAAGGCAGGTTGGTAGCAATTGTGTGTTTTTGTTTTGTTTTTGCAATTCTAATTATCCTCTGATAATCCTTGTGTCTGTTTTATTGGGTTGCAGAACCAAACCAGACAATTATAGAGTTGCAGATGACAGACTCAGTAATTCCTCTGTAGAACTGGATCAGGAGCTTCTTGGACAGTTTGAGCTTTCTGAGTTGGTGCAGAAAGAACATTCTTTGTTGTGCTTTTTTGATGACGTTTTTGATGTTAGCTGTCCATTTTAGATCTTGCGATATGGTAGAACCTAGAAATGTGAATGTCTCTACTGTTGATACCGTGTTGTCTAGTATTCTGAGAGGTGGAAGTATGGAAGGGTTTCTCCTAGAGTCTACTACCATTTCTACGGTTTTGAGTGTGTTCAGTTCCAGATTGTTCCGGTTGCACCATGTGGCTAAGTTGTTCAATCTCCCATCTGTATCTGGATTCATCCTTGTCTTGAATGAGACCGATCACTGTTGTGTCATCTGCAAACTTCAGTAGTTTAACAGATGGATCATTAGAGATGCAGTCATTGCTATATAGAGAGAAAAGAAGTGGGGAGAACACACAGCCTTGGGGAGGGGGGCTGTGCTAATTGTACAGGTATCTGTTGTGATTCTGCTTAGCTTCACCTGCTGCTTCCTGTTTGTTAGGAAGCTTTTGATCCACTTTCAAGTGTGTTCAGGTACCTGTAGCTGGTTTAGTTTAGTTAGAAGGGTGTCTGGAATGATGGTATTGAATGCTGAACTAACGTCTACACAGAGGACCCTTGCGTAGGTCTTTGGAGATTCAAGATGTTGTAGAATGTAGTGCAGAGTCATATTAACAGCATCATTTGTTGATCTATTTGCTCTATATTCAAATTGCAAGGGTTCTAACAGCGGATCCGTGATGGTTTTCAAGTGGGACAGCACTACCCTTTCAAAGGTTTTCATGACTACAGATGTTAGAGCAACTGGTATGTAGTCATTCAGTTCCTTGATGGCTTCTTCAGCAGTAGGATGATAGTAGAGCACTTGAAGCAAGAAGGAACATAGCACATCTCTAGTGATTTATTGAAGATTCGGGTGAAGATGTGGGCCAATTGGTCAGCACAGACTTTTAAACAAGAAGGAGTTATCTTGTCTGGGCCTAGAGCTTTTTCTGGCTTTTGTCTGTGAAATAGGTCTTGCACTTCCTTTTCTGTGATCACTAGGGGTTGTGAACCCAATGGGATGGGGTTAGTTGCAGGAGGCTTGGCTGTTGTTGGTGTGTCTGGGATGGGGGTTGTGGAGATAGGTGGCTGTAGTTTCCTTTCAAACCTGCAGTAAAACACGTTCAGGTCATCTGCCAGTTGTTGATTTCCTTCAGCCTGAGAAGGAGGTTTGCTGTAGCCAGTGATATTTTTAAGAGTTTTCCACATGTTTTCTGGTTCATTTCTTGAGAACTGATTCTTTAGCTTTTCAGAGTGCTGCTCTGATCTCCCTTGTTAATACATTAGAGATTGGGAACACCCACTGACACTGTTGTATAGAGCAACTAGCCAATTAACTGAGATAAGTGCAGTGCCATTTTCCACTTCTTTCCATCCCAAAATTGTGCATGATAGGGAGGCTAACGCCATCATTTCTAGTTAACCATAACTAATAACTTGGTTTCAAATTCTGCTGGGGACTAAGTGGAATTGGTGATTGCTGCCTGATTTGTACATTACTAACTTTACATACAGTTATAACTTTTGTTCAAGGGCTAATCATAAAAAGGAAAGAGGAGGTACAGTCCCCACAATGATTAATTAGATTGTGTGTTTTTTGCTGAATATTTTTACAAACCAGGCCTGAATGCTGGGGTAGATAAGCCAGTGATTTAACCCTTCTTGCATTTTAAAATAAGAGAAGTCAGTGCAAATGGGAACATATACTATTATATAATTCCAGTCAATTAAATTTAATAAAATAAATAAATAAATTATTTTTGAGTTTGAACGAACATCCTATTGATTTCATTATGGCTTCATTGCAGAAAAATCACTCTTGTGATACAAGATTTACTGTGGAAAGCATTTGTAGTACTGTATGTAGGGGTCAGGGAGAGTAGATCCAATTTAACATTTGTTTTTGTCCCTATTCCTTTTTTAAAAAAAAATTCAAGGCCAATTACTTTACAGACTGGAACCTTGGACTTGAACTTAGAAAGAAAAGCATCTAATTGTAGTTTACCCTCTATTCTTTATTCATAATATTTTATTTATTAAACTTATATGTCACCCATTTCACTTAGAGGTGACTCTAGGGGGCTGGAACAAATAAAAACAACAAGATAAAAACATTTAAATAATGAACTTACAAATTATTACAGAAGTTGTGTACTCTATTACTGGAAATTTTAAAGAAGAGATGGGGCAGCCATTTGTCTGAAATGATATAGGGTCTCAGGCTTAAACAGCGGATTGGACTAGAAAGCCTCCAAAATCCCTTCCAACTCCGTTATCCTGTTATTTGGTTAAATAATAAATATTAACACTAAAATTGACCTAAAAGCTAACAATGATGGCAAAGAAGGGAGCAAGATGTGGAGTTTTACCTCAGTAAAACAATTGGAAAGTTGAGCTCTGTGCAGTTGCCAAGTGCCTATCACCAGGTGATAAGTGCAAATTTCACTGCCAATATGCACGCCCTCTCTACCCCATGCAGAAATAATAATAATAATATAAAAAAAACAGAGGAGAGCTATGTTATGGCCAGATTATAGCAGTTTTGTACTGTTATGATTTAGTTGCTATTTAATCATAACATTGCTTCCCTACTTGCCATAGGTTGTGTAACATTCTTCCTTTCAGCTTACATTTCTTTGCAAGTGAAGGGTTGATTTAAGTATTACATTGTTGATATCGCTCCACAGTTGGACGGTTGATTAATGTTCTTTAGGACAGTTAAAGCAATATGCCAAAGACAACATTTGGGCCTTCAGTGTGATTTGCTTGATGGAGAGGATAATTATAAATCTGAAGTAAGGGCAATTGTGGAGATTAGTTCTCTTTGACACTTATGGCATGGGAGAAACTATTACTTCCGCTTGTTTGGGGTAGTACAAAATAGACTTTAATGGTAGGAAGTGTATAGGTGACAGGGTTGAAAGAATTAGTTTGGGTTGGAATATAGCCCTACCTATTAAATTGTCATTCTTAGTGGAGAGTTTTTCTTCCATAAAAGGCTTTAGTGAATTATAATATAAATGTTAAACCCAATTTTCACAATTGGCACAATTGACTAGGGAAAAATAATAGACTACCTCTGCTATTCATTTGCTATTTTATTTATTTATGTATTAAATTTACAGGCTGTTCACCTCATCTAAAGTTGACTCTAGGCAGTTTGCAATCAATAAAAACAGCAAGACAAAACATATAAATAATACATAGTAATACTAATGGGCATGATGTTCTAGAGCAGGGATGTCAAATTCAAGGCCAGCGGGCCAGATCTGGCTCACAATGTGGTTGGATCCAGCCCATGGGGCCATCCTGGTATACCCAATGTGAAGAGAAAATATTGTACCAGCATGGCTTCAGCCTGGTCTACCCAGTGTGAAGAGAAAACATGCCAGCAGTTTGGGGAGTGGCATCAAGCTAGCCATGCCTACCCAGTTGGCCAAACTCACCCGTCGGCCACGTCTACCCAAGCCCCCCCCCCGAGGTCAACCACAGTCCTGATGTGGCCCTCAATGAAATTAAGTTTAACACCCCTGTTCTAGTGGGTAGGAGCCATTGCAGTGAACGTTTTTTTCCCGGACCCCATCATCCAGAGTTCCTTGACTGACAGAATCTGCACTATGGCCCTTCAGGTGCGGATAGGACAGGAAAATCCCATTGTGGTGAAATAATTCCTCAAGTAATTTGGATAAATGCCATGAAGGGCTTTAAAGGTAAGAACCAACACCTTATATTGTACTGAAGCAAACTGGTAGCTAGTTGCACTCATATATTGGAATCTATAATTAAACTATAAAGTACAATAATATCTATCTAAATAAGATGCTAAGACTCTAAGATTGTATTCACCTACCTAGATTTAGATATTAATGGGTGTGCTGTGAAATAATTTAAAACTATAGATTTTAACATACTCAATTAGATATATGTTGGAAGCTAAAGGCTTTTTGAGGTTTTGGAGGAAAATAAATATAAATACAGGAATTAAGATATGTGTAACAGCAGTAAATAATTGCAGACAATGTACAGAGTCAGATTTGCTTCACTAGTTTATTGAATAAATTATGATTAGCTATATTCATGTAATATACTAAACCGGTGTTTGACAAACCTATGGTTGATTTTACACAATACATTAAATTAAAACTAAGCAAACCATGTTTGAGGCCTTTCCTTACTGCTAAATTGAATTACTAATCAATCATCATTGGTAGAAAACACTACTTGCATGAAATTGACCATCCTCTTTTCCAACTTTATCCCACTTCTATTGCAACTTCAGCAGTCAGAAAAGGCGACAAGACCCCTTTAATAATAGGCAGCTCTGGATGATATAACCCTGTCTCACTCATGTCCTGGAGATGGGATGAAGGTAAATGTTCTAGAAACATAGGAGTGGGGAGAGAGACGCTATAAAATAAATATCATATAGAAATAGTCAATGAAAAGAGTAACACTGTCAAATATCAAGAACATCTCAGAAACCACCAATAGACTATCATAACCACATGGAATTACTGTAGCATACCAGTAACAAGCCAACTAAAGCTCTTCATAACATTCTAAGTAAACAAAAAGACCAATGGCCCCAGAGGGAAAAAACAGGAGTCATCTACAATATTCAGTATAATGATTGCAACAGCCATGTAGGACAAACAGGTGTAAGACTGGCAGAATACATCCATGAACACCAACTATAGTCAGAAGATATGATGAAATATCTTTAATTTCACAACAAATGAACAGACTTAAACCATAGTTTCAGCTGAAAAATTGTGACCATCCTAAACCAAGCCAAGTCCAAAACTACTAGAGAATTTCTAGAAGCCTGGCACTCTGACATATTAGTCATCAATAGAGACATAGATATAAACAATATTTATACACTATGCCAGAGGCAATCAACAAGCCAAAGAGGGAGCAATAAGACAAACATACCTTCACACCAGTAATCAGCATCTAGATGAGCATAGATTAATTCCAAGATTAACATCAGACCAACAGTCAAGTAAACCCAAATCAAGGAATTGCCAACAGTAAACAGCCCTACCAAAGAACCTCTAAAATTACCCCATCAGTACTGATAGGGCAAGTTCCTAGAATATAAACTAAGAGCAAACCCCACTCCTTCCTGCACTGATGATGTTACCTAGTTTGGGTAATGAAATGTCTTTAAGAAAGTAACCAAGCTCAGAGAGCATCAGGGATCCCTTATAGCCAGGGCTATTTTTTAAAATTTTTGTTTCATGATTAAGTGTAAGTAGAGAAAGACACTATGGCTTAACATGAGGATTTGAACAATCCATGAGCATGCAGGACTGATCTTAGTTATGGATCAATATTTCTTGTCTGGCTTTTTAAAAACTCAAAGTACTGCAAATTAAATTAGGGAATAAAATGGAGAGCTTTCTTTTTTTGTGAGGGCTCTTTTTTTCTTCCTTCAGATAATCTGGTGCTCTCTTCTCCCCTCTTTTATCTTTTAAGGTATTCAGAGAATCTGCCATAACTTTTGTAGTAGATACGTTCACCACACCCATTTGTTGGCAGATGTACCAGGCAGTGAGAGATAGACATGAGACTGAAGCAAAATAGACATTCTCTTTGTGAATTGGTCATTAACCCAGATTGTAGTACAATTATATTGCAATATTCAATCCTTTCATTTGCTTCAGAAATTTTTACTTTTTGAAATTCTAGAGGATATTTTTTTTAAAGTTAGACTAACCTTTTCCTACTTATCATTCAGGAGTTCAAGGTGGCATATATAGTGCTTTTCCCTATTTTTCCCTATAACAACAATCCTATGAGGTTGACTGATCTGGGAGATAATGACTAGCCCAATATTATCTAGAACAGAGGTCTCCAAACTTGGCAGCTTTAAAACTTATGGACTTCAATTCCCAGAATTCTCTAGCTATGCTGGCTGGAGAATTCTGGGAGTTGAAGTCCACAAGTCTTAAAGCTGCCAAGTTTGAAGACCTCTGATCTAGAAGCTTCTATTGCTGAGGATAGATTAAAACCCTACTCCTGCTCCAACAGTTTAACTCAGGGGTGAGCAACTATGGCCCCTTTACAACCTGTGAACTTCAATTCCCAGAATACCTGAGCCCGAATGGCTCTAACTCAATTTATACCTAGAGCAATTAAGGTAGAGTTAGTTTGAGTCTCTTTCTCACATTTTCCTCTCACCTGGTCTCAGAAGTTTTTTCTCTAATGTTGAACTCTCAAGGTCCATAGACATTCCGTCACATGTAACCCCTTCAGTTGAATTTTGTTAGGAACACAATATATCAGAGAGTAGTATAATACGATATCTGGTCTGCAATCAGTCCAGTGACAACTTAGCAAAGCCAACAAAACTAGTTTTATGCTTTTATCTAGTGATCACTGAGATTTTTGCAGCCCTCTATTGGAGATATCTAAAAGAAAAACAGTGCATGCTTGTGTATATTCTTTGTTATTCTGCAGGTCAGCACTTTTATTTTTATAAGTGGTTAGGAGCTGGAGATTTGTCTTGATGGCTCCATTGCTAAGGAGGGCATTTTTATTCTCCTTTCACTCATGGGTAATAATTTTTGTTGTTATGTATTACTCTGGATTTCTAGGTTTTTTTAAAGATATATATTTGCTGCTTTATTTATTGTTTTGCACCATCCAGAATCACCTTTGGGAAAATGGGTGTCTATGAATTTGATAGATAAGTAAATAAATATTTGACTCTATATTCTTCCAACTGTGCAAGAATGTAGCCTATCTTTGCAATGGAAATACTTCTGCAGATTCTTGGATGTCTCTACACATAATATTGCTTCTTTCCCATGGTAGGGAATTTGGTGTCTTTCAGATGTTTTGAACTGCAATTTCCACTTCTGCAGATAGCATTGCCGGTAGTCATAAATAATAATACCTACAGATTATCTGGGGGTACTATGTTTGTCTGTTGCTTATCTAAATTTCATGGGAACAGTGGCATGAAATGAACATGCCACTGCTCCCATGAAATTGCTTACACTGAATATTCATTGCTTACTGATTTGGGAGTAATTTCTCTTGAACCCAGAGGAAATGTAATTAAATTCCTGAGCAAACATGCTTTAGACTGGGCACTATTTCCCCAAAAGAAAGGGTAGAAGATGGGAGAGATAAAATCCAATTTTCCATCATTATACTATTGGCAGTAAATCTCAGATAATCCTTCTATTTTAAAGATAAATTATTTTGGGGGGGAGGGGGGAAGCTAGCTTTTCTTCTAAGTAAATATAATTCAGTATTTCCAGCAATAAATATAATTCAATAAATAAATATAATTCAGCAGCATAGTGTTTGTTCATAAGCAAACTAATTGTCTTTGTCTGTAGCTCAAGCACTCATTGAATTTAACTCAGTTCTGCAAGGCTATATATTAATATTGTTCTTCCAGATATTTCAGGGCTAGATCTAATGCAGTGACTGAAAATACAATAATGAAGGGAACTATGATTTATTTCTGCAATGAGAATCATTTGAAATTTGGTAACTAGCAGAAGAAATTTTGTTTCTGGTTCCGATTCTAGCTACATCTGAATTCAACTTTTTATTTGGCTGCCCTGTTAAAGGAAATGGTGATGCATATTGTGGTTTAGTACTGCTGCACAAACATAGGTTGTAGTCTTTTCATTTATGCTATTTGAGTAACCATATTGTTGAGTACCTTTAGTCTACAGATGTTGAACTTTTGTTTTCGTTTTTTGTAACACCTGAAACAATGTGCTTTCCTTTTTAAGTTGTGCCCTTCAAGCATTTACAAATAACCATGCAATTACCATTATACTCGGTTGCTTCCCTTTTGTAAGCTGGGGGAGGGAGACTGTTAAAGCAAAGAATTAAGTTCATGACAACAGTACAGAAAGTTAAGAGATGCTGCTAAGGCTGTTTCTTCTAAAATAAGTTTCTTTTGAACAGAAAGACATTTCAACTTTATATCAGAAGAGACAAAGGGACCTTGGTGTAATAGTTGAAGAGTACTGGACTAATCTTTAGAGTCCAGCCAAAGTTGCATCATCCTCATCATCTTAAAGCTTGCAGTTAAGGGCTATTCTGTTTGACGTATCTTTTGCAGTATTTCACCAAATTTCCACCCCCATCCCCCAATTACTGACGTATTCAAAACAATTTAATAAAACGTGAATTACAACGGAAGAATCGAAGTTAGAAAAAAGTATGATCTCCATGCCTGGCTATAAAACGTTTTTTTTTTTTCCGGGGGGGGGGCTATTTAAGATGGTTTCCCACCCGTAAAACAAACTGGAAAGGGGAACATTATGGTACTGAATAGCGGAACCACAACAAGAAAAAAGAAATCCAAGGTTTTGTTTTGTTTTTTTTTCTTTTTCCCCTAGGCTGCGTTTACTCCCCACAAGACAGGAAACGCACCGGCAGTAGAAAAAGGTGGGGTTATCCGCTGGAGAGGACCGTGTGAGTCTTTGCCTAAATCCCACCTTGTCCAACTTTGTTGGCCAATGAGCGGCGGCGGTTGCGCGAAGCCACGCCTCTAGCGTGGAGAAAATGCCTCCCGTTCGGTTTTCGTCCTGGGACCGAGTCGCCCGTCACGTAGTTGCGAGCGGGGCGTTAAGAGTAAAGGTTGAGGAGTTGTTTGGCTGATCGACAGTCCGCAAGCGGCTTTGACTTTCTCAGCCGGGGCGATGGCGGCGGGGACTTCCTCCTCCTGTTGGGTCGGGTTGCAGCCGCTCAAGTCCACCTTCCCTTTCCAATTGCAATCCCGGAGGAACGGAGATGGAGAACGGGCAGGTAACGGGGGAGTGGGGTGTATGTGTGTGCAATTCCTAGGCCTAAGTATTGCTCAGAGAAGTACTGGATGACTGAGAGAGAGGGGAGTGGGGAGAAGGGCATTGGGGGTGGGGGTGGAAGTGGGGTTGGGTGTAGGGGAAGCATTGTGCAGGCATGCGTATATGTGCATAATGAGGCCGAAGAGAGTTATACGGAAATAGGGGATAAATTGTACATTATGGAAGGGGGTCACTAGGAGATTGGCATATTGATAGGAACGGTGCGGAGCAGGAGAGGCTCTGTTAGGAGGGCAAGGCAGAAGGGGAGTGTCATGAAGTTCCGGATGTCACTGACAGAGAAGACATTGGTGAGGCAGATTTTGTTGGACTGAATTTTGTGGGAGGGTGTTAAGCCCTTTGGTGGGAATAGTCTGGAATTGAACAAGGAGTAAACCCAGTTTACAGGTGACATAACGCAGCGAGATGTTGGTAAGTTTGAAAAGAGCTCTGAACACATCTTTCCCATTATGCGAACGGGCCGTAATAGAAAAGATGCATGAGAAACTTTATCAAAGGGGAGAAATTGTAGAAGGTGCCTGAATTGACCGTATTCATTTGCATAAGATGGGGGGGGAGGGGTGGTTTGGTCCTAAGGGAAAGCTTACTAAAAATGGGGGCAGGAGAATAAACGCATGCATTCGGAATCATCTGTATGTAAACACAATATATCCATTTTGTGAAGCAGGACAGTATATAATGTATTTTGGAGAAAAGTGACTGTTGCTCGAAAAAAGCTACAGAAAGGAACAATTAAAATAAAGATGGAATGAAGAGTGGACAGAAAATGTTGTGTACCAGGAGCTTTAGAGAGCTTCTGTTGCAGACTTTAGGTATACTGTACGAGTAATGGCTTGAAAAAGTATATATTGAAAGAAAATATGATTTCAGCTAAGCGTATAATACAGAAGAAACACCTGCATAATAGACTGAGATGCTACAGATATATGGTGCTTTTCTTGTTTGTGAAAACTGGGAATTTATACATTTCTGAAAGCAAGTGGGGTTACATGGCTTGTTAAAAGGTAGATGTAGAAAAACCATGCTGAGATCAATAAAAGACCTCTGGGGGAAGGGCTATGACTATGGAGCAATACTCTGGCACGAAAGGAGAAAAAAAAACTTTGGAAAATGGTATAGAAGTGATGAGGACTAGATTTCTTTTAATGGAAAAACAGTAATGACTGGAAAAGTCCAATTAATCGACAGGGGGAGAACTTCATGATGGCATGATAGTATTACTCAGATATCCAGATAGTATCTGGATATCTGATATAGCTAAAGATAGCAGAGAATTTTACTAGGTGAGGTATAAATCATATTCATATGGCACCCTTTTCCCTTATCTTAGTTCCTCTGATCTCATTTCACTGTAACAACACATTACATCATTTGTTGTAGTTTTCTTCTAGGTATCAGTTTTACTGAGAGTGTTGATTACGTATGGCTGCGATTAGCTGACTTTATTTGAGTTTAAAGAGGAAAAAGAGCTAAGCACCATGTATATCAGAAAATGTCCAGTTTATGGATTAGACTGGGAAATTTTAAAAAAATGTGGAAAAGATAATGGTGAACCATTTCTTCATTGCTGCTCGGTAAACGACATAGCATCAAGGTGTGGTAAGTGGAAATGAGTATAGTTTGAAGAGATACTTCTATTTTTGCTCTATTACCAGGGATCTTGTAAAGACCATTACCGTTAATTGTCTCTTCAGGTGATTTAATATTTGCATTAAGGAAGGAGTTTTTAAAAAGTACATTTGCAACAATAAAAAACCTGAAAGTAGCTGCACAGTGGTATAAGTGGATGACCAGTGGAAGTTAAGAAAGAAAATGAAAGATTTGTTTGGCTGTGCAATCTCAGCCTTCCTGTTCTCATCGTCTAAATTCTTTCTTCAGCTCTGGACACCACTTCTACGCTCACTTTATTCCCTTTCTTGACTGCAGTCCCTTGTCAAAGGAGGAGATGACTAGCTTATCTTCTACAAACTCCTTGAAGACTGAGTTTAGATTTGCCCTTGAGATTGCTTTGCTTAAATGGAGAGGCTAGCCAAGTAAAGTAACTTAGAAATTCTGGAGTCAGATAAAACTTAAGTGGGTCTGTGCATAAGAATCTTCCAGAAATGCATTGAAGTGGGGGAGGTAGCTACCAAACTACAAAAATAATTAATAATTAATCATATGAGATGCTAAGAACTATATGATTTTTAGTGACTGACACTAATAACTTTCAGTACATGGGCAGAGTAGCAGAAACTTGCGCAGGAATGGATTTGCATGATTTATTTGCAAATAGCCTGTGGTAGGTTCCATTTTGGGAGAAACAGAGAAATTAGAACGTGAGTGTTGTGAGCAATCTCCCCATAATTTCTGCTTACAAGTTACTCTGCCATTTTAATCTCACCATTACCCCTGCTGGGTCTACTAAAAATCTAAAAAAGCCTGTGACTGCAGAAGAAACATCCATGCATTTTGCTTTCTCGTGTAGCTTTATGGGTGTGAAGTGAGCTAGGACAGTGCAAAGCAACTCCCTTCCTGGGTCAGGCTTGAACATGCAGTGAAAATGGTCCTTCTATTTTCTGATCAAGTTCTGGAATCTAGCCTTCTGAATTCTAGTTTCAGTTCAACTTTGGCAATTGACTAGGATGACTCTCTGCTGTTCCACCAGCTCAAGGTGTCTTCCTCCTTCATCCTCCTCTCCATACACGTAATGATGTAAAAAGGTTAAAAAAGGAGGGGGTTTGAGAAATTTAGTTTCTGTTTTCAGAAGTACTCAGGCTTTGGTATCAGCACAGAATAAATAGAAGCCATCTATCCAGCCATCTGGAAAAAAAAAATGATAGAGACCTGAATCCTAAGAAAGGTAGGTCTTATATTGTGACCCCCTCTTCACATGTGCACACTGTTGCTATATTGCAATCACAAAATACTGTCCCATGAGGGAAAAAGTGAAGTGAGAGTGTATGTTGATTTGAAACCTTACAGGATTTTTAATTGGCTATTGTTATTGTGACTATAATATTGTGATGTATATTAGTTGTATTGCTTTGGTGTAATTGTAACTGCTGTTTAGTCTTTATCTGCTATTTTTATTGTGTTGAACTACAGCCCAGTGGAAGGCATCCTAGAAATAACATGTTTCCTCCTCCTCTTTTTGACAAACAGATCCATGTGTAATGTTTGTATCTCTTCCAGTACAAGAGGCTTGACGTGCAGATGACAGCATCTAGCCGACCTTAGCAGAGCTTGAAAAATATGTAGGGTAGGATCTAATTAATATTTGGATGGGAGACCACTAGGAAATCAGTTGTGGGGTAGCCTGGGAAGCTAAAATAACATCCCAGAAGAAAACATTATGAAACTAGCTATGTATTATTGCAAAAAAATTAAAATAAAACCCTGCATAAACATACCTATGTCATCACCAAGAGTCAAATTTGACTTCAGGGAATATTTATCTCTTTATTTCTGAATGGTGGTGATGATGGTGCTGCCACATCTTCTCCTCTGCTCTAGACACTCCAATTTGTTAATCTGCTGCAAATAATTTTCTGGTAGTTCCTTAGTTTAAATTAAAAAAAACAATTAAAAAAGCAATGGCACACACAAGCTATTATATATATATTTAAAATGTAAGTTTATTTTCATCCTGTATTATTTCTAGAGTCCAGGAACGACAGTTTTAATTGTACTGGGAAATAAATTCTGTACACGTTGCTTTCTCATCAGCCAACACCACCTAGGTTTATTTTATTTATTTATTTATTTTTGAGATCTGTTTTCTGCCATAAATAGCACACAAGGGCAGAATTACAAATACCAAAGATAAAATGGTCTCAATGATGACATGAGAAGTTTTCCCACTCTCATTGTGCAGTTTTCAACCTCACAAATGCATGTAGCCCTGTCCTTTGGCTGGGAGAGGGAAGTGCTGCTTGGCTCCAGACGATTGGAAAGCTGAATCCTGTGAACTTGCCAGGTGCCTATCACCAGATGATAAATGCATCTTTTGCTGCCAACTCTCACTCTCTTTTCTTACGCAGAAATCAAAACAGCAGCGTGCTATATTTTGGCCAGATTATATCAGCTTTGCTCTGTTAAGATTTAGTTGCCATTTAATCATAACATTGCTACCCTGCTTACGTTAGATGGTGCAGCATCCTTCCTTTCAACTGAAGGTTGATTTAAGTTATTATATTGCTGATATTTCTTCATAAAAGGTTGATGAATATTCTTTAGGACAGTTACAGCAATAAGCCCAGGATAATATTTGTGCCTTCATTGTGGTTTGATGGAGAGGATAATTATAAATGTGTGGTAAGGGCAATTGTGAAGATTTGTTCCCTTTGATACATGGCATGGGAGAAACTAGTGCTCCTGTTTGTCTAGGTTCTTTGCAGTACAAGGTAGACTTTAATAGTAAGAAGTGTGTAGGTGACAGAATTGAAAGAATTAGTTTGAGTTTGGAAGGTAGACCCACCTATTAAATTACTATTTTAAATGAGTTTTTCTTCCATATGTGGGATTAGTGCAGCACAATATAGTTGCTAACTCCCAATGACTAAGGAAAAGAACTGAGTCAGCTCTGTTATCTAGAGAAGCTACTTTCATATGTTGCCCCATTTCTGTTAAAGCTGTGTTTTTTTTCCACCTGAAAAACTCACCTACCAAACATGCATGTTGATCTCTTAGCTGAAGAACTTATAATATCCTAGATAATATAACTATGTTTTATCACATTAGCATAGTTATCTAAATTTGCATAACATATTTAACCATAAAATAACTTTATTCACTGGCTTCACAGAATGCTGTTTGCTCATAGTTCGGTAACCATGTTTAGCCTATATGTTATAATGTGCTATTCTTTCAGTCCTTTATATGGAGAGCAAGGCTGCTTTCTTACCTTATTGATATCAAATGGAAGATAATTGCACAGGCACTTGGTGGTGGTAATTGCATGTTGCTGATGCTTTTGGATTCTGAGAAGCAAAACATGCATACAGTGGTGCTTAAGGAACCAATAAGGTTGCATGCTTGACTTTTGATACATCATCATGTTTTAGTTAACGAAGACTTTATTTTCAGCAAGCAACTTGTTTTCCTGCCAGACTGAAAAATACATTATTTAAATTGACTAAAACTGGGGCTGTGCAAGATGCCAGCTAATTCTTTCTACGAGCTGTGAAAACCACAAAAGCTAACAAAGTGACTTTGGGCCAATTGCACACTCTCAGCCCAACTCACCTCAAAGGGATGGGAAAAATAGAAGGAGGGATATATGTTGGATATGTTCACCAACTTATTTGTAAAAAAGAAATGAGGATGCAAATAAATAATAGATAAACATCAGTGGTTAGGATTCTCCACAATCTTTTTCTGGTTCTAACACATGATCTGTTTGCTGCAGAAGAGATCTCACTATGAGTGCAAGGAAAAAGATAATATTGGAAAGATACTTTTAAACCTGGGATGGATAATGGGTTGTGTGTGTGTGGGGAGGGGAACGGGCATGGGGGGGTGTTATTATTTATTTATTAGTTCGATTTATATGGTGCCCTTCTCTGGAGACTCAGGGCGGCTTACAATGCATTAAGCAATGCATTAAGCAATAGCCTTCATACTTTTGTACATACCTGCTTAGTAGGGCTTTGCCCCCCACCCCCCTCCAGCGGTGTTCTTTTTTATACAAAGTCAGCTTATTGCCCCCACAATCTGGGTCCTCATTTTACCTATCTCGAAAGGATGGAAGGCTGAGTCAACCTTAAGCCTGGTGAGATTTGAACTTGCAGTAATTTCAGGCAGCTGGCAACTAAGTGCTACTTTAACAGCACTTAGTCCACTGCGCAACCAGGGTTCCTTAATCAGAGTGTTCTTTGCCCTATTTCTTGCCTGTTTGAACCTCATAGTTTTTATATTGTTTTTATTTGTTGCCCTTCCTCTTCACTGACATCCTGCATTCCTGGCAGCAAAAAATGGAAACTCTGTCTGGACTGCTATTACTGACATGACCATTTTCACAATTTATGAAAAAGCAAAAATTAAGGATTCTTGCCTGCCAATACATTTAAGAAAATAGGTTATGGAATAGAGTGAATTCTAGAATTAAAGAACTCAGCAAGTCATTGGCAGCAGTTTAACCGAGGCAGAGGAGGATTTCTACCACACTCCCTAGTTACAGCTTAGTTAGCCTATTCTTCAGGAACTTGCTGTGAAGCAGTGAGATGACTCATCGGGCCGTAGCTGGGGATTTTTCATTGGAAACTCTCTGCCAAATAGTTCCCTTGCTGCCTAGGTGCTGCTTGCTTGGAGAGAGTAAAACCTTTTGCTTTGGTTTGGAAAGTATAAGGCAGGTTGGCTCATTTTGGAGGTGGAGAGGCTGATAAATGGTGCCGACTGGGTGTAGTCTTGGCAACATGAAAATGTTTCAATGCTGAAGGACAAAATTCCACTCTGCATCAGTGTGGGTAGGTAAAACAGAGTGAAGCTAATGGAATAGAAGCTTATATTGCAAACAAATATTTAACTATTCTCTTGTCATTAGCAAAGAAGCTTTAAAGCAAAAAAATAATGGTTCTGCAATATAAGCTGGACTATTCTTGTGCTTGTAGATATATAGCTAATAGGACTTACATATCACTGGAATAAAGAGATCAGATTCAGGAATAGAAATAGTAGTTCTCTTCAAAATTAACTGGCTACTGCATCTACTTATGCAAAGGCTTGTTATTTCTTGGTAGTTCTGAAATAAACCTGATCTCCCTCTGAGCTTCCACTATGTTCCCTGCCCCTTCCTATCTTTGGCTGCTGCTCATGTTTTTTCTGGTGCGGTTGTAGATCTTGTCAGCAGTTAATCTGGTAGTATTCTTAGTGTTCTCCTTCAGCGTTCCCCAAAAGACTCTTGGCCCTTTTGTACAATTCATCTCCTCCCTTTCAGACTCTTCAACTGCTTGGCAGCTGACCAGCAAATGGGAGAGGTGAATGGTGCAATTTTCTATACTGATGACTTCCATCAGGTGGGAGGCAGTAAGCCTGATGTTCCCCCACTGCTGTGTGCTGTGGGGTTTCTGCTACCCAGCATGGGAAGTCACTTGGTTGTACCAAGGGGAGTTTTATGTTAGCTAGTACTTGCAATACCCTCTTGCAATATGGAATTCTCCTTGGTTCTCTTTTGAGCCTTTTCCTGTCATACAGAAAAGACTGGGAGAGGCTACAAAGCAGACTAGAGGACAGCAGTATGGACATTTTATTTTGGTCTTAGAAAGGAGATGACCATGGTAGAGGCATCTTCGAGAGTGTGCTTCATTCAAAGTTTTGTCAAAACAAAATTTTCTTTAAATTTTTTTTTCTAGCCCTAACAATATCTTTAATTTCACCTTCAGAGCAACTCCCTGTGCATTTGGACTGAGAGAGAGCAGCAAGCCCAGGTCAACTGGTGAATTTCCATAGCTGACTATGGATTTGGACCTCAATTTCAGTGGCCCTAGTCCAGCATCATAATCACTACATTGTGCTGACTCTGTTAACAATCTTTCTGGGCTGTTCCTGCATTGTAATGCATCACAGTTCCAAAAGAAGCCTCTAAACTTGACCTTGGAGCTGCAACAGATTCTGGAAGCTGAAAGAAACTTAGAGTTGTACTATAGAAAAAAAAAAGTTTAGTGGTTTCCAGTATAAGTTGTAAATCTTCAGTTGATGTTTTTAATCCTATTTTATAGCTCAAACATGAACTCTCATGGTAACTGTTTTATTCTGCTTAATGGTTAAAAAGCGGGGTTTTAGTGTGTGTCTTGTAGTTTCATACATTATGAAACTATGTAGGAGAACCATTTGCCCTTTCATATACTATACTTGGCGGCAGTTTCCCTTAGATTGCTAATAACTATGGTTGCTTATGTATTAATGCTTGTGATCTGCTTAATATAGTTTTACTGAAACCATTTATCCTGCTGCCTGTTTTATGACTTTTGGTTGGTTGTTATAATATTTGCACCTTTTTTGTGATGATCACAATTATAACACTTCAGAATTGCAAGCCACAGTTATCTAGAGATAGACCACAAAAAAGGAGCATTGTCAGATTATCCAAAAGTTGCAGATGGTATAGATGGAAAAAATATTCAGCAGGTTTTACTATTTCTTGTGGATGTTACTAATGGACTTTATGAAGATGGTTTCATTTGAGTGCAATTTATCTAATATAGTTTACATGTAATATAAGATGTTATCTGATCCCAAATGTTCCATTACTTCAAGTCTCTTTCTTGTATCAGCTTTGTTGTGAATATTTGCAAAAGAATCAATTCCTTCAAACTTTTAGTTTCCTCCGTTAGACAGGAAAATATTTTTGTTTTAAAACAGACAAGTTGATTATAAATGGAATAGGCCCCAAAAGTGAGTTTACACGTAGTGCCAAAAACTCTGGAAGATTTAACTATGATGTATCGAACATTGCTTACCTAGCAGAGTTCTGCCAACATGTTGAGCCAAAAATAAACAAGTTGTACAAAGACAATTTCTTTTCATCAGGGAGACAAAACTGAATGAAAGAGACAAACTTAAATATTTGCTGTGCTAGCAGGATAAGTAGGACAGAAGTGAAATATATTGGTAGTTGCAACTTAGGACTACAATTAGGCCTGGGATTTCTTTCACTAAGTGATGCTATTGTAAAGCATAATACAACATCACATGATCACAATCCTAACTCCAGATATGCCACATGTCTGGAGGTGGTTAAATGGGAAGCAGAGTGAATCCTAGATAAGGCGTATGGGGGTGCTGCAAGGGGATGCAGAGGAGGGAGCCCTGGGAAGTCCAGTTAATATCATTCACAAATTGGGGTGCTGCAGAGTGATACAAGCTTGAGGATATTAGAGGAAGAGGATGTGGGGGTGGATGGGTGGGGCTGTAGGCACAGGGAGACCAGGGGAAGAGAATCCAGGATGCATACGTGCATTCTTGCAAATGGAGCAAGGCTAGAAAAAGACTATGACTCATGGTCCACACTGCCTAGTGGCCTATACATCTCTCTGCCCACATGAGAACATCTTATGAGGAAACCACCTTGCATGACCTGGGGAAGAAAGCCTCATATAGCCAGCAGTTGCCCGGTGGAGGGCCAGGCTGGACATGCTTGGTTAGCAATGGGAAAATGATGGTGAAGTTAGGGTAGCAGGAACTGCAGAGATGCCATGGGAGGAGAGATAGGCGGATGGGGAGAGTTGAAACAGCCCTGTAAGTGCATACAGGCTGTCAAGTGCACAGATTTTGATCTGGTGATTGCGGGGATGCTGCAATGGCCATAATTTCAGGGACCAGTCATACATTCCTTTGTTCAATGCCACTGTAATTTGAAACCTTTAATGAATGAATGATTATAAGTGGAGAACTACCTGTAGGAATGAACATAGGAACAGCTTCTGTCTGTGGGGTTTCACATGTGTGATTAGCCTATAGAATTTCAGGTAAATGCTGTCACTTTGATCCTCTTGTGTATCCTGAAGTCACAGGAATTGGAAAGGAGTTATTGCCAATGTTGCTAAGAGTAGATGCAGTGAAATAGTTGGGGAAGATGGGGCACAATTTTTCACTCTCTTATGCTAATAATTTCCACATGCATGTAAAATAAAATAAAGGAATGGAGAAAGAAGTAGTCCCATATGGAGAAACAGATGTAAGGCAGCTACCAGACTGGTAGGTTGAGATAATAATAGTTTTTATTATCAAAATGTTCTTCTGCCTTGACTCCCTACATTTTCGACACAGCCCTGATTGGAGATGCTTAACTGGCATACAGAGTTTGGACTCATCCCAGAGAGTGCAGCCAGGTGGGGCTGTCTGGTCCTAGCCTAATGGACTAAATTGATAATAGAGCAGCCCTGTAAACAGGACACTCCACCCTGCCACTGCTTTTCTCACAAGCCATCTTTTTCTTGAAGTAGGCATTGTTTTGCAGTCTCGGGTGTATTTTTAGGTAGTGCTGCTTTGATTGGGACAGGAAAGCGCTTCAGATCAGCTGGGAATCTGTTATCTTTCCAGTTCTGCTAGCAGTGTGCAGCCCCTATTTCCCAGATATCTACCACAAGCAGTTCCAATCATTGACTTATTGTCAGTCCTAAGCTACTGAGAAGGGGAACTGTAGATTTCTTCACAATGAAAGATTGCCTTTGGGTCAGAATTTTTAGGTTAAAGAAGGAATGCTAGAAGCAAGCTTTATATCCAGGCATATCCTACTGAAGTTGAATGCATGTGCCTCAAATAGACCCTGATGTGAGGTCAACAGCCAGTCAGAAGAGGCCTTAAATAGCTGCTGAACTGTTGTGAGTTGAGCTCTGAACAGGAGTTGTCAGAGATCTTCTTGGCAGCAGACCAGGAGATCCCTGCTTTACTTAAGAGTGCATATTAATTTATGTGTAAATGAAAAGTAAACAAACCCCTGCCTTGGGCTTTAGTTGGCATTTTTTTCTACTTAAATGCAGTAGCTGGGAGCCAGGAAATCTTGGTTTTACAGGTCCCTTATCAGAATCAGTGGATGTCTTTGTGCAGATTTCCCCTCCATAGGACATAGTTCATAATGGCCCATGTTACGTGAAAGCAGAATGCTGTCAGCTTTACTGATAGGTGGATGAAGGCTTGTTAAGTGCTAATATAATTCATAAAATTAATGTAAAGAGGTTAACTCAGGAGGCAAACAGCTTTCTGAAAACAATTTGTCCTCGTAATTCATGCTGATGTCAGCTTTTTGCTGAGATATGTTAAATATTATCCTCTCATAAATTTTGGCAGATTCAAAATGAAACAGAATGGAAAACCAAACAAAAAAACCCCTGGCTCTTTCCAATAAGGCTTTTAGATATAGGGTGAGAAAAAGTGTGTATTGTGAAGATGAAAGCATTCTCTTTTCAGGACAAGAAAATGGTAGGCATCACAATATTGTGTAAATGGGCAATGCTACTAACATTTTTACTTACAGAACTTTGTGTGTGTGTGTGTGTCTGAAATATTTAAAGAAGGGTGAACTTCTTAGTGAGTGGTAGTTCTGCAACATATAGAAAGCTCTAAGTTTCCTTTTGTCTTTTTCCTAAATAATGATTTGGGATAGCCAGATTCCCTATAGGTTCTTGTATCCTACTTCAACTTTCCCCAACCCTGCATTCTTTGTGAATAGAGTAGAGTAGAGTAGAGTAATAGAGTTCGAAGGGAACTTAAAATTTTTCTAGTCCAACCCCCTGTTCAAGCATGAAATTACTATTTCCTTAGTAATATCAGTGGAAGACCATTTTATACATTATTCGTAGTACCAAAGGCTACAGCCACATTTATCAGTGGTCATGCACAGCAAAATATTCCATTTCCCTTTAGAGACATCAACATTTTATGGGAGCTAAAGAATTTATTTCCTGAAAAGAGATTTGTAGCTGTGCAAAGACCACAACTCCCTTTTTCTTGAATCAGTAATTATACTAGCAAGCACCTGAAGGCAGGATAAAAAGGAATGGACGCAATATATGAAAAAAAGATCCAACCTAAACATAAGGAAAAATTTCCTGACAGTGAGGACAATTAATCAGTGGAATGGTTTGCCTTCAGAAATTGTGGATACTTCTGGAGATTTTAAAGAAGGAATTGGACAACAGTTTGTCTGAAATTATAGCATTTTTATGAAAAATGTCTAAAGTTACTAGGCTTTGCAAAACAGTAATAAGGGAGGAGAGATAATCAGCAGGCCCAGCCTAAAAATAAGGGAGGAAATTGCATTCTTGTTGACTAGAGAAGCAGTTGGGAAATGAATATATTTAGATGCAATTAGATTTCTATCCCAAGGGCTGAGTGTTACCACAACTTGTCTCATATTTCATCTTCACTCCTCTGGGGAAGATTCAACAGTGAGAAGGCATGAGTTGCCCAAGGCCACCGGGTAAGCTAATTTATTGATACCTTCATACTCCAAGCCTTGAATTTGGATTGCTAGGCTCATGAAATTTTATTTGAATTATTTTACTTGTTTAACCTTTTGCATAAACTTCATATTCAGTTTATTGTCTCTGCTTGCTGTTGATGTATATTTTAAAAGGAGAAGATAGCCGTTTATATTGACTTATCTAAGTCTGGAAAAAGGGAAAAAATGCTGCTGGCTGTTTTTGCTAAGACGTTATTTGTTCTCTGTCTTCTCACCCCACTGTTAGGTTTTTTTCTTTTTTTAAATGTTATTTATGTCTTTTCATAAAACTAAAGCTTGGAATGTATGACGTTTGATTAAAGATATTTGGCTACAGAAAAACTAATAAAATCAATTTTTTAAAAAATAGCCAGCTAATACTGTCTCATTTGTTTCCGAAGAACCATTTTTTAAGCATGCCTCTAAAGTGTGTGGCAACCACTTTGGTTTTAAGGGTTGTATGTGTTTTTCCCCCACCCATATCACATTGTGCTGGGGAAGAGGGTATTTGCAACAGTGGTCTAGAGTGTGGGATGGAAAGCTATTTCTGACTGGCAATGTAGGAAGCCTCAAGGTCTAGAATAATAATTGAGAATAGATGTGAGAAGGAATGTGAAAGCAGTTGCTGAAAGCACTTTGACAGAAGTGGTGCTTGCTTGCATTTTGTAACAAATCCATTCATTCTTTTTTCTTCTTCTTCTTGTTGTCTAGCTAGTGTTCCATGTGCTGCTGGTCCTGAAAAGGCCTCCCGGAACAGACCTCCAAGAACACAGCACACATCATCATTAGATACCATCCTTGGTTCATACCTTATGGGCCAGTGGCCTCGAGATGTCGAAGGACTTCCCATGTCACATATGAGTGACAAATCTACTCAGGTACTGGGTTTATCCTTCAGCTTTCAGAAGGATCAGTATGGTAACAGATATCAAAAGAGTGAAGAATTGGAAATCAAGAGAGCTAAATATTGTCTGTCATAAAATTTGCTAATTTGGCTCCTTAAAAATTAGAGGTGATCATTATGCAGACTTTCAATCAGAATGCTTAATTTTCATTGAAAAGGCTCAAAGGAAGAGAGGTTGCAAATTCAAAAGTCAACCTTTTGACCTTGTATCAACCCTTCTACTTGTCCCTAATTTAGACACACCTCTTCAGTAGTTTCCAAATCCAGTACAATTCTATCTCCAGTCAGGCTATGTTCTACCTAGCAAACACATGCAGTGCCAAATTTAGGAGATGTTTTCCTTCATCTCCTAGTGATGATTGTCCCTGGTCATTGCTTGAGTTCCTAGTATTCAGTTCTGCAGTATGTGTTACACAACTACAGAAATGTGGTTTCTGGCATGGGTTAGGTGTCCCAGGAACCCTAACTTTTATCTGACATGAGAAATAAACATTGTAATCTACGTGGCTAAAATTGTAAAGACTTGCTTTGTGAAAAGTATGAAATCTAAAACGATATAGTTGCTCAGTACTTACTGTTCTTTACTTAATTTTGATAACATATTCCCTGTCTTCCTTAATAGCCATATGTTTTGCAACAAAAGCAAGAATTTATGAGACCTTTAAAAATAGATTATGAACTAGAACTGGCTTTATTGGTACATTATTTCCAAATAAAATCAAGCCATAAAACTTTGTACCATATTAGGTTAATTTTTAAAATTTTACAATAAAATATTGTTAAATAAAATATAATAATTAGATTAATAGGCAAGCAAGCCAATTTGGCAAGCATCCTCGATTTATTTCAGAGTTAGGGGTAGCAAACTTCTTTAATCCTAGGTTCCTTTTTTTTCTTTTTGCAGCCCTTGGAGCTATTTTCGTTGCCTATCACTGAAAAGAAGTAGTATGCTGTCTTGCATTTTGAGATAGGAAACAAACAGAAATAGTAATGAATGCCTTGAAACATATTCAATTTTTTTTATTTTAAAATTTGTAATTTTATTATAAAGTATATATGACATTCACATAACATACAACATATAAATATCTTATCATTTTTAAGCATCGTTTCATCATGGTCTTCCTTCTGTTATTTTGTCTTTTCCCCCTATATCTTCATTTCATTCCTCTCTTTTTTTCCCCCATTGTCCTTTTTTTCCTTCCCCCCCCGTAAAGATCTATATATTTTACTTACATCTTTAATATACATTTCTACATTCTTGTTATATACATTTTTATTTCACTCCATACATTTATATTTACATTTACATTTATTTATATATTTTAAATACATAATACTCTTCTAATAAGCTTTATTCTTTATTTCTAGCCTTAAGCCATTTATACCGTTTATTCCATATTCTATAATAGTCTGTCTCTTCTTTTTCTTTAATTTTTTCTGTTAATCTGTCCATTTCAGCACATTCTTAAATCTTATCTATCAATTCTTCCTCATTTGGAGTTCTTTCCTGTTTCCATTTTTTTCCATATACTATTCGTGCTGCTGTTAAGATGTGTAGCATCAAGTATTTTATTTCTTTGCAATATGGTCATGTGAAGATTCCTAACAAAAAATTTTCTGATTTCCTTTCTATTCATTGGTCTGTTATTTGTTCTATCCATTTCTTGATGTTCGCCCAATTTTTTTTTGCTGTTGGGCAAGTCCACCATAGATAGTAATATGTTCCTTGGGATTTCTTACATTTCCAACATATTTAATTTTATTTTTTTAAATAATGAAGAAAACCCATCAAGCCACACACCCCCTCCCTCAGAACCCTAGGAAGAAAATCTGTAATTGTTTCATTTATTTTATAAAACTATTTTGCTTGTTGGGATCCATTGGCCTCTTGTCACCAAAAGATCACCCATTCATGGTCAACTAAAGTATATTGAATACTGTGGCTGAACATATTTTCTTATGCTGATTCTCAGAGATTAAAGATTATACTTCTGATTGTTCAATGTGTCCTGTGCCCAAGTGCTAAAATGTGTAAGCGGTAATTGTTTTTTATTCCCCCAAAGTCCATGTCAGTATTCTAGTGTGTATTACGATATACTTGCAAAACTATTGTAAATCAGGATATGAAAGCAAGAGAATTGTCACTCCATGTCCGCTGAAAAGATACCATAGTAAATTGATAATTATGCTATATATATGCTTTTCTGCATGGCTCTCACCCTTTGGAACATTGTCCCCTTGGAGATGAAACCCACCCACCCTCTTGGTCTTCCATAAGAGCCTCAAGACCTGATTCTGCCAGTGGGCCTGGGCCCCCAATGGTCGTTTGTTCCATGTTGAAGGTGGTTAGTGGACTAGGAAGAAGATCCCATCTCCACCCCATAGTTTTCTGATTTTTAGTTTATCTAATTTTGCTTAATTTAATATTTAATGTTTAAATGTTTATACTTCTGTTTTATGAAATTTGTAAACTGCCCAGAGTCATTATTAGTGGACATAAATTTCATAAATGAATACATTTAATAAACAAAAATGTGCAAAATGACTTATTTGCAGCAATTTCTCCCTTTATATGATATATGATAAATGAAACCACTATTGTATGGTGATCAGCTGCAACTAGGAATTATTATACTAAATTTTTAAAAAATTAGTAGAGATAGTTGGTTAACTTTGGTTGAGCTGCAGTCATGGCTAGTTATCCGAGAACAAGTCTTTGTTTTCGGATAACTTCCAAATTCATTGGAGTCTCCAGATAGCATTGTCCCTACTGAGTGCTGAGACTGATGTGACAAGAGTAAATCTGTCACCTAAGTTAATTACTGGCTTGCTATTGGCATGACTGGAGCAATTTGGACTGCTGAGCAGTCCCCATATTGTCTTTTTCAATGGTTCCATAGTTAAGATTTATTATTTATTTGTTGTATTTATATGCTTCCTTCTCTCAAACTCTCAATTGTTTTATTCAAAAGTAAAAAACCAAAAATACTTTAAATCAGAAAGGATAAAACTTGTATGCCCATGAACCCCACCTCCAGGGATAACACTGGCTCCATATTTGCAAGACAGAACAAGTAAGTCTTTACAGCTTTCCTAAAGCCAAGGAGGGACCAAGATTTCTTAACCCCAGCAGGAAATTTACTGAGTCTGGACTTGTTGAATACAGTGACTTTATGTGATGCCTTTTAAAGTTATTAAAGACTTTTGAGTTTCCAAAGCTTTAATCAATAAAACATTTTCTTTTCCCCTCCTACACCAGTTCTTAAAAGGCTCCTTTCCCTTAATAGGCTGCCTGAGCACAAGTAAGGTTGAAAATAAGGTTGTCTCTTTGTTGCCAGTTTTACCAAACACACATTTGCAGTTGATTAGACTGTCTTATGGCTGGAGGGGCAGGGCAGGGACAGAATGGGATAAATCCCCTTGCGTCTTAAATAAACCAGGAGGAGGGAAATTTGTGTAATGTACTTTAAAGCAGATCTGCAGAATTCGATGCCTCAAGCCTAACCTAAACACTTCCTCATACTGGAAAATAATAACATTTGTTAAAGTTATATTGTAAATTAATATTAAGGTTTGCGAGGATTGTACTTGCCAAGCACTGGAAAGAAAAAGGGATGCCGGCTGTTGAAGAATGAATTTTAAAATTGACTGAATTAGCAGAGATGGCGATAATAACTGCTTTGATCAGAGATAATGGACTAGACAGCTTCATAAGAGACTGGAAACCGTTTGTGGACTTTCTGTGTGCCAAAAAAAATAACAGATTGCTAACACAGGGATTTGAAGATTATGTAATGTTCAGCTTAACCTGTTGACTGCTCTTACTTGTGTGTGTGTGTGTGTGTGTGTGTGTGTATTTGTAAAAGGGGTTAATTTACTGTTTTTTACTTTTTATCAGCATCCAGTCAGGGTAGATTCTTTTGTTAAAAATTAAATTTAGTTCGTATTTGGATCACCTTTTTTTCTATTTTTTTTTTTCCCGTGCCCCAACTTTTGTTGTTGTTAGTTCTGGACGTATGCTTTTGCTTTGTTTGTTCGTTTTTCTGTTTTGTATTTTGCCTTTTATGATAAAACAAAAAATATATAAATAAATATTAAGGTTTATTTTTTGGCTCCATCCAGTACATTTTTAGCATCAGATGCACTCAAAGGTCAAGTATGGATTTTAATACAGAAACAGTTTTGTACCCCATTATGCACTCTCCTACACCAGTTCAGATAAGACTTCCACCAGTTCAACTTAGTTTTCCAGATAAATTTATACCGGTAGTGAAATAAAGTTGAAGTGAACTGAGGTTCTTGAAGCCTTGGATAAACTCAGCATAGAGATACTGCTTTTGTTCTCAGATTTTTTTCTCAAGGAAGCCTAGGGTGGAGGAATAGATGGGGGACTGGCTGTTCTTGAGGATTCCATCTTTGCATTCATAGAAACAGAAAAATAAAGTTCAAATACAACTGGCCTATCTTCTGTAGCATGATGTATGTTTCCCTCTTGGAGGCTAGCTCAGCAGCTTGAAAGCTAGTCACTGGGTCAGGAAGCTGTCCCATACTCATCTGAGGCAGAGATCTGTGCTTAGCATCATGGCCAGAAGTTTTTTTTTTTTAAATCACCCTTCTATAGCCTGGTATGAGCCTCCATCCCTTGTTTGTTTTGGTGGAATTGTCTACCGTGGCTGACAATTGGCTAATGACTTTTTTTCCCCAATTCACTAGAATCACAGCCATAGTCATATTTAGGTGTGGCTAGTTATGTGCTCCTGCCCCAAAATGCTTGCTAAACAAAAAGAAGGCCACTTTTCACACATTTCTAGCAGAGGAGTATTTCTAGCAGAGGAGGGACCTTTGGAAACAGTATTTAGCCCTTGCCTGCAACTCCTCTGCAGCTCTTCTCCTTATTTTTGCTAAGCCTTTTCCCTGGAAATATTGATTGATTGATTGATTGATTGATTGATTGTGATTTATATGCCGCCCTTCTCCCGAAGGACTCAGGGCGGCTTACAAGATAAAAAATTGACAATATGAGTTAAGTATGAATTAAAATCCAATTAAAATTAATTAAAATTATTACAATGTAAAAATCCCCCAACGGGTCCATCCATTTGATGAAAGAGCCACGTCTTCAGTTCAGTGGAAAGAGAGGAGGTCAGGGGCTGTCCTAAGCTCGGTGGGCAAACTGTTCCAGATGGTCGGCGCTCCCACAGATAACGTTTTTCCCCTGGGGGCCGCCAATTGACATTGTTTGACTGATGGCACCCTGAGGAGGCCTGCTCTGTGAGAGTGCACGGAACGATGGCAGGAGATGGGCCGGCAAGTACCCTGGGCTTATTTATTAGTTCGATTTATATGGTGCCCTTCTCCAGAGACGCGGCTTACAATGCATTAAGCAATAGCCTTCATACTTTTGTACATACCTGCTTAGTAGGGCTTTGCCCCCCACCCCCCTCCAGCGGTGTTCTTTTTTATACAAAGTCAGCTTATTGCCCCCACAATCCAGGTCCTCATTTTACCTACCTCGAAAGGATAGAAGACTGAGTCAAACTTGAGCCTGGGGATATTCGAACTTGCAGTAACTGCAGGCAGCTGGTGTTACTTAACAGTACTTTAATCTCCTGTGCCACCAAGGCTCTTGTTCCTTGGCTCCTAAACTTTTATAATTGCTCAGCTGTTGAGGCTATGCATCCATTGTCTCTCCAAGGTTCTTCAACATAGCTGTTTATAGAAGTAGCTGCTAGCCTTCTATTTTATAACAAGTACTCTGTTGAAGATCAATTTTTTTGTGCTGGGTAGGCCCTTATGATATTTTGGCAGCTTGCCTAGTAGAAACTTGGGGTACAAAATGAATCCTCCTAAAATTACTTCTGGTTGTTGTGAAATTAGAGGATTAGGGTTTAGAGAACCAAAAGATATAGATAAAATCTTGATACTTAATTGTGATCAGTGGTTCCCGATTTGGCCTGGTTCTCCTGAGCCGGTAGCGGTGACGATATGACATCACCAAACCGATTCTGCCCCCCCACGCCCCACCCCCCGCGCCCCCACCCACCCCCAGCATTATTCTTACCTTTTATTTTGCCCCACTCCCAATCTATTGCTGCCTCCTGAGTCCCATCTGATGGCTAGAGGGAAAAAAACTGTTTAAATTTTGCTGCAGGGCTTCAAAGGGCTGCCTTACAGCTGATCAGTGTTAAAAGAAAACAAATGAGTAGACCAAAGCCTGCAAAAATACATGAGTAGATCAGTGCCTGCAAAAATAAATGGGCAGACCAGTGCCTGCAAAAAATAAATGGGTAGATCGGTACAGCTCTGCAAGCAGTTGAAAGCCTAGTAGACCAGTACCTCTGCTAAATCCTAAATAATTGTCACATGACCATCAAGCTACGCCCACAGAACCATTAGTAAAAAAATTTAGAACCCACCCCTGATTGTGATGGGTAATCTATACTTAGAAACAAAGAAATACAAATGTTTTCCCTCAGCTCAATCTCCTATACCGTTGGTAGAACATTTGTCCCTTAGTTTAGATTGAAAATGAGGAATATAGACTGCCTAAGCTGGCAAGTACTTTACCTGGAAGTACTCTGACTTTTCAATATTATAATTATCTTCACTTCTGTGCAATCCAGCATTCGGCACTGAATGTACCTGTTAGCATAATTGCATGGCAAGCTATTTGACATCAGTTGCAGCAAAGCAACTGCTTAATGGAATCGAGTGCATATTTTCTTACAGAAGTCTTGCAGATAATTAATGATAATGAATAATAATCGCCAGTGTCACCGTTACCCTTCAGTGCAGTGAATACTTCAAATAGTGTTCTTCTTATATCAGCCATCCTCAGTTTGGTTGTCTCCAAGCGTTTTGGAGTTCAACTCCATGATTTTCCAACCAAGATCCCAAAGAGGAAGGCTGTCCTTACATTGAGACTGCCACTGAGGCCTGAGCTTATATAAGCTTTCTTACTCCATGTAATCTCTCATCTCTGGGTCCGAGAGTGACTACCTATCACAAAGTATGGAAAATTTGATATACCTTCAAAAATTGGGTGGGATGTGAAATTTATTTGGACTCATATACATGCAGTGTTGTTTATTTACTGTAGCTTTTCTCAATCTTAGTGCTCTTTAGATATGCTAGGACCAGTTCCCAGAATTCCTAGCCAATATGACTAGAATATCCTAATTGGCTGGCTGGGAAATTCTGGGAGTTGAAATCTATACATCTGAGAAAGCATGAAATATCCAGCCTTTTTGCTAAGGTGCCCAATAAGACATAATTTTAAAACACTCAAGGCATGAAGTGCTGATGGAACCAGTTCTTTCTGGATATCAGTGCTTCAAGTAATTATCTTCCCCAAAAATTATTTTCTTGAAGGAAAAGTTATAAAATTTTTAATTTGAGCTTTTTTTCTGTACAGAGAAGAGGTTCATTTTTTTTGATTCTGTACTTGTAGAATAATTTCACTATCAGTATTCTTTCAGAATAGCTCTTAGGAAGAAGATTGCCACATTGGAACTTCCAAATGTTGATCCGATATTGATAGTTGGTCCCTTCCTCCCTCTTTGCAGACTCCAGTATCTTGGCATGAGTCAGAGGTGGGAAAAGTTGCAGATCATAAGCGATCTGCCTCATGGAATAATATGGATCATCGTAGAGAGGTAAGATGATCACTTGGTATGCCAAGTGCCATTTATCTTACCACTATGTAATGTGCAAAAGGGATTAAATTGCCAGAGTACTTCTTGTTTTAGCGGCATTATTTTCTATTGTTTTCTGGAAAACAAGAATGGTTACTCTGCAGGTAGGTTTAGCGCAGGTAGGTTTATTTTATTTTTTATTTTATTTTATTTTAAAAATCATATATTCTGTTCACACTATTCACAAAATTCAGTGTTCTATTCACAACACTGAATGTTAAGCTAATTGTAGAAGTGTAGAAGTGCATTTTATGATCACTCTTTAAAAGTGAATATAACAAAAAATCAGAACTGATGACCCTTTGGAACAAGGATTCAGAGATGGAATTTGTTTGCAAAATTTTTAAAAAAATTAAAACATTAGATTTCCCTGCTCTGTTAACCTTCTCTGCATTTTTTTTGTCTATCATATAACAAATGCTGGGACACTTGCTTTTGTCTACCACAGTTTTCAAGACCTTAACGAAAACCAAATACATAATAAAAATTAAAAAAAAATACTTTAAACCATAATAAACCAGTAGCATTTCACAAAGAAGTAAGAATTCCTGAGATAGTAATGATGGAGCTCAGTAAAACTAGGAAGTCTTGAAATGCCTGTACCTCTTCTCTATGCAATTGATCAGCGAGAGTGCAATGCTCCAGAACTGCCTGGATACCATTTAAATGAACAGATGAATTGCCCACCATCAATACATCTATATTTTGGGGACTGCATCTCAGTTTATTAATTTGTTTGGTCTACTTATTAAGACACCAAACTAGAAACTGGGAGCCCATGAGTTCTAGTCCTGCTTTAGACATGAAAGTTGGCTGGGTGTCTTTGGGCCAGTTATTCTGTCTCAGCCCAACTCAACTTACAAGGTTGTTGTTAGGGGGAAAATGGGATAAAGAAGGAGTATTAGGTATGTCTGCAACCTTGAATTACTTATAAAAATAATGAAGGTGGGATAAAAATAAATTTAAAACAAACCTCGTCCATTACTCTACTTAAGACTAGTAACTTTTCATTCTCTAGATTGCTAAACTGAAGCAACAGCTCCAGCGAACAAAGCTTGCTGTTTGGAATAGCAAAGAGAAAGACCAGAGCTTTTCCCCTCAAGGCAAGCGTAGCATGGTCCCATCAATCAAGGTATCTTCTTTTTTTGTATTTTTTCTTTAATGTTCCTATTAGAAAATGGCAGGAAACAGAAACTCTCTTGGACTGAGGGAAAGAAAGTTTTATTGAGAATTTTTTTTTCTAAAGTAAAATATTCAATTCTCAATGGCTTGTATAGAGAAGCTGGAGCAATTATTTTCCTTCAACTTAAGGCATAATATAAGGAATATGGCTATTACTATATTGGCATTGTATATTGAAATTGTGCATTACTTTTTAAAAGATCCACTAGAATTCATAGTTAAGATGCAGCATGAACTAGACCAGGGATCTGCAACCTTAAACACTCAAAGAGCCATTTGGACTCATTTCCCACAGAAAAGAAACCACATGGGCGTGGCCAACTTGACATCGATCACTCCCACCCAGTCACATGACACCCCCCCCTACCCCCAGCCATGCCTACTCAGCCAGTCATTAGGGCAGAGAACCGGCTGTTAAACGCCCAGCCCCGCCAAACTGCTCCCCTCCCAGCCACTTCTTGTCACACCTGGCCTCACCTCCTGGCTGCTTACTTCAAAGGCCTCAACATACATATAGTTCTATAAAAATATTGTTTACCTTTCTCTCTCCCTCCCTCCCTCCCTCCCTCCCTCCCTCCCTCTCTCTCTCTCTCCCCCTCTCTTTCTCTCTTTCTGTCTTTTCCCCTTTCCTCTCTCTCCCTCCCCCCACCTCTTTCTCTCAATGGGTTGATGAGCAAAATGGCAAAACTACTTTCAGGACTTTTAGGGACACATCCACCATTAAAATACACAACATCTCTCTCTTTCCCTCTCCATCTTTCCCTCCCTCCCTCTCTCTTTCCCTCCCTCTCCCAATCTCTCTGTTTCTCTCCCTCTCTTTCTCTCTCTCTCTGTCTCTCTCTTTCCCCTTCTATCTCTCTCTCTTTCCCTCCCTCTCTCTTTCCCTCCCTCCCTCCCCCCTCTCTCCCTGGAGCCCCTGAACTGGTGCTGGGTGTTGGGAATCTGACGCTGGAGACCAATGAGCCCAGAAGCAGGGTGCCAGTAATCAGCTGGTCTGTGGAGAGCCAAAGACCAGCTGGCTGGCAGGGAGGCGGGGCATCACAACACTGGCAGCTCTGCAGGAAAAGCAACTGACATCCGGGAGGCAAGAGTGAGCCGATGACAACACAGAATTGTATTGGGACTCCACGTCGTAATGGGCTCCAGGAGGAGGGGACCCATCTCCCCCATTGTGAAGCGCGCTGCTGCACAAGGCCTGTGAGAGTAGCGGGCAGGCCATGGAGGCAGCAATAACAAATGTACTGCGGCAAAGGCAAGTGCAGGGCCACTTTGCTCCTGCACTAAGGCTATGGCCATTGCCACCATCGTGACAGGTTGACAGCTCTTTCATCCCTCTGCCATGACAGGGAGCCGCAGCAGAGGGAGAAAAGAGCCACATGCAGCTCTGGAGCCACAGGTTGCTGACACCCAAACTAGACACATCAGATTATATCAGCCATATCTTTATCAGTCCATTTCCTAGTTGTCTCCCAATTACCATTTTCATTGACAATTAGAGGAAAAAGGTCTATTGCTCAGCGTAAGAATCTTATTAATATGCAGATGGTCCTAGGCTCAGTGTCTGGAGCAGTATTTGTAAGAACCATTGGCTACATTTATATGAAACAAAAAGCCACACACAAAGCCAACCATATATTAGCTTAGCTATATGTGATCCCTGCAGGTAAATAATAATTCAGCATGTTGTGAAAATTCAAAAAATTGGAACGACATTAGCAAGCATAGTTCATTAAATCATGAAATAAGAGTAGCTGTCAGACTATTGGGGATCAGTGGAGTAATTGCCAAATTTTAAAGTACTTCGTATGCTCATAACAGGTGGGGGTATGTTAGTCCGCTAAATTATGTACTATCCATCCACCTTGGAGAATATTCTATGCTTGCACCAAGGTGTTAGTGGTTTCTTGATACAACACTGAATGTCCTTGTTTGTAGGGTTCCCCATTTACATCTTTTCCAGCCTTGAGCACTGTATCGAGAAGCTCTTCTTTGCACAACAGTTTCAAGAGTATCAATCAGGAATTGGAAGAGATATTTGTAAAGGAGCAAGGAGACGAGGAACTCCTCAGAGTGAGTTATGGCTGGTGGGGTGAGATATGAGAGTCACCTTATCTGGAACTCAGAACATGTCAACTTTTTGCTGGATGTTTACACAATTTTCACTGCCAGTTTTAATTACCAAGCTCCTCCTATCCAAAAACTACTGCATGCTTTTCCATGCATGATTTGGATTCTCTACTTTGAAATTTGTATAATGAGGAAAGGGAAATTCTGGCTATCAAAGTTTCTTCTGGCTATGAAGTACAAGTATATATTTCATAGAGATGTACACTGCTCTGTTCTTCCCAGAGCAGACCATCAGAAAGAGCAAATATGTAAACTCCACTTTTGGGAACAAATTATGTTTTGCTTTGTAGGACATTGTGATGATTCTGGGGTAGAACCGCCAGTTAGAAAATAACAACTGTGGGCATCTCACTGTGTAGCCCAGCAGGGAGAAAATAATTTTGGAGGAATGGGTTGAACCCCAGGTCTGAAAGAGACTCTAACCTGAATCTCAGCCTGAGAACACTTGCCCCTGATTGGGAGACAAAGTTAAAAATAATTTTAAGGTTCTAGGCTTATTTTTACAAGGTATATATAATTGGAGAAATAGATATATCTGTTCTAAACCCCATTATTAGTTTCTTAATAGAAGTCAGTAATGTTCCTATATTAACCAACCAATGTCTTCCCTGAATTCCATTCAGTCACATTGTATTACAGCAGTGTTTGCTAACTTCAGCAACTATAAAATATGTAAATTTCAGCTCCTAGATTTCTTAACAATGGCAATGCTGGAGGGGTGGGGGCAGGGGCCGGCAGAGAGATTTTAGGATTGAAGTTCACATATCTGAAAGTTGCTGATATTGAATAGATTTTTTTAAAAAAAATTGAATTCTCCAAGGGCTTTTATTGGTAATAGCAAAATAAAAGGGTTCGAAAGATACACGTAAATACTCCCAAAGCAAGGAGGTTTTGCAACAGAATTTATAACAGTGTACCTATAAGAAAAAAAAAATCAGTCTCCAATGATTTCTTACTAAAGTGCTGGGGGGGGGGGGGGGAGTAGGAGAGTTTTTTCACATACACCTGTAGGCCATTTCGTTCTTATCATTGACTCTTTTCAAATGTTGTGTCCAGTACTGGTAGCAAATATTGACCTAGGCCACCCTCATTGAGGATTGATAAATGTGTTCTTTTACCTTCTGCTGTCTTTTTCACAAAGTTGAATTAGAGTGCTTTAGATATTGCTCACTTATAAAAGCATATCACATTTTAGTCAAATTTCATCAAGGTATCACTGTGCCTTACTTTTTGCCTTGCACCCAAATCTATTATTGCCATCTCATCTAAATAATGGATAGTCCTATCTATGGTATATGATTTATGTGGGGAAAATTATTGTTACTCCTTTTGAGTTTTCTAGCTCTCTGCCCTTCATATCATTATTTCTGAACTATATCTCTATTCCATCAAGTTATTGTAGAGGAACAGGAGCTAGCTTCATTTGGTTTCTCTTCTCCCTAAATAATTTTTATTGGTAACTGTAAGCCTGCTTAAAGACTATACTTTTGCCAATATTTTTGTTATATAAATTGCTAGAGGGATGTTTTTGGAAGAAGAGGGATAAAATGCCTTAAATATTTTAAAATGTTGTCTGGGTCTGCCCAGGACTCTGCTCATTCTTGCGTACTTCTTTGTGCTTAGAGGGTATGCTTTCTTTTAGAACTTGGAGGTCCCAGATGGGCACAGGGCTCCACTTCCTTTCCAAAGAAATACTGAAGATTCCTTGATGCCCCGACTGGAAAACAACAGTAGCCCCTGGAGCAGCCTTTCTCTTTCTCCATCCACTTCAGATGCTCGTCGACAATCATCACATTCTCCTATCCAGATGATTACTGATGAAGATTTGCCCGAGTTTTTAGCCAAGCTAGTATTGGAGAACATAGGTATAGGTAAGTTGGTTAGGATAGTAGCAGTCTGCTGTTGTACAGAGCTTTGAAGAATTGAATGGGGTGGAGGTGGGGGTTATTGGCTTGTTGTTTTAAATGGTCTTCGACATTCAGCAACTTGAGGGATGCATTTTGGAGGGGTTAAGAATGAAAAAGAGATCCCTCTTATATGTAAACAAATATAAATAAAATTACAGTTATGTTAGTATAAACTAGGGGTATCAAACTTGCGTCATCACATTGTCACATGACGTATCATGACTTTTACCCCTTCACTAAACCGGGGGTGGGTATGGCCAGCGTGTGATGCATCCGGCTTGAGGGCCGCAAGTTTGACATCCCTGGGTTGGATCCTATTATTTCTATTGGATGGGCAATGTTTTGACCGCTGGGGACTAAACATTTTGGATGTGGCCAAAAATGATGGTGCATAGTAGCTGGAAGACAAAATATGATCTCCTTCCCTTGGAATTTTGGAGGTAAGGTAATGTGATTTTTTTTCTTCTGAGTTTTATAAATAGTTAAACCTATTTTAGAACATGGTGTTTTTCCCCCAAATGGCAAGATATTCTGCTATCAATTTTGGCAACTGTGGGAGAGGTTGTTCTGCAGAGTGTTACAAGGGCAAAACTCCACCTGTTTTTTTTTATATGCATTGTGTGTCATGACAACTATCTTCACTTTTTTTTTTAACTATACCTTATGGACATCCTTGATATGAAAGACTTATCATTAACATGATGAGGCACTGTTTGTTTCTTCTGGAACTGAGGTTTTTTTTTTCCCATCAAGTTTTTTATTTTATAACATATAAAAATTCCAGTTTTTCTAATTTGAGTTTTTCTAATTGAGAGCTGCCTAGAGTTGGTTGAAGATGGGCAGCTTTATAAATGTTTTAAATAAATGATAACAATCTATCTAATCCATTTGTCTGTCTGTCTGTCTCTATTTACCTACCTACCTACCTGATAAGATATACAGACTGCTTGGGCAGTCCCAAGTCCCGTGAAATCCATAACAGGATTTCATTTCAGTATTTCAGTTCTAATCAGATATATAATTCTACTTGTATGTAGTTCTATCTGAGGAACAGAAATTCTGCTGGTGTATGGTAAAGGTAGCATATTAACTGAGTTTTCATTGTTTCTACATTTATTTGACAAAATGGGTTCTCTTCACTAATTTTTGTCTTTCAGAAAATGGCAGCACTTCTCCAGTCCTTTCCTTTGCCCCGACTCCTCGTCCCAACCACACCTGTGTATTCAAGCGAGAGCCTCCAGAGGGTTGTGAAAAAATCCATTCTTCTGAAGAAGTAGTGTAAGTAAGAGGTTACCTTTACTGTTTGCAACTACAGATGATAGAGCAAAAAATTGAGGCTACAGAACTGCCCTCCATATAATGCTGATAAAATTATATTAAAAGTAAGTACCAATTCTAATCTGGGCTGCATGCAAACAATTCCACAAAGCATTGATAGATAAGTATTTGTCATCTTTATACTAAATGTCTTTCAAAGAGATTGTTTTACAATCTGCCCATATCTTATTCTTATAGTAACCTGCTGATCTTAAGCTCAGGATTGATTCAAGGTAATCTTGTTCTCTCCACTCCTGCTCTGAAACTGATGACACCTATTTTGCTAAATATATTTATTGTTATGCTACATATTTCAAGTGCAAAGCGAACAATAATAAAAACAAAATGTAGGTGTTTTCAGATTTCTAACATAGTTGTTTTTTTCTTTTAATCATCTAGAAATCTTTTCCGTTCTAGCTCATCAACAAAATATATTCTAACCCATTTGTAGTGTGGACTGAGTTTATTCTGAGACAAGGTTAGAGGAGAGTTTCAAATACATGAATGCAATCCATCTATTTTTGTTTCATTGCCAAAGCAGTTCAATGATGCTATATATAAAATTGATTTGGGATGGATAATATTTAGGGTTGAAAAGTAATTAGATGCTTCAGTACTTGCATTGTATTTCTTTCTTGGCAATCATAGTGTCTCTTGGATGGACTACTCTGTACATTCGTGGGTTTATAACACTGTAAAAGAATTTGCACATTGTAAACTGAAAACTTCTAAATCCAATAATATTTTCTGTACAAAGCAGCATGTCTGTTGTGTCAGGCTCTTGGTGAGCCTGACGCATCTCCTTCATTTTTGCTGTAAAGCACAAAATCCTGAAAGACACAACAGTCCATGCCTATTTTTAAAAATGTCTTATTTGTTTAGTGTCATCCTGTAACCTATCAAAGTCTAAAAAATACTTGTTAGCATTAATTCTTACATACCTGTTAATTCTTATTTTTCTTTTTAGGCCTGATCAGCCTGTCCTGCCTTCTTGTCCTGATAAGAACAAAGTCTACTTCAAACCAACAGGCTCTGTCTTCTGCCAGTTTAGTCTGGTGAAGCCTCTTATTCCCAAAGTAAATACTCTGTACAGAGACTTCTCTTCGTCTCCCAGCCCAAAGACCCCAGGCACATTTTCTTCTTGCCAAGCCACCACCGCTGTCCCCATTCTCACTTTACAGAAAGACTTGAAGGGAGACAACTTCAGTGAAAATCCAAAATCTCCTTCATTAGATTTGGAATCCTGGAAACGGCACCAACCTGAAGACACTGTCCCCTTGCATAGTTCTGTAGCCGTCTGAAGAAGGGGGAGTGGAGTAGAGGCAAAATAAATTCATGGTCCTTCCAAGGCCTGTAGAAAAAAAAAGTGCCTTGATACTGGGAAACTGAATGATCCCAGCAACTGCCTTAAAGTAAAGATTGCTATTGGACTCCTTTCAAGGAGCATTTCCTTTCTTTTCTGCTCTGGTATCCAAAGAGCAAAAATAGCATTTTCTCATTTGGAATACATAAGACAATTAATTACAAGGATTGTCTTTCTCTCTGCTTGCTGTGTGAGGCAGGAGCTCATTGATGGTGTTTAAATGTTCCTAGAGATGTTTCTCAAGGTTTCTACAGAATAGAGTATATTATAAATATACGATGCCAGAATTTGTGTATGCTGATTGAACAGTTGATGTCACTGGATAAAAATTGAGCAGATTAGTGTTTCATGGGGTCTCAAGTCTGCAATACCCTTTTAAGATTCTTTTCATATCCTGCTCTGCACTGTATGGCACGCACAGCACTGGAATACAATCAGCTAAATGCTTTGAAGTATTTTCTTTCCTAATGATTATGTCGCACCAGATAATTGAATAGGTAAATTATTTAAGGTGCGTCATAGATAAATATTTTGAGTCCCTTCATAAGAAGGAACAGTAAAGGGGGAATGTCCTATTTGAAGTTTTTCCAAGTCAACCTCCTGAAATTATTATTTTCAAAAAACTTGGCAAAATGAAATTGAAGCCCAAACCATTCTTGTGGGATGCAGTTGCCAATGGAATTAACATATGCTATTTTTCTTTATTATAATAAATTGAACTCAACAGTTGCATCTTGACACTACAACCCTTTTAGCCCATAAATTGGAAAATCCACTTAGCTTTATATTCATTTTAAGAAGACTCCAAAGAACCTATGTTCATCTACATCTTCATCCTATACCTCTAGCAACTCCTTCAGTAGAAAGGCCTTAAACCTGGTGATGCCTTGATTGCAAAGTGTATTTGGAAGTCATATTTTGTCCTTAAGATTATGGATTGTATTAGGAGGGTTTTATGAAATTGAGAGAGAAAAACTATATTTTCTTTTGAAGACAGTATTTTTGCAGCTACTTTTGAAGTTTTTGTAAATGTTAATGTACTGTATGCACCATGAAAAGCTTAATGAAAGACTTTTGCAGATTCTTGGTGTTTAAACCAATTAAAAGAATGATAAAAAATTTGAGTATCAAGTATGTTTATACTGCATTATGTTAAAAAAAGGAGAAGGTAATGGTCAAAATAGCTTGGATTGATTTTCATATTTACAGTTGTATTATTTATAGCCTTACAAGTTTACATTGCGCTATCAAAACTAAATGAGAATTGACTGATGGATTGAGTGGTGATATATTATCTACCAATATCCCAGATACTACATTAAGCTACTACTTTTTTCATTTAGCCACTGGTAACATTTAAAATTTTGAAAATATTTGTGGTTACACTCAGAAAATGTCTGTATATGCATAGTGTCTGCCATGATAAACAGGCCAGTCATAAAACATCCAGTTACCAGAAGATAAATTGGTATCGTTTGTCTTTCTGGTCGTATAGTCCCTGCAATATATGCCACCCTTGTAACTTAACTCCCCCACCCCCACCCTGGGCTAGACCTATGGTAACCTCCAATCACTTTGTTTTAAGAACACCAAAGAATTTGCAAATAAGAATGATACTCTGTTCCCTAATGCATAGGTAACAAACAGAAGAAAGCCTAACTTTGAGTAAATGAGGCTTAAGTTTCACAGAAACTTAATGGGATGAGAATCATGAGTAGAACACAATGTTCATAATATATTTGTATAAAAGAAGTAGAACAAAAAGATAGAATGGGTTTTAGGTTTTTGTTTTTTTTAAAGCCGTATGTCTGGGAAGAAATTAAAGTCCCTCAATATCCTGTTGAAGGTATCTGGATAAAATTAAAAGAGCAAGAAATAAAAGGGATACTCCATTGTAGGAATTTCTTATAGGCCATTTATTTATGTAAATTACATTTTTAAATCCTGCCTTTATTATTTTTACAAATAACTTGATAGAGTGAACATATCTAATACTCCCTCCTCCTATTTTCCACACACCAACAACCCTATGAGGTGAATTGCGCTGAGAGTGTGACTGGCCCAAAGTCATTCATGCTAAAGTGGATCTCTCACATCTCCGGGTTTCCAGCCTGGTACTTTAGCCAGTAAATCTACCTCTTTTTTAACCCAGTAGACAATGTGAACAATTTTTAATCCAACTCATCATGTTATACAGTGGTAATAACTCATTTTCGGCAGAAAACTATCAGCCAAAAATATATAAGCTTATTATCTGCTTTGCTGAGAATTGTATTTTTCAGATGATGAAAGAAGAAATGAGGGCTTGAAGAGGGCAAAAAGAGACTTGGAGAAAATCATATTGGGGGTCAAATTATCTACAAATAGTTTTAACTGCTGAGATATCTTGGATTCCAGGAAAGTAGATCTTAAAAAGATAGACAAATACTCTGTCTAAAATTATAATTAAATTAAAAAGGAATGTATGCACAGACTTGAACAATCCCCATTCCGATTTAAAATTTTAAGTGTGCTACATGGATGAATAGCAACCTCATTGCAGTTTGAGAAGCCCAAAGATTTTTAGAAAATATATTCTAGTATCTGAAGTCTGCAACAATGGAGCAAAGCTAAAGCTCAGAATGAAGTGAGCTGTGAGGACACAAAGTACTTCAAGGAATGAAAGGAGAGTTTGAGTTATTATTTCATATAGAAAATATTGGAAAATAATGTGCAATATGGAGAAGTTAAAATTGTGTTCCATCTTTGCATCCATCTTCTCTCAAAAAAGAGAGATCTATTTTGAAAACTAAAATTCAGTTGGCCTGACATTTGGATTGAGGAAAGCACCATGATCACTTCTCAAGCAGTATTATCTATGTAGAATTATATGTTCTTTGTAATAAGTCAGAATCGGCATATCAAGAACAAATGACATCAAGTAAACCCTCTATATGATAGCGTCTAGTTTGGCACCCCAAAGTCATCATTATCGATAAAATGGATAAATGTGGGTTAGACTACTTTGCACTCTGATAGATTTGGAATTGACTGAACCACACTCCAAGTATTGTGGCTTTGCAACAATACTTAAGGGGGGAAACAGTAAAGTGGCCTGTGCTCTTAATCCAGTGCTATAATATTTATAAAATAACATTCTGAATGGATGTTTATCTAATTAGCATATGATATCAAGCGAGGTAAATTAATTAAAATACTTTAAAAGTCAAAATCACAATTCAAAATAAGACTTGAACAATGCATGAAATGGGTGATTATCATCTTTGATAAATTTAATAGCCTACATCTACGTAGGAAAATCAATTTTACAGGTACAGGTTTAAGAAACTTAGCTTGGTGACAATGCATATGAGAAGGAACTACTGTAAGTGTGCCACTGAATCATCAGTTAAAACATGAGCAATCAATGTGACATAGTAGCTAAAAACATTCAGAGCAATCTCAGCTGCAGAATCAAAGCAATTAGTCCAGATTGTAACAGTTGAACTTTCATTGGATGTATCTGTTGTATGATGTCCAATTTTGGCTGGACAGGATCAAATGAGGTATCAAAAAGTCTGATAATTAAACCCTATGAGAAACAATTAAAGGAGCTTGCACAAGAGAAGTTCAGAGCAATGTTTCTCAACTTCTGCTAATTTTAAGGTGTGTGGCTGACTAGGAAATTTTGGCAATTGAAGTCCACGTATCTTAAAAGTTGACAAAATTGAGAAGCACTGCTTTAGAGGAAGTTGGAGTGGTTTGCAATATAAAAAGGTTCCCAAAGATAAGGCAAACCTGGTCACACTGAAACTGAAAGTAGAGCAAGAATCAATGGATTTAATTAAAAGAGCTTCACTGACCCCTGGTAAGACCTGGCTGTGGTGAGGTCCTCTATACCCAGGTCTCTACAGACCAAATCTTTGGTCTTGGATGAGGTTGCATTACCCGACAGACAGACTCAGTGCACAACCTGGAGGATCTCTTGAACTCACAGCTCTTGCTTAAAGAGCAGGTGGCAGCCATTGTTACAGCTGTTGCTCAACTATGTTGTACACCAGTTACACCCTTTTCTGGATAGGGAGGTTCTCTGCTCAATCACTCTACCCTAGTCATTTCCCATTTGGACTATTGCAATGCAATGTACGTGGACCTACTCTTGAAAGGTGTAGACGCTTCGTCTAGTACAGAATGTAGCCACATGAGCTATATTGAATGCCCAGAGGGCATTTGTTACACCTCCACTCTGGGGCTTGCATTTGGTACCAGTTTGGTTCTGGATCCAGTTCAAGGTGTTGTGATATATAAAGCCCCACGTCATGGGGCCAGGCTACCCAATGGAACTGTTTTTGTCCCATTACCAGTCAGGCATGTAAGGTGTGCAGCAGACCTCATCAATCAGAATTCTTTAACTCTGCCATTACCACCTTCCCCCCCTCCCAATACTCTCCTTTCTGGGAATAAGGCATTACCTAAAAGTTCACACAGCCGTGGGGTTAGCTGGTGTCCCAAGAGCCCTCTTCGATTTTTCAAATGATTTTTGATAGGCCATAATTATTCTTGCCTCCCTCTTAAAAAAATAATTTTGAAATTATATATTTTGACATTTTATTGTGCACCACCCACAGTTCCTCTTTGATGGAGATGGGCAGTTGAGTAAGAAAATAAAATAAATAAAATAAAAAAATAAAATAAAAAAATAAAATAAAATAAAATAAAATAAGTAAACTGTAAGCAAATAAACTCTGCTACACAAGAAGCAATTTGCTAGAGGAACAAAGCGAGTGCCCTTCAGGCAACTTCATTGCCATCTTTATTTCACCATCCGGCCCCCAACAACCGTTGCTCTCGGGAACGTCATCCCCCACCTCTTCCCACCAGCAATGAAAACATGACACGAAGTTCGACTCGGCCGGGTAATCACGGCAGGCGCGTTTGATGACGTCCAAAGCAGTCACCCTGCTCCTCCTAAGCCCCTTTATAACTTCGTGGCGTGTAAGAGGCGCATTTCCAGCACGGAAAAGCAAATGAACACATAGCACTGCACGGGAAAAAGAAAGAAAGAAAAAAAGGATGCCGAAATCCTTTTTTCGTCCGGCAGTTTCTCTTCAGCAGGGTTAGGCTGGTCAGGCAGTGTATTAGTTACCTCCGCGTGGAGTTGGAAAGGTCCTTTTTAGTCCACGGCGCAGCCGCCTCTATGAGGCCCTCTTTTCCGCCACCGTTGTTGCCGGTGCGGGATGAGTGCGTGGAGCTATCAACACTGAGAGTATCTGCACCCGAAACTACTGCACTGTCGGCCATGGGGGCGACTGGGGGGTCAGGAGGCGGAGGGATTTGGTTTTTCTCCGAGCGGCTACGGTTGCCTCTCTGCTGCCTGGGTGTCTTCGTGTGTTACTTCTGGTACGGCGTCCTGCAAGAGACAATGTAAGTCACTTTAGGAGAACGCTTTCTTCTTTGCAGGGCTGGCGGAGATTTTACTGCGCGCTCTGAGAAACTCTTCCTTCCCAATTGCTGTCGTTCCTAATAGATGTTGATCACTCGGTCTAAGCTCCTTATCTGCTTAAGAAAACACTTGGCTACTGTGACCCAGATAACAACCTGCAGGTTCCCCATTCCTCTTTTGAAATCTGCGGTCCTTCTTTCTGACAGTTTCCGTTTCATCTTCGGAGTTTAAATTTACCAAGATCACATTGTTAAATGTGCTGTATCCGGACTGTAAAAAAAAATAAATCAGAATGTCCACCTAGCCGCAGAATTTACGGTAATCCAGATAGGATCTGTCTAAATTTAAATCTATTGATTCAATGGATCTAGTCTAACTAAACTAACTAACTAAAGTTGTGCAGCAGGTAGAAACCACATAGATGACTATGCTTTACTATTGCTTATGGATGGATAGTGGACAAAAACATAATTATTCAGACTGTGTCATGGTTATTAAAAGCATAGAACTTTTCCTACAAAGTGGAATTGGCAGTATATGTGTATTTAATGCCTCACTGAGATTTTAAGCTGACTATTAAGAGTTTACCAATGGCCAGTTCAAACTAAGGAAAGGAGTTTTGGCTTGGTCACATATCTTTCTGAGATTAGTGCAATATTTTATAGTGAAGCACGTTCCAGTCAGTTGTTTCTTTAAAAACTGACCCCTTATTTTTTTAACATTTGTTTATTATTTTTGTATTACATGCAAAGATTTAATTGATCAATAAAATGATTAAGGTTAATGGTTTAAAATAAATACAGAATGATACATAATGTGTAATATAGCCTTAAGCTATAGTTCTTGCTGTACTTACTTAGGAATAACAATTGAACTATGTGAATTTCAATTGTTCAATTGAACAATTGAAATTCACATAGAATTTCACTGTCCTAATAAAAGAAAAAGTAAATCTAAGTATGTTTGTGTTCAGTGAACTTAATTCCATTTTTTTTCCATATTGGATTTTTTTTAAAATTTGATTTATATGCCGCCCTTCTCCAGAGACTCAGGGCGGCTTACAGTGCGTTAAGCAATAGCCTTCATACTGTTGTATATTTATATTTATACAAAGTTAGCTTATTGCCCCCAACAAACTGGATTTACCTCAAGTCATTATTTTTTTTAGAATTGTTTACTTTAAAAATATAAAAGGTAAGTTACAGTTTCATAGTATAAAAAATAAGTGCACTTTTCAAGTTGCTCTGAAAAATGTGAGTTATAAGAAGTACCGGTACTTTGATTTCCCTAGTTAATTTGTAAGAGGTTTGAGATTTAATATTGACTCTTCCAATATATGACTCTCTCTCTGATCTTAAATCATTTCTTTTTATTTCCTCCTCCATCTTAAACAGATGATATATAATCGTTCTTATATCTGTCAATATATTTCTTTTGTTAGCAAGCTGCTATCTAGTGGTCCTGCTGGGAAGATCCCATCAATATAATAAAAGCAATAATTTGTATATTCTTGTGAAAGGACAAAGGTTGTCCAACGAGAGCATTTGCTTAGTGCTGAGTTTCCTTTTAGTGAATATAACTTCCAGAGAAAAGATTGTAATTGCCTGTGACTCATTCGTGGAACCTCCTATGTGTTTTTCCCCCTACAGTACAAGGGGCAAATATGGAGAAGGAGCAAAGCAGGAGAAATTCAGATATGCTCTGTCTTTAGTCTTTATTCAGTGTGTGATGAATGCCATTTTCGCTAAGCTGAGTAAGTACATTAAAAAAAGAAATCAGCAAATGATCTATTTTTTTTTAATTAGATTTATATGCCGCCCTTCTCCGGAGACTCAGGGCGGCTTACAATGCGTTAAGTAATAGCCTTCATACTTTTGTATATTTATACAAAGTCAGCTTATTGCCCCCACAAACTGGGTCCTCAATTTACTTACCTTAGAAAGGATGGAAGGCTGAGTCAACCTTGAGCCTCGAACTCGCATAATTGCAGACAGCTGGGTGTTAATAACAGGCTATCTAGCCCGTCGAGCTATCTGAGGCTCTTATTTTGCATTCTCTTGATTCTGGAATCTGTTAGAGGACTCCAAATACAAACACCGTTTTTTCTTTTCTTTTGTGTGTGGAAAGAATGTACTATAACTAATGAAATCTATAGGGAGGGCAGGAAAAACAAGATGGTGGACACAAGTTACATCATACCACTATTTTTTTTTTAAAAAATTGAGAACCATCTTCCTCCCCACCAGAAGACACCGCTGGCTGTGATTTGATTTGCCTGGCTATTTCAAATCCATGCATAAACTTCAATCTCTCTTTTCTGCTGCTTATTGTGGCAGTAGTCATTGTTCTCTGTTGGTTCTTCTTAGAAAGAGAAAAATGGGACAACCAGGCTAAGGAATTCCTTTATTTCCCTTCCCCCCATTCCACATTTAGAAAAGGCCCTCTTCTCTAGCTATATCTATTGAAATCCATTGATAATTAGCATAAAGGATTGGTAAATATAAAAAGAAGCAGGCTGCTGCTTATATGTTTTTAAAGAGAACCTACATGAAAGACAGCTATACATTTTTTTCTTCTGTGTTTTGTTAAAATGTATGAAAAATAATTTACATGTGCTAAGTCTCCTATATTTCCCATTCCAATGAAAGCAGCACATTGTATTTGGGCAGGAGAAAAAAAATTAAGTTATTTCTCCTTATTTAAAGCATACTGTCCTTTCCTTCACCTTCTTCATCAGAAAAAAATGAAAACTTTCAAATATATTTTTGTAAACTCCTTTACTTTTTATTGTCCCCCATACACTGCTGCAGGCAAAATGAGTAGAAAATAACAACTGGAAGAGACATGTATGCATATTGTATAACCTTGGAAAAAAGAAAGACAGATGGGGAGATAAAGTTGTGTAGAAATCTCTCGCACCTTCTTCTTGGCATTTTCTTGAGTGTCCCAACCCTTCTTACCAAAATTGCATGAATATACTTACCCAAGGTTACTGAACTAACCAATTTTATGAATCTCCATGATACATAGAACTGAAAAGTAACCACAATAGACAGATGTATAAATGTGATTGCCTTCTTTGTGTTTAAACATAGCCACAGGTAAGAGGCTTAGTCCTCTTACTTTAATTTCCCCCCAATTACTTAATTGTAGTTGGAGATTAGGGTAAAACTAAGTATTCCACATACATATTATAATTAGAGGTATGCTAATCATTTTGAGTTGAACTACTTCCTACACAATGTAATTGTCTGGCTATACTGTAAATGTTTTGCTATTGTTTTTTGTTTAACCTTACAGAATGTTCTGAGTCTAAAACAATCCTCTTGAACTCAGAACAGCTGTACAGCACGTAATTCAGGTAGTCCTCAACTTATGGCCATTCATTTAATGACCAGTTAGATGCTGAAAAAAATGACTGGTTCTTGCACTTATGACCGTCATAGCATCCTTGTATGGCAAAGAAGCAATTTGGGCCTTTGGGAACTGACATCTATTTACAATAGTTGCAGCATTCCCACTCGTGATCATTTTCTCAGCCAGCCTCCTAGAAGAAAAGTCAATAGGAAAAATTGGATTTGCTTAATAGTCACAGTGATTCGCTTAAAAACCTTGTGAAAATAGTCATAAAATTGGGTGTAACTCCTTTAATGAGTTGCACCACTTAGCAACAGAAGCTCCAGTCTACACTGTGATCATAAGACGAAAAATGTCTAGACGTCTGAAGAGCACCCACTTTTTCTTTCATTTTTTCTGGCTGCTCCTAATATCAAACTTATTTACATCTTCTGGAAAGAAAGCATTGAAGAATACTAGGAGAAAAAAATGTAATACACATGTAATACAAGTAGTCCTCGAGTTACCACCATAATGGAGTCTGTCCATTATAGTTGGAAGTTGTGACAGCCATTAAATGAACCGCTTCACTTAATAAACTGCCATCCCTGATTTCCCTGATGCAATTGTTAAATGAACATGCAGGTCGTTAGGTGGAACATGGGGTTCTTGAGTACAACCCAAACTGCCTCAGATCTCCCAAGGCTTCCCCCACTCTCCGAGATATCACATGCCCCACTTCCCATTCTTGGGAGTTCCCACAGCTGCTTAGCCCTCCTACTCTCCCTTCCCCTGTTAGAATCACACATTTACCTTTTGTAGACCTCCAAAGCTCAGGAGAAAGCTTAGGGAAGCGGGTCGGGCCACTCTGTTGCACAATCCATAAGTGGCAGTCTTTTTCTGAGTGCAGCCATAAACTGCTTTGAACCACCAACCCATGCAGCAATGAAGCACTTTGGCGCTACACAGCCTGATCATGGAAGGGCCAGCTTGGAAAATGACAACCACTTATAGGATCTAAGCAATAAAGATCTTTGCTTTGCAAAGGAAAGAAAACTCCCTTAAGTGGAGAGTTCTGTTTTGCTCTGCCTGTATTATAGAACTCTTTGGGGCACAAACTTTAATTCACCAGTAAAGACAACTGGCTCCCCTTTCTGGCCAGCACTATGTTAGGTGCACAATGTTAGTGCACAATGGGAAGGAGAAGCAGCTTTCTTTGCCAGTGAATGAAGACTTCGATCCAGTGGCAAAATCCTCCACGGGTTGCCACTGGTTTGCTATGCGCGCTGCATGCCAAATGCACACTATGTGCGTGGATGTGCAGTGTGTGCCAAATTCATGCTGCACATGCAGTACAGCCAAACGCACACCCCACGTGTGTGCATGCACAATGCAGACCAAACACGCTTCGCAGAAAAAGAAACCATTTGAAGGTAAGTAGAACAGCAAGGAGGGGGAACAGCTGTGCCGTGCGATTTAGATTCACCAAAAAGCAGGATTTCCTGCTTTCTAGCGAATATAAATCGCGCAGCACAGCTGATTGTTGGAAATAACAGTTCAGACAAGCTAGTAGGGTTTATTATTATTATTATTACTGAATTGTGGCGAACTGGTGCGTACTGGTAGCATTTCACCCCTGCTTGGCTCACAAACAACTCAGTAACACCAGTGGAACAAAATGGACCTTCCTGTATACGAAGAGCTTATTTTTTCTTTGGAAAGCAAAAGTCTCTGATGCTTGGATCCCACAAGCGACTGTCATTTTTCAAGCCGGTGCTTCCACAATCACACCATGCACCTGGATGGGTTGCAGGGTTAAAGGGGTTTATAGCTACACACAATAAAAGACAGCCATGTGGCCCAGCATCGGAGCAGCCTGCCCTTCTTCCCTACCCTGGCTACCTCAGCCCTGGAGATCTTTGAAATGTAGGTGAGTGATTGGTGACCAAAGTGGGGAGGAGTATGTGGAATCTAGTGGGGTAGCAAAGCAGGCCTAGTGCCTTTGGAGACACAGGGGGGCAGGATGGGGGAGTGACTTAGCTAGAGGGCGGCATCCTGGAGAGTCTCTTCAGTCAGTCATAAGGGCAAATGACTGGTAGTGCTGTAGAGTAACAGTCTTAACTTTTGAGGGGTCTATTGTAATTTTGCACGGTCTTAAGTGATTGGTCATAAATCAAGGACTACTTGTATTCTCTTTGGCTGGAAAGATTCTTGCCAGGCAAAGATTTAAATTTAATTTTGGCTTTATTTCATTTTTATTTCAATGAATGTTAGATTGTTGCTAACCTGGCAAACAATATAAAATTACTTTATAGACAGATCATCTTCTTACACACACACACACACACACACACACACACACACCTCTTCTTGGGAGGACGTCTTGAAAACAGAAAATTATGGAGTTCTTAGTGCTCTCTGTGCTTGATTGCTTGCAGGTGTTTCATTACCCAAAGATAATCTTATCAATTTAATTGGCTAGTGAAACATCTACAAGCAATACCAAGAACTCTGCAGCTCAGTATTGAGCTGCAAATATTCTCCCTTGGAAGGAAGGAAATTGTTTTATCTTTTGCTATTCCTAAATTAAACATATTTGTGTTTAATGTAAACTTTTCCTACCAGTGATCCAGTTTTTTGATGCTGTCAAGGTGGACCGGACTCGGAATTGGCTCTACGCAGCTTGTTCTCTCTCATATCTAGGAGCAATGGTATCCAGCAACTCAGCACTTCAGTTTGTCAACTACCCAACTCAGGTGAAAAAGAGCAAAGAGTAAAAAGGAGCAGAGAGGAGGTGTAGGTGCTTGATGGCCAGTGGGAGATTAGATAGAAAATAGGATATCTCTTTTCGCTAATGAAGAGTTTGGCAGCTTATTTTACTATAGCATGTATTAAAATCATATAATAGTGTAGAAAAAAGCAAGATAATTAATTCCTATATTGCTTATATTAAATGGCATTATATTGCCATGGTTATTCAGAATTTGTATTGGGAGGAGAAATAAGAAATTCTAGGCTTGATTTCAGTATTTTCAGATTACCGTTTTGTCAAGGCTCAAAGAGATTCTTTACTTTAACAGAATTTTACATTCCCTCAAAGTGCTTTGCTAAGCAAAAAATCCCCTCATTTTTAAGACGGGGTGATTTACTTAGTTAGCTATAGGGTATACAGGCTACTCCAGTCTCCCAAATCTGAGTGGTATAGAATTTCTTAATATATAACTGTAATTTAAATCATATATACAGTGATACCTCAGTACTCATCATTAATTGGTTACAGAGGTGTGATTCATACCAAACAAACCACAATGTATTAAACTACAAGTATCAAAAAAACCATGTGAATAATCACCTTTTGTTTTGGCTGGAAAGGATAGTGAGTCACAGGGCAATTTGTGTGTCCAGTACCAAACAAACAAGTACTAGGACAAAATTTCCACATCAAAATGCGTTGAGTACCAAATTCAATGAATTTCAAAAGAGTCAAATATTGAGTCAGTTTAAAACAGCAATATCAAATATTGTAGTCAGTTTAAAACAGCAATACCAATAGAAGCATTCGTATAGGACCAGAAGTCAAGAATAAAAGCTTTTTTAAAAAAATATTATTTTAATTACAGTAGTAAAAGTAAATACAAACTAAACTCAGAAAAAGCAAAAAAAATAGAATAAAAAATACGCAGAAAAGAAGGGATTGATGATGTTACCTAATTGGGTAATGAAATATCTTCAAACAACTTAGCTCACGAGAGCACCAAGGATTCCAAAGAAAGAAAAATAAAGAGAAAGCATATAATAAAGAAAAAGAAATATATAAAGGAATGACTTTAAATCTTTCAATATTCATCACAAGTAAAAACTAATTCGATAATTTTCATCCTCTATAGATTTACAACAATTACCTCTTCTTTCTTTAACCCATCACTAATCAGTAGAAAAACCTTGAATTCATCAACTTTTCAATCCTGGGGTCAGCAAAAAATATAAAGAGTTACCACGGCTTTATAAAAAAATGTTTTAGTTTACCTAACAATCTTGATTTTTAATTCATTCAAATGTCAGAATTAGGTATCTGTAATTTTTCTTTTTCTCATGGCAGAGACTTCTAGCTTTAGCAAACCTTTTTTTAAAAATCCAGTAAAAAAAAAAATCATTATCCAGGTCATTGTCTTGGTTTGCCGTTTTTATTTTCATTTTTATTTTCAAAGTTTTAACTAGTTTATTTTCTATATTCGATTAAAAAAAACTTAATAGGGGGATTCTCTTGGCTGAAGATATATAATTTCACTTTCACTGCCTCCTCTCTTGTAATCTACTTTATTTTATATTTCGACTTTGATTTTCAAAACTTTAATCTGCTTCTTTTGTATATCCAGTAAAAAGTCCTCATCAGAATCATTCTCTTGCCTTGTCATTTTTAATTCTACTTTAGCTATCCTCTATTTTATAAACCATACTTTTTTTTAAAAAAAATCCAGCATTTCTGGTTAAGGTATTTGTGTAGTACTTCAAGTATTTCTTTTGGATATTGTCTATCCATAAAACCAGACATCATTATTTTTCTGATGGTGCTACTAATGTTTGGGCCCACTTGAAAATCTCTTGAAATATTTCTAACGTTACAGAGTTTTCTGTCATTTTGTGAATCCTCATAGTAACCAAAAATAAAAAATCATACACTTTTTTTTTTCATTTTCTGCATGGAATCTTTAATTACCTGTAGTATTCAGTTCCTGAAATAAAGTCTCAAGTTTCTGTTTTGACTTAAGGTAGACAAAAACATTTAGATTCTCAGAAATTATGCAGTTTCCAAAATATTACCTTATTACTCTGTCGTACTACAGCCAATACATTTTATAAATAAATGAAACAAATAAATCTTACAATAAAAGATGTTCCAAGGCTGTCTAGACTTTTAATTCATTTATAATCTCCTTAAATCAAAATCTTGCCTTTTTTCCATTTATTTTTGATTATATTTTTATCTTGAAAGGTTCCAAAAAGCTTGCTGGTTCATTGGTATTTCCATGGTCCTTATCTCCGCTCTGTTAGAGGTGTGTTTATTTCACCATACCACCCACCGGGAGCCCAAAAATAAAACACTTAAGAATATTAAAAAGTATGTTGCTTTGCTCTGGAGCTCCCGTTAGCCATTTCTTGCAGTCCTGGTTGAAGGTCTTATCAAGCTGAGCAATTCTGCTGCCAGTGGGATATCCTACAGGTTGTTCATGAGAGGCTGTCAGTGGGACGCTGTAGGAGTGCACAATGGCCCCCTGGGCCAGATGGCTCCCTTGGTATATCTGGAGGAAATCTCCAAGGCCAGAAGATTATAGCAGAAATGAAGGAGTTTTCTCGCATTCCCACTCCCCAGTGTGATTTCTTTTGCTGAAGAGAATGTTTACACTCCTTTGCTGAACCCCAATAAATAAGCTCTTGAATATTGTTGAAGGAACACAACGCTTTGATTTGATGTATGAACATGTTTTTCAATATCTGCCTTAAAAATATGTGTTAGATGTAGAAGGGCCAGTTCCAGATATTGGTAAAGTTGTTCACTTACTGTGAACCCAAGACCAACAGAATGCACACTGCTATAGGAGCTGAAGTTTGAGAAAAAGCACGGCCAAATGTGATTCTTTGTATAAAAAAGAAGACAGAATAGGAGGTAAAGAGGTAGCAAAGAAAGAAAAAAATAGGAAAAAAAAAGCTGTGGCAGTAAAAAGATTCAGAAGGAACTACCACAGCTTTAAAATAAGCATAGAATATAATGGCTTTATAACAGTGGTGAAATTTTTTTACTACCAGTTCTGTGGGCATGGCTTGGTGGGTGTGGCAGGGGAATGATACTGCAAAATCTCCATTCCCACCCCGCTCCAGGGAAAGGATATTGCAAAATACCCATTCCCTCCCCACTCCTGGGGAAAGGATATTACAAAATCTCCATTCTCCCCCACTATGTGGCCAGCCAGAGGTGGCATTTGCAGGTTCTCCGAACTGCTCAAAATTTCCACTACAGGTTCTCCAGAACCTGTCAGAACCTGCTGGATTTCACCCCTGCTTTATAAAGAAAAAAGAAAATATTCAGCTTATAAAAGTGTGTTGCTTCTACTTAGAGCATGATTAACTTCTGCACCTTAAGCAACTAGTTTCCCCCCACCCCCGAGTTTTTTACATTCTTCAAATGCCAGAGATGTAGAAGATTATAGCCAAATGAATCTCTCTCTTTTTTTTAACTTTCATAGGTCCTTGGAAAGTCCTGTAAACCCATCCCAGGTATGCAATCCCTGATCCTAAACTGAAATCCATGCGTGCCCACATCAATTGAAACTCATTATTTAATGTAACTTTATTGGCTTCTAAAGTTGAAGTTCCATAATAGTTTTATCTGGTATTTGGGAAAGGGAAAAGTAGGAAAAATGGGAAAAAGGAAAAATGTTGATGCTATGTGGCTAGTAGGATTAGATCATTTCATGTTCAAATCTGAAAGTACCAGCTGTTTACCTGAGTGAGGTAAGATAACCTAGCAGCTTTAGCTTCAGGATTGAAGGCTCCACAGAATTCTTAGGAATGACCAGTGGGAAATTATTCATATGATTGCAATATGCAGTGGTCATTAGTTAATTAAATTTCTTATCAGGATTATTGAGAGAGTATTTTTTCCAACATTCCTTTTCCTTTTCTAGTCATGCTCCTGGGAGTGACAGTACTGAAGAAGAGGTATCCGTTGGCCAAATATTTATGCGTCCTACTGATCGTCACAGGTGTGGCCTTGTTTATGTACAAGCCGAAAAATGTAGGAAGTGTTGGGGATGAGCATGTTTTCGGTTATGGGGAACTCCTGCTGGTAAGTTCTAAACTCTTAAAATGCAAAACAAAACAAAAACTATCAGGAATATTGCCAGGTGCTAAATTATATTTTGTAGAGAAGTGGGAGGGATGCCTCTCAAGAACATAATCTTTGGTTACCTTGGCACTTGACATTTTTATTTACATGTTTCATTAAGCTGCCAGTGACTTACTGCACTGCAAATATTTCTTTAAAATATTTTATTGCATGGAACAATTAATCAAGCTTCCATTCTACTAACAAAATAAGAGTTAATAAGTAATGTATAATTTAACATCTACAAAAAAAGGGGGCAAGGGCCTGGAGAAAGTAAAAATAAAGTCTGGGAATGAGTTCTGTAGCAACTCCACCCACCCACCCCAAAAAATCAAAGTGCTTTTTTCCTTTTTTTTTTTGGAAAGGTAATTTAAATCCTTGCTGTGAGTCAGGTCCTTTTTTGCCCTTCTAATATTGCATGTATTTATGTAATTATGTTATTTACAGGAGTTATATGGCTGCCTATTTCATATAATGATTCTACTCAGCTAACAACAGCTCATAAAAACATAGAAATACCCCCCCCCCCCCCCGGCACCATGCCTCCCAGCTCAATCAGTATCCTACCTCAATGCCTGGGGGAAAGGCAGATTTTTGGTCCTCTGGAAGGTTAAAAATGTAGGGAGGATTGATAGTGGTTCTTTTGGCCATCTCCCAAGTAAGGAAAATCCAGTTATTGATGTCTTAGTAAATTTAAGCTGCTGTGGGTATAGCCAAGCAAAATATATACTTTATCTAGCAATATTAATATTCCATCAAGTTGTGAATGTTTAAAAGTACACAACTCAATGGACCCAAAGCAACATGGCTTTACTGAATGCAGGTCATGTTGAACTAACCTGATTGACTTTTTTTTTTTAATTGAAAAAGTTTTACATACAAAATCATTTTTTCTCTCCCCCCTCCCCCCCTCCTACCTCCCCCCACCCCCACCCCATTTCTCCCCCATCCCCCCCTTGACTTGCGCTACAAGTTAAAAAAAAAAGGAAAAAAGAACAAGTACATATAACAAAATAATATAACAAATAAACCTATAGTAATAAAATTTTCCTAAAATTAACTATATTATAATAAAAAAAACTAATAACAATACAATTAACCTCATTATTCAATATTAATATACATTTATCAATCAGTACCATACTTATATTTAAACCCAATTAAAAAAATCATACCTTTCTTTAATCCATTAATATTAGCATTACTAATTATTTACCAAAGTCAGTCCCCCTAATAATAAAATATAATAAATCACATCCATATCCATATCCGTATCAATATCAAATAACTTTGTCCCAGCTACACCCATCAAATAAAAAGATTATCAATCAGTACCATACTTATAATATTTAAACCCAATTAAAAAATCATACCTTTCTCTAATCCATTAATATTAATATTACTAATTGTATACCAAAATCAATCCCCTAATAATAAAATATAATAACTCACCTCCATATCCATATCAACTAATTTTATCCCAACTAGGCCCATCAACTATTAAACAAAAACATAAAACATTTCTCTATTCTAATAAAATATCATATATGATTATACATATACAATTATAATTATACAATTATATCCAAAAATTTTCTATCTTAATAATCCATGTTTCAATCTTCTCTTCATCTTGATTGAAGTTTATCCAACATAGCTCTAATAAGCTTTGTATTCCTGCTGCCTCCATCAGCAAAAAACATTTCTCCATATAAAAATCCCCCCAAGTGACTTTATCAAATAGATTTTCTATCTCAATAACCACATTTTCATCTTCTCTTCATCTAAATCTTGATTAAAGTTGGACAACTATCTTCTGAAAAATATGTATAAACTAGTTCTTATTTTTATTCAAGCTGCCCCCATCAGCAACAAACATCTCTTCATACATAAATCCCCCCGAGTGACTTAGTATTTGTAAAATCCAACCACGAAGATATCTTGGTAGATCAGTCAACCTGACTCCTGATGTATCCGTTAAAAGAAAAAAACAAATGCAGCTTATACAAGCTGCACTCCTAGATGTTCCTTTAGAACTCTTTCAAATCCTGCCAACTTTTCCGCCTCTTTCCTTCGGGTTTGCAAGATGTTTTCATCTTCAAGCTCCTCATCTAGATAATTAATTCCAATAAGATTATAATAGGGTAATCACAGATCCTCTGCTTATTTTGCAGTGATCTGTTTAGTTTTCTCAAGATGTCAAATCCAAATCAGGATGAGTTTATAACAAATTTTAAGTCCAATATCATATGAAAATTAAATATAACAATGGTTATCTTCCAAACTATTTCAAGTAATCCTTTATGTAATAGATTCCATCTATTCAGAATTAACTTTTAGGGTTCACCATGCAGTTCCATCGAAAGACACATTTTCAGCTGCAGTTCAGTTTCAGTGGTTTTCAGTTTCTTTCCTCCCTTGACTTGTAATTTCTGTTGCTTCTTCTCCTCATACTTTTCCATTTGTGGAATACTGGGCCTCGCTGTCTCAAAAATATTTGTTTTTCATCTTGCTTCAACAGTTCAAGGCCCGGTACCACTTCTCTTGAATCTCTGGAATGCTTTGTTTTCAAATCTGGATATTCAATAATATAATCATCTAGAAAACCACCTAACTCTCCTTTTTCTTCTAGCATACTTTGCTTATTTTGATTTTGTAATTCCATCTGTACACATTGTTCCCCAACCTCTCTTTCAGACTCTTTATCTTGCTTGTCTTCTTCCATAGATGACAACATAGCAGAAGATAAAAGTATGGGGGCTCCCTTAAGAATGTTATTATAAAAATGTTCAGCTTTTTCAACGGTATTTAAACAATATCTCACATCTTGATAATTCAGAATTACACCAACTGGTACGTCCCATCTAAATAGAATCTTTCTTCTGTGCAATTCCTTCACCAGAAATCCAAAATCTTTTCTATATCTCAAAATCCTAGATGGTAACTCTTTATAGACCCGGATTTGCAAACCTTCTATCCTTAAAGTAGCTGAATAAGATTTTTGTAAAATATCATTTCTTAATCTTCTATCAGTGAAATAAACAACAACATCTCTGGGTAAATTCTTCTGTCTGGCAACACGTGAATTAACCCTGTAGACTTTTTGAATACAGCCAAGAATTTGGTCAACTTCCAAATTTAAAAAAGCAGCTAATGCCTTAGCACAAAGTATTCTTAAATTTTCTCTGTTATTCTCTCTTATACCTCTTAATCTCAAAGCTTTAAATTGAAGCATCATCACATCATTCTGGATTTCCTGATTTTTGGCATCAGCTTCCACAAATTTTACCTGTAAATCTTTCATCTTGGAATCAAACTTTCTACTGATTTGAGTTATTTTTTCCCTATTTCCATCACTGCAGTTGAAAAGGCAGTAACTACTGTAGTGATAATTTGGTTCAATTCATCATGTTTTCCCTGTACCAGCTCTTCAAGATTCTTCTGTGAGTTTTCTATCTTCTCAGCAATACTTCCTAGAGACCTAATTATAAAGTCTTTTAAGTCCTCATTTACAGTTCCCTGCAAGTGCTTTGGAATCATTTCTACTTTTTCCTTTGTCTGACTTGTGAGGGAGCCCCCCCTTGCCTTTTGTTTAGGAGTCATACTTCCAAAAAAAAATTCTAACTTTTCTCCAAAAAAACAAAAAGGGTCTTGTTTAAATCAATTTGTTTCCTTTTCTCTGCTAGGATGTTTCTTTTAAAATACTTTGGCGCTGGCTATGTTCTTACTTTCACTTTCTACTCTCCATTTTCTCAAACATTTTCCGAGCAAAGCCAGTCGCCATTTTCAAAACACTTTCTCCACTCTCTCTTCTTCTTCCTCTTCTCATTTCTAAGAATTAATAAAAGACAATACTTGCATTTTTCCTCCAGGTTTGACCAGCTTGCTTTTTTGTAGCTTTCAATCAATCTGTGGTGTTGCTCACGACGTCTGGCTCTGCTGCTAATAGCAGCAGGGATCCCTCGCAGCGCGGAGCTTCTCTGGGGGTGAATAGGGAGCCGTCATCCTGAGCCCTCTCCAGGACAAAAAAAAAGTCCTGGGGGCAATTCAGGAGGCTCTACCACACCCCCAGTAGCTCACCCCGCTCTTCCGACTGAAGAGCGGGGTTTACGAGCCGCCTGCCAGCTGTGAGACGGCTCTTTCACACGCAGCGAGGCCGGCAGTCATAAATCGACTGCCGACAACGACGGAGGCGTCACCGGAAGTCCATAACCTGATTGACTTTTTAACCATGTCACAAGTGTTTTGGATGAAAGTAGTGCTGTGGATGTAGCCTATCTGGATTTTAGCAAAGCATTTGATACAGTTCCGTATAATGAACTCATTAAAAGTTATACGGACTAGGGCAATGATGGCTAACCTTTTTGCCATCGCATGCCAGGAGAGGGGGCGGTCACACACACACGTGTCCACCCCATAATTCTATGTGCCCTGCGCATGCGCCCCCCTCTACTTCTGTCACACGATGGCATGGTGGGCCCAGTAGGCCCATTTTTCTCTCCCCAGGCACCAGAGCTTTTCTAGGAGCTTGGTAGGGACAACCCTCCCCCCCCCCCGAGGCCCTCCGGAGGCAGAAAACAGCCTGTTTCCCTACTTCTGGTGGGCCCAGAAGGCCCGAAAATCAGCTAGCTGGTGCGCATATGCATGCCGGAGCTGAGCTCACGTGCCCATCGATATGGCTACACGTGCCATAGGTGTGCTATCACGGGACTAGAGCTGAACCATTGTGTGGTTCAGTGGATAGGAAGTTGGCTCAGGAATAGGTCCGTGTCTGATTGACAATGGAGCAATATCTTAACACAGACAAGTCACAGATAGTGTATCATAAGGTTCAGCCGTAGATCCTGTTCTGTTTGTTGTGTTGGTTGGTGGTATAATAATAGAAGGATTGCTAGGTTTGTCTTTTTGTCAATGATGCAAAAGTGTGTAATAGAGTTGATGTTCAGAGGGTATTTGTAACATGGAAAACCATTTGGCATTGCTGGAAAATTAGTCAAAAATGTGGAGAATGTGATTTAATGTTTCTAAATGTATGGTATCTACATTTAGTCTTTTTCTGCCATCAGTTTTCTGTTTGTAATATTAATTTGTTTGCTTCTAAAGGTCAGACTTCCACAATGAGTTTTAAAAAAAAGGGGAAAGGGAGAAAAAAAGAAAAGAATGATTGTTGATATTATGTGACTAATAGGATGAGATCGGTTCATGTGCAAATTTGCAAACATTAGGCTTTTCCCAAGTTAGTATTTCCAACTGTCAGGAAAAGATGACCAATAGAATTATTTATTTTCCTGAAAGCAATCCCTACTAAAACATAAATGTAAATTTACCATCAAAATTATTCTGGAAGTTTTCCAACAAGATGAAATTTTAAGAATGACTACATTCCATCCTTACAGGTCAGTTAAGGGGCAAAATTAAACTGAGCAGAACTCAGTGAATAGAATTTGCAAATGCTATTAATATCTGAACCCAAAGGACAGTATTTTCACATTCCTGTGAGGTTGCAGGGGAATATAGTGTTCAAAACAGTAGTATTTTTCTTCATCAACATTAGACTGTGATTCTCTTTCCTTCATCATTTTAGTTGCTGTCTTTGACTCTGGATGGTTTAACTGGGGTGTCTCAAGACCATATGAGAGCTTACTACCAGACTGGTTCCAATCATATGATGTTAAATGTTAATCTATGGTCCACTTTGGTCCTGGGTGCTGGTAAGAATATTATTTTGATTCAGCAGAAGAACAATATCGCTGATTTGAATTCAGTAATCTTGCAGAAAAAAATGGGAAGCTATGCATATGTTACTCTCTTTCTGTGTGTCTGTACGCATAAGGAATCCAATCAAGTACAATACTTTAGAGACTTATGGGAATCCTTGTGTTGTAAAGCTTGGAGCATCAGTTGCCTAATTGGTAGGTAGTATCTCCTCTCAGCTTCATATATTAAGTTTTGTGGTACTGTATGTTCACCTAATTAAAGTTGTTTCTACACATAGATTGCTGTTAATTGGATTAGGGGTAAATATTGCCTTGGATAATACTCAATTATTCAGGAAGCTTGTTTAAAATAACCTTATAGTGATGGCTACCATCACTATGAAGTTATTGCACATGCCCTTATTTTGCTTTACTATCACAATTGATACCTCAACCAATCTTATCTTGTTTCAGAAACGTGATAGCTCTTCTCCAGAAGGGCAAGCAGTGGTGTTTTGTTGCTGCTATAGCAGCCACCTGGCAACCCCCTCTCTCCCAAAAGCTGTTCCTGGCCAGTTTGGGCTATGTGGGAATCCCAAGGCAGGTTGGCAGTAACACTTCGTTCCTCCATTTGGTGTCTCCCTTGTTCCAGGAATATAAACATGGTTCTGATTTCCTTTGACTGCAAAGAGTTAAGCCATACCCTTTATTTTTGTGTGTGATGGTTAGATCCTCTCCAGAGAGACTACCTTAGGAGAAAAGATTGGATAATTAATGAAAAGAAGCAGCCCTTGCAGCCAAAGTAATTTGGAGAGCAATTGTTCCCCTCTTTTCAATCAACTGGCATTTACAGAAATAGTGTGGAGTGCAATTCAGCAGAAGCTGTAAAAAGGGTTTGTGTGCTGATCGGCTGGTCCTCTTTAAGTTAAAGTGTCCAGGAAGCAAGGTACCAGTCAGCTTCTGAATTGACTAAAAGAACATACAGAAATAATGCCCCAGTGCCTTCTGACCTGGGTGGGGATCTGCGAGAGGTGTGCACAGTTGAACGTAAGGTCTAATCTGTCCAGTTTTGTAAAAGCAAACTTTTCTAGCATCAGGTTATCAAGCTCTTCCCTTTTCTGAGAGCATCCTTGATAAAATCCTCCCTCTCTTACTACCTTCAAAATTTGTGAGCTGCAGCTCCCATCATCCCTGTCCATTACCATATTGGCTGGCTATAAATCTTTAGGAGTATCTGGTCACCCCATCCAGAAGACTTCAGATTCCCCATTTCTCCAGAAAATCTGTTTTAGAGGAAAAAGGCCTTTCTCTTTCTTTTATTGCACGAGCTGTGTTGGTCATCAGTTGGCTTCCAGGGATTTCCAAGATGCTGATTGCATATTTAAGGCCCTGTAGGGTTTTCAGCAAGGTCATCTGTGCATACTGATCTGCCTAACCAATCGGATCAAATAGGGTCAACTCCCTCCAGGTCCTATCTATTTGAGAATGCCTTTTGACAGCACCTAGGAAATGGGCCTTTTCTGTCACTTCCCCTGAGAAAATCAGGTCTACCAGTTCCATCCTGGGTTTCAGGAGAGCAGTTAAGAGTTGACTTTCCTATCTAGCCCAGGAGGAAGCCATGTTGGGAATGCTGGAATGTGTTAGTGAATCTGCCCCTTGCAATGTTGCATTACCCTGAATTTCACTGCTTGTGTAGAACATGTCCAGTTAAAAAGAATATGGTTTGGGAGCCAAATAGGACTGGTCACCAGATGGTCAAGCACAGGGAGAGGTTTTATTACTCTGTTCTATTTTCTCATAATATTTTTTCCCCCTAGGTATTTTATTTACAGGTGAGCTTTGGGAATTCTTGAGTTTCACTGAGCGTTATCCTACCATCATCTATAATATCCTTCTCTTCGGCCTAACCAGTGCTTTAGGTCAGGTAAGCAACTAGTTTTTTTCTTCTAAGTCAGTGTGGTGCTTTAACTGCCCACATTACGCTGAACCACGGATGTAAATGCGGTATGTTCTATGTAGTAATATGTTACAAGGAAGATGTTACTAGCTATTTCTCAAGCACAGATAATCCTCAAATTATGACAATTAAGCCCCAAATTTCTTGTTAAGTGAATTTTGCCCCATTTTATGACCTTTCTTGCCATGGTTGTTCAGTGAATCTCGCTTCCCCATTGACTTTGCTTGTCAGAAGATCGTCAAAGGTGATCACATGACCCCAGGACACTGCAGACCATCATAAATATGACTCAGTTGCCAAACATTTCAATTTTGTCCATGTGACCATGGAAATGCTGCACCAGTTGTAAAGTATGAAAAACAGCCATAAGTCACTTTTTTCAGTTCTGTTGTGACTTTGAACAGTCACTATTTTATTTATTTATTTATTAGTTAGATTTATATGCCGCCCTTCTCTGGAGACTCAGGGCGGCTTACAATGCATTAAGCAATAGCCTTCATACTTTTGTATATACTTGCTTAGTAGGGTTTTTGGGCCCCCCTAAGCGGTGTTCTTTTTTAGACAAAGTCAGCTTATTGCCCCCACAATTCGGTTCCTCATTTCACCTATCTTGAAAGGATGGATGGCAGAGTCAACCTTGAGCCTGGTGAGATTTGAACTTGCAATAATTGCAGGCAGCTGGCAACTAAGTGCTACTTTAACAGCACTGCGCCACCAGACTCTTGTACAGGTAATTGAGGATTACCTGTATCTTGACATGCCTTCCCCCCTCCCCAAATGGATTATATCAGGGTAGAATACTATATTCACCCCTTTCCAAAAGTATCTCTGTGCTTCTCATAAGATTTTCTTGTGTGAAATATATTTTGGTGTATTCAGACTGGTCACATTAAATCAAGGGTATTGGTTTAACAAAACACTGCAACTAAATTACATGGTGCATATGCAAATTGTCTAACCTTAAAGTGGATTATTTTATTTATTTATTTTTGTTTGCTATCAGAATGCTGGATAATTATGTAAACCAAAACAATCTAGAATCATCTGCTTTAACCCAAGGTTTATTGTCGGCTCACAAATTTTAGATGGCTTTGGATGACTTTAATTCCTACTCTGGTTATGTCCCCAAATTCTCCTTTTCATGTTTGGCTAATTTTATTTTACACAAAATTAAAAGCGTTCTAATTCCAGAATCATTTAAAATGATATATGAAATAAAGACATGATTAAAGCAAGCCTTCCAGAAATACCAGAGGCTATTTATTATTTGAAACAATTTTTAAAGTTCCAATCACATAATAAATTTCCTACTGTGGTGTTGTTACCATTATAAATTTCACCTCAGTCTCTTTGCTTGAAATGGATTTTCTTTGTTTTTTTATCTTCTTCCTTCTATGCTGTTTCCAAGGTTGCACATTTTTGTTGCATTATCAGTTCAGAAGATTTAAAGTACTGCTTTCCTTCTGTCATTCGCCTTTAGTGCTAAAAAAAGGAAGTGGCCCTGCTTTTGTTTTCCTTTATATTTGTTGAGGACAATACAAAAGACACTGCTTTTGAAAAGGTTTATTAGACCTTCTGCCTCATTGCTGTGATTTAAGGGACAAATGGGCGATTACTTTATATTCCAAGATTGTCTGTAATTTCTCTTTCAAACATCCCATAATTATAAGTGGTCTTGTGCCAACTCAATAACAAAAAAAAAAGATGTCCTATAGTAAACAGTTGGAGGGAAGATGTCTACAAGATCCAAGTGATGCAAGACTTATTTCTGAACAAGGCTGCATGTTTCCCTCCCCCCTCCCTTTTTTTTTAATTGCAGACTTTCATTTTCATGACTGTGGTCTATTTTGGGCCTCTGACCTGCTCTATTGTCACCACGACTCGCAAGTTCTTCACAATTTTGGCTTCAGTCATTCTGTTTGCCAATCCTATCAGTAATTTACAGTGGATGGGCACCATCCTGGTATTCCTTGGTAAGAGTCCAGCTTCTTTTGTTTTTATTATTTGGGAAATGTCAACCTTAGTTCCAGAATATGATTTCCTGCAGAATAGAAACCTGCTTAGTTATTTCACTGGGCTTTTCGCTTCTCTAAGGGTAGGGGTTTTATTAGTTTTACTTAACTTAAATCTATTTATAGGGTACTTAGCAGCCTACAATGATGTACACTTTTTCCTATATCCCATTCTTCCCTCAAACTGTACTTCACCAAATCTAGTCTCCACTGGTTCAACTATAATGAAGATTAGGCAAAGCCTATTTAATATCTTTAATAAAATTAAATATTTTAATATTTTAAATAAACCTATTAAAACATCTAGAGAGTGCTTAGGTTAGGAAAATCTGAACTAACACTTCAGATAAAGTTGCCAATAGTCAAAGGGTTGCAATTTTTAAACTAAATCATGTTTTCCCAACTGGTTTTAACCGATTCTGTTTTGCTTCTTCTGCACTTTCAATTTGTTTTAAGACATGTTACATGGTGTGGTTGTGTTTTGCTTGTTATCACATCTTCTCCTTTTTACCCTAACAATACTTTTAGTGGTTGTGCCAGGGTTCAGCAATTATTCTGTCTTAGCTCAGCAGATTTAAAATCTGTTTCATACTGTACTCCCACAGATAATAATTACTTGTACAGAGAACTATTAAGTGAGATAGCTTTTAAAACTACATCATCATTTCTGGGACACTCTTGTAAGATGAAAATCTGCTTCTAAGCTGCTAGGGTAGCTTAGTGTGTTCCAAAATTATCCCAAGTTAGAAGCCTTGTTCACTCAGCCTCTTTTACTCAAAGTCATCCCCAACCCAACACTTTGCCCTGTAGCATCATTTCCAACCACAGTTAATTTCCTATTTGTTTTTCTGCAGGACTTGGCCTAGATGCCAAATTTGGGAAAACATCGAAGAAAACTTCACACTAAGAAGATTTTTGTGTTTCTCTTGAAAACTTTTAAGCAAAAGGAACTATTAACTTATTGTCTTATTTCCCACTACTGGGAATTAGAACATGGCTCAGGATGAATGCTTGGGGAAAGGGGACAGCATAGGAATGGGGTTGTTTTTATTCAAAATGTATTTAATTTTTTTTAATGGTAGCTTTATTTTACTAAAAATCAAAGAAGTAGCTTTTCCATTTCTACTGAAGAATCAAAACTGTAGTTAATGGATGGCAAATAGGAAATTCTTGGTGATATAGGACAAATGCTTTATGTGAAATAAAAGGAGGGACGAGAGAAAAACCTATATGTTTGTTTTAAAATTTACTTTCCATCTCTTGTGCCTGGATGGAAGGAGAAGTGTTACAGTATTTAGGTTTTTCTATTTATACAATAGTTGTATACTGCCTATCCTAGAGACTCGGAGCAGTTTAACAGTACAGTAACCATAAATATCCATCATAGGATAAAGCAATCATCACAGACCAATCAATCTTGTTTTTCTGTATCTAGATCAAAGAAGCCACCTTCTTAGCTTTGTCATTGGCCAAAAATAAGTCATTATTTATGACTGCCAGCAATTTGGCGGTTCGAGTCTCACTGACTCAAGGTTGATTCAGCCTTCCATCCTTCCAAGGTCGGTAAAATGAGGACCCAGATTGTTGGTAATATATTGACTATGTAAACCACTGAAAGAGGACTGTAAAGCACTGTGAAGCTGTATTTAAATCTATATTGCTATTATCAGTATATGTTTCTAGTAGTAGCTGACATATCAACAGATGGGCTGATCTCTTTGTCTCTCCATTGACACAGCATGTTGTTGTCCACTAAAAGCCTCCACTTGAGTATATTGGCCCAATCAAACCAATAAAAACCCTACATACATACTATAAAACAAAATTTAATCAGATAAATTAAAATTAAGCACTGTGAGACTTCAAACAAGAGGTGTTCATAACTTTGGTAGCATAGTTTATGATAGATAGAGCACTGAAACTACTTCGTGGAGAAGCCCTGTCCTTCCAGAAGGCAGTGGAGGTAGCTATCCAATATGACATTCTCACACAATGCTACCTTGGTAATTAAAAAACTGCTTTATAGAACAATCAATCCATCATGCCTTTGTAAATCATAATAGATTAATTCCTATATCACACTAAGAGAAAAGCAAACAATGTTATGCTTTAGCACAGGGGTGTCAAACTCAATTTCATTGAGGGCTGCATCAGATCTGTGGTTGACCTTGGGGGTGTGGCTGTGGCTGATTAGGTGAACATGGCCAGCATGAAGCCATTCCCCCAACTGCTGGCAGGCTTCTTTTTCACATTGGGTAGATAGGGCTGACGCCACAGTGGCCCGATCTTTCCTCTTTGTGCTGCCCCACCCGAAGCTACTCTGGCCTGATCCTTCCTCTTCGCACTGGGTAGCCTGGGCTGAAGCTATGCTGGCCTGATCTCTCCTCTTCGCACTGGGTAAACGGGGCCAAAGCTACGCTGGCCTGATCTCTCCTCATCGCACTGGGTAGACTAGGGTGGCCCCGTGGGCTGGATCCGACCATATCGTGGGTCACATCCGGCCCATGGGTCTTTAATTTGACACCCCTGCTTTAGCATTTATTAGGGTAGAGTTTTCTTCTTAGATGAACATGCTCAGCTTCAGCCTGGCTTATGTAAATATGAAGGGGATAGAGGTACCAGAAAGTTCTGCTTTGTTTCAACGTTTTAGTCCAGGACTGAAATACAGAATTGGGTTAGGGATAAAAGGAAAAAGTCAAGAACCAGGAGAGAGTGGAAAGGGAAGTCATGGGAAAATTGCGAAGGGCAGGCTTGCAGAATATGCCTAGTCGGGGAATGCCAGTTTCATATTCTGTGAGGATATTATTGTGCTAAAGTGGAAGTTTCTGATAACAGGACTGGGGGCATATAACCAGAATTGGAGAGAACTTGATAGAATTTAAGAGCCACAAGCAATTTTCATCTTGCACATCTCCCTTTATTTGCTTCCAGATTTGTGTTGCAAATAAAAATGATGTGATATTTTTGTAAACAAAGGGTGAAATCATAAGTTAGGTATAATTTTTCAATACTTAATACTGGACTGGCATGACACAAAAATAAGCAGCCACTTTTGGGAGCTGTGATTTTCTGCATCTTATCACAGTTTTTTCCATGATTCTGGTTTCTATACTCAGGAACTGGAACAGAGTGCCAAGAGGAGTCATAGATTTTTCTTTTGACGAAGTAATATATTGATTCTTATGATCGCATATGTAGAATTGGCTGGGCACCGAGAAGGAATTACAGTGTCTAGTTCCAAAAATGTTCATTTAGTGCTTGGATTGTTTGGCATAAAAATAGGTAGTAATTGGCCTATCCTTCTTTAAAAAGATGAGTTGATAAGAGAATTTGGAACTTGCTGATGAAGCTCATAATGTAAAAAAACAAAAAAGAAAAACATTTTCTAAAGGTCATTAATCATGAAACCACAGGGAACGTTTGCTTTCCTAATATTGGTAAATAGCAACTATGAAAGTTTTCTTTCTGTATCTGAAAGAAAGGCAAGTTAGAAGCATAGAGAGGTCACATCTTCCTTCAGTGAAGCTTGGTGCCTCATGGCCACATAGACAACTGTGTTGCTTTATTGATTTTTTCTAATTTAAAACCATATCAATCCTCTTCCCAATCTGATTTACAACCAGGGGGATAACAAAGGGTTCTTATCCAAATACTGGCCTGTGAAGTCAGTTTTCTAGATCAGCCAAGGCTGCCTATCTGCTCCACCTGTAGTGTAGGCATTATTATTTAGGATAGTGTACTTGAAGGAGAGCAAAAGTCATAAGGATATTTTGCCTAACATTCATCCCTTTAACAGTATAAACTAATGTGGGAAAGTCTAAAGATGATTGCTTGAAATCAATGATATTGTTCTATATTGGGTGACTCTTCATCACCCTTTTCATCTTGCCTTATAATAGTGAAGGTACTAGAAGAATAGTTGGACTGTATTGCTACAGAAATTCATTTCTTTTCCTTCCCAGGGATGCTTCCCTGAACTTCTAAGACCTGCATTATAAAATGTTTAAAAAGCCCCCTGTTTTAATTAAGCAGTAGCCCCCGAGAGCTGCGCCAGGCGTACTCCTTTGAGTTTCCTAGCATGGGAAGAGGGCGGGCAGTTAACATAAGGCTGCCTTGGAAGCTCATAGACTGAGGTCTCTATGGAGCAAACTTTACACATGAAAGCGCGTCTCCACCAGCTGTCGCAACCAGGCTCCATCTGCTCTGTGCTTTTGGCCTCTCGCCCTTCCAGATGGGACCTTGATCTCCTTTCCTTGGTGGTGCTGGCAAATGTGCTCTTTCCTCTCTGGTCCCCATCTTTTCCAATTTCTCTTCATCCTTCAACTGATGGTTACATTGATCTTTTTGGATGTGCTTGTTCTCTGCCTCCTCTTCTTTCCAAAATTAGACCTTTTGCAATATTGGAACATTGGACCGGGAGGCATTATTGTAATCCTGTTCCTTATTTTCCTAAAAGTCAACCAGAGGGGAAAAGGCAATTTCTTTCTTTAGTGAATTCTGCAAACGGTGGCTTCCTTTGAGTGGATGTAAAAGCAACCCCCTTTTTGTATAAAATTGTAAAAACAATTGAGGTGGGGGGAGATAGCTCTTGTTGTGCCCAGCCTGTGTGGTTTTTTTTTTAAACTTGTATGCTGGCCAAATTCCAGTAACTCTGGGATACAAAAGATAGTTGTTATTCATGTTACTTTTTAAAAATTTGTAACAGAAGTAATCAAACACGTATAAAAAGCATCTGTTGGGAAAGAACATAATTATGCCAGGGAGTTTTTATTTCTAATAAATCCAATAGTACAGCCTGCTGTTCAGCCCCACAACAATCCTGCGAAGACGATTCAGTTGAGAAGAGGGCAGGGCCAACTACAGGTAGTCCTCGACTTATGACTACAATTGAATCCAAAACTTCTTTTGCTAAGCAATACATTTGTTAAGTGAACTTTGCCCCATTTTATGATCTTTCTTGCAACAGTTGTTAAATAAATCACTGCAGTTGCTAAGTAATGTGGATGTTAAATGAATCTGGCTTCCCCATTGACTTTTCTTGTCAGAAGTTCGCAAAAGGTGATCACATGACCCCGGCATGCTGCAAACCATCATAAATATGAGTCAGTTGCCAAGCATCTGGCTTTTTGATCACAGGACCGTAGGGATTCTGCAATGATCATAAGTATGATAAACCTAAGCCATCTTTTTCAGGGCTGTTGTAATTTGCTTAGTAAATCATCACTAAATGAACTGTTTTAAATCGAGGATTATCTCCTCTACCAGAGAAAGGCCTGAGGGTCTGAATGGTTAAATGATAGTGAACATGCAGTTGAGTTGTCCTCATTGTAAAGCAACTGAATAGTTGCACGCAAAACAAAGCCACCTAAAAGAATATGAATTGATTGCCAACTAATCAAATTCATGAAGCTGTAATTGTAGTTTTATATGGCACTTACGAAAGCAAAGATAAATAACACAGAGTCTACCAAAAGTCAGGCCCCCATATAGATAATGCCTTACATACATTAACTTAAATGCTTGAATGGGTTATTTCTTCTAAACACTTTCCTATTCATGTGACACACAACCTTTGAACATTCTAATTACAGTAACATTTTCTCTAGAAAAATAATTAACACAAGTAGTTCTCAACTTATGACCACAATTGGGACCAGAATTTGTATTACTAAGCAAGGTGATTGTTAAGTGAGCCATGTCTGATTTTATGACTTTTTTTTTTTGCTAAGATGTTAAATAGATCAGTGCATTTGCACAGTGCATCTCGCTAAGCAAACCCCGTTTCCCCACTGACTTCGCTTGTTGGAAGCTGACAAAAAAATTGCAGATGGTGATTGCATAATTCCAGGTGAATAGAATAGAATAGAATAGAATAGAATAGAATAGAATAGAATAGAATAGAATAGAATAGAATAGAATAGAATTCTTTATTGGCCAACTGTGATCGTGCACACAAGGAATTTGTCTTGGTGCATACAGTCTCGGTGTAGATAAAAGAAAAGATACATTCGTCAAGAACTATAAGGTACAACACTTAATGATAGTCATAGGGAAACAGTCAATATAAATATTAAAACATACCAGCAACAAGGTTACAGTCATAGTCATAAGTAGGAGGAGATGGGTGATAGGAACAATGAGAAGATTAATAGTAAATACTTCAGTGCAACTGCTGTAAATATATGCCAATTGCCCAATACGCAAATTGGGGATGCTGCAACAATTGTTAAGTGCAGGGGACTGGTTGTAAATCACTTTTTTTAGTGACTTTGTAACTTTGAACGGTTGCTAAGCAAATGGTTGTAAGTCACGGTCTACCCGTCAAACATTGTAATTGGCCTATAGGGCCTGGCCTTTGGTATACCCTATATATTTCTTGTCCTCAAGCTCCCTTGCAGTTGCTTTCCCAAACTTTTCTTAATTAGACTTACTTTCCTTTGTGTTGATTTACAGCTGTCCAAACATTTTTGCTGGAAAATTATGCCATTGATCCTCACACTAAGCTGAATCCAATCTACTAGCTGACTCGGCACAACATGGTTATAGGCTAGGCTATATGGTCGTACTGATTGCTGGTCATTTACTGCATACTGAACTATGTGTTAGCCACACGGTCTTATTTTGCATGACATGTTGGAGTAAAATGCAGTTGGCTGGTTTGTGGTTCAGTGTATCATGCAAAAAGCGTCTTCCTTTTCTTAGCAAGGCTACATTATACTGGGCAAAAAGAAAGAAAGAATACATTTACATTTTATTTCAAAATTGTCTACCTGAAGTGATTTTAAAAGCCCTTCTGTTGTTTTGTGATAAATGTCCTAAGTGTCCTTTTTAAATTTTAGAATATTAGAAATAAAAACTTAACTGGTAAATTTGATCTAATTATTTATTTCTCATCTCTGATTTCAGCCATAAGAGCAGCGATGGATGTTCACTGGCTTCCCAAGAAGGGGCAGAGAGATTCAAAAGAGTAGGATAGAGTAATTTATATAGGTATTATTGAAGCACTTGGGTAATAGCAACAACCCAAGGAAAATCAAACCAAACCCAAATATGATACTTAAATGTTTCTGAATCCCTTTGAATGTCCAATATGTCTGCATAAATCTAGTCAAGAATGTGATTTATTCTCTTCACAAGTCTTAAAACTAGATAGAGATTTTTTTTAAAAAATGAATAAAAAAGTTTATATTCATTCATTTATTGAAGAAAATGATTCCAAACTACATATTTTTACTGAAAAAAGTATGCAAACTCTCCAAGATTATCAGTGCATTTCAAGGGGAAATTAAGAATCGGGTTTCAATCAATCCAATCTATCAATCAATCAATCAGGTATGAGTATGAGAGGTCCTGCTTTATTTAAAAAACAGAATTTGGGATATTCACAATCAAAGGCTGATCTTCATACTTTAGGTATGTGGAAGTATGTTATTCTGACTCAAAAACAGAAGATTTCTGGGGACCTCCAATATCCTTCCCCACCCTCCCCCCCACAAATCTGCTGTTGATGCTTAGTAGGCTGGAAAAAGTTACAAACTTATTTCCAAAGGGTTTGAATTTCATTAATCAAATTCCAAGCCTACCTTTACCCTCCCTGAGGATGTGGTTGTACCAATCAAGGACATACAAGTGTGAGGCATGTAATACTCTAGGAACAAAAATCCAAAGCAGACAAATCATATGACCAAAGAATGGTAATAGCAGAAGAAAGTTAATGTTTTGGAATGGGCAAATCAAAGTCCTGGTCTTAATCCTATAGAAATGGTGTAAAAAGACCTGAAGCAAGTAGTTCATGTGACAAACTGATAATGATTTTGAAGGCTCATATACTTTTGCCATGTACAAATATGTAGCTTTGGATAATTTCCCTCAATAAATGAACAAGTATGTTTTTGATTCACTTGTTTAATGAGGTCCACTTTATTCAGTTTTTGAGTTTGTGTGGAGAACATCTTTTAATGTTATATTTTTGCAGAAACATTGAAAATTCAAAAGGGTTCACAAATTTTAAGCATCATGTAAGTTAGTTATTACAAATTTTCTCCATTGCTTTTACATGACTCTGGAATAGCCAGAAAATTATAGCAGCTCCAGCAAAGCCATCAGACAACTAATAGGCACACTCTCATTTGGAAGAATGAACTGGAGGTCATCCCATGAAGAAGGGTTGGCTTTCCACATTGTGAAGTAAGTGATAAGTGGTTTTAGCCCTGAGGTGATCCGACTGGCTTTGCCTCAAAGAAACAAATTTTGTGTCATTTAGTCAGTTCAGACCAGTGTTATGGAAGAAGGTTTCTCTCAAGCTCTTCTCCTACTGCTTGACAAAGTCTTTACTATCTTGGAGGATTTAGGATTGCTCATAGCGTGCCAAGCAGTCTCTGAAGCTGGACAACTCTGGCATAGAGAGCCCACAATTTGTTTTATGTTGCTTGCCTTCTCCCAACTGTTGGTACAAAAGAGATTAAGAAAGCCCAATAGTATAGCCTGAAGAATACCAACCTCATCATCATCATCAACAGCAACATGATCATCTCCTTCTCCTGCTTCAACCATTTTTAATCGATGCTGTAGCAATTTTTCAGGCTTCGTGATTGAATGGATTGCGCAGAGGGGCTTTTTAACGGACAGTCCACCAGGTGAAATAATAACAATAATGTTGTTTAAAGAAAAATAATGAAATGTAGATGATTTTTTTTAAAAAAAGTGTTGTGAATACAGTTGAAATACAATTAACACAAACAACTATAAAAGAACTAACATAACTGGAGGAGATGCAAGAAAATTGTTTTGTATAAAAACTCTTTTTTTAACAATAAATTGAACCTTGACTACAGAGGATCATGCTGCCTGGCCTTTCCCTTGCATTGATCAAGAGCCAATTCAAAGGCAGTGTTGGCATATTTTGTTAAGTCTTTCGAATCTGGTATCCAGGTATCTTGCCAGGAATACATAATCATTTTTTTCTGCAGCTGTTCAGGCACAATATGTCCAGACCTCTTTATAAATACCAGGAATTGCATTGCCAAAAACAAATCTGGTCTTCTGGTATAATCCTCTAGAAAGTGTCTTGTTCTGGGTCCCCACTCATGTGTCACATGGGATACAGAGCAGATGGACTCCTTCTTGGTGGTGTCTCCCACTTATGGAATGCCTTACATATTTCCTAATTCGGGAGAAAGTTAAATATGTAGTATTCCAGAGAGTTTTTGGGTGGCCATTATGGATTATTTGCTTTTAATGTAACTATTGTTTTAATCAGGGGTCCCCAAATGCTTCACCACCTAATAATAAAATTTCAGGTTGTTCATTGATTCCTCAAATATATATTATATGACAATAATTTAATAAATAGGAATAGCACTCAGACTTATATATTGCTTCACAGTGCTTTACAGCCCTCTCTAAACAGTTGAATCAGCATATTGCCCCAATCTAGGTCCTCATTTTACGGACCTCAGAGGGTTGCAAAGCTGAGTCAACTTTGAGCTGGTGAGGATTGAGCTTCCAAGCGCCAGAAATAGTCCACAGTACTGCATTCTAAATACCAGTTTAACTAATAGTACTACAAATAATAATTGGAAGCACCACTTGAACACTATCAGGACAGACAAAATTACCATCAGTCAATTGCAAAAAGCAGCTTTTTCCATTGTGGAACAATATCTTTAATATTATTAAACAATAGTACCTGCCTATCCCAAGTCCTCAGGAAGAGCTCCATAGGTATAGGCATAGATAAAAATGCCAAGTCCAGCCTAGACATCTGGCTGTGTGACAAACTATAATAATAAAAAGAACAATGGATAATCCCATTGACCCTTGGTGGTCAATATTGCCAAGCCCAGCTTCAAATATTGCATTTTGGAATTCTTGCAAATTCAGATTCTACTGCTGCTGCTGCTAACTTCCACATTTGGGCATTAATATCTTTAAACTGTAACCATCTTGAAAAATTCTCTAAAATCTCAGTAATAAATCCAATAAATAAGGAATTACCAATGGACATGACCAAGATATACATCTTTTATTGCATCTCCATCCTAGGAAGCATGACAGCATAATCCCCTGCAAAGAGAAGAGCTGCTAAATTTGGAACAGCCAAATTTGGATGAGAAGCGAAACGTCTTCAAAGAAAAACTAGAAAATCCAGTTGCCCAAAAAGAACCTTTGGAATTTCTAACCACTGTGCCACCACAACTTTATAAGTTAATATAAAGTCCAATTAAAAGTTCACAGTTTACTCAAGGTCAAAGAAATAACAATAGTCAGAATGTGAAAACCTAAACAGTATTTTGACAGACACTTGCATAAATAACTGAACTGCATAGAATAGCTCAAAATCAGTCCAAAATTCCAAGATCAGGTTAGGATTGTCAGCCATTCCAAACAGAATTTCACAGGTGGAATCCATACACATATGCAAAAGCTGAAGATCAACAATTGTTTCCATCAAAGGAATGTGGATCAGGGCTACTTCTTAAATCAGACTTCAATCAGCTGTTGCTAATCAAGAAATTTACTGCCTTCTTTGACAAGGAACAAATATTCATAAAACATTTTCATAGAATATTCATAATGTAATTCATACTATATCTCTGCTCTCCTTGCTACTTAATGGGTGTGAGACCTGGTAGGCTTTATACCATCCACATCTGACTGCTCTAACTGTCCAGGTAGTGTCTGTTTTTTGGTCAGCTTCATGTGATTCTTGATTTGGTAACTCCTGTGGCTCTCATTTCAGCAGCTGCTTCAGGTTCAGAGTCTGAGGACTGGCTCTAGGTTCTGACCCCTGGCCAAAAGGAGGTCTCTTTTTTATCTGCAGAGTTAGAGAAATAACAGCCTATGAGGATAGAGGTTTGGTAGGGGGTCCTCAATGATGTCATCCAGCCTCTGTGATAGTATGGTGATACTGACGGTAAACTTCTGAGCCAATCCTGATCTAGAAAACACTTTCTGCTATAATACTATTAAAATTACCTCATTGCACCACTGAGTGGCTTCGGGCCAAAAACTGGAGTGCCACAAACTTGGCTGCATTTCCAGAATGGACATATCCAATACTATCTGCATCTATTGAATACAGCTATACCACTAGTTGCTGCAATGTGTCTGGATCAATATATCCTTTTAGCTTCTGGTTACAACTGGTAGTCTTCAAAGCTCCCTCTTTCTTCAACTGCAGAAAGTCAGCATCAATTTGCCTTCCTTAATAGTCATATCTTAAGAAAGAAAAATAATCAGATAATTCTACCTCAGTTCACTTGTGTATCACTTTCATCAGCTTCCGGTATCATCTCCCATTTTGGTCCTGTAATCCACAATTGTTACATTATGCCCCGGCCTCCAAAAGATCTCTCCAATCAGAAGATCTGTCTAGCACAGTCACAATTGGATGTGCCAGTGTTGAATAGCATAAAAAGAAATGTGAGGAATTATTTAGTGGGTTTTGCCCAAGTCTGTGTCCTGTAAGTGACTTGCATTTTTCAATTAACACTTGGAAGAGAGGTTGCTTAGACAAGCTATTTCCTCCTCTACTCCTGCAAGCTGTGTGATAGCAAACTTCGAGTTTTAACCACAATCAGATAATTACTTCCCTCTTTTATCATAACAAGTGTCCAATGCCTGGTAGTCACTTAATCCTCATTAATATCTAACCTTCCCTTTCTGATACCCAAATGGAGGAACTTGGTAGGAGAAGGAGAATTAGCAGACTGCAGGGCTATAAAACTTGCCTGATCAAAGCAAAACCGCTTTGTGAGTCAAATTCTGGAGACCATCCTCCCATTTGGGCCCATCATAGCACATTGAGGAAGAGTTTCTGGGTGGTGTAAGTAATTAATGGAGACAATATACATAATTATGCTGTTTTTTTCACTCCTGGCACCTTTTTTTGTTTGATTTTTAGTAATTTTTATTAAAGATTATACAAACAAAAAATAATACCATCAACATAGTATATAAATATGTAAAAAGAAAAAATAGAAAAAGCGCAAAAGAAAAAGGAATATCCCTTCTTTCCCATCAAATGTAAATAACATGAACAATTTATCACTATCTTTTAATATAACTAATCATTTCTTCATCTCATATCTCAATTTTCTGTAAGTCAATTTTTAAAGTTTCATATCTCCTCCCTCTTAAATGAGCAAATGCCCATTAATGGTTATCTGAAATAACAAAAGTTATAAACAATGTCTAATATAGGCAGTTTGAATCCTTCCTCTTACATTTTTATTTCATCTTCTATTTAAAGAAACTGCTCCATCTCCTCTCTTCAAAGAAACAAAACTTTTGAAACAACATTATCTGTTCCTGATCAATAAAAATTCATTAAACATTACCAAAAATAACAACCAGTTTATTTTAGCCTTAATCAGATAAACAGATTTTATATTTTTTTCTCTTTCTCCAAACAATCTTTTCCTTCCAAATCACTGTTCATATTTTCACTGTCTTTTCTTATGAAATTACGGACAACTTCAACAAGCCCTTTTTGTAAATCCAATTGAAAGACATTATCCACATCACTCTTTGAGTTTAGTATTTGTGTATCATTTTTAATTGCTAAATCAATTGGTTTCATTTGTAAATGCAATAATTCATCTTCTCCCATCACCTTCTTAAAGGGTTTCATTTTAAAATCCGCATTCAAATCAATTTCAGTTTTATTCGGTGGAACTTGTTCCTCTTGGATCATCTAATTTTTCTATAAGAACAGATAACTTTAAAAGAATTCCAAACCTAAATCATAAACTTCAATTAAGAGCTCTACTGATTTACTTATTTACTTCTGGACCCTTTAGTGACCAACTATCAAATTCATCAGTTCCAGATGTAAACTTAACAAGTTTCCCATGAAGATACTTCTAATTCAAGTCCATCTGACCCCTAATCTATTTAAACTTTCTAAAATCAACACCGTAAACACCCTTTTGTATATAATAACACTATTAAATTAGAAGTGTAAGGTTTTGCATACAAACATACAACACATAAACATATACATATTTGCAAAATTTTACACTTTTAATTAAAACTCTTTTCTTAAAAGATTGAAGAAAACTCACACAGTGAATATGATCAGACTTGAAGACCCTCTATCTTTAAAAAGGAGCAGAACAAAAAGTAAAATCGAAAGTGATTCAGAAGAGGTTGAGTTTGTGAAGGCTTCATTGATGGCTATGAGCTTCATGGAATCCCAGAACTCCCAACTGTTTGCAAGCAAGAGCTCTCTTTTCTTCTAAGACATTTTGGTGGTCCAAATCCAGGATCTAGCTGCCATTTCCAGCTGTTGCTTGCTGACCATAGGATGTCAGTTTGCCATTTCTTCATTGGAAGTCTCCCCAGTTCTGGAGCTTCTAATATTATCATCCTTTGGTATCCATGGTGCAAATTCTAAACAATTAGATAATTCAAGAATTCCAGGAAACTGGTTAAATCAATTCCTGAATATCCTAAGATAGCTTTTCATTGGTGAATGTTTCATTCAGGTAGATAAATGCTTATTTTTTCTATATTCAGTTTTCTATGCCACCCAAGGTTCTCTCTAGAAATATCAGAATGACAGTTCCCAGAATTCATAACCAAGATGAGTCAATAGAAATTTGGCAGTTGTAGTTCTTGGAGTGCTTGAAGACCAGTCAATTGTATTACATCAACCAGTTCTATTGTATAAAATGTGTTATTTTGAGGTGCTGTTCATATTTATTATGTTCAGTATTTTACTTTATTATTGAAATGCACTCCTGTTGAAATCCATTTGAAGCAACTTCTCAACTCTCAGAAATAAGAGTGGGTTATTCACACAACTATTGAATCGAACTGCAGATGACACTTTGGTATTACTGACTGTTAGAAAAAGGCCATTTGATAAATTGGCCACTTAATAAGCTTTAGAAAGCTGAAATTTTGTCTTCCACTTGATGCATATTTGTGGGGGGAAAGAATCGCAGTGTATTTCATCCCTTTTTCATTCTTTCCTGTCTCAACTGGTTCTCAATGCAGATACATTTTATTAATAAATAAAATTGGTCAGAATTTTTTAAAAAGAGGAGAAAAGGAAACACAAAGCAGAGGAGAATTGGCATGGCTTAGAACAGGCCTGTCAAATTGGCGGCCTGCAGGCTGGATATATCGTGCAGGCCACACCTGCCCTGGCTCCGCAAAGGCAAAAAAGTTGCGATACATTACGATCTGGCCAGTGACACCATCAAGTTTGACACCCTTGGCTTAGAGCGAATATTAGGACTGCAACAGTCTTGAGCTGTTCTTGATAATGGGAAATGTGCTTCTTGATTAGCATAATTGTAGAGGAAAATAAAGCTGCCTTGTGCTTCATACAGTGGCTGGGTCTCAATTGCCATCAACCTCCTTTGAGATACTCATCATTTCTGGTGATTCTGGTGGACCTATCAGCTATAAATATATAAGGGCTATACAAGCTATAAATATATAAGGGCTATACAAATCAGCTATAAATATATATAAGGGCTATACAAATCAATCAAATAAATGAAATAATTTGTGACTGCATTCTTCTAGTTTGTTTGATTTCCCCATTTAGCTTCCTAAATCTGAGATTTCCTAATAGTCTCTCTCCCAATACTAATCAGGTGTGGCTTTGCTTTTCAAAATCAGCCAAGATATCTACTAATTGGATGCAAAACTATAGACTTTTCAATTGCATCTGTTACTAAGCTATCCCTTTTTAATATTTTTTATCAGCTTTGTAATTCATCTTTGCCTTTGCTGACTCTGACCTTAAGAAACTTCATAGAATGGTGAACATACTGGTTATTCCTATGCTTAAAAAAATCTATACAAAAGGTAAGTTATAGATGCACAAAGCATACAGAACAATTTTATACCACCCTTTTGTTTTCAAATATCAAGTCTTGCTACAACACACGATGATGCCAAGCTCAGCACAGTACTGCTCGAAATATGTCAGATGATAGCCTGTGCTATAAATTAGATTTAATGAGCAATTAATTAACCACCTTAGTGCTTTGTACTGATATAGTCTTCCAGACACTGTACTAACCTTTTATGCTATCCATACCCATTTAAATCCCAACCCTTTCTTTTAGATTCTCACTTTTTTGTCTTTATGGATCCTTTAGAGCATCTAGTTTTTCATAATATTCTAGATTTTTGTTTTTATCCTTGATGCATCTTTTATGCTTTTTTATGACCGTATCCTACCTATCTTATGTTGGGCTACCACCATATTAAAGAGTTCATTTTATTTGAAAAAATCATATAGCAGGAGGACAAGGCATTTGCTATATAATATACCAGATATATTCAGGCACAGTGAATTTATTATAGAGGATCCTCATGATCCGAATGGCCATTTAACAACTGTTTGAAGTTACTAATGTGCCCCAAAAGTATACTTACAACAAGGGTTCAAAATTGCGACCACAAGAGGCCCCTGCAGTCATGGGACCTGGATTCAATCACTCCTGAAGCAGTGGCCGTTTTTTGTCCCATGACTGTTCTTTGTTGCCCAGTTCCAACAGGCAATTTATGAGGTCCATATGGTGCATGTTTTTCCCTGTTCATATGACAGTCAAGTTCCAGCAGGCATCACTTTTTTTCCTCCTCATTGCTCCCAGGTGGAGGTTTAGAGGACTGAATCTTGCATTGCTGCCTTGTGGCTTCTTTTGTTGTTGTTGCCTTGAGGACTGGAGTACTGTTAGTTGCCTTTGTAAGTACCATATATTTTTCTTTTTCATTATAGTACTGTTTGTTTGCCAGTTCTTTATAAACTGCCATGCTTGTTTGTAAGTACTTTACAAAGATAGGGTGTTTTTCATTACTGTGTTTGTTTGTGTTTGCTTTGGGATTGCTTGCAGCACTACTAGCCAGCATCTACAGAAAGGAGATTTAATACTGTAAAATTACTTTTGCATTATACTGCACTGTTTGTTTGCATAAAAGTCTGTAGAGATTATCAGTCACCCAGGTCATGGTCATCCCAAAGGTGCTTTTTCAGGGAGCAACTGGACTTTGTTTTTTCTGGACAAGAAAGCCCAGTTGCCTCCTGAAAAAGCACCTGTGGGGCTGTTTATTTGCATGTAGTTTGAAATTGCTTGCAGAAAGATCCTTGCATTCTACTGTGCTGTGTTTATTTGCTTTTGCTTTGGGAATTAGTGTATTACTGTAGATTGCTTGTAGAACAGTTGATGGGCGGATGGCAGTGGTTCCCTCCAGAAGCTCTACCTGGAGATCTGCAAATTCACACACATGCACAAATTAAAGTCTGAGCATTGTTTGGAGGCAGAGAGCTGCCTCGCCTTGCCAGTACAGCTGATGTGTGGTTGGCAACATTCCTTCCACAGGCTCCAGCTGGAGACCTCTGCAAATTCTCTAGCTTCTCAGTTCATTTAATGATGGCAGAGGTCATTTAACAAACTGAAGCAAACAGCAAGCCCCGTTGATTTGCTTAATGAGTGTGATAAAAAAATGTCATAAAAATTAGTGTAATTCATTTTATAAAGTTTTTGACTTACAACCTTAATGGGCAGGCCCCATTAAGATTGTACTTCAAGGACTAACTGTACAGTCTATCTCCTGTTGTTGGACTAAAAACAGCCCTTCTGCTCTTGTATTTTCTTGTTTTGTTTTTAAAATCCATAGCAAGAAACTGATTTATATAGGTAGTTTTCAACAGCCATTCAATTAGTGACTATTATAGTCACTGTTATAATGAAGGTGAAAAATGTGACTTATGACCAGTTCTCATATTTAGGACTGTTGCAGTGTCCCCATGGTAACATGATCAAAATTTGGGCTTTTGGCCTGTACATTTATGATTGTTACAGTGTCCTTGGGGCAAGTAATTGACATTTATGATTTTTCGATCTGTCTTCTAACAAGTGAAGTCAATTGGAGAAGCCAAATTTGTTTAACCACCATATGATTCATTTAGCGATTTGCTTACCAACAGCAACCAAAAGGTAATAAAATTGGGCACGTCTCATTTAATGTCTGCCTCACTTAGCAACCAAACTGCTTGTAAGTCAAGGCCTGGGGGTACTTTATTGCTTAAATTAACTGTTGCATTATCACAGAGCCTAAAGCCAATAGTCAAAAGCAGCAGAATGGCTGTGTCCCTACAGTGGAAGGTGGGATATCAATAGCCCTATGGAATCTGCCATCCTTCCACTACATTCCACTACATGCATGGGAGAGCTCCCTGTCCTGTTTTCTTGGCAATTACAATGTAAGTACATCCAGTTTGGTGGAGTGGCTAAGGCATAAGGCTAGAAAATAAGATGCCATGAGTTCAGCCTTATGCGTGAAGCCAGTTGGGTGATCTTGAGCCAATCATTCTGTTCGCTGTAGGAAAGAGGCAATGGAAAACCACTCCCAAAATCTTATCAAGAACAGACAGACACTAGGAGTCAATACTGACTTAAAGGCATGTACATGTATATACACACAAACACGTAAGAAATGAATCAATTCTAGTATGTCACCTGGTTAGAAGATTCACTCCCTGCTACCCTTGGGAGATAGCTCAGTATCACAAGAGACACGGAAAATTTCAAAACTTTTGTAAAAGATAAAAGTTTTTTTAAAGTTAAACTTGTTAAACTTTAAATTTAACCAGTGGTGACAACATCACTGGTGAAAGGTAAATAATACAGAATTGCTCAAAAAATGGACAGCGAAGTTAAAAAAGATAAAATAAAAATGCAATTCTCAACTTAGAATATAAGAATACAGAGAGAGTCTAAGAAAAAAATACAATTCCAAGTTTTCTAAAAATAAAATCATGAACATGAAATATGCAATATCGGTTGAAAGCACATACTATTAGTCCCTGTTGAAAAAGAAAATAGAAACAATTATTTTACTAACACAGAGAAAAATGAAAGAAAAAAATGGAAATATTAGCTAGATTAGTTTTCCAAATAGCATTTTTTTTGAAGCAGAATTTTATATGCTCCATTTACATGGACCTCCTCTAGGTTTTGGAGAAATTCCATTTTAATCAGCTGCTGGGGAGAACAATGAACCGAACTCTTCCAAAGACTCAATCCATAGACTTCTGCCTTTGTTTTTTAAAAGAGTAAACTTACTTTTCCTATCTCCAACACAGGGAGGAGCTGGGCAATCTGACTTTGCAAATGACCAAGAGCGGCAACCACTTAAGGACGTGAATTTTCTCTGCAGACAAGTGGATGTTATATTGGGAATGTCTGTTGGCAAAGAAATGATATTCACAACTTGCTAAGAAGATTCCAGAAAGAATGTTTGCTGACCAAAATGCTGTATAAACTTTTGGAGAAAAGTCATAATTATTTTTGTTCATTTAATTTCAGGAAAAAATGCATAGCTTTCATTAAATCAGGTAAGACCTAGGAAAATACTTCCCCCACTCCCCAGTGGCATTTTTCTCATAACCCAGTGACAATCAAATAGTCATGTTACAAGTTTGATTATGGGCGCAACTAAAGGTAAAAAACTGGGGATAAGCAGTATGAGTAGACTTTCTGTAATTTTCTTCCGCTCAGGAAACTTTTCCTGTTTTCACTGAGCCTTATTGTTAAAAGTATATATTGTAATTTAAGTATGTTCATGATGTCTTATGTTCATAAACAGGTAATGAAAAACATAATTATACTTAGTCGCAATCTACACATTTATTTTCTGCAAATTTATTTATTAGATTTTTATCCTGCCTCTATTATTTTATAAATACCTTAAGGTGATGAAGATACATAATACACCTTCCTCATCCTATTTTCCTCACAATAACAAACTTTGAGTGTTGTTGGGCTGAGAGAAAATTACTGGCCAAAAGTCACCCAGCCAACTTTCATGCCTAAGTGGGCAGAGCTCACACTCTCCCAGTTTCTAGATCAACATTTAATCACTACATTAAGCTAAGATTTTTAAAGGGTAGAACAGATGTAATGATAGAAAGATGTCTTGACCCAGGAGATTCTGCTAAATGCAGTCATTGCAATGTGAATAGCTGGACTATCAATAAAGCTCCTGGGCAAACCATTTTCATATATCCCCATCTCAACATTGGTTATCAGTTAAAAGGTTAAGGCAGTGGTGAGACTCAGCCGGTTCAGGTATGGGGCGCTGAAAGGCAAAATGGGGCGCTGAAAGGCAATGTGTCCCTCCCCCATGACCCATTTTTGTTCCCAGGGGGTGCAGGAGGCTGAGTGCTACCTGTCACACACCCTGGCCACACTCACCCAGTTGATCATTAGAGCAGAAAACCAGTTGTTAAATTATTTGAATCCCACCACTGGGTTAAGGAACTAGCGGCTACATTTGAGGGACCCAATATTCTGGGCCTCACGGTTTGCATGTATAGGCTCTTCTCTGAAACAAATGATTTCAGCAGTGACTTGGGGCAGCTTCTCAGGGACAGAACAGAGCTTACAAGTTATGACATAGGGCATTTTGATCCTATGGATATCAAAACTCCATAGGATCAGAAGATTTTGCTGCCATCTAGTGGTAACTATGATAAGTAAGCATACACTCGGCCAGATCCTGTCCCTTATCAATACCCATCATCATTCCATAAGTCAACTCTTCTCTCCTTATTTCATGGCTATTAATATCAATAGTCCTATGGAAGGGATCCTTGTAATCTGTATTACTTTTTCAAACAAATATTTATTTACTTTTCTTTACAACAGCCACTTTGGGAGAATTGCTGGATTATAAGTAATTACAATAAGTAAATATTCCCCTGATGCAATTCATAAAGCTATAAAATGGAAGAGGCTCATTGAGTTCTTACTGGCCTCTTCTGAATGATTCTTGCTAGTGAAGCAACTTATCATGATTGTCAACATAAGCAGTGAAGTTTATTTTGTGGTTTAGTGAGCAATATGCAATGTGGATGGAGAAAATAACTTCACTTTTCATGGTAACTGTATATGAACAAGCTGGCTCTATTGAAGACCTTGAGATTCAGATAGTTTGAATAGAGCAAAACAATGTGGTGTTCCAGATTGAAATTTCCACTGGGGAGGAGTTTGAGTAGGATAATTTATTTAGCCTCTCTTCCATGAAAATGGTCAGCTCTGCATTGACAACCAGTACCTACCTAAGGGAGCAGGTTCTTGCTGTCCTGGAAGGAAGCAAACTAATCATTACTCAATTTGTTGTTGCCATGCTTTAGATACGATTTGTTTGTTTGTTTTCGCTTGTGGATTTTTTCTGCCTATTTGCCCCAACAATTTGGTTACAATTTTCCTACCATATACCTTAACCTGATCCGATTATCAAGTATATCCTCCTCTGCCAAGTTGCTGCTATTGATTGCTTGTCTCTTCCTTTAGACTCAAACCGTGTTTTCAGACAGAAAAGGTAAATCACCAGGTAGTGATTCTTTCACTATTATTTACAGAAGAGGAGGAAGGAGGCAGTCGAAGACCATATAATTGTCATCAAAACATATGGCTTCACCAACTATCAAATTATTTCAATAAATGAAAAACACAAAGGCTATGGTTTATTACCACTTAGTGTGGAAGAAAATAATAATAATGCTTTGGAATATTTAATCTTAAACATGCTTCACTGAAAATAAAGCTCATAAAACCCAACACATTTGACATTTCCCTTGCTGCTAAGTAATAACCCTAACTTTTCTCCTTTTCTCTTTTGAATTGAGGGAGCAAAGCATCTTGTAAAACATTATCATGGAGCAAATTAGAGGCAGAATGGATCAGTGCCTCTCCAGATGTTGTCAAACTATAACTCCTAGTATGCAACAAGTTAGTTCAAGGTATGTATAAAAATAATACAAGGGATTTGTTGGTTTCAGTTTAAGGAGATGTTAAACCCTGCTTGTAAACACTATTGAGAGCTATGTTATGCAAACTCAGCCAGCATTGGTGATTCAATAAACCATAATTAAGCTGACCGTAACATAATATGAATGTGAACATATTTCATGTTATTATATGCATCATATATAAAGAAAGAGATGGAAGCAATGAGATTTAGTTACGCAGCACATATAGCAGAATATATTCTGGAAGGTACCTAAGGTATGTTTCTTGCAGAGGCACGTGGCTTGCAAATTGCTCTGCAATCCTTAATAATACTCTGAGTACACAGCTTTTAAAATAAATGTTGCTTTTATAAACATGCTTCTCTTTCTTTCTTTGGCATCTGCAAAGTAGTAGCTGTCTCCAGCTTGCACCATTCATGCCTTCATTCATTTATCACCTGTCCTTCCATTATGGCATATTTTTTCCTTGTCTTCATTTGTTGCTGTGGCGGCCGCGGTAGTTGTTGTGCTTTCATTATTTCTTGCCACTTGTCATACTAGATAGATCATCCTTTTCTTCAACTACCATTCTTTTTGGCCAATTATCCTGCTCTGGATGGAAAGAAAACTTTCCAATAAAAGCCTTCAGACTACTTCCAGTCATCTTCTGCTTCTCCTTTGTGGAAAGCAAATTGCCCAGATAAATCCGAAGATTAATTTCTCTTTCTGTGGTGGAAAGCAGATTTGAATAAATCAGGGAGGCTTTTGACAAGTACAGTATAGTATGCATGAGTGAGCAAGCACATGTTCGTTGTGTTCCTTGGCCCTGTGGACAGTGACTGAGTTAGTGGTATCTTTAAAAAAAAAAGGAAATAATTTCACATACCATTAGGGCTGTTGGGAAGCAGCAGGATCAAATTTTAATGAATGCAGGATCAAACATATCTTCAAGGCAACTAGCCACTGAAAACAAGAGACAGGCTCACCAGGGAGCTGAGGATAAAGATGCTTCTAACAAGAAACAAGAAACAGACTCTGAGGCATAAGAGTTGATTCCTCAGAATTACACATTTTAAAGTCTAATTTTCATTTCTCTCAAAAAATAATCTTCAGTGTCCACAACCCATAGGTGTATCTAAAAGTTTCATCTGAATCACAGCCAATTAAAATCCCCAGATCATATTAAGCATGATAAAAATAAAGAACCCAAATTGCTCATGGGTCAATTTAACAAAGCCAGTTTCATCACTTGCCATGCCTGCAGGCAATACGTTCTAAACATTTTAATCTTAGCATCTGCAATGCAAAGTTCCACAGCTGGAAATGCTGACCTTGATGGTTTAATAAGATGTTTGCTCACTGTGCTCACCTCCCTTTTCATCAGTGCTTGTGGCTTGGGCTCAGCAGGATTAATTCAAATGTGTAGGGAAGGAGGGGTTCAAAGCACCCATGCTTTAAATAAACAGTAACTCAATCAATCCTGCCATCCACTCAGCATAGACTACTTCAACATACAGATTGAAAGAATAGCTATACCTACCGGTATGCTAAATTGCATTGTTAATGGGTTTAGTCCATAAACTAAATCTATATCTTCCTCAAGGTTGTGTTAATACAGAATGCCCTGACCATAATCAGTAGATATGACATGACTTAATCAATCAAACATGGGTCTATATACCTTGTCTGATCCAGAAGTCTAGCTAGTTATGATTAAGCAAATAACCTGTTAGAAAACAAATATGCTTGTATATCAAACCACCACCACCCACCCCCTTTTCTCTTTTGAGAAAAAATTGTCAGAAGATGTCTGATATATTAGCTGGAGAGGATGGAACAAGCAAATTATGTCAGCTAAAGTTAATACATATCATGCACCAACAGTACTGATATGCTTCTTACTCTTAATACTAAATTATATTCAGCAAATTTGCAAACATGCCCAACTGAGATTTGAACCTCGATTCAAGACCAGTGTTTGAATCTGGCTTTGTGCAATGTGTAAATCCAGTGATTGATTCTTTAATGCGAATTTCTATCTCTCGAATGAAAACAATGGTTTTCTGAATGAATCAATTGCTAATTTTTTTGCTATTTTCTTGCTTTAATATTGATAGAGCCAGTTTGTGAAAATGGATTTTATAGTAGATAAATATTGGTTGCCTTCACACATGATAAGGCAAGCCAATAACTGATAATATGCTTTGGCCATGTGTTTCTTAAACACTGCTGTAGTGGGTAAAAAAAAAAGAATACAATGTCACTATGATACAAGATTAATTTCAGATCATGTTATATAATTACATTATTAAAATTAAAAGTTATTTTACTTAACAAAAGAGAAAAAAAAGGAAAGTTGAGCTGTCCAAATTTCTAATCAGCTTTTAAAATGAAACTCTTACTGCTAAATGCTTGTTGAAATACAGAAAGCAACCTCTAGAAAATATTAAAATTGATAAAAAATGGGAATCCTTCCAAATTCATTGCAATCTATGTTTAATTTAAAAAGTGTGCAATTTCTATTTCCCATATCTTTCTGTTATTTTCGGAGCCACTGACATAAATTTCAAGTGAACTCTAAAAAAATTATTTTCAAATCATGCCCATATCTCTGTAATTACAAGGATAAAGCAATAGTTGTCTTCTCCCAAACTATCTTTTAACCTTTCCATTCTATTTTTTCCTAGTAGATTCTCTTTCAAATCTTAACCAGATCTGACCCTGCTTAGCCTTTGGGGATCAAAGCCACATTTATGACCCGAGACAGCAACATCTATAAAAACATATTAGATGAACTCAGAACAATATTCCCTAAATTTTGTTGGCTGGTAGGCACATTTGGAATTTTGAAAATATGTGTGGGCTACTTTATGCAAAATAATTCCTCTGAGATATGTGTGTGTGTGTGTGTGTGTGTGTGTGTGTGTGTGTGTGTGTGTGTGTGTGTGTGTATACTTCCACACAAACATATTAATTACAATATTTGTAGATTGACTAATCAATCTGTAAAATGTCTGGGTTAATGAAACAAAACTAAAATAGAAAATAACAATATATTAAAAATAACAATATATTTGGGCTAAAGCCTAAAGAGATGTTGGAATAATAGTTCTTATCACCTTGTGAAATGTAACAAGTCAGGAGACATAAAGTATTCCTGGGGGAAGCATGTTCTAGACCAAAGGTCTTCAAACTTGGCAGCTTTACTTGGCAGCAGAACTGGCTGGAGAATTCTGGGAACTGAAGTCCACAAGTCTTAAACCTGCCAAGTTTGAAGATCTCTGGTCTAGACCATGACTATGGTAACATAAAAAGGTCTATTCTATTGCCTAGTCCTAGCACACTGCTTGCTTTGACTTTTTCCTATGGGGATGAGTACACTTCCAAACAAAGCACTGGAACGCAACTGTCTTTATCATTTTTATTTTCTAAGAAAACATGCAGAATCTACTTGAGACTTAGAATCAAGTCTCCTACTTCACCTGCTTCTTGGAAGTAGGTGAAGCTGAAGCTTTGCAGAATTCCAGCATTTCATTCTTATTTAATTAGAAACTCAGGTGGGGCAGGGAATCTGGCAGATACTAAACTAGGTAAATGCGGGCACATTAGCACTCCCAGACACCACAGCAGGACTCTAAAACAGCCACAGCTGATTATGAATTGTTGTGTATTGTTCAGTATGCTGAATAAAATTAGTTAACTATGTTATTTTTAGCAAGACAAAATTCAGAAAGATCAAACTTGTTATCTAAATGTAATCTTTGTGTTGCCTTATGACAAGATAAGCTCAGTTAATTTAAAATGTACCATTTTACCTAGGTCATATATAGTTCTTTAAACAGAATCGAACAGTTAGATATAATTGAGTATAGAAATCCAGAGTTTCTATCATATTGGCTTTTTGAAACAAGAACTTACACAAAAGTTTGTTTCTAGATTCCAACCCTCCCCCCAATTCTAGATTACAAAAACCTCAAAAGAGCACCTAATCGTGGTTAACAAATTGTAAGTGGTGGCAGTGTCATAAGACTATGAACCTTTTGCAGTGGCTCAGCATATTCATGCAAACAGAAACAGATTTATCATTTTAGTTAACAGTTGGCTAGGCTTTGCCTCTTAGCAGTCTATACTGGTATAGCAGTCATTAGATACATTATTGTTTCATCAAAGGCCACATTAGATATGATACTATGCAAGTGATGGCTAACCTTTTTGCTGTTGCATGCCAAAAACAGGAGCGCGGGGGGTGTCATGCACATGTGTGCCCACCCCATAATTCAATGCCCCCCCCCGCACTTTTGGCATGCGATGGCATGGTGGGCATAGTAGGCCTGTTTTTCACCCTCCCCAGGCTCCAGAGGCTTTCTAGGAGCCTGGGGAGGGTGAAAACGGTCTTCCCCTCCCTCTCAGAGGCCCTCCAGAGCCTGTTTCCTGACTTCCGGTGGGCCCAGAAGACCCAAAAATCAGATGGCTGGCATGTGCATGAGCTAAGGCAACACTCACATGCCCAAAGATATGGCTCTGCGTGCCACCTGTGGCACGCATGCCATAGGTTTGCCATCATGGCAACCTAATAAGGTGATAAGAAATCTAACTATACAACAATTCATTTAATGACCATTTAAAGCTATAACAGCACTTAAAAAATGACATTTTTCACACTTACAACCATTACCACATCCCCATGGTCATGTGATCAAAATTCAGATGCTTGGCAACCCACTCATATTTGTAACAGTTTCAGTGTTTTGGGGTCTTTTTCAACCTTCTGACAAGCAAAGTTAATGGGGAAGCCAGATTCACTTAACAACTATAACACTAATTTAACAAGTGCAATTATTCACTTAGTAACTATGGCAAGAAAGGTCTAAAATGGGGCAAAATTCACTTAACAGATATCTTGCTTAGTAACAGCAATTTTGGGCTCAATTATGGTCATAGGTCGAGTACTACCTATATGTCTGGGACAATCATATTAGGACTACAGTAACAGAATTAGCTTTTCTCCATGTAGAACCTCTCACAATTTAAGGTATTCCTCGAAGAGCTACTTTTCCCAAGGATGAAAATGGGATTTAAAAACTTGATTTTAAAAAAACCATTTAGATGCAACAAAACTTTTATTCAATTTCCGGCAGATAAGATTGGGAACAATTCCATTCTGAAATCCTGAAGATCAGCTACAGCTCTGCAAATGTTGAAGAACTTTTACTCCCAGCAAATCCTCTCATTGTAGTTGACAGTAACGGATACTGAGAATCAGCAAAATCTGAGAGATTAGAGTTTGCCTAACCATTGCAAATAAGAGTAAACAGAATGTTCCCCAAATGGGTCATTCTGACATTGAATCTTTCCCTAAACACTCAGAACGCCCATTGCCCAATGTCATAGGATTGTCTAGATTGCAATTCCTGTAACTGATATTTCAGAGAACACCTATGTCCTTGACATGTCTGGATTGGATCTGACATTAGCATGGGATGTCATTGAAATAAACTACAGCTAATCCAAGATATGGCTTATTGGATAATCACTTGTGCAACATATGAAAGTTAAAAAACAGGTGGGATCTTTTAGGCATATGGCTTACATTGCACCTCTTTTTAGAAATTAAGCAGTAGGATGGGGAGGAAAGTGTATCTAAAATGAAAAAGTCTTCTGAAAGCTGTTTTTGAATATAGCAAAACATTCCTTTTTAAAATTACCTTCAGAAAATAATCTGCAAAAATTTCCCAGTGGCATAAGAAGAGGTGAATCAAATTGAGCTTCCATTGTCTATTTTGACTGTTGCATAGATAAAAGTCCTATCAAGTCTCTCCAGTGAAAGCAGTGTGGTTTTGTTTGGATTTTTTTTCCTGTTTTGCTAAAACAAAGATTAGCAAATAGAGGAAATAATTAAATAACTATAGTTTTTGTATTGCCTTGATCATCAGGAGCTTATATGAGTTTTTAATTAGTGCTGCATTTTCAATAAGACTATCTGTACGTGTTACTGATTCTTTCCTGGATAACAGGGAGATAATTGCAAGAAATCTTTTTGAGTTCTTTTTTTTTTTTTTGGTCAGTAAAGAAAGGGCTGATATATTTAATCATGATGTAGAACTGCTGGCAGCTTTCTTGCAGCCCAGCCTTCATCTAATTACATTTCTACGTTTTTAGCAAATTGAAAGGGAAAAATGGAGAAAGAAAATAATTAAAAACTGAAGAGAAAGTGAATATTAAGAAGGAGATGTTAAAAACCCATGCATGCTATAGCTTTCAAGGACATTGATTTAGAAATAAATTTAAGGACACAAAAAGCTGTCAAAATGCTTTAACTGGAGACCTGTCAAAGTTCACAAAGTTTGCTGCGATTTTTCAAACCAACTACAGTATATGCCTATTGCTTAGATGATCATTTACAAATGCCAGTCACAGGATAGGAAGTAGAAGATTTTGTTGGCTCCCATGTGGACACCAATTGTCCACAGCAGTTTCTCAAAAGTACTTCCAGTCTTGTCACCTGACATTCAGCAGCTGCTCCACTGATCATTTCTTGATTGTCTGTGTTTATAATGATTCATTGCTGCGTGTTTAGAGAGGTGGATAGTACCTGTTTTGAGATTTTTTTTTCTTTAACTAAAAATTCCATAGCCTGAAAAAAAAATTGAAAATTCCAATACAGTATGGAAAACGTGCAATCTCCTGTGCACTGTTTGGAGAGTCCAAGCATGGGTTAATTTCAGTCTGTTATGACGTCACTGAGTTGGATTTTCTTTGGCCACGCCTTCCTCCTCTGGCGAGCCTCAGTTTTTTTCAACTCAGTCTGAATGAAAGACTTGTTTGAGTTGGTTCCTATAAATAAATTAAATAAAAATTAGTTCTATTAGGGAACTTGATTATTTTAAAATTCCTTTCAAATTAATGTAATTAGAGCCTCTAAATTGCATTGAGAGTGGCAAAAACGGAGCACAGAGAGTGATTAGTGCTGCAGACCCTGCAAACAGCAATTCGATCGCTGTGGCGGCCGCCATTACTGCATGGCACAGATTGCGCTGGGATTCATCCCTGGCCATCTGGAAGGCATCATGGGCACTAGGGAAGTCCGAGGCTTCAGTTTTCCTGCACTATGAGAGCTGCTGGCGAGCAGCAGGCAGGAGGGAAGCATGCTGATCATGGGGCCAGTTGCCGCCATTTTGTGGGCGGTGGCCATTTTGTAGCAGCACACAACATAGCAATTTCTGGAAAAATTGACCAGTTGGGCAGTATTGGGAGCAAGAGACCTTCGGAGGCCTGACCATCTCAGAAAATCATGGCATTGCAAGTAAAAACCGTTTCGTCGGTTTATAAAGCGTTATTTTTAGTGATTGGTTGCCATGTTGCTGGCAGCAAGCCCTGCTAACACCTGAGGTGTCTGGTCATTGCTGCTGCTACTTGTAATCATAGCCAGCAAACCATTTCACTGGTTTGGGCGTGATTTGAACTCTGATCTGTGCAGTGAGTAAATCTTTCAGCTTTTATTCTCTTGGGGGTTCTAAAGCCTGCTTTCAAGGTTAGATATGACTAATAGCAGTGATTCTGAAGATTCTCAATATCAGGCTGATTGTCCTGTCCTTTAAAAGCCCAGATTAAGATCTAGCAAAGCTTCTGTTACCACTCAAGCCAAATCTTCCAAATCCTCAACTGTGGCTGCTGAGAAAGATGCACTGAGGAGGCAAAAAGCCTTAGAAAAGCATTTTGCAAAGGCTCAGCAACAAGCTGCAACTTCTAAATCCTGTGAAGGGTCTAAAGATATGGGTGAGACTTCTAATCCTGTATCTTCAGGAACTGCAAGAAATTCAGAAGGATCAGCCTAACTGGTCTCACACTATACCTATGGGATTACATGGCTTTCAGGCAGTTCCCTTTCAGGAAGATTTTATTCCTGACCTGCCTCAGCCCCCCTCTGGTTCTTCTCAGGTGCCTGACAGGCAGCGTTGTGTGTCATCAGCCACATTTACACCCACAGCACCCCCTAGAGGTGACTCAGTAACCCTTATCCTCAGACTTACGTTTTGCCATTGTTCAGACCATTACCCAAGGTATTGATGAGGCCCTTACATAAAGGGCAATTTTGGCTTCTTTTCATCCAGAGCCTTCCAGATCAGATCCTATGCATCAACATTCACATAGGCCCAGAGAATATAGGGCGGGGTCACACCATGCATCTCCATCAGTTCACAGTGAGGCTTCGCTGGAAGAAGAGGAGGAATTAGGTGACTTTGAAATGTCTGGAGATGAAGGGCTTGCCCAGGACAAGTCTACTTATTCTGGTTTATTTCGTCCCCATCTCTTCAAGACACTACTACTCAAAGCAAAAATGACTGCTAATATGGGTCAGATAGAAAGATCCACCAAGGAGGCTAGGGAATCTCAAGATCTTTGTGTCAGTCTCTTTACAGAGCAAGTTGCTACGCAGGAAATTATTCCTTCCCCAGAATTCTTTGTAGATGTAATTCAGAGGCAATGGGCTCAACCTCTTTCGATCCCTGCACCTAGTGGCATGGACAAAAAGATTTATACTGTGGAGAAGGAACTGGAGGAGCTTGGTCAGATTCCCACAATTGATTCTTCCTTGGCTAATTTGGCTTCAACTGCAATTCTCTCTTCTGATAATGCTGAAGGACTGAAGACTGAAGATAAGAAGGCGGATTTGGCTGTGCACAAAACTCATCAGCCAGCGGCTTGGGCAGTTAGGACCACCACAGCAGCTTCATTCATGTCTAGAACGTCTCTTTTATGGCTAAAACAGATGCAGGCCAGGATCTCTCCAGAGGATGTACGTCTACAATAGGACATCAGCAAACTGATAGCTGCAACTGAGTACACAGCTGATGCTACTATTGCTGCTGCAAAGTTTGCCTCTAGAGCCCTTGCGTCTAATGTTGCATCCAGACATTTATTATGGCTGCGCCAGAGGCAAGCGGATACAAAGTCCAAGTGGCGCTTGGCTGCAGCACCCTTTAAGGGAATCCAGCTGTTTGGAGAAGCTCTAGATCACATCCTAGAGGAAGGCAAAGATAAGAGGAAGGTTCTCCCTCAGCAGACTAGGAGAACTGATAGATGATCTACCCCTTATTACCTTAGGCAGTTCTTTTGGACTCCAGAGGCAGGATTCCCCACCTCCCAGTATCACAGGCAATGCTTCCCTAGGGGGGACAGAGCACAAGATAGATCAGGATTTCGAGATAGATCTCGACAATCGCAATCAAGGCGGCTTTACAGGGGTTCAGGGGGATGCTCCTACCGCTGTTCCAAATGACTCATGGGCTCAAATCCCAATTGGCAGCATACTACAGAGGTTTGCCGACCAGTGACAAGACACCACCATGGACGAGTGGGTCTTACAAACAATTACCCTAGGTCTGACCTTAGACTTTTGCTCCAGACCCCTCTTCAATTTCTTCAGTGCCCTGTTCCCAGGGAACCCATCAAAAAGGCCATGGTGGAGACCGAGATTTAACACCTGCTGGATATCTCGGCCATCAAACCGGTATCAATTGGGCAAAGGAGTTTGGGTTTTTACTCAGTACTCTTTCTGGTTCCCAAGAGTTCAGGCGGTCAAAGAGCTATACTGAATCTCAAAGATCTCAATGTTCACATAAATTACAAGAAATTCAAAATGCAATCTCTTCATTCAATTCTGAGTTGCCTCCGACAGGGAGATTATCTAACATCGACAGATCTCAAGGAGGCATACCTTCATGTCCCCATAAGGGAGTCTCACAGGAGGTTTCTCAGATTTGCATTTGTAGGACACTTCCCTTTGGCCTCTCCTCAGCCCCACGTACCTTCACCAAATTGCTGGATGCGATAGCATCACTACCATCCTTGTGTCTAGGAAACCATCTACAACCAGGATTTACAATGCTACCTGGGCTTCCTTCAGTCGATGGTGCGCCACAGTAAGTCTAGTTCCTACCTCCGACACAGTCTCCCGCTGTAGGAACAGTCCTACTGTTCCTACAGCGGGGCCTGATGAAGAAATTACCGACCAATATGCTCAGGCGCCAAGTAGCAGCATTGGCTACAATCTTGCCAGGCGAAGGACCTATTCCTCTCTCTCACCACCTTAAGGTTCGTAGCTTTCTGAAGGGTACGGCCAACTTATTGCCACCAATTGTACATAGGTACCCGACCTGGGACCTATCCTTGGTTTTACAAGAACTCACCTTGTCTCCTTTTGAACCTCTGCGGACTACCACACTTAGACTGTTTACATTTTAAGATTGTGTTCTTAGTTGCGAGCATGTCTGCACACTGAATATCGGAGTTAGCTGCACTTTCAGTGCGCCAGGATTTATGCATTTTTCACACGGACAGAGTTATTCTTCGATTGGACCCTACATTTGTGCCAAAAATAAATTCCTGGTTCCACAAGGCACAGGAGGTTATTCTGCCAGACTTTTGCCCCAATCCACAACATCCGAAGGAAAAGCGCTGGCATACGTTGGATGTACTCCATGCCTTGAAGAGGTACATTAAGTGCACCGCATCATTTCGAAGGACAGAGGCTTTATTCGTGTCTTTCTAGCCCACCTCGATGGGGAAGAAGGTATCTCCATCCACCATTGGACATTGGCTCAAGGCACGCATTGCCTTAGCGTATGAACAACAAGCTCGTCCTGTACCATGACACATCATGGCACACTCTATTCGCAGTGCAGCACCACAGAAGCCTGGGCTACACAAGCATCCATTTTGGAGATTTGCAGGGCGGCCAGTTGGGCTACCCCTTCTGCGTTCGTGAGGTACTACAAGTTGGATCAGTATGCTTCAGCTGAAGCAGCATTTGGGAGATGTGTTTTACAGAGAGTACTGCCGGCCGAAGGGATTCTGGACCGACCTGCTTCCCTCCCAACATCACTTTAGCTTGGGTATATCCATGCTTGGACTCTCCAAGCAGTGCACAGGACATTGAACGTTGGACTTACTGTGAATGTTCCATCTATGTGTACTGCAGGAGAGTCCAATCCCACCCTGGCTTGTACAGGTCCAGGGTCCAGGAGTGGTCGGTTCTTCGGATGTACCGGTTTCGTTGAAAAAACTGAGGCTTGGCTGGAAGAGTAAGGTGTGGCCAAAGAAATTCCAACTCAGTGACATCGTAACAGACTGAAATTAGCCCATGCTTGGACTCTCCTGCAGTGCACATAGATGGAATGTTCACGGTAAGTCCAATGTTCATTTCCACACACGTTAATACAATACATATACGAGGGTGTGCCATGTACCGGGAACTTTTTAGGCTATTCATGGTTGTCCAGAAGGCAGACTGAGAAGAAGTGATTAACTCCTATCTTCCTGGGAGCAAAATCCTTGCAAATCCCTTTTGTTTGCTGTAGACGAGGTAGGACTAAATGGAGATGGCCTACAGCCGTGTTGGCGAACCTGTGGCATGTTTGCTGTTTTTTTAAAAAAAATTAGATTTATATGCCTCAGGGAAACTCAGGGAGGCTTACAATGCGTTAAGCAATAGCCTTCATACTTTTGTATATTTTTTATACAAACTTTTACAAATACATACTTTTGTATATTTTAAATAAAATGTACTTTTGTATATATACAAAATCAGCTTATTGCCCCCACAAGCTAGGTCCTCAATTTACCTACCTTAGAAAGGATGGAAGGCTGAGTCAACCTTGAGCCTGGTGAGATTCGAACTTACAATAATTGCAGACAGCTGAATGCTAATAACAGGCTTTAGTCTCCAGGCACGCTGAGCTATCCAGGCACATAAGTGGCATGCTGAGCCATTTTTCTGGCCATGCGAGCCATAGCCAAGCTCACCTGAAACTGCACATGCGCGCGCCCACCTGGTGTTCAGGCCTCTAGTGTGCATGCGTGAAATTCAGGGGATCCAGGTCTTCGGAGCTCTCCTGCGCATGCGCGCATTTGTGCATGTGTGCAAGATGACTGGTGTGCAGTGCATGCATGCAGACAGCATTTGCACGTGTGCATTGCGTGCACGAAAGCTGTGCACATATGGTGAGACTGCACATGCAGCGCACGCTAGTGCGCATGCATGAAAGCTATGCGCATACACAGATGGTGCAGTTGCATGAGCAGCACATGGGGAGGAGCCATGAGTTACCACACAGGCATGCAAGCGCGCATAGTGCGCATAGTGCGTTCTTGTTCATCACTTGGTAAGAAAAAGGTTTGCCACCACTGGCCTATAGACTATCAGGCCAGTAGGAGAGTGACAAAGTCCTTTTTCTCCATTTTTAACATGCAAAGTCCTTTTGTGGGATCATTTTATTTTTACATTTTTAAAGTACTGATTGCAAAGATTATCACTGGAGACTGAAATACTATAGATATTGGCTTTATATTGTATACTGAAAATAAGCTTGGCTTGGTCAAGAAGTACCCAGCAGACTAGCACTTGGTAGAGCAGCCATGAAAAGCCTTGGAAAAGATATTCAGATGCTGTGATGGGTCTATATCTATAAAGATCAGAATACTGTAAGCAATTGTATTTCCAGTAAGTCTATAGAAGCAAAAGTTTTGAGACAGCAGAAGAGAAAGAGTGTTTTGAACTTTGGTTTTGGTGAAAATTCCTGGGAATACAGTGGACGGCAAGAAAACAAACCAATGAATCATTGGTTCAGAGTTTTCACTTGAGGCACAAATGACTAGGCTCAAATTATCCTAATGTGGACATTATGCAAAGATCTAACTTTTTGGAGAATGTTTTAATGCTGAGATAGATGCAGGAAAGAGAAGGAAAGAATGACCAGCAGCAAGGAGGATGGGTATGCCATTGGATGACCTGACAGATTACCTAGGACATATCCAAAAAAAAAAAAAATACCTATGTGATTGCTAAGAGTTGACACTGACTTAATAGCATGTAATCAACCAACTACCGTATTTTCCGGCGTATAAGACGACCCCCAACTTTTCCTGTAAAAATATAGGGTTTGGGCTATACTTGTTGTATAAGACGCCCCCTCTTCCAACGCACACCAAATAAAAATTAAAAAACATCAACTGGCTCACCCACAATGTAAAAGCAGCTGTGCTAGACCCAAAATGGCCCCTGCAATAAGCAGGAACTTCACACAGCCACAAAAAGCCCAACAAAAACAACATTTACATTGTGGGTTTACACACACAAAATTCCACATACAGCTTTGTGAGATTTTGTGTGTTTGTGTAGTTAGAGTGAAACACTACAGAAACACATTAAATCTCAGAAAGTTGCACACATTTTATTTTTATTTTTATTTTTATATGAAAGCTAAATTTAAAACTTCCTAGCCTAAAACTTAGACCTAGCCTTTAAATGGCTAGGTCTAAAAAAGAACAACTAACCCCCCCCCCCCAATTAACTATTTCTTTAAAGCTCCCAAAGGGGGAAAAAAACTTACCCGATAGAACAGAGGTCTCCAACCTTGGCAACTTTAAGACTTGTAGACTTCAACTCCCAGAATTCCTCAGCCAGCTTTGCTTTGCTGGCTGAGTAATTCTGGGAGTTGAAGTCCACAAGTTGCTTGCATCAGCAAGCAACTAAATCTCCCTGCCTGCAATCAAGCAGGCAGGGAGATTTAGTTGCTTGCTGATGCAATGGATTGCAGGCAAGGCAAGGCAAGCCCTGCGGCTAGCAGCTAAGGTAAGCAAGCTGGAGGTGGGGGGGATTTTTGCTACGGAGCAATTAGCAGGCAAAAATTAGCAGCTGGGATGGCCAGCGTTGTGTAAAACTTTTTCCCTTTTACACAGCGCTTGGCCATCCAAGCTCTGGCGATCCCAGCTGCACCAGCGTTGTGTAAAAGGAAAGTTTTTCCCTTTTACAGAGGGCTTGCGTGTAACTCAGCTGATTAGCGGCAACTCAGCAGGCAATTCAGCTTGGCTCCTTAGAGCCATTTAAGGCTCGTCAAAGCCTTTCGGGTTGGTCTGCCTGGTTACAGGAGACCGACACCCGGGGTATAAGACGACCCCCGAGTTTTGAGAAGATTTTTTTGTGTTAGAAAGTCGTCTTAAACGCCGGAAAATACGGTATTTGCTTCTGTTTTATTTCATGGTTTAATTTATTATACAATTGTTATTGTAAACAACCTCATTAATGACCTTTTGAAAAATCTTACAAAATTACAACTCCAGCAAATGACATCAGCAACTAGAGGGACAATTTCCCAATATCCCATATAATATATGCTTCTACCTTTACTCCATGGATTATTTATTTCATTGCCTTATTTCAGCTTCAGCAAGTCAAAAAATTTAGAGCCCCCATTGATAAGAAAATAATGTTGGTTCAATTTATAAAAATTGAATAGCCAATAAACTTAGACAGACAATGCTATGCAAATTAGCAAGGTTTCAAAGCTTGTTGCTAACCATACTTTAGTAAAAGTTCCCAATATTTTCTAATATTATAGTACTGGTTTTTTAAAATTTCATTAAATATACAGTTTAAAAACATTAGACTTGGTGCGACTTGTCTGGTACATACTTTTCTAACACTTTTTCTTTCATATAACATGATGTTATATTACAATATAACATCATGCATATTCAATTTATTCTTTTTGTACCATTCAATCACACTCCAGTTACATACATATTCCTTTATTCTATAGTACTGTTTTAATGTTTTTACTGATTTTTGTACATTTTAATATTTTTAATTAATGTTTGGCCACTTTTATGCAGGTTATTTCAACCAATAGTCAAAACAATAAATAAACTGATTATAAATAAAATAAAAATGACCTTGCTGTTGTCATTGTTGAAAGACCTGAAAGGACAGGTTAGAGATTGATCATCATGGAAAAATTCTATGTAATCTCCAGAAGTCAAAAATGACTTGATGATATATATCATCACTAGGTTCTAGCAATAAATTATCCATTAATGAAGAAATTATATCATTTTTCCTCAAGTCTCTGGAATAATTCAGCTTGGAAGGTTGCCAACTCCTAAATCAAATCATATATACATTCTTACAAAAATGAAATAAATCTCAGTTGTCTTATTGTAATATTTTATTGTGGAGTAGCAAAAGGTTAGTATCAAGCAAATTTAAGTCTGATAATCCTAATTTAAATTCCAGATCTAATCCATAAAAAAGACAGAAACAGTAATGTACAAAACTGGTGTGGTGCAGCAGAAAAACTGGGTATATCAAAATTATTTTCATTATTCAGTATAAAAATGGAAGTTGAACTTTCTGTTTGCATGATGACTAATTACTCAATCCAACACACGTCTATATAGAAGCAAGTTGCATTGTATTCAGTAGAAGTTTCTATTACTATAAACAGATATGGGTAAAGAATTGCTCCTTTGATCACCACTGAACTGAAAGCATTTTTTTCTGGTTATGACAATTATAGTCCTGTCAGAATCCTATAAATAGAGATAACAAGGTTCTTTTTTGACAATTATTTAGATAAATAGCCTTAGCAAATTGTAGGACTAGGCAGATCTGAAAGATCTCATAAACTACAAGTGGTGTAGGCTTAGGATCGCCTGGCAATTCCTCAGCACTTTTAGTCAGAATTGCAGTCATTAAAAGAAAAAAGAAAAATATCCCAATGAAACAGTATTTCCATAACACTGTTAAGAAAACTGTTTGGATATGTTTGCCAGGAATCAAGCATTACTTGACTGTCTTTATCTTCTTATTCAAATAAATATCAGAGTTGCCAATCTGTCCACATACAGGTTGGCCTTCGACTTATGACCCAACTGAGCCCAAAATTTCTGTTGCTAAGTGAAACATTTGTTACGTGAGTTTTGCTCCATTTTACGGCCTTCCTTGCCACAGTTTTTGAGGGAATCATTAAAGTTGTTAAGTTAGGAACACAATTGCTAAGTGAATTTGGCTTCCCCACTGACTTTGGTTGTCAGAAGGTTGCTAAAGATGACATGAACCTGGGACACTGCAACAGTCATAAATGCACTTGTTAAATTAGTAATAGTTGTTAAATGAATCTGGCTTTTCTATAAATTTTGCTTCTCAGGTCACATCACCCCAGGACACTGAAATTGTTATAAATATGAGTCAGTTGCCAAGCATCTGAATTTTGATCACATGACCATGGGGATGCTGCAATGGTTCTAAGTGTGAGAAACAGTCATAAGTCACTCTCTTCAGTGTCGCTGTAACTTTGAATGATCACTAAACAAACTTTTGTAAGTTGAGGACTACCTGTATTTATCTAAGACTTATTAGATAGTAATAAGCATAGAATTGCCTCTGTACTTAGGTGCATATTAAATTCAAATAATTTAACAAAGAATAAATAACATAGACATATGGGATGTTGATTTCTACATTGTACTTAATGTAAGGTTGCTGTTATATAGGATGTGGAAAGTTCGACCAACGTAAAATGATGCTGTCCTGATTTTTGAAATCTTTGCACACAATGCCAGTTTCTTTCCAAATGTTATATAGTATATGTGTGTCTGCACGCGCACACATTTGTATCACTGTACTCTCATTTAACAGATTACTCCTATCTATGATGTCTCTTATGTCACTTATGCAAATGATGCAAAATGATGTAATTTGGTGTATTGTAAAGGTTAACATGCTGGCCTAGGAACCAAGAAATAGTGAGTTCTAAGTCTCTTTCAGGAATAGAAGGGCTGAATTTGCCCCAACCAACTGAATTTTCTGTTGTTGGCCAATGTCCGCTGGAACTTTCTTTCTAATACTATGTGAGAAGATGCCATCTATAATGGCCTTTAAGGTTTTAAACGCAGATCCCCATCAGTTGTCATTTAATTATTTTTAAATGGTAAATTTTTACAAAAATAATTTAATTCTAACTTGACATGCAGTAATATAATTCTGATATATTTCACATTTTAATTTATTATGAATTTAAATAAATAAATTAACATGAATAGAGGCTTTCACTATTGCAAAAATTCAGTCAAGCAGTAAATGGCAGCAGATAGATACAGATACTGTAAACCCAATTCACTGCTGCCTTCTAACAGTCCTCTGAATATTTGCAATCAATATAGTGGGCCCACCATAAACCATGATTTGGAAATCCATGGCTTGGATTCAGAGAGCATACTAAATACATTCATTTGCATGCTTTGAAAATCCCATTGCAGTCATAAAAGAAAGGCAAGATGTGTTCTACTTAAAAAAGGAACATCACTAAGCAACCTTGGCAATTACTGCTGTACAGGTAAGTCACTGCCAGAGACATTTCTGCTCAAATTCCCATATATATATGTAAACTTGTACTATTCCTGCATATTATCCAATTTATTTGGCCATCCACCAATCCAAAAACAGGGCATCAAACAAAATATAAACAGAGAATTTCATTAAAACAAAAACTAGTGAAAACTGCACCTGATGCCTCCAAACTCAGGCACCCTAAATTTGAGACCTATGCAATGGGACATTTTACACCCAAAAATATATAATTACCAAGTAATTCAGGCAAAGCATTTATTAAGGGGTGTATGTATGCCAAGGCTTTTTATAAGGTACAGAAATAAATAATATGTACATTTGGTATATGCAATATGTCGGAAAACAAATAATCAAACAGTAGAAGATGCTCATTGCATAAGTCTTGAATAGAAAACATGATATAAAAGATACAAATTATGGGTTACATTACAGTCTTGCAGCTGAGTTTTATCTTTCTTAAAACTTGCAAGTATATACAAGGACTTTCAGAAGTTGTTCTCTATTGTTTAATTCTCAAAAGACAAGTTTTTGCATACCAGCAAAAATGGTTTTGGTTAAGAATAAGTGCCCTTATGTTTTGTTATTTGCCCTGTGCAAGTTTGCATTTTAATACTGTAATTGTTTCATAATTAGTTGGATTAATACAAGCATGGCAGAAACACACTTGTGTATTTGGGCAACTGATGTCCTTTGAAAATAAATTGGGACATTGGAGTGTTCCTGCATTATACTGAAATCAAATACAACAATGTGATTTACCTACCAATCAGAACTTACAGCACAAGAAAAAGAGGATATTTCACCTCTAAGAACTAATACAATTCTATTTTACAGGCCAGAATTATCAATCACATGCTGCTTGGGATGACTAGGAATTTTGCTGTCCCCTCCTGTCCCACCCCCATTTTCAGCATAAAAAATATTGTAAAAGTAGCAACATAAGCATAGGTCCAAGGAAATCTTTTTTTTAAAAAAAAAGTAGTAAGTCCACAAAGATTATTTGTGGCAAGTTTTAAGAATCTGACAATTTCCACATATGAGGAATCCAAGGACCTTTTTCTTCCACAAGGTCAGTGGGTTGGGTAGCAAAAATCTGGAGTGTACTCTCCAAGATTGGATTGAGAGTCCTGTGATGGAAATTTTAAGCAGTATAAATTCTCACTGCTGGAACTGATCACTCAGGGGAACTGTAGCTCCCATTGCTGTCCACAGCTCTCAGTGCTGCTTCTTTAAGGATAGAAACTGTTTGGCAGTTAATTCATTTCCTCAGCCATGGATGCACTGAACTAGCAGAGAAGCAACCCCCACCCCCACGCACTCAACTTGGTCTAGAAGCTCCTGGAAATTTCCACAAAGGTTCCAGTAATAAGCCAGTCTATAATTGTTTCGATACCACAATGTCCTTTCACATTTAATTGGTGAGTCAGAAGAAGAAGAAAAGTATGTAGGGAAATTGGGTGCCCATTGAGAACTATGTAGAACTGTATCAAGATGCACTTGTAGCTTTTTATGTACACTGAGAACTTATGCACCGAAGACAAATTCCTTATGTGTCCAATCATACTTGGTCAATAAAGAATTCAATTCATTATATTCTAGACATTGCAAGTGGCAATCCCAGCATCTGCAATAACTTCTCATAAGCAATAACAGAAATAACTTTAAACACAGATGGAAAGATTAATTAGCATTCAGATCAGCAAAGTAATTGCCTTTCATAAAACAGAGAAGTGCATCCAATAATGAAACCACCTGGTCTATGTGAGCAATTTGGCAGCCTGAGGTCAAGATTCCTCTCAGCTACCGTAAGACATCTTTAGCATGGCAGACACCAAAAACATATATAGAATCAGTGAAGATATTAACAGTTTTGTCTGTGGCAATACAACAAACATGAATTAAGACAGTAAATTCAACTATTCAAGCTCCCAAGTAAAGTAACAAGGGTTCTGTTTAGGAGAGAAACAAAATGTGCTTATGAGAAACAAAAAACAAACACCCAAAACCTACTTTATGGAAAACCCATAACCAAGTCTTTTGATATTTGAATAGAAAGGACAGCAGTAGCCAAAGCTTTTAGGCAACTACTGCTCCACAAGAAACAGGGTGCAACTGTAGCAGTGATGCCTTAACATTGATAATGTAACAACAACAAAATCTCCCTGTCCTATAGAGAGACAGGTATTTTTCCTCTTCACTTTTCAGCCTGGGAAAGAACATGACTCTATTATACAAGTAGGAATGTTTATATGTGGAATTCAAGCAAACCATTCAACAGGTAGAGACAGGTAAACAAAGACAAATTTATTCTTAAATTAAAAAAAAGATTGTGATTGTAATAGCATGGTAACACAGTAGTGGCGTTTGGATAGCAAATCTTCTATTAGCTTTAACAGCATCAAATTAGTCTTGCTATGTTCATCCAATTGTTTCCATTTGGCTTATTACTCCAATTTGAGCAATATTTAAGGAAAAAATGTAAATGTCTGTGACAAATTTATTCACACACAAAAAAATGCTATAACTTTAAAGTCTTTTTCACTCTTAATATTAAGCTCTGCACGCTTGAAAATTCTTTCAATCCTTGATATCAAATGGATCATGAGTTTCATCAGAATGCTGAACAATGATGTTTCTTCAAGTACTCTTAAAAGGCTTAATTTTGCTTCTTCCTCAGACTATAAGAAAAAGGTTCGAAGATTGTTACAATTGTTACATCTTATTGCAAGGACATTGCAAGAAAAATGCATGTTTTTCTTAAGTTTAAAAAGGGGGCAAGACAGCCATGTTTAAAGTACCGTTACCTTTTAAAATGCTAATAATGAAGCCTAAAATTTAGGGCAATACACCAAGGTTCAATAAAACTCCAAAGCTATTAATCAGGGATGCTAATACCCAGACACAAATTCCAGGGAGAAGAGCCAGGTCTTCACAGCCTTGCCAAAAGCCAATGGCATAGGAGCTGCCCCCTTTCAGGTTCCATAGGGAAGACAGGATCTCAGAAAAGCACGTTGTCTCAGGTAACACTATGCTTGCTTTGTTCCCCTTCACTTTTGGTGGCAGCATGATCATTGACATTCAACGTTATTAGAAGATAGTTAAAAGCGTGTTTATGAATTGTATTTGGAGAGCACCTTATTTGTAACTTAGCGTCATAGCAATCACTGCTAAAATCGACTGTGCTTTTAATAGGCCTATTGAATACTACTTTCGATAATAATGCCGAAACATGACCCCACCTTTGTTTTCCTTCGTTCCTGGTACTATTCCCAATAGCGTACTGATCATCCTAAAGGGAAGCCTCGACGTTATTTCTTTCCCGCCATTTTTGGTGTGACCGATCCCTCTTGCGCCTGCGCAATGGATCCACCTCACAGTCTCCTCCCCCGTCTGCCATTGAATGAACGAGGCGTCGTGGTAACGTCACCAAGAGTCCCGGATGTGTCAGGTCAGGGCGTTATGGAGAGACCACAAGGGGACGGCTGCAGCTATTGCGTATCGTTTGCAGGTGAGGTGGAACGGGTGACAGGTATAACTCACCACATCATAGGGACAAAGGGAGTAATATATAACGCTGATAGGCAACTGATTGCAAAATAATGAGCCAAAGGCCCTGACGCAAGAAGAAGGGGCGGGGCGGAAGGCTAAAAACCTCGGTTGAGGGTCGCGCATGCGCTATGATATAGTTTCGTCCGTTCGGAGTGTAGCCCATGCGCATTCATTCAAAGGCTGGCAGAGATTGCGCAGGCGCCTTGCCTGAAATCGTTGTGGGAGGGAGGAAGGCTCAGGTTAATTCCAGGGCACGCATGCGGTGCAAAAAGTTTGTGGCATGCCGTTCCTTTGCGCCTGCGCTGAAGGGAATGAAAGAGGAACAGTCACATCCTGCAGCTTCCTGGCTTTTCTTTCCTTCTCCTCCCACCTCTCTTCTGTTGCGCCTGCGTATAATGTTGCTGCAGGGGCCTTGCGGAATAATGATCCTGGTGCAGCTGCGTAAGGGGGAAAGGATTGCAAGACGGAGAGATGCTGCCAAATAGTGAGCTGTGAGTGCTGTTGCTGCTTTTCAAAGGGGAAAACAAGTAGAAGGGATCAAGAATGCTAATGGAGTGGGGAGAGGTGTTATCTTATTTTGTTTCTGTAATGATCCCTGCCCACTATACTGTCCGGGTCATTGGTTTACTCCTATTTATCTTGATAAAGAACAAAGTGGCAGAAGTTATTTACTGAGGCCAACAGGTAAGAGTCTTCATCCTGATCCCCTTTCCTGGAAGACAAAGAATTAGGTTGAATAATTGGTGAAAGGCGAAATGATGCTAAAGCTCATCGGTATAGTATGATAATTGTGACTAAAGGAGGTAGCTTTATATTCTGATGAAGTTTAGCGAGAATCGAACCTGGGTAGGCCACAGGCAAGAAACTTACTGTTTTCTCAGATTAAAAATCTAAACAACTGTCCATATTCAGGGCATTGGCTTTTCAGTCAGAGATGTGATAAATGTGAAAAACTTTTTGGAATGCTCAATGGGTGCAATATTAATGATTTTGCAGAAAAGTAAACAGTTGAAAGGGACAATAGCTATTTGTTGATGTACATAGTTATTATTCAGAAATTATCTTAGATAACAGGTAAGTGGGTTTCTAGATTAAGAGATGTGGCTTCTGTGATGTGTCTTTGGAAGATAACTAGCAGGTGTAGTTAACTTGACTATTCTACAAAGTTGTCAAAAATCTGCAAAGTTTTCTCTGCCACAGTCTTCTGCTCTGTAGACTTTGAAATCATGGGGACCTTGTTTTGAAGTTGCCAGGAGTGATGACAGATAAGCTCTTTAAACATAGATGCTGTCCATCATCTTATCTTGTTTGATGTTTCTGCCCCCCCCCCCATGTTTTATTATCATATTTGTAACTTATCAAGCAAAATGTTCCCGCATTGTTAAATCAGAGCCAATAAATCAAAAGTATAGATTTGCATTAAAGGAATCTGTTTACAAGAGACTATAATCATTAAGGTTTTGGATTAGGATATAGGTTCAGATCCATTCTTAGCAGTAGCAGCTCATGTGATCAGATAGTGTCTGCATCATGTGACACATTGAGTCACAAACTTATCAGTTGAGCATGTTATAAGAACCCAGCCTCTGTGGATAGTTTATGACACAGTAATACCATACCAACTGAAAAAGCTAGGCAATGTATTTAAGCCTAACATAGATAACTGCAAGTTAGTGTATCATGCATTATTATGCAGTATTACCTGTTGTGCAAAAAGCTTGGAGAGGATGCTATATATACTGCTTTTTGAAGAATAGATAGGATATCAGTCTAACAAATAAGTACATAAACTGTCAATGCTTAGCTTGATTAGCATTTAAAGCGATTAAAAGTAAAGTGACTTGATTTAAAGCTAAGCACTAATCAAGTTTATGGACAATAGGAAGCTATATAGGGATGGTAAAATCCAAAAGTGTTTTGAAAAGTTCCAGTAGAATTTCTTTAAGCATGGTCAGTCAGTTTAATTTAAGAAGTATAAAGTGATGCATATTAGAACAAAAGTTACTCTTAATTTTGCATTTACACAACTAGGACCTGAGTCTCAGTTGTCAAGGGAAAAGATCTTGAAGTCCATAGTAAATAGCTCAGTGAAGACATTAGTGTGCAGCAGTGATGAAAAAAGCAAATGCTGTAGTAGAATTTATTAGGAAAGGAATTTGAAAATAAAACTGCTAATCATGTAATGTAATGTAATGTAATGTAATGTAATGTAATGTAATGTAGAATAGAATAGAATAGAATAGAATAGAATAGAATAGAATAGAATAGAATAGAATAGAATAGAATAGAATAGAATAGAATAGAATAGAATAGAATAGAATAGAATAGAATAGAATAGAATAGAATAGAATAGATTTTTTATTGGCCAAGTGTGATTGGACACACAAGGAATTTGTCTTGGTGCATATGCTCTCAGTGTACATAAAAGAAAAGATATGTTCATCAAGAATCATAAGGTACAACACTTAATAATAGTCACAGGGTACAAATAAGCAATCAGGAAAGAATATCAATATAAATTGTAAGGATATCAGCAACAAGGTTACAGTCATAAGTGGGAGGAGATGGGTGATGGGAATGATGAGAAGATGAGAAGATTAATAGTGGTGAGACTTAGTAAATAGTTTGACACTGTTGAGGGAATTATTTGTTTAGCAGAGCGATGGCGTTCGGGAAAAAACTGTTCTTGTGTCTAGTTGTTCTGGTGTGTAGTGCTCTATAGCATCGTTTTGAGTGTAGGAGTTGAAACAGTTTATGTCAGAATGTGAGGGGTCTAAATATTTTCACAGCTCTCTTTTTGACTCGTGCAGTATACAGGTCCTCAGTGGAAGGCAGGTTGATAGCAATTGTTTTTTCTGCAGTTCTAATTATCTGCTGAAGTCTGTGTCTGTCTTGTTGGGTTGCAGAACCAAACCAGACAGTTATAGTGGTGCAGATGACAGACTCAATATGGATCTACTGCAAATATGCATCTAGTATGGTGTATACAAGTTCTGTTCATCACATTTAAAGTACAAATATAAACTCAAAGAAAGTACAAAAGGACACACAAAAATATGACTAATCAGGGCAAGATTCTTCATGTGAGAAAAGACTTGGATATTTCAGATTTCAGCTTGGCCTAAGGGTAGGGTTATGATTGAGATGTAAGATATGTAAAAAATGGACAGGAAAAGTTTTTCCCTTTTAATATATGACAAGGTATCATCTGATGATACTGATGTAGATGTTTTAGAACAGGCAAGAACCCCTTTACAGAACAAGTAATTAATCTCTAGAATTCATTACCAGTAGACTGGTGATGGCCATTCTTTGTATAGCTTTAAAAGAGGGTTGAATTCATGAAGAACAATTCTTATCAAGTGATACAAGTTAAAGGTTCACTTTAAATTCTGGTTACCCACATGCTTACCAATACTAGTGGAAGGGGAATAACACAGGAAAAAGAAAATGTCTTGGTTTCCTGTTTGCAATAATTCATAGCCATATAGTTTGAGATTCTGAGAAATCTGACTTCAACCTGTTCCAACAGAGCTATTTTCCTGCAAGTGCTTTTTTAAAAATCACTACAAGCGGTCCTCTTCTTACAACCTTTTGTTTAGTGACCAAAGTTAAAATGGCACTGGAAAAAAATGATCTTTGATTGTTTTTCTTCCTTGTGACCTATGCAGCATCCGCATGGTCATGTGATCAGTTTGGATGCTCATATTTACAGCAGTTGCAGGGTGCAAAGGTCATGTGATACCCCTGCTCTAGAGCAGGGGTATCAAACTCAAAGCCTGGGGGCCAGATCCAGCCCACAGGGTGCTGGGGCCACCCTGGAAACAACAAAGCACCCTGGCCTGCAGTGCCTCTGGCAGTGAAAATGGAGCTCAGGAGGACTGCACATGGCCCTCCCGAGCTCCGTTTTTGCTGGCAGAGGATTGTAGGAGGCCATTGCAGCTGAAAATGGAGCTTGCAGGAACCATATGCAGCTCTTCCAAGCTCAATTTTCGCTGGCAGAGGATTGCAGGAGGCCATCACACCCAAAACGGATTTTAGGAGCCCGTTTTCGCTGACAGAATGCTTGGGTCACCACAAGTGATCCTGACTCAAGTGATGTCAAGTTGGCTACTTCCCCCTGGCCACGACCCCCCGCCCCCCGCAGGTCCGACACAAGTTTGATATCCCTGTTCTGGAACTATCAGGTGTGAGTTTATGAGCAATTTATTGAAACTATTAAGGAAGGTAATAATTCAATTTTTGGAGGAAAGCACTCAATTCACCCTATTCATATATCGATAATGAGTAGAGGAAAAGAGTTAGAGGGCAAAATATTTCAAGAACTGGAATGATATGAAACATTCTATAATGCTATAAGCAATTTTAAGTGTGGTGAAGAGACTTCTGAATAGGTTAAAGTAATACAACAGTGCTGCAAAACTCTGAACAACTGGAAGGCATCAAAGAACAGACATTTTTTACATTTCCTTGCGGTCAACAAATTATCTGTGTCTTTGAGTTCAAATTTGTTAGTCTTAAAATAGATTATTCACTGAAAGTGGTGACAGCAGTAAGATTTCTGTGGAAGTGATAAGACTTTAAAAGTACACTTTTAAAATAGTACTCAGTGGTAAATCATAATAGGTATGAATTATTTCAAAATTATTCATCAGGAAACCTTTTTAAATTGTTCTTTTTTGCTTATTTCTTAGACATTAATATGTGTGTGTGTATTTCTTAGACATTAATAAGTGTGTGTGTGTATATATATATATATATACACACACACACATATTAATGTCTAAGAAATAAGCAAAAAAGTGTGTGTGTATACACACACACACAAATATACTAGTAATTTTTGAAAAGTTAATTTGCAAGACAGCCTTAGAAATACAAAATAATGGCCACTTTGAAATGGTATATTGCAGGGGTGTCAAACTCAAAAACAACAGGGCTTTGTTTGACCTCGGGGGGTTGGATGGGTATGTCCGACTGGGTGGGTGTGGCCAACTGAGTGGACATGGCCATCTGGGTGGGCGTGGGCAACTTGACGCCACTCTCAAGCTGCTGGAATGTTTCCTCTTCGCATTGGATAGACTGGGCTGAAACTACTCTGGCCTGATCTTTCCTCTTCGCATTGGGTCGACTGGGCCAAAGCTACTCCTGCCTGATGTTCCTCTTCCCATTGGGTAGACTGGGCCGAAGCTACGCTGTCTTGAATTTTCCTTTCACGCTGGGTAGTCCAGGCCGAAACTACGCTGGCCTGATCTTTCCTCTTCGCATTGGGTCGACTGGGCCAAAGCTACACTGGCCTGACATTTCTCTTCGCACTGGGTAGACGGGGCCGAAGCTACGCTGTCTTGAACTTTCCTTTCATGCTGGGTAGTCCAGGCCAAAGCTACTGTGGCCTGATCTTTCTTTTTCACATTGGGTCAACTGGGCCAAAGCTACTCTGGCCTGATGTTTCCTTTTCGCACTGAGTAGACTCGGCCGAAGCTACGCTGGCTTGATCTTTCCTCTTCGCATTGGTAGACTGGGTCGAAGCTATGCTGGCCTGATCTTTCCTTTCGCGGTGGCTAGACTGGGCTGAAGCTATGCTGGCCTGATCTTTCCTCTTCGCACTGGGTAGACTGGACCGAAGCTATGCTGGCATGATCTTTCCTTTCGCGCTGGGTAGACTGGGCTGAAGCTATGCTGGCCTGATCTTTCTTCTTCACACTGGGTAGACTGAACCGAAGCTATGCTGGCATGATCTTTCCTTTCGCGCTGGGTAGTCCAGGCCGAAGCTACGCTGGCTTGATCTTTCCTCTTCGCATTAGGTAGACCGGGCCAAAGCCACATTGGCTTGATCTTTCTTCTCCGCATTGGGTAGATCAGCTCAGCCCGGCAGGCCAGATCCGACCACTTTATGGGCTGGATCCGGCCCATGGGCCTTCAGTTTGACACCCCTCGTATATTGCATGCTGCATGGAGAGATAATGAGACAGAGATGCTCTAAAACAGAGGTGTCAAACTCGATTTCATTTCATTTCATAGAATATAATTTTTATTGGGCAAGTGTGATTGGACGCACAAGGAATTTGTCTTGGTGCATATGCTCTCAGTGTACATAAAATAAGATACATTTTAAAGATTTCATTTCATTGTGTTTGACCTTGGGGGGCACGTGGCCAGAGTGGGCATGACCTGATTGGCATCACTCAAGTCGGCAGGGGGCTGTGGTGGCCCGAGCCCTCTGCCAGCAAAAATGGGCCCCCGACCTCCCTTTTCATCTGGGATGGCCTCCTGCAACTCTCTGCCAGTGAAAACAGAGCTTGGAAGGGTCACATGCGGAGGCCCTGAGCTCCTTATTCACTGGCAGAGGCACCACGGTCCTTTGCTGTTTTCAGGGTGATCCTACAGGCCAGATCTAAACACCCTGCGGGGTCAGATCTGGCCCACAGGCCTTGTGTTTGACACCCCTGTTCTAAAACAATTGGTTATGAAACAGTAGACTGAAACTGCATAATGCAGTTAATTCAAGCTGTGGAATGAACTGGTTTAAAATATCTGGATATCCTTTTGGAACTTCAGAGAAATAGGTTTAGGATTGGTCTATTCTCAAGTATTATTAAATAATACTTTTGGACTTGCATATGACCTATACAAATCAATGTTCCTTTTTAAATACTGTCTGAAAAATTAAACCAAAGGCCCAACAAATGGATTTATTTTTTGGCTAAGTCTTGTTGTTTTAGGTAACAAATGGAATTTTACACTGTTATCCCATTTAAAATATGACTGGCATATTCCATACAAATTGGCCAGGAGGTCGATTGGCCAGATAGTCCTCATCTTAGGACCAGTCACTTACCCACTGTTCAAAGTTAGAAGGACCTCCAAAAGTCTATATACGATCTAGTTTGAAGTTCTGACTGTCAGGAACGTTATGGTCATGTTACTGCATTTTGGGCATTCAGCAACTGGCCCACATTTATGGCTGTTTCAATGTCCCACAGTTACTGCAGTAGTGATTGCAATTTACAGTGTCTTTGCCAAAACCTGGTGTTACTTCAGTTTCTGACAAAAAACATCCTGTAGCAAACAATAGGTTTGCTTGACGACTGTGGCGTTTGCTTAACGACCATTATGTTTTCTTAAACACCACAAAAGTCATAAAATCCGGTTGGTCATGCTTTGCAACTGTCATGACTATTATCATAATTGCCAGACTCAATTATGGTCATTAGTTGAGGACTACCTGTACTAAGCTAGAATCTTTCCTTGAACTTAATAGTTCTGAATATAGTAAGTAAGAGAGATACAAACATTGAATCTGTCCTGTAGACTAAAGTAGTAAATATTTTAGCAAATTTTCATCTTCATCTTTGATGGCTAATCGATCAGAGAGTATAAGACAACTTAATTGTTTAATCAAAGAAGTATCGAATAATGCAAACTGAATACTTAAGTATTTTATTCACTTTTTAATTTTCTTTTGGAATAATCTATTTATGTTTTCCAAAGAAACCAGAGTGAGATCTAAAAAGACTATATGGATGAAACTTCTGTATCTTCTTTTGTATTGTTCTGTTAAGGAAATTGTTTTTGTTTAGCATTTTCAAAGAAAATCAGACCTTAAGGTTAAAGATTTGTATATCCATATGCAAGTTATTCTAGTCATGAAAATAAAAAAAATGTCAATTTCATTAATATATTTATTTTTATCCCACCTTTATTATTTTTATAAATAACTCAGAACAGCAAACATACAAAATACTTCTCCTATTTTATCCACTGCAATAGACCTGGGGGATGAGTTGGACTAAGAGAGAATAACTGGCCCAAGGTCTCTCAGTTTTCATGAATAAATTGGACTAGAACTCATAGTCTCCTGGTTTCTGTATTTCATGCATAAGAAAATCTAGCACAAAAATGTATGTATATATTGCTGTGAATTTTGTGTATATAAGATAAACTTAAATTAGACAACTTAGGCTACTCTGAAACACATTTACATGTCTTTGAGACCTAGTTTCAAATACTTATGTAATTTGCCTTCCTAAATTACTAGGTTTTACAGAATTCCTACCTACTGTATTTTCCTGCGTATAAGACTACTTTCTAACACACAAAAATCTTCTCAAAAGTCGGGGGTCGTCTTATACGCCGGGTCTCATTCTCCTGTAACCAGGCAGACCAGCCCATAAGGCTGTGACGAGCCTTAAATGGCTCTGAGGAGAGTCGTCTTATACGCCCAGTCATCTTATACGCCGGAAAATACAGTAATCATTATTTTTCTCACTAAGACAGGCTTATGAGGATGGTTGGACTGAGAGTTGGTGATTGGGCCAAAGTCATCCAGTGAGTTTCTGAGTCTAGAAATTGCCCTCCCCAGTGTTAGGATAGTATTTTAACTTTGTCCTGTGCTGCTAATTTTCAGAAGCTTTTATCAGTTTTTGTTGCTTATCAACCTGAGGGAATATTTATTGCTGTTTAACTCTCAATTTGCTTGATTAAAATTGTTCCAATGAAAACATAAGATCTAAAAAAAGATCAAATAGATGCCCATCCAGAATTCACTTAGCACAACAAGGCAAATTCTTTGATATTCTTTTTTTTTAAAGAGAAAAATACAAAACAAAATAAAAAGATTGTTAGTTTGATTTATGCTTTTCTAAGGGAGTGAAGGGACAGTGGTCATGTGAGGGTTAATGACCAGATCTAGCCGATCGAGTCAGACAGTTGAGAAGCTCCTCCTCCTGTTGCTGCCTCTCAGCTTTCTGACTCGATCTGCTCGTGATCAGATGCACCCTTCATTGCTCTGCTTCAAAATCAATTTGAATCAATTTTTTAAAAAAGTAAAATTTATTATAATCTGAAAAAAATCCTATTAATTGAATAATTTAAATTTAATTCATTGGCTGCTAAATTAATTATTACTTAAGGTGCCTCAACGAGAAGGGCTTTGGCCCAAGCCCGCTGGACCTTTGTGGTCAGGGGGATTGAGGCTCCCTGAGGTTGAGCCTCTCCCCTCTACAGTGAGAAGGGCTCATGCCCGAGCCCGCTGTTGGAGCCTTCCTGGTACATGCCGGCTCCTGTCCCTCCAGTGCTGCGAATTTTGAGCAGTTATTTAACAAGGGAATGATCCCCTTTCGAATAAGGCACCTCCACGCCGAATTTCTAACCGCCCATGCAGCCAAGCCACTTGCCGCTCAGCGATTCATCTAACCCCTCAGTAGAGCGATTTTCCGGCGCCAAAGATCGTCAGTGGCCTCAGCGTTCCTGGGGAATTCCCCCATACGCTCTCTGCACCAGCGGCGATTCTGGAGCTTCGGAGGGGTAAAGTTGAGGCGATTTGAATAGCAGGCTTCCCTGTCAGCCTCTTTTCACTTGCGGCCGCCATTTTGGACTGGATACTAGCGGCCGCCATTTTGGGTGCTCCTTGTGGCCTTTAGAGGCCTAGCAAATTACTTGGGGGCTTATTTACTGGCCCTAGCAAATAGAGGCAGCCAAATTGTGGACTGTGTGATTAGCGACCGCCATATTCAGCACTTTGGTGGCATTTAAAGGACATTCCAGCCCTAAATATGACTTCCCACCAGTCCAAGGCCTCTAAGAGCCTGGCTCTTGAGGATTCTGCCCCAGGCCCTTCTCCTGCAAGGCCTCACAAAAGATCCAAAAAGACTTCCTCCTCTAAGGAGAAGAAGGAGTCTGCTTCCCGAGCCAAAGAGGAGTTACGATTACATTTGGCAATAGAGAAAACTATACAAAAGGCCATCAAGGAGACATCTGTAAGGGAAGTCTCAATCTCTGTTCAACCTGGAATAGCTAATCCAGGCCTCACATCCCCTGCTCCTCCTTCAGTATCTGAAATGACCCAAGCTCCTAGTCAGGATCTGCCCCCCGCATCCCCTGATGGTGGGAATTATGCATCTCCCCTTCAAGGGGAGGAGAGGGAGGTTCTATTTGGGGCCCAGTCTGATCCTTCCCCTTCAAGGGCAACTCTGAGGAGCCTCCTGCAAAGGTTCCTGGTCTTCAGACATCAGAGGGGGGGGGGTTTGCCCAAACGGGGGATAATATCTCCCCAGAATTAATTTCATTTATTCAGTCTGCAATACAGAAAGGGGTACAGGCTGAGTTACAATGACGTACTTCATCGTGGGTGTCAGCTTCATGTTCATATGCAGAGGGAGAGGGCTCTCAGTTAGATGAGGTCCAGGTTTCAGCGGAGGTTACTAGCCTCTCGGCTGCTTTATCTGAGCATTTATCTTTTTCTGGGGAGGATGCTAGGGAGGCTGACCTCTCTGATGACGAGGTCTTACCCCCTGATCAACCATCATTTGTGGGTCTATTTAAGCACCAATTGTTTCGCTCACTTTTACATAAGAGGTTGTGATGCACCGGCTGGATGCATCACAACCTTCCTCTTCCAGACAAGCTGATCCTTCGGTTCCTCTTTTTGAAGAACCTGTGGTTGAGACAGAAGAAATCCTAGGGCCCAAACTGTTCAGGAAGGTTCTAAAGAAACAGTGGTCAAGTCCAGCTTCGGGGCCTAACCCCAATCAACTGGACAGACGTCTGTACAATCTTGCCCCAGAATTGGCTAACCTGCTCCAAATTCCTACTGTGGATCCTCGGTGGCTGCTCTGTCCTCTTCTTCCAATTTAGCAGGGCCTCCTGAGGATAACCTTTGGCCAGAATACAAACGGCTTAAGCAATCGTTGGGCAAGGCGCATCAGGCTTTGGCCTGGGCAGCTAAATCATCCTTGGCATCTTCATTTTTTAACAGGGCTGCCATCCTGTGGGTGAAGCAATTACAGAATAAACTCCCGGTAGCAGACACTAGATCACACCAGGATCTCAATAAAATTCTGGCAGCCCTGGAATTTTCCGCGGACGCGATACTTGTCCCATTTCGCGGCCAAGTCGATTGGATCCTCTGTGACCTCTCGACGTCTATTATGGCTCCGTAATTGGCAGGCGGGCGCCAAATCCAAGTGGCGCTTGGCCACTTCTCAATTTGAGGGTCCTTCCATCTTTGGAGCTCCTTTAGAACCATTGCTAATCGAGACTAAAGACAAATGACGTATCCTTCCCAATATGTCCAGGCGATCTGAACAGCGGCCTTCCTTGAACCCGTTTTGTTCCTTTCGCCCCTTTAATTCCTATTCGGGGGCTCGCTCTCCCAGGCCATTTCTTGTCCGCTCCCGTCCTCTGGACCGCCAGGGTTCCCAGAACCAGAGAGGGCAATCCAGGTGTTCCTTCCGGGGTGGCCGGAGTCACCCATATAACAGGTCCTGTTAACTGCACATCCAGTTCTCCCATTAGGGGCCGCTTAGCACTCTTTGCCAACCAATGGGAGTCCTCCTCCTTGGACGCTTGGGTCAGGGGGACAGTCAGGTGGGGCCTCTCTCTGGAATTTCTTTCCACTCCTCCCGACAGGTTTCTCCAATGCCCTCTTTCTCGGGATCGGCAGAAACGGCTCCTGCTGGTAACAGCCATCCAACATCTTCTAGACATTCGGGCAATTGAACTTGTACCGCAGGAGCAGCACAGACAGGATTTTTATTCTCGCTGTACGTCATTCAGAAATCCTCGGGTGGATGGAGGGCTATTCTCGACCTCAAGTCTTTGAACCGCTGGATTCCCTACCGACGGTTCAGGATGCTGTCACTCCAATCAATTCTGGAGGGAATCAGATACGGGGACTTCCTCTTGTCTATCGACTTGACGGAAGCATACTTGCATGTCCCTATTAATCCGGCTTATACTAAATTTCTTAGATTTCGTTATGCGGGTTGTCATTATCAATACTGTGCCCCTCCCATTCGGCCTTTCCTCGGCTCCCCGAGTCTTCACTAAATTAATGGCTGCCATTGCGGCAGACCTCCAAGCTCAGCCGGTTCACATCCAATGCTATTTGGACGACCTGCTTATTCTTTCGAGTTCGGAGGCCCGGGCCCGGCAGGATCTGGCTTCCACCATCCAGGTCTTGACAGCTCATGGTTTTTCTATCAATAAGGCCAAGAGCCACCTGATTCCAACTACCCACATCCAACATCTCGGGGCTGTAATCGATACGGTTGAGAGCAGGGTCTTCCTTTCCAACAAACGGCTGTCTAGTCTGCGGTCTCTGGTCAGTTCCATTGCACAGGGGAACCCCATATCCCTGGCAACGCTCTCCCAATTCCTGGGCAAGATGGTTTCTTGTATTGGTGTCATGCCATGGGCCCGACTCCACTGCAGGGCTCTGCAGTGGTTCCTTCTCCCGTATCAAAAGTCCCGGATTTTGGCCTCTAAACAAATTGTTCACCTTAACCTGGCTGTTCTCCAGTCCCTCTGATGGTAGTCTTCCCGGGCCCTTCTCAAGGGGAGAAGGGAACCCGATCCCATGATTTTGACAACCGATGCCAGCCTGTAGGGCTGGGGAGCCCATATTCAATCTCACATGGCCCAGGGGTTCTGGACTCCAGAAGACCAGGTACACAATATAAACTAGCTAGAGCTCTGGGCCATCCACCTGGCCCTTCGGGTCTTCAGGGACATTGTCAAGGATAGACATGTGCTGGTACGCACAGACAACGTAGCCGCCAAGGCTCATGTGAACCTCCTAGGGGGGACTCCCTCTCTTCCACTGATAGAGGAGGCCGAGAGATTGGGAGCCTGGGTGGAGATCAACCTGAGATCCCTTTGGGCATCTCACATCTCCGGACTGGACAATACGCAAGCGGACTGGTTGAGCCAGTCATCCATGGACCACGGCGAGTGGCAACTAGACCCGGTTCTCTTCCTGCGCATCACCCACCGATTCAGCAGACCAGCAGTGGACCTGTTCGCGACAAGCAAGAATCGTCAGACGGCCAGGTTGTTCTCCAGGTTTCCGGATCCAGAGGTGGAAACGATAGATGCCCTTCACAGTGCGTGGCCAAGCGGCCTTCTCTACGCATTCCCTCCCCTCCCTCTTCATCCCAGGGTCATTCTGAAACTCCTGGAGGAACGGGCAGAACTGATCCTTGTCGCTCCATGCTGGCCGCACCGGCCTTGGTTTGCCGACCTCCAGGCCCTCTCAGTACATCCTCCCTGGCGTCTTCCGCCCAACGACGTCATCCTCCGCCAGGGAACTCTCTGCCTCCCGGACACCGCTTGGCTACAGCTGACCGTCTGGCGGTTGAGCGGCAGCTTCTGACCGAATCAAACCTGCCCAACCATGTGGTCGATACCATCTTGGCTGCTCGTCGTCCTGCCACAATAAGAATTTAAGGGGCTACATGGCGCTCTTTCATCAGTTGGTGCTCATCGCAAGGTTTGGAACCACGATCAGCTTCCACCGAACAGGTACTGGTTTTTCTCCAGAAGGGGTTGGACGCAGGGCTCGCGCCCAACACTTTACACAGGCAAGTAGCCGTCCTGTCTTCTATTCTTTGTTGAGGTTTTCTAAGGTCCCTGGCCCAGCGCCCTTTGATCCAGCTTTTCCTAAGGGGAGCTTCCAACTTCCGCCCCCAGCCCATTCACCGGTTTCCCACTTGGAGTCTTTCCAAGGTTTTAGACGCTCTCACAAGAGCCCCATTTGAGCCCCTCCGTACGGTGGGTCTTCGGTTCCTCTTATACAAAGTCTCCTTTTTAGTCACCATTACATCAGCTAGACGGATTTCAGAGTCGGCTGCTCTGTCTACAAGGGCCGATCTCAGCATGTTCCACCCTGATAGGGTTATTTTATGATTGGACCCTACCTTTATACCAAAGATAAACTCACTGTTCCATAGGGCCCAGGAGTTGATTTTTCCAGATTTTTGCCCTCATCCATCTCACCCCAGGGAACGGATTTGGCATTCTCTGGACATTCGCCAGGCATTACGCATTTACATACGGCGGACTTCCTCCTTCCATAGATCGGAAGCTCTTTTCATTTCATTTCAGCCCTCCTCTCTGGGGCTTAAGGTTTCCTCGCCCACAATAGGCCGTTGGCTGCGGGCGACCATTGCCTCGGCCTACGAGTCCAAGTCTCTTCCGGATCCCAGGCAAATCACTGCTTACTCCACTCGGAGTGCGGCTACCTCTGTGGCCTGGGCTACCCAGGCTTCCCTCTTAGAAGTTTGCCGGGCGGCCACTTGGATGTCCCCAGCTCCTTTCATCCGCGATTATAAGATAGATTTGCTTCGGGGGAGGCGGCTTTTGGTCATTGAGTGCTGCAGCAGGTTTGCGCGGACCAGCCATCCACGTCTCAGGCGGATCCCTCCCTATAGGTCTCGGGCTTTGGCATGTCCCTCACATGACCACTGTCCCTTCACTCCCTTAGAAGGGGCTTTGTCTTACCTGACAGTGGTCATGTGAGGGTTATTGACCAGATCTAGCCAATCGAGTCAGACAGTTGAGAAGCTCCTCCTCCTATTGCTGACTCCCAGCTTTCGGATGAGGAATGTGATGTCTGATGATGCACCCGACAATCTAAAAGAAAGAAAGAGAGGAAGGGAGTGCCACAGAAGAGTGGACAGGCGGATAAGAGGTGGGAATGACCACTGTCCCTTCAGCCCTCAGAAAGGGCTTTAAGGTAAGACAAAGCCCCATTTCAGAAAAACTCAAAAAGTATTTACTACATATATTTTTCAGTTTTTAATTGCCTTCTCTGCTACATTTAGAAGTGTATATAGTTCTAATCATAGGGAAAGTATGCATATCCATTCCTCAAAAATATTGACAGTATTTTAACCAATTTTGGGGAAATACTGCAATGACTATTTGTTATCTGATTGGCATTTCCAAAATTGAGGCTTTAGGAAGGAAAGAGTTTGGTGCAGTGCTATAATTTGAAATGTATTTAATGTTGTGAAAGCTAAACTAAAGCCAAATCATACATCTACTTGTAAAGAATGTATTGTAAATAATTCACTCATATTTTAAGCCAGCCCTCCATAGTTCTATTTGCATTATGATGTAAAATGGGAAGTGATAAAGCCCATTTATTTTCTCCTTAATTAAAATATCTTTCTTTGCTATGCTTTCATGCAGGTTTATACTGAAGAGTCAAAATAGTTAGTTCCTCCATAGGGACTAGTTAATCAAACAGACAGAACAAACATTGGTTGAGATTAATTTAGACAGTTGTGAGGGCTGTCTAACAGGTATTAGCACTTAAAGTAAAAACAAATCAGAAAATAAAATAGCCTTCTTATTGGCTTTTCCCGTTACCTTTAATCAATAAATTTAGCTCGTCTGTGCTAGAATTGCATGTTATGTACCTTAATCATAATTATCAGTGGTTAAGGCACAAAGCTATAAAGCAGAAGACTATGAATCCTAGTCGGGTGACTTGGCCCAGTCACATTCTCTCAGTTCAACACACCTCACAGGATTGTTGTTGTTGGGAAGAATACAGGAGAAAGGTGTATTACTGTCTTGAGTTAGGTATGTAACCACCTTAAGTTAGTTATAAAAATAATAAAGGTAGGATACAAATTAAATAAATAAATATGCTTCATAGCAATAGCATTTAGACTTATGCACCACTTTACAGTGCTTTAAAGCCTTCTCTATACGGTTTACAGAGTCAGCATATTGCCCCCAACAATCAAGGATATCATTTTACCAACCTCGGAAGGGTGGAAGTTTGAGTCAACCTAGAGCAGGTGAGAATCGAACTGCCAAATTGCTGGCAGCTGGCAGTCAACAGAAGTAGCCTGAAGTATTGCATTCTAACCACTGCGCCACCACGGCCCAGTATTTTAAAAACATCCTTGTTTTTCTGCTTTGTCTACAGTATTCTATCTTTCCCCTACTATACACGAAGGTTGCATACTTCATTAAGTTGCATGCTTTACCATGACTTACTGAATAAACTAGAATTGGTTGGGGGATTCACACAATATGTAGTTCATAGAGCATCTAAACCAAAACCAAGCATCTAATCAAATTAGATTATGGCTTAATATGAAGGTTCTAAAGTTATGTGAACTAGGAATCCTCAAATTGGTACTCTGTTGCCCCCAAAATAAGACATCCCCTGATAATAAGCCCAGTCGGGCTTTTGAGTACATGGCAATAAGGCCAAGCATTTATTTCAGGGTTCAAAAAAAAAAAAAAGACAGGGTCTTATTTTCGGGGAAACATGATAAATGAATCTGTAATGATTCATTTGTATTAAATAAATATACCACTATTCGTCATTGAGTTTTAGTATTTATCAGATGAAATAATGATAAATTCTCCTAATAGGCTGTGGAATGGTCCAGGAATGGTTGATAGAGTTTGATCTGTCTGGAGACTGAGTCATTATCTTTTGGCCACGCATCCACATCTCTCCCTCAGGCCCCAGTTTTCGACTCAGTTGTCTGACAGAGACATCTTTGACAGTTGCTCTTCATTCAAACCATTCCTGGATCATTCAACTCCAGGTTTTTCTAAATTCTCATTGTGGGCTTTGCATGCTGGCTAGATCGGTCTTGGCTGATAACACCACCACTGCCCTTTGGGGGGACCTGTTAGGCCTTCTGGCCTTGGCCAGCTTCCTAGACCACCATCTCAACACAGAAGCACCCCCCCCCCCCAAGCAAGGCTTCATACTTGCTGTTGCCACAACCGCTGCTCTCCAGAGCCATGCGGTGAAGATCTCAGCTGTTAGGTGGCCCCTTTGAATCGCTGTCATTATACACACTGCCACCGCCATTTCCGAGCTTCGTGGCAGGGCTCTACAGTTGGGCGGCAGCTTGAAAGCCGCGGACGCCACTCTCCGAAGCCTTGCAGTGTGCTCCTTGACCTAGATGGCTCCTTCTTCAGTCACCGCTGCTGCCACCACTCTCCTGAGCTGCATGGTGAAGCCAGCCAGCTCTTCAGCCATCACCGCTGCTCTCCCGAGCCATGTGGCAAGGGTCCTCAGCTGGGAGACGGTTCTCTTGGTGCTGTCACCGCTCCCCAGATACACGGTGAAGAGGATCAGCTGTTCAAGCACTAGGCTGCCGCCTCTGTGGTGGCCATCTTGGCTCCTGCAGATGCATGAGGTCGGTCTGCTAAGGCAGAGCACCAGATCAACCTCTGGCTGCACCTCTGGCAAGTATTGCCATTTTTTGAGCAGGCCCAGCAGAGGGGGAGGGATTAGGAGCTGGCACCACCCAGATTTGCCTTGCGTAAACCGTCCTGTGACAGATTAAAGATCTGTCTTGTGTGCGCTGGTCAACTTGTCTCCCAAGACAACTGCCACCATCTCCTGTCTCCACAGGCACTACAGCTTATTGAGCCATTCAAAATGGCGGAGATCCCTAGGCCTCAAACCGATTCTGAGGCATCTACCAACAGAAAGGTTTCCTGCAAGTCTAAGCACGGCCACAAAGCCTCTCAGCTCTCTAGTGCAGAACTGAAAAGACCTTGAGCGGAGACAGAGGGCCTTGGAAAAAAAATTTTCTTTGGCACAAATGCAATTGGAGACCCTGTCACAATCTAGTGTTCAGTCAGTTTCTCATCAACCACAACAGGACTTGACCAACCCCTTGCCCTGGGCTCCGCTCCCGGAGACCATAGGTGGCCTTTCTCCAGGCCCAACCATATCAAATCCACAGGAGCACGCTAATACCCAGGATCGCTCTAAGAAGCGTCATCCTTTTGCAAGTTTCCCCCAGGTAGAGAACCCCAAGGTTGCTTCTGCCCCAGAGTCTTCTAACCTCTAGCTTGGTGAATTACCACATAGCATCCAATTATTGGTCTCCAGGGCCATTTCTAAGGGTATTGCTGCAGGCATTGAACATCACCGTTTTACCTCCCTGGTATCGGAATACCTTAGCCCGCAGGCCCACACATCAACTTTGGCTAATCTAACAGACCTTCTCATCGCTCACCATCCCACTCAGGTGGCAGCGTTGATCTAGTATTGGGGGAGGAGGCTCAGAGAGACCCTAATCTCTCTGATGATGAGGAAGGCGTCCTTCTGGATACCCCAGCTTTCACAGGACTTTTCCCTTCTGGGCTTTTTAAGTCCTTGTTACACAAGGCTACTGCCACGGCAAACCTACAAGAGGACAAGCCCACTGCTCAGCCCCCTACCCCTGGGCAGGGACATGGGATATTTTTGGAGCCAGTGTTTAAACAACTATACATCCCAGCGCCTAAACTTTCCTGGATGTCGTACAAAACCAGTGGATCACTCCCGCCTCCCTTCCAACCCCCAGTGGAACAAATAGGAGGCACTATAATATGGCACCGACATTTGGTCAGCTCCTGCAGGTTCCATCCATGGACGGTCCAGTAGTGGCCCTCTTGTCTCTTCTCCTTACACGGCAGGGAATCCTTCTGAAAGCCCGAGGATAAGAAATTTGATTTATCTTTCAGAAAGACACACCAGGCAGTCGCCTGGGCAATTAATGCCGCTACCATGGCGTCTTTCTTCAATTGTTCCACCATCTTATGGCTGCAACAACTTCAATCTAGATTACCACCCTCCAAGGCCCGGCTCCATCAGGACGTCAATAAGATCCTTGCCGCCACCCAGTTCTCAGCTGAAGCGACTCTCAATGCCGCAAAATACAGCTCCAGAGCCCTGGCTTCAGCAGTCACCACCAGAAGGCTATTATGGCTCAAATCTTGGCCAGCAGACCTCAGGGCCAAGTGGAGACTGGCTGCAGCCCCCTACACAGGGACCAAATTATTTGGGGAGTCTCTTGTCCCTCTTGTAGAGGATAAAGACAAGCGGAGGGTCTTTTCTTTCACAGCTAGGAGGGCCGACAGGCAAACTACTCCGTATTCCCAGAGACAGCTCTTTCGATTCAAAAGGAAGGGTTGTCCCAACAGCGATCTTACCCACAAGGACAGTTTTGCCAACTAGACAAGCCGCCATTTTGGCACCGAGGCCGTCAGATTGGAACCCAATTATATTGTGGAGACATTTGATCTGAAATTGAAGGATGCACCTCAGTACACTGGAAAGTACAATAAACATGGGTCATTTCAAGTGATAAATCTTTAATATTCCTAGAAATCAGATTGGGGTTGAATACTCATTTTTCAGCCTAAACAGAGGAAATCAATTGGGTATAGTCACAGTCTATTGTTTGCCACTGGGCCATCATTGTGTTCTCTTCTCATCTCTTCCTCAAAACTGCTGCTAATGCCTCTGTTTTGGGAGCAGCTTCCTTTTAACTCAGTTGCTAAGCATTAGGATCACAGCTTTTTTTTTTTTGTACCTCCATATCTCCACATACAGTGGGGCAAAAAAGTATTTAGTCAGCCACCAATTGTGCAAGTTCTCCCACTTAAAAAGATGAGAGAGGCCTGTAATTGACATCATGGGTAGACCTCAACTATGAGAGACAAAATGAGAAAACAAATCCAGACAATCACATTGTCTGATTTGGAAAGAATTTATTTGCAAATTATGGTGGAAAATAAGTATTTGGTCAAAAGTGCGGATCTGGACTGACAGGCATTTATCCTGGACAATGCAGGAGGGAGAAAGAAGCCAAAAGGCTTGCACATACAAAACTGGAACTGTGTCAGAACTTGCTTCAGGTTTTGCTTGGATAACTGTGTATTCAAGCTTCCCCTCCTCCCAATTTTTAATCCCCTCAATTTGCTCAGGACAGATAATTTGAGATTGCCTGTTTTAATAAACCACCTAAACTCAGCTAAGGTAGCATCTTAAATCATGATCCACCGTTCTCAGGTAAAAATAATTCATAAAACAAGGATGTGCAAAGGGGGAATTAGCCAGACTTCCTAAAATAAAGTGACATTTTCATAGAAATAGACACTTGTCCCACAGCTTGAGTACTAGATTTACAGTAGGAAGGTGCTATATTAAGTGCAAGAAAAGATGAACTGGCTGTTCTGGATCAAAAAACTTGAAAAATTGATTAGTGTACTAGAGTGTTGCAAAAATTCTTGAAAATGATGTACCGGTTTATATATTGTATATGTAAAAGATGGAATTGTGGAGGATAGCAGATTGGGGATAACCTATTGATATTGCTTCTTTCTGCTTGTCCATATTGTGAAGGCAGAATGATAAGAGCTTGATCAACCTTTGAGTCTCCATTCAGTCAGCTTGTTAGGGGTTGGCTACTAGGGCCATGGTGAGGTGCCTTTTTAAGTGTATGATGTGCTCCTGCTGGCTGAAAGGGAATAGTTATAGCATATTTATTTTAAAAATTCTCCTTGACCCAGATTTTCTAATTAGAGGCTAATCTCATATATTCCATTCTTGGGGAAGTTGCTTGAGAAAGTGTTGTCCTTGCAATTCTAGTTTTCTGGATCAACCTTAAACATTGTTTCATCCGACATATGATACTGAGACTACTTGGACCACCACGATGGATGATCTGTGCTAGAAATAGGGAGGCGAGTGATACCTTGTTAGAACTAACAGGATGTCTTGGTAGGTTTTGATACAGTCAACTAGGATATCTGGTGGCTCTGGTGGCTCAGCAGACTAAAGCATTGTAATTAAACACCAGCTTTCTGCAATTACTGTAAGTTTGAATCTCCCCAGGCTCAAGGTTGACTCAGCCTTCCATCCTTTCTAAGGTGGGTAAATTGAGGACCCAGTTTGTGGGGGCAATAAGCTGACTTTGTATAAAAATATACAAAAGTATGAAGGCTATTGCTTAACGCATTGTAAGCTGCCCTGAGTCTCTGGAGAAGGGCGGCATATATATGAAATTTAAAAAAAAAATCCTTCTAGACTGCCTGATTGGGCATTGAGAACTTTCTTTTGCAGTGGTTCTAGTCCAGTGCAAAAATTCTGTCCTCAGCAGTGATTTCTATTCAAAATTTATTTGTTTGTATCCTGTTTTTTATTATTTTTACAAATACTACAATGTGATAAATATACCAACATAACTTCTTTCTTATTTTTCACCACAGCAACAACCCTGTGAGGTGAGTTGGGCTGAGAAGAGAGTGACTGGCATAAAGTCACCCAGCCAGCTTTCTTGGCTAAGGTGGGACTTGGAGTAATGGTCTCATGCTTTCTAGCCTGCTGTCTTAACCATTAGATCAAACTGGGTCCTTAATTAATTAATACCTACATAATTGTCCTACACAGTATTTCATAAGATCCTAACTTTTTGCTGTTTAATATATGAGAATAATAATAATAACTTTATTGTTATTGTACATGTATATACAGTATACCCATACAACAAAATTCACTTAACACCCAAAGACCATGTCCGACACACACACCAATTCCCAAACACACTCCCACCCACCACAATTCCCCACCCCTAAACTACCCAAACATCCAGACAACAGACCAAGTAATGCTGTCCAACAGCTCACTGATGGTGGCCCTTTAGTTCATTGTTGAATGCAATTATAGCTCTAGGATAAAAACCATTCAGAAAATGTGTGGTCCGAGATTTAATTGTTCTGTATCTTCTGCCAAAAGGCAACAGTCCAAAAAGATTGTAAGCTTAATTCTGGTATAGCCTCCTTTCTAGCTCTGTAGAAGCAATTACTTGATTGCCTAAGCTTCATAATGGCTAGATAAGGGAAAAGAAGCTGAGATTAAATCTGGACATGACAAAAGTGTTGTTAAAGATAAATCTACATTTTGGAAATAAATGATCCATGTTTGAGATATGTTCAGAGGGTGTGTGTGTGTGCAGTTTCAGGGTTCTTTTTGAGTACCAGCTGTCACTGGATTTGGAACTGGTAATTTTGACAAGGAGTGCAATTCCAGAGTTATTGTTAATGTAGCAGAGCTGTGAAATTACTTAGTTATTTGGACCAACAAAACAGGCTCTTCTGAAGGTGCCCTAGTTGGTAGAAGCATGATTTATGGATAAATGGGAAATTCTCCTTTGTGGCTTCTCAGTCTATGGATTGCTCTTGCTAAGAAGTTGTGCTTGGTTCCTATTCTCCAGTATGTAGGAAAATGGCAAATGCACATATTTTTCTCCAAGCTTTTAATTGTTAATTCTTTGTATTTTAATCACATTCATTTTATTATGCTATGACAGAGACTAAAAACTTATGAATTTCATACAGGTACCTTGTTTCCCGTATTAGTCTTTTACTAAAAACTAAAATCTTTGATGTGATTTCTTATACCTCATAAGTTTAGTTGTGGGCCTGGCAGAAGCCTGAGAATTTTCTGAAATCCAAGAATCATTTATCTTATATAGAAGCTAACAATTACTTTTCTAAGCGAGGAGCTTCCTATTGGATAACTAATTTGCATTGCTAACCAATAGTGCACTAATCAACCTTTTTTAATCCCCAAGTAAGCAAAAAAGTAATTTTATAGGTGGTTCCTTTTGACAATTGTATAGGAAATGAAAACTGAAATCCTAAGACTGCCTTCGCTAAATAACCTCTGTGTCAGGTCCCTTAGTTCCCTAGTGGGACACTGCCATTTTGGTGGGAGGGGGGAGGCTTGGGGAATTCCTTGCATGGGGTTTCATTTGCTTTGCTGTACCTTGTGGAAAATAGGGAGAGGGGAAGGAATGTGCCTCGGGTCATATTAGGGAGATAGAAAAGAATGTGCTTTGAACCATCTGCTTTATTTCACCACTGGAGAAAGCAAAACTGAAGCGCCTGGGAACTGACAGTTATCATCTTCTCTACCCGAGGTTCTCAAAACATCTTTTCACCTTAAGATTGACTCAATATTGAAAGGGACTTTGCTTGTAGTGGTTTAACCTAACTCTTTAAGCTGGAAACTTCAGATTCTGCATCTCCTTCGCTATCACTGTCTTTCAATAAAAGTTCCTTTTGAAATGATAATTGTTTCAAGAGTTCTGCTTTCTTGAGAAAACTGGTGAGGCAGGACCTTACTCTGTTACTCTTTGTTATCCTAGGCATGCTTATTTACCTTGTCCCTTGGAATGCTGGTATTGTAACTCAGAAGGTTGAATGGACCTGCCGGGATTCAGTGATTATTAGCATATTGCTTAGTGCAAGAACTAGGGATGCGGTGGCTCAATGGCTAAGATGCTGAGCTTGTCGATCAAAAGGTCAGCAGTTCAGCGGTTCGAATCCCTAGTGCCATGTAACGGGGTGAGCTCCCGTTACTTGTCCCAGCTTCTGCCAACCCAGCAGTTCGAAAGCACATAAAAAATGCAAGTAGTAAAATAGGGACCACCTTTGGTGGGTAGGTATCAGCGTTCCGTGCACCTTTGGCATTTAGTCATGCCAGCCATATGACCATGGAGAGGTCTTCGAACAGCGCTGGCTCCTCTGTTTTGAAACGGAGATGAGCTCCGCCCCCTAGAGTCAGGAAGAACTAGCACATATGTGCAAGGGGAACCTTTACCTTTAGTGCAAGTTCTTGCATCAGGCCATATTCACCAGGAATTCATGGTGAAGAAAACTACAGGTAATCCTCAATTTACGATGAATTGCTTAGTGGCATTTTGAAGTTACACTGGATATCCCCCTCCCCATGTATTTATAATCTAGTTCTGATGGCCGCCTCTCGCAGCCACATGGCCACATTTTGGGCGCTCAATAATCAGTCTTCATTTATAGTTTGAGGATCCCTTGATCATGACACAGTTTACTGTGTTTTCACTGAACCTAATTACTTCCAGTTTCTGTCAAAAACACTGCATAGTGAGCAATAGGTTTGTTTTATGACAGCAGCATTTGTTTAACAACTGCTACAAAAAGGTAATAAAAATGAGCTCAATCGTGGTTTCCTGCTTTACAACTGTTATGGACAAGCACCATTATGGTCATAAATGGAGGACTACTGGTAAATAATCTATATTATGTCTAAAGCTAGTGTGTGGGATTTGGTGGTGGTGGTGGTGGTGGTGGTGAAATTGGTGCAAATGCTACCAAATAATAACTGCAACCATTGAGAAGGATGTTCTGTAGAATTTAATATTGCATGATTTAAGACTACAGCCTGTGACTCCAGAAACTCAAAATCCAAATACTACAGATATTTTAACTTAAGAATCTACAAACAAAATATATTTTCTGCTAGTTCTGATTCTAGAGATTTAAGACATGCATATACCTACTGAGTCTACCATACATATGTGCATTATTATTTTAGTTCCATACTTATATGAAGTTAACATAGTATAGTAGCCATTGTTAGAGCTAACAATCTTTATGTTAAGTGGAATCTTGACAAGTTCTAACTTTGGCTGTAAAAGTTAATTTGAGAGCATTTATCCATTTCATTGTCAGATTGACACATTGATTTTGAAGTTGGAATTCTTTTGTCTAAATGACATTTGTCTCATGTTAGCTTGGTTTGTATTCTAATATGAATATTTTAAAATATTCTGATTTCTGACTACGGCATCTTAAAAGGACACACATGTATATTCTACATATAATACATCTGACTTTTTATAAGATGTCTGATTGGTATAGAATATTAACTGCTACCTTTCTAAGGTAATGGTGTTGCCTGTTGATAGTGGCATGGAAGGGTTACTGTATTTCACTGTATTGATAGGATATATGTATGAGATTAAAAGAATACCTTTTGTAAAGAAAGAAATTTCCCACTTGTTTTCTCCTGCTGTAAATTGAGATATTTGATGGCATATTTAATTATATTAATAATTGACTCAAATTCTTAAAATCTTTAAAAAGCAATTCTTAATTCTTCTGCATATATTTTGAAATGTTTTACTTCTTTAGATGTTGGCTCACTGCCTTTACCTTCTCTCTGTTCAGCCTGGTTCTTTCTATTTTGGAGCTAAATGTCTCCCCAGGAAGGCTACATCTAGTTTTCTTCAGTTCAGAACAGTCCAAAGCAATGCTGCTAAGCTTTGTGTTTGCTATTTTCATAGAGAACTTCCAGAATATTGCCTCAGTTCCATTTTAGCACCCAAATGTGTGCCCTTTATCTTATTCTAATATACAGTGTCCCGATAGCAATTAATAAATCTCTGACAATACTTTTTTTAACAAAAAAATAATAGCTGTTTTTCTTTTTTATTCATTAAGTAACTGTTCCCTGGCCCCCAGCTTTTTTAGAGCTTGATTTTCAAAATTTTTGTCCTATTTTTCCCTGAATACATTTTCTACAAATTATATGCAGGTTTTTGCTACTTTTTTTTTCTGGTTGCGTAGTATGTAGCAATTAGTTAGTTTGCAATTTTCCCACTTTTTTCTATTTTTAAAATCTCTTAACACCTTTCTCTTTTGTTAAAGGTTTGATATTACAGGTGACATTGCTGTCTCCGGCGTGGGTGTCTCCCTGATCCATTTCCATTTCTGTCTGCTAATATTCTATGGACCCAGCTGACCAGGTGCAGAAGGTATCAAGGCTTTCTTGTTTTTCTTTTGCTTCAGATCTTACGGATACAGATACAAAATACAAACCTTACACTGCAGTGACTCAAATTACAATTGTCATCTAAAATATGGCAGCATTTTTCCACTATATTCTTCCACAATAAACTAAAAACTTTCATGTTCTAACACATGTGCAAAATTATAGTTATGCAGAACAAGATACAGTATTCTAAAGTCTTACTGCATAAAACATGTTGAAAAGAAATGTTTTTTAAATAAAATTTACATTGGAGGAATTTGCCTTGTGTTGATTTTCTCAAATGTTCTAGGCAACATATTGTAGCTTGAACTTTGGCAAACCTCCATAGGAAAAGAACATGATGCTGCCAACTGTTAAATTTTCCCTCCATTCCCTTGTTATTGAAATTTGAAATATAGCTAAATTTACTGATAGAAGTTTAACATTGCAAGGTCATGTAAGAAAGTAGGTAGTGATTGTGTTCTGACATGATTTCTTGCTATACCAGGGCCTTGTTTTGTGGAACTGGTGCTACATACCCTTTTATTGTATATTTATGTCAAAAATCAGAAGGAATAAGAAAGCAAATTTTCAGACTAACAAATATTATTAAAAGGCATAACCTTTTGTAAACTAGCTTATTTCTTCAGTTACATGTCTTCATGTGTATGTGTGCTTGCATGCATATTTATGGATTACAAGTTCAACTACACTTCTGTATTTAAGTAAGGCCCATAGGACTCTGAGTAAAGATGTATAAAATTGCATTGATAATTCCATGAAGGCACACTTTTCTTGTCAATTTTTCTGGACCAAGTAAAACTTTCCAACATGGTTGAAAGCATTACAGCCATGAAGATATGCTTCTTTTTAGATGACTAGAAAATGTTGTATGAGTAACTTGTTTCAGTATTGAAGTTGGTGCTGGAAATTTGTGAAGTAAAGGAGTGTATTCCTTACCTTCATTAGGCTCCAAAACCACCTATTTTATGTTGTTTTATAGATCTTGCAAGTGGTTTTTAGATTAAGGTAAATATTTGCATATTGAATTCTGCACATTTAATATTTGATACAACAACTGCATAGTTGTTGCTATGGCCATGGTAGGGAAAAAGGTTCTCCTTATCTTACATCTAGCCCTCTGAATAATGAATACCGTGGATATTCTGCAATAGAAAAATGTTTCTGCATGCATGCAGAAGGAGTACATACAATATACAATTCAGGATTTTAATTATAATTTATGATATATTATTTAGTTTGAATCTGTAATCCAAAAACTGTGTTATGTTTTGGATATATTAAAAATATGCTGAATCTCCTATCAAAGCAGGACAGTCTCCCAGTCCTTGCAAGTACATTTTCACGCATTAGTATTTTCTTAAGACAAACTCATGAGAAAATACCTATTGTTCATTGAACACAATTCGTATAATACTCCAAGAATAAAATGTTTTAATGTTTAGATGGCTTTTAGGAGGCTTAATTCTTATATTAAATTTCAAGGCTTTTTATTTTTATTTTTTAAAAAAACACAACATTGAAAAATAGTGCTAATATAGTTGAAAAACAGAAATAAGGGTTATGGATAAAGCAGGAAGATGTTATTTTATAAAAAGAATGAGGTCAAAGTGAAAGAAAGCATGCCAAAAGAATATAAATTCTGAAAAGATAAAAGACGACAAAACAATAATAGGACAGATTTAAGAGTGCTCTTGTGATGCAGTAATGCATGCTTGTTTAATTAAAATGAAAAGTAAGGACTAAAACCTTGGCAGGAATTTTTGTTTTCTCCCAAGTTCATTAAAACTACAAAGATTTTGTTCTTTGCTAGGTATATTAGTACAGGGAAAGGTGACCTAAGGTGCAAAGTTTATAATAGTAACAAAACAGGAAGAAAGTTTTCACTTTTGCCATAATAGGTATTTTCTGCTGTACAGAATAAGATCTATAAATTATATTTTATTAACAAAATTACAGTGGGACACTGAAAAATGAGTTTAAATATATATGAACAAGGTATCAAAATCTACAATTTAATATACAGTAATCAAGTAAAATTATTAATGTCAATTTAGCATAGCGGTCTTAAATTGAGCCTTTGATCTAAATTAGAATAAATGAAGCCATATATATACAGTATATATATTTAATTTTTTTCAACAAAATTTATTCAGTTTACATTTTAAATATTTTATTTACAATACAGTGAAGAATGCAAAATGTATCTAGCCTTGTTTAATTAACTGATCTAGGATCTGGAAGTGCATACTAGTCATTCATTTGGCATGGTGAAAATACGTTTAAACGCTCAGCTATATTTTTATAATATTGATATCTTTTATTGGGTAGCTTTTGCATTAGAATGGTTTTCCAACATATTTGTCACCATATAGAAGTACTGAAATTCTTCCCTGTGTTCCACACGTACCACCTCTATGGCTGCAATTAATAAAACCATCTAAAAACTACTCTAATGTATCATTTGGATTATCAAAAAGTTAGGTTTGGATTTAATATTCTCTGTTGCAATTTGTCTTACTTTAATAAAGATTCTCATTGATCGTGAGTCCAGCGGTCAGGCACACCAATTTCCTTCCTTTTTTATGGCAGTTGGATAAGCATAAATCATACTAGATACGTTTTATATTTACTGTATTTTCCTGCATATAAGACTACTTTCTAACACACAAAAATCTTCTCAAAAGTCGAGGGTCGTCTTATACGCCGGGTGTCGTTCTCCTGTAACCAGGCAGACCAGCCCGAAAGGCTCTGACGAGCCTTAAATGGCTCTGAGGAGCCAAGCTGAATTGCCTGCTGAGTTGCCACTAATCAGCTAAGTTACACGCCAGAGCCATGTAAAAGAATTTTTTTTTCCTTTTACACGGCGCTGGCGATCCCAGCTGAGTTGCCTTATTAGCAGGCAACTCAGCTGGGATTGCCAGAGTTTGGATGGCCAGGGCCATGTAAAAGGAAAAAACTTTCCTTTTATATGGCTCTGGTGATCCCAGTTGCTAATTTTTGCCTGCTAATTGGTAGCAAAAATCCCCCCCCCAAATTAAATCTCTGGCAGAAATGCGGGGAACAATAATAATTTTGTTGCTGTGTATGCGTTTACTAATAGAGTTTTTTCAGATATATACAGTACATAGAAATTGTTTGGAAAAGGTATAAGAAGCAAGGAAATAGAGGTATTTCACTGCTGTTTTTGTTCCAAGCTATGACAACTTTGTCCACAGTCATTTTCGTAACTGACTAATTAATTAATGGATTGCACCAATAAATTTTACAGGAGAATGTCACGGTAATTGTATAAAAGGTAAACTTGAAACAAATGTGATTCCTTTGACATGACAATAATCCTAAACACCCAGATTCATCAAACTGAATGGATGTAGCAGAAGAAACCGCATTTACAAAAGCCAAAGCAAAACTCTAACCTTAAGCTAACTGATATCTATGGCATGATTTGAATCAAGCATTTTAAGTAGGATAGTCTAAAGAAGAATGCCAAAATATGTGCAGATATTGTTCAATAGGCACAAGTATCACTGGTTATTAAATCTTAAACTTTGTATGCTCACAAAAGGCCAGTAAATATTGATTCAGTGTGTTCAGTGAAGAATCGGATTTTTTGTTTGTTGTTTATCTGTTTATTTTCATTAAATTATCAGAAACCCTTCATTAATAGGATTTAGATAGGAATCAGTCCATACTGCAGTATTGCAGGATTACAAATAGTTAAAGGTTTTACTAATTTATTTTCATTATTATAGGGGCAGTGGAAGAATTAGAATTTCCCAATAAGCAATTGTAAGTTAATCAGAATGAAAAATAGAACTTGGCAGTTGATACATAAGTAGCCTTAGCTGTCCAAGACCTTGTTGTCCAGCTTTTCCCATTTTCGCACTTGGAAAATACTGGCCAGACCTTGTCCATTTTAAGTAGTTTTATTCATAGTTTGGGAGTGATTTTGTAAATTTCATGCATATGCATCCATGGTGGATGAGCTTTTATGTAAGTACACAGTATATTGCTTTTATTGTACTATGATATTATCATCTATGCAGTTCCTAGCTGTAATTCAGCTGCAATGATATGCCACAAATAACAGTATTGGGAATGTTTTGCTTGCAGGAAAATACATATAAGAGGCAGGTTTATCATTAAGTTAAGAATTTTGTCTAAAGAACACATTTGTTTTCAAGAAGCTGGTGGCATAATTGAAGTCTCTTATTACAACTTCATGCCTCTGAAAGATCCATGGTTTGTTTTTGGAAGACATGATATCTTGGAGATCATTTAACCAGGAATCTGTTACTCTCCTAGATGGTTGGTATGTTCCATCAATGTACTTCTCCTACCTCATCTTCTGCAAAGACTAACAATTTTGAAAGTCCAGTGATGCAGAGTATCTTGTCTATCACCTGCATCTGTTTCACATTCACATTCATTGGGCTTCTTCCTTCGTTAGATTGTCTTCCTTATGAAATGATGTTTCTACTATTGGTTTCTATTGTAGTCTCCTTCCTTTGAATAGATAAAACTTCATTTTCTCTTACAAGTTAAAATTGTGAGCACTTACTCCTCCAGTCTTCTGATTTCTTTTTCAAGGGATACTGCAAATATATGTCTGAATGTTCTAAGATAGGAACACAAATGTGCTTCAAGCTTTGTAACTCATACTGGTGTTTATTCATTGGTTTTGTAAAGGCACATCATTTTAAAGGCTAATACTTCCTCTTGGTTTTTTTCACTCAGGAAATATAAATTTATGGTTTAAATTATTTATTTATTAAGAAAATTGTTAATTTGCTATGGACTGTCTCTAAACTGCTCCCTGAACCCTCCTGTCCATTTATTTAGGAGATCTTTGTAGTTTAGAGACAGTGGAAATTTGGAGATGTCCAACTCTGAATCCACAGAAAAGGAAAAATAAACCTGAGTGCTTTTGGCATACTGACGACAACTATCTTCAAACCTGCAAATGATCTTTCCTAGTTACTTTATTAGAAGTTAAATAACATGGAGGCAAGATAGAGCCTTGAAGATAGAACCTCCCAGGTTGCTTCACAAAGTATAGAGAAAATTGTCTTTCATTTTCTGTTTACATCCAAAAAGATAAATACAGAATAACTGAAGACCTCCCATGTCTTCAGTACAATATAATACGGTCATGGTCAAAAGCTGCTGAAATTTCCAGAATCCTTTTTATTCTGGTTCTGTTTTTCAACAACATGTTCAAGGGCACATCTGCTTGCTATATTGAATTTTAAACTGAAACTGGGAAAGATCAAGATAATCTCTTCATCTGAGAGCTGCAGCTGGAGCACTGCGTTTTTACTTTGACTAAGTATCAACTATTGGACACTAGCCAATTGTTATTAATATTAGTTGAGAGTCTAGCAACAATTTTCCTAAATAAGGACTTTCCTTCCTCCTCCTTTAGAATTGTGGGAATTGTACCCGCAAAGGAGAATAATTGGAGTGGTCATTAGAAGACAGAATCTGTAGATAGCCTTATGAACCAATCTGGTGAGCAATCTAACAGGTAAGTAGTGACACAAACAGACCAAGAACTGTATCTTCTGCCTGCAGAATAAGCAGTGAACTGAAGGAGATTCTCTTGATGTTGAAATAGCTGTATAAAGGTTGAGCATATTGCTATCCACATCCTGTAAAAGTGCATTGCTGAATTAGGCCAGAGTTTCTATCCATAGCAGCTCAAGGCCTGAAAGTTCACAACTATCGGGTCTTGATGGAACTAACCGGATATTGTTTGTCTTTAGTATCTGGGTGTTGCCTCTGAACTTTCAAGTTCCTTTAGCTATTGTGTTTAATAGTTGTTGATTGACTTGTTTGTCAATGGAAAGGAAGATCAAGTGACAAGCTTCCATTTCTTTTGCTTTGCTAGGCTAAGTCTGGCAGGGAAGAAAATACAATTCCTTCTTTGGATGGGCAGTCTTTATCCCCATTCTGCTTTCAGAAAGAATGTGCAGCAGACTGCTGTCTACCCTGCAAACATTTGCTAAACAGACTCATTGCAATAATTCATTCATTTGTGAGCCGGTCTTTGGGACAAGTTATTAAGCAGCAGATTCTAAAACTATTATAACTCCTAGCATTTCCTGAATTTTACCTTTTGGCTGTAAAAAAGATGAAATTCTAAAAAACAAACTTGGAATGATGAAATGGAGATTCCAAATGTCTCTATAATAAGAAGGTATTTCTTTCGTCTTCACTCAGCCAGATCTCCATAAAGTAGGTCAATGCTGTCATTCAGGATTAAATCCTAGATAAGCACATTTTAGGAACAGCTGAATTTGAAGTTACAAGGCACTGCCTTTAGGTTGGTGTCCTGCTTTGACTTCCCAGTTTAGGAGGCCACCTGAAAGTAAGGGAAATCAGCCTATGTCCTGTCCACTTTTTCATCCAGTGCCTGAACTGCCAGCCTCCCATCAAATATCTTCCAGTCCCCTTTCATTGATATAGGTTTCCCATCTCACTGCTCTATCTCATAGTTACAAGCAGTTAACAAAATAAAAAAAATGAAGCAGTTCTGTCATCTCTAGTTCCCTCTATTGCTTATACATAAAATCCATCCAAGAAGTCTTACTGAAGAGGATCTGAGGTTTCTTTTGTAATTAGGAAGCAGATGATGGTAACTCTGTAGAATCTTGTACTACTCCTATAATGAGAACTGGCAGGGCAATTGTTAGCTTTACAATCTGTCTATAAATGGTTGCTTGGGTAATATTTCTCAAGTGTTTGAGAACTGAAAGATAGTCAGTGTAGCATTAGTTTTTAAAAAGGGTCCTGGAAAGACCCAAGGAATTACAGTCTGGTTAGGTTTTGTCTTTTTTTTAAATTTGATTTATATGCTGCCCTTCTCAGAAGACTCAGAGCGGCTTACAATGCATTAAGCAATAGCCTTCATACTTTTGTATATTTATACAAAGTCAGCTTATTGCCCCCACAAACTGGGTCCTCAATTTACCTACCTTAGAATGGATGGAAGGCTGAGTCAGCCTTGAGCCTGGGGAGATTCGAACTGGTGTAATTGCAGACAGCTGGATGTTAATTATGGTGCTTTAGTCTGCAGAACTAGGCTCCTACCTCAATAGTTAGGTTAGTGTGTCTTCTATATAAATCATTGGAATAAATGTTTCTGAAGAAAAATCATGGATTCTACAAAAATAAATCATGTGTGATCAAACTTTTTGAGATTTTGAAAGTGTTTATATACACGTGGATGAAGATAATTCCATCAGAACAGTATACTTGAATTTCCAAAAAGCCTTTAGTAAAGTTCCTTGTTGAAATCTGATGGACCAATGTCTATGCTTCCAGGACAATCATTTTCCTTCTCCCATGTTCATCTTCTTAACAACAGGAAGAAGGACTGTGTTGAATTCCAACTATTTCTATGTTTTACCCATCTTCAGATTTGCCCCTTACATGCACACCTTCCCTTTAAATTCAGTTATCACATAGTTTTGTATCTTTCTCCAACTTTTTGTCAATAATTAACATAGATAATCTTATCAAGGCTTGGCTGTACCTTTGTGTTTCCCTCTCTGGTATTACTGATACTTCCATATCCAGGAAGGGAATCCTTCTTCCAAGGAGCTTATTCTGTTCTGGGAGCATTGATGTAAAATCTGCTTCATTTTTACATCTCACTTTGTAGATGTGGCCCTGTTGTAGTCCTCATTTCATTTTTATCTTTATAGACAATAGACCATAAATATTCTGATTGACCAGCTCAACTGTACCTAGTCAGTCACTCATGAATGGAGACTTCAGATCACAGTCTTCGTATAGATGGGCGGACCACAGGTCCACACCATATTTTCAATGGCTGCCCTTTCGGGCTGACCCCAGACGCTGCGGGTCCTATACTTTGCTCCTACTCCCAGGGGTACCGCAGGCCCTCAGAGAGGTCCAATTTTCGAGAGAGAGGTCACAGACAACCCCTGTACAGAAAGCCCTTCCGGCGATCAGGCAGCAGGCCCTTCAGAAGAGGGAAGTGATTGTCAGTCTTTGGCTCCCATTGGTGGCCATCTCCACTTTTTCAGATATGGGAGTGGGAGCTGACCACATCAGACTCCTGGGTCCTGCAAACCATACGACTGGACTTACCTTGGAATTCTGCTCCAACTCTCCGAACAGGTTCATTCAGTTTCCCGTTTCAGCGAACCCAGAAAAGAGGAAATTGATGCGGAAATCCAACACCTCCTGGATATCTACGCTATAGAGCCGGTTCCTACAGAACACCAAGGGACTGGCTTCTATTCCATCTTTTTCCTGGTGACCAAGAGTTCCGGGAGTTGGAGGGGGATCCTAGATCTCAAGGAATTAGACAAATTTATAGTCTACCACCAGTTCAAGATGCAATCTCTATGGTCAATATTGGATTGCATCCGACTGGGAAATCTGATGACATCAATCGACCTGAAGGAAGCTACCTGCACATTCCCATCTGCGCCACACATTGTCGCTTCCTCTGATTCACATATGCCAATCGGTATTTTCAGTATCGGGCCATGTCATTCGGCCTTTCATTGGCCCCCAGGGCATTCACAAAAATGCAGCTCCTCGTACGGCTCTTCTGCTACCTGGACGACATCCTTATCCTGTCATTCTTGCCCGACTGTTGCAGGATCTCAACGCTGTGACACGCTCCTTGTAGATACACGGCTTCACATTGAACCTTGACAAAAGTCATCTTCATCCAGCCACTCACATCTTACACCTGGGTGCTGTCATAGACTCAGAGCAAGGCATGGTGTTCCTGTCCAGGGACCACTGCCTCAGAATCCGTTTCTTAGGGGCCCAGGTTCTCTCACTTCCGACGGTGCCACTGATCTTCTGTCAACACTGCTCGGGAAAATGATATCATGTATTATTCCGTGGGCAAGATTCCATTCCGTTGCAGTGGTACCTCCTACCGTACCAGAAAGCACACCACAGCAATTCCAGGTCTCGAGTTCAAATTCTGGCAAAGGTGCGATACCCTTTGCTGGTGGTCCTCGATGGCCATGCTCAGCAGTTGCCTATTCCAGGACCCTCTACGAGTGATGGTCATAACGGATGTGAGCCTACTAAGGTGGGGCGCCCATCTTCAGTCCCACATAACACAGGGCCGATGGTCTCCAACAGAGTTAGTCAACGACATCAACTGGCTCGAGCTTCGAGCAGTCAGGCTTGCTCTGCTATGGTTTCAAACCCTCATAGAGGGTCAGCATGTCCGGATACTCACGGACAATGTGATTGCAAAGGCGCATGTGAATCACAAGAGGCGGAATGCGGTCCATGCCCCTGATGGAGGAGTCAACCAGATTACTCACCTGGGCGGAGCAGCACACATTGCTGACGGCGGAGCATATATCTGGGACCGCCAATCTTCAAGCAGACTGGCTCAGCAGGCAGCAGATAGATCATGCGGAATGGCGTGCTCACCCATCCCTGTTCCACGAGTTGTTGGATAGGTTCAGTCGCCCAGTCCTCAACCTGTTTGCACATCCGACCAATACCCAACTGCCATGATTCTTTGCTTGGTTTCCCGTGCCCCAAGGCAGAAGGCGTCAACGTTCTTCGCTGCCCCTGGAGGGTGAGGGTGATTCGGAAGATCGTCCTGGAAAAGGCGGACATTCTGCTAGTTGCTCTGCACTGGTGATTCGAGGGTGCCTGCCGAGGGTGATTGCCGAGGGTGATTCGGAAGATTGTCCTGGAAAAGGCGGACATTCTGCTAGTTGCTCTGCACTGGCCTCGCAGGTCCTAGTTCGCGGGCCTAGTGAGCCTATTGGTCGCCCATCCCTGGAAGATTCTAGGGGACAGGATATCTCTCAGCCAGGGGGTCATACTGCAGAGCCTCAGTGCCTCCAGTTGATCATCTGGCACTTGAGAGGATCCTCCTGAGAAAGGACAATCTCTTTGGGCGGGTGATCTCTACCATTCAGGCTTTCAGGCATGCTCCAGGATCTACAATGCTACCTGGTGTTCGTTCTGTTCCTGGTGTACAACCAAGCACACAGATCTGACTACAGCATCGGTCTCTGACATCCTTGACTTCTTGCAAGCTGGCTTCGATAAGGGCCTGGCCCCAAACATGTTCTGCAGACAAGTAGCAATCCTGCACACAATCCTGTCCAATGGCGGTGAGGGTTCTCTCTGACACAACTCGCGGATTCAGTTTTTCCTGAGGAGTGCTTCCAACCTCCAGCCTCCCATGGTTCACCGCTATCCTACATGGGACCTTTCTCTGCTGCTTCAAGCCCTTACTTCATCTTCCTTCGAACCATTGAGGTCGATCGGTCTCCATCTCCTGAGACTCAAAGTCATTTTCTTGGTAGCGATAACGTGTGCATGCTGGATTTCAGAGCTAGCTGCCCTGTCTGTGAGAGACGATCTATGCGTCTTCCATTCAAATAGAGTCGTCCTGCAGATAGACCTCTCCTTTCTGCCCAAGGTCAGCTTGCTATTCCATCATGCACAAGAACTCATTCTTCCAGATTTCTGTCTGAACCCGAGGCATCAGTTAGAAAAACAGTGGCATACGTTGGACGTTAGGAGGGCCCTCCATCGGTACATTAAAAGAACTGTGCCTTTTCAATGATCCGAGGCCCTGTTTGTCTCTTTCCTCCCAGCTTCATTGGACAAGAAAGTCTCCCCTTCCACCATCGGGAGATGGCTGAAAGCGTGCGTCTGTAAGGCATATACGATCAAAGACAAGCCCATACCGGGGAGAATCCTAGCTCACTCTACGAGAAGCGCATCTAAAATTGTAGATTGGGCAACTCAAGCTTCCGTCTCCGAAATCTGCAGAGCAGCCACATGGACAACCTTGTCTCCATTTATCAGACACTATGAGGTCGACTCCTTTGCATTGGCTGAAGCTATCATTTGGTCGCCAAACATTACAATCAGTCCGAACTTTGGCAGTCACCACAGACCTGTCAGCTATCCACCCCTAACTGGACTTGCTTGGGTATATCCCACGCCTTGGATTCTCCAAGCAGCGTGCTGGAGAACGGACGTTGTTTACCTGAACGTCTCTTCTGGGCGCGCTGCTGGAGAATCTAACCCACCCTGTTGAGTTTCTGTGTTTCAGGTCCGATTGGCTTGAGTTCCTTCTCTTATCATCTGGGCTCCTCATTCTGCCTTCGTGAACAAAACTGACCTCAGCCGAGCACAGGAGGTGTGATCAAGAAAAAATTTAAAAGAACATACACTCAGTCTCTGGCAAATAAACTAAGAATAACCCACGCTTTGGATTTTCCAGCAGCGCGCCCAGAAGGGACGTTCAGGTAAGCAACATCTCATCCATACATTGTCCTATCATTTAACATCTCATTCAAGTTCAAATTGTTCTCCTTATCTCATATGTAAAGGAGGGCTCCTCATATTATCTCGCTCTTTGCAGTTACCCTTAACTCTTAATTCCTGAGTGACTTTCCAGCTCATGGTCCCAATACAGAATGGGCCTAGCACATAAATTACTTTGAAATCTGAATTTTATTACATTTGTTAAAAACTGGTGTATACTGCACTGTATTACAAAGCATTTCATTTGCTTCCTATGGACAGTTCACTATTTTTTAGAGATTTAGGTTTTCATAGACTATGAATTGGTAGTCTGGCCTCAATGAAGAAGAATAAATGGGTATGTTTACATGTATAGATCAACCGATGTGAAGAACAGGGAAGGTGGGTAAAACATTGTGTTTGAAATAGCCTTGAGCATTGCACAGTAGGAATACTCTTCTTCTAAGCCCCAAGAGTAGTCCTGGTGGCACAACGGTTAGAATGTAATATTGCTGGCAAACTCTGCCCACAGTCTAGAGTTCAATTGTAATGGGGCTTAAGGTTGACCCAACCTTCTATTGTTGGCAGCAACATGCTGGCATTGTAACTTCCAGACAGTGCTATAAAACACTATAGAATAGTATATAAGACTAAGTGCTAGGTGCTATTTTTTTGGAGAAGCTGTTTTTGTATGGTAGTAAAAGCCAACAGTGAAAGATTAAGGAAGCAAGTATGAATCAAATAAATATTTACTTATATCAGATACCAAAGACATGTATTCCTCACTCAAAGATGTGCTGGTTCTCTTTTAGTACATTATTGCCCTTTCTGTCAACAATAAAATACAATGATCACATAGATTCTCAGCTCAGCCTGATACAGAGACCATCCAGTTGCTTTGCAATTGGGTCCCATTCAGGTTGGTATAAATGCCTCAAACTGAAAGCCTGTATGACTAAAGTATCTGTAGTAAATGGGCAAAGTATGTAGGTATAGTCAATCACTAAAACTGTGTTTGTTTGTTAGTTTATCATCGTCTCATGGTGACGACCCATGCCAGTCTGATTGGATGGGGCGCTCACATGCATTCCCAAGTTGCTCAGGGCAGATGGTCTCCGATGGATTGCCAGAATGAAATCAACTGTCTGGAGTTCCATGCTGTTCACCTCGCCCTTCTCCAATTTCAACCATCAGTGGAGGGTCACCATGTGCTGATCTGGACAGACAGTGTGACCACAATGGCACATGTAAATCATGAAGGGGACACACGCTCGAGACCACTGATGGATGAGGCATCTCGCTTGCTGACTTAGGCAGAGACTTACCTTCTCTCCCTCCGGGCACAGTGCATCTCCAGGACGACAAACGTAACTACGAACTGGCTGAGCAGGATGCAGATCGACAACTCGGAGTGGCTTCTTCACCCAGACATTTTCTGCCAGCTGTCCCAACGCTTCGGACCTTCTGTCCTCGACCTGTTTGCACAACAGGACAATACGCAAGTCCCTCACTTCTTCACTCGGTACCCTTGCCCTCAAGGCGAGGGGATCGATGCACTCGCCATCCCCTGGCCTCCGGGGTTCCTGTACGTGTTTCCCCCGATACCTCTTATCCCGAGGCTTATTCGCAAGTTCCTGGCCGAGAAGGCGGACGTCCTACTGATCGCCCCCCCACTGGCCACGCCGGGCCTGGCATACAGACCTGAGTCTGTCAGTTGCTCCTCCATGGCACATTCCAGACGACAGGATCTTTCTCAGCCAGGAGGTCATACTGCACCCAGAGCTTCAATGGCTTCAGTTGACCTCCTGGCACTTGAGGCGATCCTCCTGAGATGGGGCAACGTCTCAGGGAAGGCTATCTCTACCATCCAGGCATCCAGGTGACCTTCCACATGCTGCATCTATAACGCCACCTGGTCCTCATTCTGTACATGGTGCTCCCGGGCCCATGTGGACCCTACCTCTGCACCTGTCTCTGAGGTGCTAGATTTTCTTCAAGATGGCCAGGACAAGGGTCTTGCCCCAAACACGCTCCGTCGGCAGGTGGCAGCCTTGTCTACGGTCCTGTCAGCAAGGAACAATCTTCCACTATCGCAGGACGCTAAGATTCGGGGGTTTCTACGGGGAGTGGCGAATCTGAGACCTCCGGTCATCCACCGCTACCCGACCTGGGACCTGACTTGGTTCTTCAGGTCCTTACGCAGCCTCCCTTCGAACCGTTAGGAGCCATCAGCCTACGGCTGTCCTTGAAGACAGCCTTTTTGGTCGCAATCACTTTGGCCCGCTGTATATCCGAGCTGGCCGCCCTGTCCATCCGGGAGGGCCTTCTACCCCAACCGGGTTGTCCTCCGACTGGACCCGTCATTCCTGCCTAAGGTTAATTCCCTCTACCACCGTGAGCAGGAATTGGTCATCCCGGACTCCTGCCCGAATCTGAGACACCTGCAGGAAGTCCAATGGCATGCTCTAGATGTCCGTAGGGCCTTACGCAGGTATATCTGGAGGACTCAACATTTCCGTAAATTGGAAGTGCTGTTTGTTTCTTTTCTTCCTGTGACGATGGGTCGGAAGGTGTCATCATCCACCATTGGGAGATGGCTGAAGGCATGCATCTTCAAGGTGTACACACTTTAGAACAGATGGGTTCCCAGTAGAATCTTACCTCACTTTACATGGAGCACCTCCACCACGGCGGCTAAGGTAACTCATGCCACTGTCTCTGACATTTGCAAGGCTGCCACATGGACTTCTTTGAATACCTTCATCCAACACTATGAAGTTGACTCATTCGCTTCGGTGGAAGCATTGTTCGGACGACATGTTTTGCAATCGGTGTGTTCTGCTTCAGTCACGCACGAGCAGCCGTCCTCCCTCCCTACATAGAACTTGCTTGGGCATATCCCTCACTTTGGATTCTCCAAGCAGCGTGCTGGAGAATGGACATTGCTTACCTGAACCTCCTTTCTAGGTGCACTGCTGGAGAATCCAACCCACCTAGTCCGACTGCTGGCCACCACTAGGGTCTTCGCACGTCTCCATGGGCTGTTTCTTCGTGAACAAACTGAGGCTCAGACAAGCAAAGGGGGCGTGCCTGAAGAAATTTAAAGACATATACACTCAGTGCTGACTGCTAGACTGTTGAATAACTCCCCAGCAGCGCGCCTAGAAGGGACATTCAGATAAGCAACGTCCGTTTGACCATTCAGATACATAGTTTAAGGTCATTTTGAAGGGTAGTAGAGTTGTCTGTAGTGTTGAATAGTTTATCATCATCGGTAAAGAGTACACAACTGCTTATCATTTGATCACAAAGGTTGTTGATATAAAGCAGAAAGAATGTTGGACCTAGAACGCTGCCTTGGGAAACACCCCTGTTAACAGGTGCAGGATTTGATAGGGAGCTTCCTATTTTGACCACTTGCCTATTTGACAGGAACGCGGTTGCCTATTTGACAGGAACGCGATTAACCAATTATGCAGGGATCCAGAAATGCCATAAGATTTTAGTTTCAGAAGTATTCTTTTTTTAAATTTTTTTTATTGAGTTTTTAAACATACACATAAAAGTAAACAATGCATACAAACAATACACCCACCCCCACCTCACCCTTCCCACCACCAATTGTGCAACTAACATATAGCAGTTTTTCTGTCAACAGCTTTTATAATTCTCTGTATATGTACTTCATTATTATATAATCCATATCAAAGGTAATATCTTTCCTATAACCTTCCTCTTCTCTTCTATACCCTAATTTTTATTCTCGTTTTTTATCTCAGTTCTCCTTTCAAGCCATTTTTGCCATTTGTGCCATACCGCATAATATTCACTATCCTCCTTATCTTGGAGTTCTAGCGTTAATTTGTCCATCTTGGCACAATCATTTACTTTGGAGATAATTTTGTCTTCCGAGTTTCAGAAGTATTCTTGATCTACAGTTTGTTTTGTGAATTTTATATCCAGGTATAAAATATTGTCCAAATGTAGGCAGTTATTTGCTTTCAGGATGCTTTTGATTGCAGCTCCATCATTGCTGGTGAACATTACCAATGCTATAGAATTGTAGGGCTGCAATCCAAATTGCTGTGGGTGACTGACTTTGAAATTGCACATTTAATTGTTTTTTTAAACAAGACAGCTTCATTTATAATGCTAAGTTAAAATCAAATGATCACTGAGTTAAAGTCAAATAAACTTAGTTAGTCAAATAGCTTGGTGTGGGGCATAAGTTTTTTGTACTGTATATGTATTAGGATTTGGGATGGAGAACACTCACTACCTACAACTGTGTCCGGTATTTATAAAGTTTTTCAGTCATGATTGGAACTCTTTGTCAGCACCATGAAACACTTAGAGCCTTGGATGTACAAAGAGATTAACCTCTGAGCTTATACAAGTTCTGTTTCTTCATTGCTGAATCACAGCAAGTGTCCATAAATTGTAAATCAGAATGTTGCATAAAAGCTGGGACTGCTGCTTTTGAAGTGTTCTCCATAGGAAAAATCAAATTAATGATTCTTTCAAAGTTGTAATTTGATACCCTAATGTAATAATATATAAAAACTACACTCTCTCTCTCTCTCTCTCTCTCTCTCTCTCTCTCTCTCTCTCTCTCTCTCTCTCTCTCTCTCTCTCTCTCTCTCTCTCTCTCTCTCTCTCTCTCACACACACACACACACACACACACACACACACACACACACAGAGGGAGGAAGGAGTGAGAGATAGAAAGAAAACATGATGCTAATCTCTGTGCTAGGCTAATCTTGATATCTGCAGTGTTTCTGAAAGCTTTGTTGCCTTTTGAAAAATCTATTCAATTTTCTTTTGGCAATACAAAGTTGTATTGATAATACTCTTATTGGCTTACTGGCTACAGTATGTGCTGATTTGTTCTGTTATGTTTTTTAACACCTTCTGTTAATTGACACTAATTTTTTTTTAACAGTTTGCTGAGAGATACCAATTTTTTTTAATGATGTGTTTTTTCATGAGGGTATGTAAATTAGCAATTGTCAAAACTCAGTTTTATATAAACATTTTTCCCTGATATCAGTAAATCCATCCTGTAATGAAATCAGATACTGACTCTTCCATCAGGTTTCATCTGTAGTCAGCCTCCTCATTGACAGCAAAGATGTTGATGGAGGAACAAGAGGCTGGATTTGGAAAAACAGAAGCTTCCAGTGTAAAAGGGAATTATATTGACTCTCTGAAATTGACTATAGAAAAGTCAAGTTAAAGTTGTTGGATCCCTGTTTGTCTTTTTCTGCAAGCACTTCCTCCTCCCTATTCAGGTTCTGTTTTGTAAAATGAAAATAATAATGACCTATTTCACAGGGTTATTATGAAGGTAAACAGGATGAATACTTTAAAGCACCTGACATAGCAAGCGTTGTGCAGTCGGCAATTTAATTTCATACTGTTCACAGAATAGTCAAGATATAAACAACTTATTTGAAATGGGCTGCTCTTTCTTTTGAAAACTCAGAATCTTATTTTGGTTATATCCTTAGATCTAGATGTTACCTTTAGATGCCAAAATGCTTCTCACCAACTTCATTGGCTTTACTGGAACTACAGTATCTGGAAATAGCATGTAAGGTTTCAAATGTTTTATCTGATGTCTATTATGACTTAATTATTGTTTTACAGAGTCGTTAAAAGCAGAGTGGAAATTTGTTTGGGTCAGACTATTCCTGGTCAGATATTGGCAATATTTAAGTACACATTTACATATGTTTCAATTAGTTAACATTAATGAGCCATCTATTAAATGTTAGTCCTTTGATGCCTTCATCTTCTTCTAGTCTCCATGACCATATCATGTTTGAGACAGGCATCAGAGATGCCTGAAGATAAAACTGGCAGACACCAGAAGTGGGGGTCAGTTGGTACCCTAAAATTGTAGAATTTGCCCTTTACATTTTTCTCTTTTTTATATGTGGAAGATATATCTGTTTCAGTAAGGTTTCCATGTTATTTACTTTTTATGTCAGATATCTCACTTTTAAACCTTTGTTGTTTTACAGGATTATTTTTACAATATTTAATTGAATTGTATTGGTTTAGTACAATTTTATTGTAAATTTATTGCAAATACTTTTGTAAAGTTAGTTTTTCAAACACAAGAGAATCCTGACAATGCTTCTTTATAACTAAAAATGAATTTGCCTAATGTTAAGCATTAATCATAACAAATAGCAACTTAAAGCAGGAACATAAGCAGGAACGTATTGCTCTAAATATATGTCTGTATGTTTGTCTCTTCGTTGGCCAAAAGTTACTGTTGTGTGATTCCGCAGCAAGCTCCTGATTCTTTGGAAGTAAATTCATTCCTTTAAGACCAGTGGAGGAACAAAGAGAGGCAGAAATTGGTAACCTTCAAAGATAAGGTAGCTGATCTCAGTCTTTGATGCCTTCAGGAACTGTGATGCCTCTGCAGTTCTAGAAGTGATTTTGAGGTCTTCAAGGAGGAGGAAAAGGATCCCTTCCACAGTATTTAAAGGGTGAAGAAATAACTCTTCCTCTCCATGCCCAGGGACTAAAGAAATAGCACAATGTGCTGGATATGCTATGTTCATGATGCGTTTGTTTGTTTGTTTAATTTCTATAGTCTCTCATATGAATCAATGACTGGGCAGCTTACAGTTCAAAAAAATATTACAATCAAAACACTAAAAACACTTTTAAAACAATAAACAAAAACACTCAAAATAAATATATATAGCAGCAAGATACTTGGCTAGTTAACAATACAGCCAGGAAACTGGACCTTTAACACATTCAGCACTCCAGGCTCTGGAACCTAGCCAGGGTTTTGGAGCCTTAAGAAAGTTTAACAGAGTTACAGCCTTTCTAATCTCTGAAGGAAGGATGTTCCATAGAAAAGGGGCTACTGCAGAAAAAAGCCCTAGTCTCACCAGCTGACAGTTTGACTGATGAGATCTGTAACATGCCTATTTTGCTAGATTGGGTTGGATGAGTAGAGACTCTTGGAAAAAGTTGATCCCTGAGGTAACCTGATCCTAAGCCCTGTAAGATGACCACTAGCACCTAGAAACACACCAGTAACCAGAGCAACTCATTCAGAATTGGTATGATGTGTGCCATATATCTAACTCCATTCACTACCTATCAGAATACTCTTCAGAAGCAGCCCCATGTAGAGTGTATTGCAGTAGTCTAAACAAGAGGTTACAAGGGCATAAGTTACTCTTTGCCCAGCTAGAATGCAACTGGCATACCACCTGAAGGTGTGCAAAGTCCCTCCTAGCCATAGCCACTACCTACTCTTCAAGAAGGAGGACTCCAAGCTTGCGCACCAGGTTGTCAGGGTACTGCAACCCCATCCAGGAAAAAAAAAGATTAAAGAACCTTGTTTCTGGAGGATCCAAATATCCTCAGTCAATCTGTCTTGCTAGGTTGATCCGGAGCCCCATTTTGCCCCATTCAGTCCCCAATAGCCTCCAGACACTGAGATAGGGCATCCATAACATCACTCAAAGAGATGTAAAAAGGCTATCATCTGCATATTGATGATACCTTACCCCAAACCTCATCTAGCAGCCTCAGGTGAATGTTAAATAGAAGGGGAGAAAGAACAGATCTCTGAGGCACCCCACAAAGAAGGGCCATTGTCTGGAGTTCTGTCTATCAGCACCAATTGGAACTGGTCTGGGAGAATGAAAGAGAATCAGCACAATACATTGCTGCCCAGCCCCAAAGCTGGCTCTGAAGGATACCATGATTGATGATATCAAATGTCATGGAGATGTCATGAAGAGCCAAGATGGATGCACTACTTCTGTCCCTCTTCCACTAGAGGTCACACACTAATATAGCCAATGCTGTCTCAGTCCAAAAACCAGTTCTGAATCCCAATTATTTATTAATTACAATATATTATTGAAAGTGGTCTAAATAATCTGCCTCATCCAGGTTTCTCTGAAGCTGCCGTGTGATCATCTCTCTACTATCTTCCTTGGAAAATAAGATTAGAGACCGGATAAAAGTTGCCCTGTCTACCTGGGATAAGGGAGGGGGTGCACCAACATCCCTTTAAGAGCTGGCAGAGCAACTCTCCCACTCAGGTAGGAGTTAACTACCACCCAGACCCACTAAACTATCCTCTCCTGCATGACCTAAATTAGCTTAGAGGAACACAGATCTAAACACCATTGGGAACTAGCAGGTGAGAAAGCCGTGTCCACTTCCTTGGGTTCCAGGGACTCATCTCACCTTGCAAAATGTAACTCTCACCTCAATTGACTGTGCTATAAGATGAGTCCAACATAGAATGAATGCAACCAACTTTGGTTGCACAGCATATTCTTTACAGCAACACTTTAGGTGAACTTCAGTATTGCAAATCACCCAAAACAGGAACACTGGCAACTAGTGGCAGATGCAACAAGGATGAAGAAATAGTTATGTTTGCAACCTTTACAGTCATGAGGTAAGCCTTAATACTGGCTCTAGCTCAAATAAATTTGCTTTCCTAATGCTAAGGTTACAGACATCACAAACCATTTAGTTCAGATCTGGACATTTTATGATGTCCAGATTTTATGATCATTTGACCTTTTGGCTGCCCATGTCCGGCCTGCATGAAGTCAATTGGAAATTAGAAATCAAATGTAAATAAGTGTATTGCAAGGGGCAGGTGAGGAAAGAAATGCTTTTCTGTACCTGGAGCATCCTGAAGAATTGAAGTGATGGAGTTTGAGGACCTTAAATCAGGTGACATAACAGTCCCAGGTTCTCCTGTGGCTCCTTGAGAAAATTAATTGCCCACCCCTGATCTAGACATTCCAGTAAGTATTGCTGGAGTCAATTATATGGTCACTCTGGCACAGGTGGAGTCGAAAGTGTAGGGGGGCAAATTTGGATTGTTGAAATCTAAGGTTGCCATAATGCTTTTGTTGGAAATGCTGTTTGTTCTATGCACAGGGACAGTTAATGGAATAATTCAGTATAGACGTGAGATGACACTGCCGGGAGGAGGGAGTTTAGATTTGTGTGGTATAGGTTTCTTTTTTTAAATTTGGTTTATATGCCGCCCTTCTCCGGAGACTCAGGGCGGCTTACAATGCATTAAGCAATAGCCTTCATACTTTTGTATATTTATACAAAGTCAGCTTATTGCCCCCACAAACTGGGTCCTCAATTTATCCACCTTAGAAAGGATGGAAGGCTGAGTCGACCTTGAGCCTGGCTAGGATTGAACTCAGAGAAATTACAGGCAGCTGGTGTTAATTGCTGCCTTTAGTAGGAGGCATTAGCCCTCTACGCTACACAGGCTCAAAAGGTTGTGGATATAAAAGGATATAAAAGGTTATATCCTTTTGTTCACAGTATAACATGTAACAAATCAGTTTCTAAATGGATTTTAGTGGGAATGTCAGGAAGACAAAAGAAGTTCCAATATGGGAAAAATCACTTCTAGAAGAATTTTTGTAATTGTTCAAAGGGTAACCATTTGTATGAGCTGTTGTGGCGCAGTGGTTAGAGTGCAATACTGCATGCTACTTCTGCTGTCTGCCTGCAATTTGGCAGTTCAAATCTCACCAGGCTCAAGGTTGACTCAGCCTTCCATCCTTCCAAGGTGGGTAAAATGAGGACCCAAATTGTTGGGGGCAATATGCCGACTCTGTAAATAGCTTAGAGAGGGCTGTAAAGCACTGTGAAGCGGTATATACGTCTAAGTGCTATTTCTATTGATAGCTTAGAAATGGCTTTTATTGGTCAAGAAAACTATCAGGTCAAAGGATATCAAAGAAATATCTGCCTTTATTTTATTACTTTGTATGTTAATCATATTGTGTAAGCTGCTTAGGGTCACTGTGAAGGAGACAGTTTGTAAATAAATAGGATGAGACTCTTTTTTAAGTGCTTATGACAAGTACAATATTTTTGGAGTATAAGACGCACCTTTTTACCCCCCAAAAGGGGGCAAAAATTTAGGTGCGTCTTATACACCGAATGTAGCCCTGCCCACCCACTGGCCTCCACCCTTTGGCCTCTGCCTCCCAGCAGTTACTTCCTTGCAAGCAAACAGCAAGCAAAACAGCCCCATTCAGCTTCAGCATAGGCTAATTAGCACAAGTTGATTAGATTGGCCTCCCGACTCTCAGCTGATTTGCTCAGGCTCTTTTGCAAGCTCGTGTTTTGCAAGCTCTTTGCTTGCTGCAAAGAGTGCTGGAGCAGATTTTTTTTCCCCTAGCTAAAACGAAACTGAAAGTAAAGCAAGCTTTGCTGAAACGTGACAAGATGAGGCAGGGAGAGAGATTTCTTTTTCTTTTTGCTCACCAAAAATGGTAGGTGCAAACAATGGGAAATTTAGGCCAAAAGAGGAGATTTCAAGATTTTAAAACACAAAAGGTTAAGTTATGGTTTGGAGAAATATATGGGGGAAATTATTTGGTTTATTATTATTGGTAAATATAATTAATTGATTTGGAAGAAATTGGATTGCATGGAAATAATTGGAATATTCATGTTCATATTGATTAATATATAAAAAGATAGTTATAACTAATTGATTTATATAAAAATGTTGAATCTGTATTAAACAATTGTAATATTAAATAATTAACCAATATGAGGATGGATATAAAAATAGATCACAATGAGAAGGGATATAATATAGAATAGAAGGGAAAAATTAAATTTGATTAAGATTACATATGAGAATGAAGGGTAATATTGGGGTTTTTTAAAAAAAAATAGATGAGGAAAAAATATGGCAAAAAGGAAATATAGAAATTGTAAATTTAATTGAAATGACTAAAGTCTTTAAATTTGTGAACCAGCCAAATACTCTGTTCAATTGTATGTTTGTATGTGTGCTTGTCTAAAATTTTTTTAAAAACTTAAAAAAAACAACCAAAAAAGGTAGGTGCATCTTGTACTCCGGTGTGTCTTATACACCGAAAAATACGGTAGATGCTTCTGATCTAAGATGGAAGAGTTGGAGTGCTGGGGGTGGGGGAGGGGAACCAAATTGTTTACTACTATAGAAACCTAGTAGAATGGAAGCAACCAATGGGGTATAGTTATCTCCGAATATATGACTCAGTTTTGGATTTCTAACAACCATCCTTAATGTCATTGACTACATTTTGGGTGCTTGGCAACTGGTCTGCCTGTAGACCCATTTGCAGGATACACACACTGTCATATCACCGCAATTTACAAAGGTTTTGCTGGAAACTGGCATATACTTCAACATTTTGCAAAAACTAGCTCTTAATGAACAATGGATTCATTTAATGACTGCTATCTTCATTTAATGACTGTCATAAAAAAGGTCATAAACATGTATTTGGTTATATGACTTTCGTGATTTAGCCCTAATTCCCAGGCTCAATCCCAGTCATAAGTCATAGACTCCCTGTAACTTCTGTTAAAAAAGAAAGGAAAGGGCATACTAGGAATAGAGTTGCCCTATTCATCAGAGGCAGCATATAGTGTCCTAAAGAATAGCTTAGAAATAGGTGAAATTAATTCCAAGGATATGCAATAACACAAATAAAGTTCTTATGAAGAAACAAGAAACAAAATATTATCATCTGACTGAAAAAGAAATTAGATTGTTATATATAAATAAGTGCTAATAATGAATGACTTTATTTATTCTCACATAGATTGTGAAATGTATATTCTAGGCATGATGAGACCAAATTTCTAGATACAATAAATGATTGTATTCTGAAACAGCTATTCATAGAGCCAACAAATAAAAGATATAGCCCTGGAATTAATTTTGAGTAGTGCCCAAAATGTTATTCAAAAATTCAAATGATAAATTGTTTGGGAACAATAATTATAATTCTAGAAACAGTATGCATACCCGTGGATGCTTACTAAGAAAGTGGAGCATGGTGATATGTGATTTCAGAAGAACAAAAAAGAAAAGGAAGAAATTAGTTAGAAGAAAGTTGAAAGAATCAAGGTCACATTTTTCCTCTCGCATTGCTTGCAGATCATTCAAAGCCATTATATTCTCAACCACTATGTGTACCCCAAATCTTGAAAAATTCCAAAAAGTCCAGGAAAAGATTGGAATCAAAGATGAGTTGATAATCAGAGCTGAGATGCCATTAAAGGCTTCCTTTGAGAGGACAGGGAAGAGAGAGGAAAATTTTTACTCAAATTAGGGGTATATAGAATTTGCCAGAGAACATGTAAGTAGTGTCTAAAGAATTATCACAAGTAATATTTGAGGAGCACATGAGAAAGGACATTAAGAATAATTAATTATATACTAAAGGAGAATATGGAACTAGAAAAGAAATTGGATAAACGTTTGCTGGTAACCTTGGTGGAAGTTGGGAGGTACATAGGAGAGTTGCCTGTCCCTGAGCTGGGTTCCCTCCTCCCCCCCACAGGAGGGAAAAACTGAATAAACTGAAATAGGCAGTGAGCTATGAATGATAAGCCAAATTTACAAACTACATATAAATAATTCTTAAGTCCTATTGGTTTCCATTAAAGAGCTTGAGATCTATTCCTGAGGATTAGAAAACAGCCTGTATGAATTCTGATTTATTTATTTTTTTAAGAACCAAGGGGTAATAACAAGAAACTATGGGCTAATTTGGATTAATATTAGGAGGAAAAGTTGAAAATGGCATTCAAAGGAAAATAAGCAAACACAAAATGAGCTTTGTTGGAAAAGAAGCCACATGGCTTCTACAAATTAAGCCTTTTCTTGGTAATGTAGATTTTATGATGCACCAACAAGCATTTAGACAAGGGTGACTTAGTTTATGCAAAATATTTTGATTTTAAAAAAGATTCTGATTGAAGTATTCTTACCAGAGATTCCTCAGCAATTGCCTGGGATAAGACGGCAGATACCCCCATGCAATTGACAGCTGGCAATGATTGATCAAGAACGAGGTTTGAAGCACAAGGATCAGTTCATTAAAGTATCAAAATAGTATGTATGTAATATTAACAAACCAAATTCACAATTCTGTGGTGGGATTATGTGAAGTTCTAATTGCTGTACCTTAGGAATGCTACAGAGCTAGTAAAGTAGCAAAAAAAGAAGCAACTAAAATGATTAGGAGAGTGGAATAGACCTATACAAGGAAAAACATTGTTTAACTTTAGAAGAGCATAATGGATGGAAAGAAAGAAAGGAAAAAGAAAAGAAAAGAAAAGAAAAGAAATGTTTATTAGTCAAGTATAATTGGACACACAAGGTGTGTGCATATGCTCTCAGTGTACATAAAAGAAAAGATACATTCATCAAGAATCATAAGGTATAACAATTATAGTCTTAGGGTACAAATAAGCAATCAAATCTAATTAGGAAACAGTCAATATAAATCGTAAGAATACAAGCAACAAAATTGCAGTCATACAGTCATTAGTGGAAGGAGATGGGTGATGGGAATGATGAGAAGATTAATAATAATAGTAATGCAGCCTTTAGTGAATAGTTTGACAGTGTTGAGGGAATTATTTGTTTAAGCAGAGTGATGGCATTCGGGAAAATACTGTTAATGTGTCTAGTTGTCTAGTTGTTCTGGTATGTAGTACTCTATAGCATCGTTTTGAGAATAGCAGTTATGTCCAGGATGTGAGGGATTTGTAAATATTTTCACAGCCCTCTTTTTAACTCCTGCAGTATACAGGTCCTCAATGGAAGGCAGGTTGGTAGCAATTGTTTTTTCTGCAGTTCTAATTATCATCTGAATTCTGTGTCCGTCTTGTTGGGTTGCAGAACCAAACCAGACAGCTATAGAGGTGCAGATGACAGACTCAATAATTGCTCTGTAGAATTATATCAGCAGCTCCTTTCTGAGTTGGCGCAGAAAGAACATTCTTCGTTGTCCTTTTTTGATGACTTTTTTGATATTGGGTGTCCATTTTAGATCTTGCAATATGGTAGAACCTAGAAATTTGAAGGTCTCTACTGTTGATACTGTGTTGTGTAGTAATGTAAGAGATGGAAGTATGGAACGGTTTCTCCTAAAATCTATCACCATTTCTACGGTTTTGAATGTGTTCAGTTCCAGATTGTTTCGATCGCACCTCGAGGCTAGTTGTTCAACCTCCCATCTGTATGCGGATTCATCATTGTCTCGAATGAAACCGATCACTGTTATGTCATCTGCAAACTTCAGTAGTTTAACAGATGGATCGTTTGAGATGCAGTCATTGCTATATAGAGAGAAAAGAAGTGGGGAGAGCACACAGCCTTGTGGGGGCCCTGTGCTAATTGTACAGGTATCTGTTGTGATTCTGCTTCGCTTCACCTGCTGCTTCCTGTCTGTTAGGAAGCTTATGATCCACTTACAAGTGTGTTCAGGTACCTCTAGTTGGTTTAGCTTAGTTAGAAGAGTGTCTGGAATGATGGTGTTGAATGGGTGATACAACAGGTACAAACTATGCAAGGAATGGTTAATGTGAAAGATTCTTCTAGTCTCACAGCATTAGAACTTGAGGTTATCCATTTGAAGTGACTATGAGGTGTTATGAATATGAATTTTTCCCCTACAGTGCATTGTTAAACTGGAATACATTGCCAGCAATTGCAGTGGCAACCAATTTGAAAGTTTTAAAAAGGGACTGGAGAGGTTTATGGAACATCAAGCTATCAGTGGTTACTACCATTTATGTTTCTTTACTACTTGCTGAATCCACACAGCTGTCTTAAAACCTGGTTACAGGGAAGCAACAGTAGAAGGTTATTACACTCCAATCCATTCTTACAAGCTTTTTAGAGTCATCCACTAAGCCACTATAGAATAGAGATTTACATATGATCCAGCAGTTTCTTATGTTAAGCATTTTAACTCGAAAGACAGAGAATAAATGCTGTGATGCCATCATATAAAGGTATAGCTCAGTAAGTTTACATGTTATGTTAATCCATGGTTCATTTATGGTTTATTGAATAAACTTAATCAGATGAGTTTAGGCTGCACATTAAGTTTTAAATCACATATTACAAACTACAGTGGTTGAGTTCACATAACTGTTGAGACCAGAACTGAACAATCCACATTAAAGTGTGTAATTCTCGTGTAATTTATGCCTTTGTATCTTCTTTGTAGTCCAGATGTTGCTGAAATATAGCTAGCCCCATTCCTCATCATTAGCCATGCTGGCTGGGCTTCTGGGAGTTCAGCAATAATTGGAAAAACACAGGTTATTCATCCTTGCTTTGGCTCCTCCTATATGTTTGTAGAAATTAAATTGCACTGAATCGGTATGAGAGACTGATTGCCAAGGACATTATAAACACCTGGAGATAGCAAACTTAGATACTAATAATTGCTGTCCTTGAATAGGTGGGGAGAGAGGCACAGAAATAAGGAAAAGGGGCGGTACTCTTTCACTGACCTCTGAAATGATAGGCTAGTGAAGGCACAAATGATGTAAAGTGAATGTGCTGCTCACATGGGACTTAGTTGTAAGACCCGCTACACATCAGAACTAGAAGATTTGTGGAAGAAGTGGCACGTGGCTAAGGTTTGGATAGTTCTTCCTTCTATTAGTGTAGAGAATTAATGGGGATTGACTTTAAGACTTAAACTTAATACAGTTGTGTGAAGCCAATCTTAAATATTCTGAATTGTTGCGTTGTCTGCTTTTTTAAGCCTTGAAAATTGTACAGATGTTGACTGTTTGTGTGGCCAGCCTTTTTGATAATGAAACTTTTAAGGAGAGATTAACGTCTGTATGTCTATTATTTAAAGTGCTTTGGATATTGTTACTATTTAGAAAATACGAGTTTTATGTAAGTTATGCAAAATAAAACGTGTTAAAATTATATTGGAAAAGGTTACAAGAATTCCCTTTCGTCCCCCCCCCCCCTCTTCCGTGTTTGGAGGGGGCAGAAATATTTAAGCTTGCTTTCCAAAAGCAATATTTATTTTTCTTCTTTTTCCTCCCCCATTTTCAAACACAATTCTGCGGTAACATCTGTTTTTCTTAGCTTAACTCTCACACTTCTGATGTTAGTGGCAGTATTCTTGATTTTTTTTTAAATTTTAGAGTTTTTCAGGGCTGGTAGATATGCATATCTTACCAGATGCTGTACAAGACAGTGAACTTTTTTTTTTGTCTGTGTAGACTTTTTAAAAGTGTGCGAATGGAGGGGGGGTGCTGCCTGGGCCCATGTCTAAAATGCATGAATATAGCCACACTTTTTTGCTTTCTAACTGGAACAGATATCACGTACTCCTAAGCTACCATAATATTCCTGTAAGTTTTTTCTTTTCTTTTCCACAGAGCCAAGCCATTAGAAATGTATGTTGCAGGGTTAGAAAATGTTGAAGATTGTTTGCAGGATAGTTTAAAGAACCTTTTCCTTTATTATATTGCAGTGCTGCATTAACTTTTCCTTTCAGAATAATTGCATTTCTGTTTAGTTCATTCAGGTATCTGACTGTCTACATTCTCATCTGCCAGTGGAATTCAGCGTTTTCCCTTTGCCTACATTTTTTCTGTACTATGCAGTGAGTTCTCACAAATATGGTTGATGGTACACATGGGTATACTATAGATGCAGTAGGAACTGGCAAAGCTCCTAAATTAGCCTATTAAAATCAATCTTCAACCAAAGAGGACTCATTTCACATTGGTTCAATTTACACAGCTATAAAATGTGCTGCTACTTCGGGTGAATGGAAAGAGCTTTGCATAAGGTTGCTTTATAAAAGAGGGCCACACATACTCTGATGTGGTTCCATGCCTTTTTTATTATTATTATTATCTCAGGATTTCTTCAAAATTTCCTACTGAACTTAGACAATGGGTTATACTGAGATGTGAATTTCCACTTTTTAAAAATGGGTTATTGAATAGGTGTTTGGCCTCTAGTTGGCTTTATGCAACTATTGTATTAACTCCCCCTGGTCCCCATAAACTCTTGAAACCTTTTAAAAAAAATCTTTGTCCACACACTAGTTCACAGTCGTTATTTTTGTCAGAAGTATTTAGCAATAACTGGAAGTGTTTTGTGTGCTAGATGTTTTGTGCTAGAGCCTTGGTGGCGCAGCAGCTTAAGTGGTGCTAAAGTGACACCAGCTGGCTGCAATTACTGCAATTACTGCAAGTTCGAATCTCACCAGCCTCAAGGTTGACTCAGCTTTCCATCCTTTCAAGTTAGGTAAAATGAGGACCCAGATTGTGGGAGCAATAAGCTGACTTTGTATAAAAAAGAACACCAGGGTGTTCTTTTTTAGGATGGGCCCGAAAGTCCTACTAAGCAGGTATATACAAAAGTATGAAGGCTTTTGCTTAACACATTGTAAGCCGCCCTGAGTCTCCAGAGAAGGACAGCATATAAATTAAATTTTAAAAAAAGTTACATGACAAAATAAATCTAAAATTGTTACCATTACCATATTACTCAATATTGATATAATCAATATAATTGGTCACATAGGTTGATGATCTCTGGAGGGCTCTGGACAGGGGTTGCTTCTCTGTTCTGGTCCTATTAGACCTCTCAGCGGCTTTTGATATCCTCGACCATATATCATGCTGCACCGGCTGGAGGGATTGGGGGTGGGAGGCACCGTGTTGCGGTGGTTCTCCTCCTATCTCTCTGACCGGTTGCAGTCTGTGTTGGCAGGGGGGCAGAGGTCGACCTCAAGGCGCCTTGTTTGTGGCATGCCACAAGGGTCGGTCTCCTCGCCACTCCTGTTCAACATTTATGTGAAGCCGCTGGGTGAGATCATCCGTAGGTTTGGGTGCGGTGTCATCTGTACGCTGATGATACTCAGCTGTACATCTCCACCCCAGACCATCCCAATGATGCCCTTGAAGTGATGTCCCAGTGTCTGGAAGCCATGGGGTCTGGATGGGGAGGAACAGGCTTTGACTCAACCCTTCCAAGACCGAGTGGCTGTGGCTGCCGGCGTCCCGATATAGCCAGCTGGTGCCATCGCTGGCTATTGGGGGCGAGTCATTGACCCCCACAGAGAGGGCTCGCAACTTGGATGTCCTCCTGGACAAACGGCTGTCTTTAGAAGAGCATATGATGGCTGTGGCCAGGGGGGCTTTTCATCAGGTTCACCTGATATACCAGTTGCACCCTTTTCTAGATTGGGACTCCTTATGTACAGTCACTCATGCCCTCATCTCTCGCCTGGACTACTGTAATGCTCTCTACATGGGGCTCCCTTTGAGGAGCACCCAGAGACTCCAACTGGTCCAGAACACTGCCGCGTGGGTGATTATGGGAGCGACATGGAGCTCCCATATAACACCTCTTCTGCGTGAGCTGCTCTGGCTTCCTGTGTCCTTCCGGGTGCGCTTCAAGGTATTGGTTCTCACCTTTAAAGTGCTCCATTGCTTAGGGCCAGGGTATTTACAAGACCGCCTTCTGCTACCGATAACCTCTCACCGGCCAATACGCTCTCACAGAGAGGGCCTCCTCAGGGTGCTGTCGGTCAAGCAACGCCGGCTGGCGGCCCCCAGGGGACAGCCTTCTCTGTGAGGGCCCCCGCCCTTTGGAATGAGCTACCTCCTGGAATACGACTGATCCCAGATATCCGTACTTTCTGTAAGGCCCTGAAGACTTTTTTATACCAGCAAGCCGGCCTAGCCTAAATAGGTTTTATGGGTTAGTTCTTAAATTGTATAGATATGGGATTTTAAATTGGGAAGCGGATTGATTTAATTTATTTTAGGTATCTTAACTTTTATATTGTATGTATTTTAATTTCGGCTGTTCACTGCCCTGAGTCCCTTGGGGAGAAGGGCGGTATACAAATTCAATCAGTCAATCAATCAATAATCAATCAATCCATGGCTGAATGAAATAATTTGGTTTTGTAAATCAGAGCTGGTTGACATTTGAGGCCAAGAACCTTACCTGGGAGTGATACGGTAATATCACCTGAGAGAATAGTAGATAATATTCAGGTTTTTTTAAAACACAGTATTCCAAATGTGGTCTCACCAATGCAATGTAAAGTGTTACTATTACTTCACGTGATTGTAAAACTTTCCCTCTGTTGATGCAGCCTAGGACTGCATTGGCCCTATTGGCAACATCAGCAGTGAGGTTATTGGCCTCAAATGTCACCCAGCTCTGATTTACGAAACCAAATTATTTCATTTTGTTTAGCTATGGGTTATGTTGATATTGAATAATATGGTAATAGTAACAATTTTAGGTTTTGTAGCATAGGGTTTTTGTTTTGTTTTGCTTTGACACACAAGAAAGTTCAACAAACAGTTATTTCTGACTGCCTCTAACTATGATAACCAGTGTAAGCTAGGGTGTGGGCCAAAGTTTCAATGATCACTGTAGTACAATATGATTATATCCATATGTTTAAGTCAACTTCATTTTGTTTTCAGTATATACTGAATATTATTAAGCTGCTATTTATGTCTGCTTTTTAAGCTGCTTTCTGATGACTGCTTGATCATAGGAAATACCAACATACATTGAAAAAATAGGAACATAATAAAGTTACTGCATGCTATCATATATCCATAGGAAGGGTAGCCTTCTACCCAACATTTATGTGCTCCCAAACTCATTTTATTCATATTTTTTCTTTTCAAATCATTTTCTTCTTTAAAAAAGAGGTTGGGCCCCTAGAAAAAGTACAGAGATGAGTAACAAAGATGATAAGGAATCTGGAGGCTAAACTATATGATGAACAATTGAGGGAATTAGGTATGTCTAGTCTAACGAAGAGAAAAACTAGGGTTGGTATGATAGCAGTCTTCCAATATTTGAGAGCCTGTTACAGGGAAGAGGGGGCTAACCTATTTCCCAACGCACCTGAGGGCAAGACAAGAAGTAACGGATAGAAGAGCATTAAAGAGAGATCCAACTTAAAACTTAAGAGAAATTTTCTGACAATGAGAACAATTAATCAGTAAAATTGCTTACCTCTAGAAGTTGTGGGTGCTTCATCACTGGAGCTGGGTCTCCTGTTAGAGCAGGGAGTTGAACTGGAAGACCTCCAATTATTCTGTGTTCTATGTTCAGTTAATGAATTACATTGTGCAATCTTGCTGAATCTCTTATCACCTCATTTTTAAGACCAAGTCACTCTGACCTCTAATGTGTCAGAGTAAATACTGCAAAGTTTTCCATCCTATCATGGATTTACATCATGGAAGTACCTGCAACAAAGGAAGATAATTCTGAATGTGGTAATGGAGGGTTGGGAATTCGATAATGGAAGGATAAGGAAATTAATAACTGAAGGGGAGAAAAATCACCATCATTTGTGAAGAATTGAGAAAGACATAGGTAGTGACCAAGGGTGGACAAAGCATCCATCCATGGTCACTACCAATTCCACATTCATTTTACTATATCCATCATTCTTAAGTGTGAGTATCACTTCCTTTAAATAGTCTCTATCTCAGTTTTGGCAATTAGCAGTTGACTTTCTGGCCCTCAGTTCTAATGGTATTATTTGGACAAAAACTCTGTTTTTTCTTTAAATGAGGATAGTAAATATAGCATAGAAATAAGAAACAAGTAGAGGAAAGTCTTAGGGTCTTGGAAATTGCAAAATGCCCTAAGCCTGAGGAACAGCCAACCAGATTTTGATGGTATTTCATTAAGTGTAACAATTTGGCAAGGCATGTGTAGAATGAATTGTACATTTCATACAAAAACACAGCAAGAAGGAAGTGATTAGGTATTGCTTAACTGAAACATCATAAACTAAGTTTGGTATCTTGCTGTGTGAATAAAAATAAACAGAAATTGCTACATATTTAAACTCTTTCTTTCCCCTTCCCACTTCCTGTGCAATCAGGGTGAAGATTACATACGCATATTTCTTTAACCTGTGAAATCCTATCTGCTCTCCAAACTGGCGATGTCAAGGGTACCGAGTCCTCCTCCTCCGGCAGAGATGTCAAGCGGACCTGTTGCAGAGAGCTGGTGTTACACTCAAGTATGCCTGCACTTTGGAATATCAACTAGTGACTTTAGATCATCTGTCATTTATTTTCCTCTCTTTGAATTGGATTCAAGCAGGTGTTTTTCAGAGTGACTTAATTTCAAAATAACTTGATAAAATGCAATATTTATCAAATTACAATTATGTCTAAATTACAATTAAATTCCAAAATTCATAAATTGTTCTTGCCAGACTTCTCAGGGATAGATGGTAACCATTGTAGTCATCTAAAAACTATGTTAGGTTTTGGTGATGCTCCTAATTCAAAGAATCTCGGGCATATATAATGCCATGAAGATTGTTGGAAATTCACCAAAAAAATTAAAATAAAATAAATAAAAACAGACATGCAGAGCATGAAACCAATTTTTGTTGTTGCTTTCCCAACAATATTAGGCTTAGAATAACTAAGATATCCACTCAACAAAATCAAATGGGGATCAGATTAATAACATTTTATGCCCATCTTTGACACTTTCAAAGGGTCAAAGGGCCTTATAACTAGACTATTACTCAAATGTACTTTATACTGGAACAGGAAAGGTCCAATCTGATAGGTTTGCTTTTTATATTTCCTCTTAGCATTGACATTTACTGTATTTACTATGCCTAGCATTAAAAATACATACAAGGTAGTCTTTGACATACAACAGTTCATTTAAGGACTATTCAAAGTTATTACAGCACTCAAAAATGCCTTATCACCATTTTTCACACTTAAGACTGTTTCAGCATCCTCATAGTTACACCATCAAAATTCAAACATTTGACAACTAGCTCGTATTTATGATGGTTGTCCCGGAGTCATGTCATCACCTTTTGCGATCTTCTGATAAGCAAAATCAATGGGGAAGTGAGATTCATTTAACAACCATGCTACTAATTTAACAACTGCAGTGATTCATTTAACAACTGGCAAGAAAGATCATAAAATGGGACAAACTCACTTAACTGTCTCATCTAACAATAAAAATTTTGGGCTCAATTGTTGTCATAAATTGAGGACTACCTGTAGTTATGTTAGCAATTGTTATGCTGTAATTCTTTGTGCATGCACCATATTAATAATAGTTGTAATCAGAACTCCTCTTAATACAAGTTTAAGACAGAGTTAAACAAAAGGTTGTAAAGGGACAGGCAGAACGGAAGCTTTTCCTATTCTGTTCTGGACTCAAGATACATGAAACTCATCAAATTGTATTCCTCATGAATGCAAGTACAGGTAGTCCTTGCTTACTGACAATAATATGATTGGGAATTTTGTTAAGACATGTGATCATAAAACACATCAATATCTGACCCCATCGACTATGATGGCAGTCCCAATTTCTGTCATTAGGTAAAACCCACATGGCATCAGTGTCCCATAGAGATGGGACAAACTAGTCCTCGTTGGAAGTCGGTTGTGAAGATTGCAATTGGTGATCATGTAACCTCGGGATAATGTGAATGTCATAATTGCAAGCTGGTTACTAGGTATCTGAATTGCAGTCAAGTGACCATGGGGACTCTGTGATGGCTGCAATTATAAGGAGTGTCATAAATTTGAACAGTCACTAAATAACAGGTCATTAAAAAGGGCTACTGCAAAAGAATTCAGTAGCAGCAAATCTTTTCTCAAAGCAGACATACTCCTCCCTTTTCCACATAAATTGATGCGGGCCAAATATACTAACTTAATAACCCTGTAAATTTTCCTCCAGATTTCTGACAGAAAGGGACAAGAATAGAAATATTGTAGAAAGCCTTTGATAAACAAAGATTATAGTTTCTTGAAGAGGTATTTATGATATTTCAAGAGGATGGAGTTTCAAATTTATTTTTCCTTCATTCTGAAATAATGGGATTCTTTTTGGTGATCTTGTTCTTTGTAACAATGTATGTAAATTTCTAACCGATACTTCCCTTCTCTTCCATTCTTTTGAAAGATTAAAGTGGTCAAATTTTCCTACATGTGGACCATCAATAATTTCAGCTTTTGTCGGGAGGAAATGGGTGAGGTCATCAAAAGTTCAACATTTTCATCAGGAGCTAATGATAAATTGAAATGGTAAGGACCAGTTAAATGCCAGATAGAAAACAGCAGAAGATTCATTTATTGTTACATGGTTCTCAAAGCTTGTTTTAAAGTTATTCTTTAGCTTCATATTCATTTACGGCCATTGCTAAATTTACTAATGTTACCTTTCAGAACTGTCACTTTTAAAGATACGACAGTAAAAGACTGGATTGATAAAGTTGGCTTTGAAACAGCTGAGGAAAGAAAGTGAACATGATTTTTCTGCTTTTGCAGGTGTTTGCGTGTGAACCCAAAGGGCTTGGATGAAGAAAGTAAAGATTATCTTTCACTCTATCTATTACTGGTCAGTTGTCCAAAGAGTGAAGTCCGAGCCAAATTCAAGTTCTCTATTTTGAATGCAAAAGGAGAAGAAACAAAAGCAATGGGTATGCATAGCCAGTAACTGGGTACTTATATTTTACTCATATGCAAACAGAGCAGAAAATAAAGACTTCTGTTTGGTGTGTCTTCAATTTTTTTCTCTTTATTCTATTTTTTAATTACCAACCTCTTTGTATATTGCCAGAGAGTCAGAGAGCCTATCGGTTTGTGCAAGGCAAAGACTGGGGATTTAAGAAGTTTATTAGAAGAGACTTTCTTCTAGATGAGGCGAATGGGCTCCTTCCAGATGACAAGCTCACTCTGTTCTGTGAGGTAAGGAAAGATGTAGAACTTCATGGTTTCATTTGGGAAGATATTCATAAAAATAGTTTTGTTGTCTCAGCTCCTATCTTAAATTTAATTTGTTCATCATACAGTTGGCCTTTGGGGGGTAGAATTTCAAATATCTCCATTGTGGCTGAAGGTTTGGATGGATCAATTCTTCTGGATGAGTTGATTCTTGAAATACTTAGGTGCCACAACATTATGGGGTTTACAGGTTGTAACCAGCATTTGGAATTTGAATTTTGAAATCTATTGGTAACCAAATCATCCCTTACAAAACTGACATGATAAGCATGGTAGTTTTTATCCACTAGCTTGCTGTTGCTGTATTTTGTACCTGTTACAGCTTCGAGTAGTGTTCAAATGTAAAAAAGCTAAACCCTTGTCTTAAGCATTTTTTGACAGTTTAGAAATATAGACTTGATTCACAGACAGAAAAAACTTGCATTGACTGATCGTTGCTCCTAAAGTGGTTTTGGACACGTAAGTAGGCATACACTCAGCTTATTCCTTCCAATTGGAGGATCCCGAAGCTGTTTAGGGGAAATACGTTTTGGTTTTGGTTGCTGCTCTGTTAACTTGCTCTGAAGACTCAATGAGTTGGTGAAGTAAGAACTATATAAATGCCCCTGTTTCCTTTAAACTATTTCTTGCTGTGAAAAGATTTGCCATCTTATTAAACTTCTGTGGCTGATATGATAGGTTGTCCACTGGCTCAACCTCCTGCCTGATTATGGATGGCTATTTCGTCTGCATTTGCTTGACATTTCAGTTTTACCATCTGGATCCCTTGTGCATACAGAGGGATGAGATTACCATGTCAAAGAGGAAGGAATCGGAATTTTTGTATCTCATATATCTTTTCATTTAATAAGTAGGAGGGATTGCTACAGTATGACTGCAGAGACTACTGGATGCAATCCAACCAAAATCACAGACTTTTAAATTCCATGGATTTTGATGATAGAAGTTTGAATACATACAAACTTTTATTCGGAATGATCATCCTCTCAGTGATGGATTTTGTGTAGATTTATGTGAAAATCAAAACACTTAAGATAGTTACACCACTGTGGTATTCACAGAATATTTTGAGAGGTTGAAATTGAAACTGAGATACTGAGAAATTGAAATAAATAATTTAAAAAACTTTAAAAATGCATTTTCTGTGAAGGTTTACACATGTCATGTAACTAAATTATGCAGTAAATAAGTACATTGTATTCTAAAACACAAGTTTACTTTAAAACAAGCAAAAGTATTTATACAATACTTCAATTGAAGCCTTTTCTGAATATGTGGCACAGCATCTTCCAAAATTTCCCAAGGTAATAAGGGCATTATCATGCTGCCTCAGAATTAGATATCAGGTTAGTAGTATATCTACAATTTATCAAGATGGAGAAGAATGTTCTACACTGAGTACGACTTTTTTTTCCAACTCAAAACTTTTTCATTGATTTCTAAAAGCATTCTAACAAACCATCCCACTCCTATTTTACACAAGAAAGACTAAGCAGCCACGCTAAATAAATATAATTCGCTCCATTAATACTCTCTCTAATAATTACATTTCCCCAACTTCAACCAGTAAAGAAAAACAAAGGCTGACATCAGAAACTGATGATAAGATCTGGTTTGCACTGAAGGGGACTCATTCAGGGGATGCCAGTCTAAGGAAATGATAGAGTATCCTGGAAGAATAGAGTGACAAGCCATTTCCACATTGCTGTTAGGAAACTATGTGGATGTGGTTCTAAAATCATGGAGATAACTTGACGTTGGCCTAACTATTTTAATTAAAATAATAAGGGATTGTTGGGACTGCCTTTGCTAAGCAATGCATTCATGTGATTTGCACTTTAGAACTGCATTACTTAGAGAAATTCTGGTCCCAGTTGCAGTTCCCTAGGGGGGACCTTTTTCAATAACTTTTAGCAACCACTTCTTGGGTATACTTTTGTAAAAGAACCATATACCAGATTGATTTCAGATTTCTTCATATAGTGTTTCCCCGAAAATAAGACATCCCCTGATAATAAGCCCAATCGGGCTTTTGAGTGCATCTGCTAAAATAAGCTCCTCCTCCCAAATAATCCCTCCCTGAAAATATTTAATCGCATTCGCAGCCGGTCCCTGCCATTTCCTCTGGTTAGGGTTAGGGAGACAGAGCTGGAAATCAGGTAAGACCTCTTGCTCCACATGCCCCAAAATAATAAAACCTCCCCGAAAATAAGGCCAAGCACTTATTTGGGGTTCAAAAAAATATAAGACAGCTAACAGTCACAATGGCACTTTCCTTTTCATACATTCTGAACAAATTGGGTTGAGAAGTGGCAGTTGGAAAACAATTTCCCCCCCCTAGCTTTGAGTTCGTTCTTCCTACAGATCAAGCATTCTGCAACATAATCTGCCAGACTAGATGGATTTTTGATTTGATTAGAGATAGTATTTTTTCCTCTGTATATTAAAAAATGAATTAGCTTTTAATTTGTGAATCTGTGTTCCATTACTGGAGCTTGGGTTTTGTTCTTTCTTGGGGATCATCAGATGGTACGCCAGCTCAGAAAGGCATGTGACTAGTAATAAACACAGCCTGCTGTTATAGTATTAACTTGCTGCCTAATAGAGAAGAATTTTAAGATATGCACATCCACATCTGATCAATCATTTGGGAGATTTGGCCCAAACTAGCATAAAATTGAATTTTCATTTATCTGCACACATGATCGTTTACTATTTAGATTCATATAACATTCTAAATCCAGAATTTCAGCAGAAATTGCTATATTCTCCATATGCTCTGCTGATACAGACTATATTATGGCTTAAATTGAAAGGCTTCTTCATACAAATTGATAAATGGGTAGATTCCCACAACCCTGAACCATAAATTACATGAACCCATTTTATCTAACATAGTGCATTATGTGAACCAATCCCCTATTTATTAAGTGACCATTTGGGGGTGGGGTATAGAAGACTTGATAGATCATCTGTTGGAGAGGCGGAGAGGGATTATAGTAAACTGAATACATTGTTGTAAAACCTGTAAAATAGGTTTTCTATACTGTCTCTGAATTTTTCCCGAAGTTGTATAAATGTGTAGTTTTATTTCATATACTGTCTTGAAGTGGTTGATAATCTGTCTTCATTTCAGTGTGATTTGGAGAGTGGGGTAGGAAAGCTCAAATTTTTCCTGTGTGATGCTGGGTTCTCTTGCAATAAGGTCTGTATCGCTCTGGAATTTGTTGTTGATAGGGGGTTTTTTTGGTTCAGTTCTTCTATATTTTTAGTGCTATTACCTCTTTGTTTAAAAAGGGCATGTTCTTCTATGCTTCCTTTCAGGTGAGTGTAGTTCAAGACTCTGTCAATATCTCCGGCCAGAATTCCATGAACATGGTGAAGGTACCTGAATGCCGCTTGGCTGATGAGTTGGGAGGTCTGTGGGAAAACTCTCGCTTCACAGACTGCTCCCTGTGTGTTGCAGGCCAAGAGTTTCAAGCTCATAAAGCCATATTAGCAGGTTGGTATTGACTACAATTTGTTATAATGGTTAAGGCATCAGACTAGAAACCATGAAACTGTGAGTTCTAGTCCCACCTTGGGCAGAAAGACAGCTGGGTGAGCTTGGGCCAGTCACTTTCTTTCAAGCCTAAGTAGGAAGCAGTGGCAAACCACTTGTGAAAAACCTTGCCAAGAAAATTGCAGGGGCTTGTCCAGTCTCTGAGAATTGGATATAATTGAACAGAAGAAAAAATAGGACTCATGAAGAAACTACTATTTGTGAGCACAAGATGAAGGCCTTACATGTCCAACACTTTCGCAAAAGATCAGGCCAGGCATGCTTGGTAAGCAGCAGTAGCAAGAAGTCAGCAAAGTTCAGCTGAGGGTGGCAAAGTGCAGGATTGCAGGGGCCACAGATGGGAGGCAAATAGGTGGTAGGACTTGAAGTGCCCCTATAGTCATAAGTGTAGGCAGGCTGCCAACCACTCAAATTTTGATCATGTGGTCACACTTGCACTTCAGTTTTATGGACAGGCCATAACTATTTTAAATTCTGTATTTTAAATTCTGAAATTCCACAGATGGATGTTTATTGTGTTTGATTTTTTCTTAATTTAGTACAGATCACACAAAGCCTTTATATTCTGTGGTGATAAGCACACAACAACACAAAAGCCATAGCAAAGGATCTCTAACATTATAGTAAAAGAAATGGAATTGAGGAAACCTAAAAATTGAATTAGTTGCATTCCAGAGTTTCTCTTTTTCTCATTGCATAGGTGGGAATAAATTGCTGGGAAAGCATATGCATATTTCCTTGGGCAGTCTTTTGCGAGCATACAATTTATTTTTTACTTGTCCATTTTATACATTACTTGAATTTGCAAGTACCAATGGTATATATCAGTTACTCTCTAGAAAGAAAGAAAGAAAAAGAAAGAAAGAAAGAAAGAGTATCTGTTTCACATTTTTAAAACAGTATTTTTTTTCCATTTTTCCTTATGCCAATCCACCATGCACACAGCCCGCTCTCCAGTTTTCAGTGCAATGTTTGAACATGAGATGGAAGAGAGTAAAAAGGTAAGCCACAAAGAAGAGCTGCCCAGAAGGAAGATATTGTGGAGGCAAACCTTAGCTAATAACTGAAAAGTATTGCAGACTTTTGACCTCAACCCACAAAGGTCCCGCTCAGACAAGAGAGGCGCAATGAAATATAGTCTTGTTAATGTGTCAAGGTTGACAAGACATTTTGCTCTGGGAACAGAGAGATATGAATCTAGATTGCAACTTGGATAGTTAGTTTTCTATAGTGGGTTGACAAGAGATCCATCATTGCCCATGAAAACAAACTGTCAGTGTTCTTGGGCAACTGATTTTAAGTTCTTTATTTCCAGCAGTTAGATCTGAAGCACTGGATTCTAATCTGAGATTGTAGTCTCAGTGAAACTGAATAGAGTGAGGGTCCAAATAAATATATAAACATTTCACCTTACTTGTTATATATACGATATGGTAGAGATGAGCATATTATAATTTATGGTATAAACTCCATAAAAGGAGTTTATTGAGGAAATTGAGAAAGGGAAAAATGTAAATAATTCTTTAAAATAGCAACTAAATAACACTGGAAATGTATTTATTTTGTTTACTTGCTTGTTAAATTTATATGCCGCTCATCTCCCTTTCCAAAGTGACTTTGGGAAAAAAGCTGCTCTTCTGCTTAGAATGATTCTATAATGTTCATTGCTAGTGATTTCTTTCATTACAAGTAGACTTGGTGGAAAAAACAGGCTAAGGAAGAAGTTGTAGTTTATCTTCTTGTAGAGTTATAAAAGATACATCATTCTTAACCTATGTCTGCATATAGTTTACAGCAGACTCTGTAAATATAGGACTTTAAACCTTAGGTCTGGCACATAGAACATTCTAAAATTTGCCATCAAATTAATTTTTTTCAGTGATATGAGAAAAGTATTAAATATTTTACACTCAACAGTTATTTTGACTTTATTTTGTAATAAGATTCAAAAATCATATTTAATCTGTTTTCTTAACCTTAACGTATCTTTTTGAAGGGTAATCCTTGCTATTCACCTGAAGTCAGGTGCAGCCATCAGCCTAAGAGGTTTGGAGATGCCCAGAGTCAGTAAATGCAGATAAGCAGCAATATAAATACAAGTACACAGGTTTGCACCCCTGCATACAGAGAGTTATTCTTGCTGAAAGAGAGATTTAGGCTAGGAAAGGTTTCTCTTGCCTCAGAAGAATAATCTTCTTCTCCTCTCTGGTACAGAATCGAGTTGAAATCAATGATGTGGAACCTGAAGTTTTTAAAGAAATGATGTGCTTCATTTATACCGGGAAGGCACCTAATCTTGACAAAATGGCTGACGATCTGCTTGCAGCTGCTGACAAGGTAAAAGGGAAAGTTAGCTGTTATCTTGTAGAAAAACAAAAATTGGGAGAGGCTAGAATAGAGATCATGATGTCAATGTATTGGGGGTATTTACATATAACCCATCTTAATTCTTGTTTAACTCTACTCACATTCTTAAGTAGGCCTGTCTTAAGTTTTTATCTTTTGGAACCCCAATATTACAAGCTGAGCCCTATTGAAGTAGAATGTAGCAAACCCATAAGTCTATTGTCAGAGAGGATAGCATAGGCAGAGGAGGCCAGTCAGGATTAAAAAAAACATGAAACATTTCTAACCCCCAAATCATCTGTGCTGGTCTGCAACCATTTAACCATTGTTTCACATAGCATTATATTCTGATGTTAAGATTAAATCGGTGGATATCAGTGAAACCAAGTTATGATTCTCTTTCTTTGTACGTACTTCAGTGAATAACTTAAAACTGTTCCAATCAAGCTCCACGTTGGCCATCTGCCTCCAGTCTAATATTCTCCTTGAATTTCCAACTTGTATATTTAATTGTATCCCAGCACACCAGGAAGTAGCCAGGCTGCAGGTATGGAGCTAGAAGCAGAGATATAGCTGAAAAGGATGGGTTTCCAAAAACATGAATTGTTTCTGTATTATCCAGTAAACAGGAAAAAAAGAAAGAAAGAAAACTGGAGATCCAAGCCATATTTTAAGAGAAAAAAGCACACATGAATTTTAGATAGAATATGGCAGTTGAGGTGTTAACATTTTTAAGTAAAAAAACTCTACCCCTTAAAAATTGAAATATTCCATCTTCTACATATTTTTCCACCATTCATCCATTTGTACTTGCACAGCAGAAGCCTACCTTGGTTTTCCAGTATGGTTCAGTAATAAATATCTTTTAACACCCACTTAGCTGCAGCAATACTAACGCGAATAGAGTGGTGGTACTGAATGGGGCTTTAATTGTTGAACAGGTTTTGTGACTTTTTATATAGTTCTTTTTTCTAAACATCTCTGGGTGTCAATTTGAAAACAGAAAGCAAAACCTTTTATGGCAGCACATAAAACCTCTTAATACTTGCCCAAGAGGTTATGGAACAGTTTGTTCTGTCTTCCTCCAGTCTCTTGGGAAAAATACGTAATTATTCTATAAACAAAAAGCAATGCCTATCTGAAACCCCAGAGACCTGCCATTGGGCTCTTGGGTGAAGATGTGATTAGAGAGTTCATTTTTGTCTTTCCAATGTTTATAAGGAGGATGGGAAGGGATCCTGAGATGCTGTGGTACCTAAAGAACTAATATAGGTTCACATGCAAGCATGCATATCCCCTATGCTCAGTTCTCCGAAGTTCAGCCCAGAAAATAATTTCTGCTAATTAATCAGTGTATTTTTTAAGTTCTAGTTCTGGGATCGAATGTTGGCCCTAATTTGAATATTTTGTGGCTAAAAAGAAGCACAGCCATGTGAAGGAGGAAGTATAGCACTGTTTCTGTTTTAATTTGTTGACATTTGTTTTAAGAAATAGGGTTTCTCATTTTTATGAGCAACATAAACATTTTATGAGCAACATGACCGATACCCAGCATCCATGTATGATTGTGCATGTGTTAATTGTTAGGGATTCCTATTATATAATTTGGTGTGGGATTAGCTCCAAATGGATGTTTATTGAAGCCCCATTTAAATCCACATATATTTACACTAGTTATATTGTAAGCATGATTATCCAACTCACTATGCTTTGTGGCCTGGATTCTGATGCTGTTTCATGTTGCCAGAAAGTTATGAAAAACTTGGCATGCATGTTTAAACAGTCCATTTTTGGGGGTATCTTTTGCAGTATGCTTTGGAACGTTTGAAAGTGATGTGTGAAGATGCTTTGTGCAGCAATTTGTCAGTGGAGAACGCAGCAGAGATCCTAATTCTGGCTGATCTACACAGTGCTGACCAGCTAAAAACTCAGGCAGTTGACTTCATAAACTAGTAAGTGGGCTTTCTTCTTTGACTCTAGTGAGTTAAATCTAGAAAGACAATCTTCAAAGCAAAGTTTGGCATTTTACTTAAGTTAGGATGGGCGGAGTGATGACTCAGTGATTATGATGCTTGGCTGGTCAGCTGGAAAGCTGATAGCCTGGGTTCAAGACCTGAGCACCATGCAATGGGGTGAACTCCCATTACTCACATCAGCTCCTGCCAACCTAGCAGTTCGAAAGCATGCAAATGCGAGTAGATAAATAGGTACCGCTTCGGTGGGAAAGGTTACTGCGTTCCGTACTTTCATGCAGGCCACATGATGACTGAAGCGTCTCTCAGACCATGCAGGCTCCCTCAGCTGAGAATCTGAGATGAGCACCGCCCCCCTTGAGTCGGTCATGACTGGACAGGGGAAACATTTAACCTTTTTTTAAAAAAAAGTTATGATATCTTTGCACCCTAGAGATACCTTAGAATTATCTTATTCTTCTTCTCAGCATAGCAAAGTTGATTGGGGATGATGAAATCTGCATTCAGATCCTCTGCAGGATACCAAGGGAAAGGATTGTGTCTAAGAGTAGCTAAAAGTTCTGTGTCAAGATTTGTTCCTACCCTAAAGATGTTGTCATCAACTCTGGAGAGATGGCAAATAGCCAGCAGCTGTTCGAATGTTTGTTCTTCTCTTGAATAAACAGATTCTTACTACACCATTCCTCAAGATGGTTCTGTCCAGTTGTGTTAAAGCTGCAGCTCTCAGGATTTATCATCCAACAGCTTTATTGCACATATAGATGAAGCTCCTTTTTGGAAAGGGACATTTTTGTTTTGCCAAGGAAGATGGCAGCAGCTGTAATATTATTTCTCCTTCATCCCTTTTAAGTGGGATTATTTGTCTTTTTGGTTTATCTTGTTTTATTGTATGCCAGAGTCTCAAATATTTGAGTTGTATGACCATAAAAATGTAATAAACAAACAAACAAACACAAATAAATAATTATGCCTCAAAATAGTTGTACAGGAATAGAGACATCTTTATTAAAGAATAATGTCCAACGGTGTGTAGTGAAAAATACAGTTTCTTGTGTCGAGAGACATTTTTAGATAGGTAATATTTAGCTGAGATATAGTTGATTTTCATTAACATTTTTCAGTCTGGTAATCCTGAATTCTTAATTATTATTTTCAGCCATGCTTCTGATGTCATGGAGACTGCAGGCTGGAAGTCGATGGTAGTGTCTCACCCTCATTTGGTAGCAGAGGCATATCGTTCACTGGCCTCTGCACAGTGTCCCTTTCTGGGACCCCCACGCAAACGACTGAAGCAATCCTAAGGCTGGGTCCCCCACTGCACAACCCTCTGTCTGTTTTTTTCTTAAAAAAAATTTGAAGTAGCAACAGAAGCAGTTGCTTCTCCAAACTTGACCATCAGGTAGATGATGCAACCCGTGGAGCTTTTTATTTTGTTTTGGGTGGGCCAGGGAGGGTTGGGAGGAAGAGTGTTTTGGGACATGCAGACTTCTACACAAAACAAAAAAACAGTACCAAGTCAACTTTGGGGCAAACAGGGGAGGGATATGCTTTGGGAAAGGGGATTGTTCAACCTTCTGTTGCTGCATTTTCTGTGTGTTTTCCTTTGAATGGCTGAGTCAAGAACTTAAAAATTGACTAGGCATACAATTCCACAATCTTAAATGGAATTTAAAGTGAAAAAAAAACCAACAAGAGGCTTCTTCATCTGATAGCACAGAAGAAATTGGCATGCTTGGAGCAAAGAAGACATTTTCCTTTGTTTGGGAAATCAATTGTGGGGAATGGGAGAAATGAGTTGGCCGTGGCAAACCAAATCCCATGAAAGGAAGCATCAGTGGAATTTCTTTTGAAAGATTTTTGAAACAAGGACAGACCTTCTGACCCAACTGAGATTTCTGCATTTACCGTCCAGCCATGATGAGATGATTACTGTGTCTTGTACATGAATTGGGATGGAAAAGAAAGAAGCAGATGAATAAATCTTGTCTAAATGACACAGCTTCTTAAAAATGCTGATAAAGGGACTGCTCCAGGATACACTTTCTGGAAGATAGGGGTAGGATGGAGACAGCCATTATCAGCTTTCAGGAACCATTGTGGTTCCTCTTCACTTGGAATGGGATATCCAAGAACAGTGGTTAATTGTTTAGATATTGTGGGAGCTTTGTTCCTCTCCTCTTTTTCCTTGCTTATTTTTTTTTTTAGTTCTCAACTCCCCTGATTCCTCCTCCAAATACAAATCTTTTTTGTTTTGTTTTTTTAAAAAAGAAATTTAATTGTTCATGAATATTTGTGTCAAAGATTTTTGTTCTGAGTTGCTAAAAACAACTGAGTATTTGTATTCATCTACTGGTTTGTAGAAAATTTGGTCCTGTTTCATTTTAAGCCCATTTTCTGTTACAGGTAAAATGTTCCAAAATTGTGGTAAAGCTCTTTTTCTCCTTTTGAGTTTTTGTTTTGAGGGGGAAGGGATATAATTACTATTTTGTACTGTGTGTTGCTATGTCTTGTCTTCAAGGGTTTTCTTTTCTTTTTTTAAAACACATTTTCTCCACATAGAAACAGTTCTATGTGTCTGTTTTATTGATGCAAATATTTCACATCCAGGGATGATAGCAGCAGCTGCTAAGGTATTGGTTTAATACTTTGGTAAGATCTTGCCCTCTCTGGGTTCATGAAGGCAGGTATTAGTTCTTCAGTATTTTTTTGTATTTTCTCTTTTTCCTTTTCTACAAAGGAAATTGGCTCAAGAGATAAGTATCTGAATCTCTCAGCCTATTGATACCTCAAGTAGAGATACCGCATACCACTTGGGATGGATAGAGTCTGTCCTATGGGATCCTCGTTCTATCTCTAAGCCTGAGAAAAAAAATCCCTAAAGAAAAGCAGAGAAGTAATATGGTATGGAGGAACTTCCCCAATTTAATTATAATAATTTACTCTGTTGATAAGCATAAGATTTGCATTTTAGACAACGGGAGTGCAGTTGATGCAGCGCTTTTTTGGACATGTCCTCAAAGTCCTTTGCCTAATGTTGCCTTGCCTCACTAAAACAATGAAGTAAAGGTAAAATATCCCTCCGTTACAGAGATGGTTTCTGGAAGATTTTTTCGGTACACAAACTTTGGCCTTGTGAAGGTTTTCCACACAAATTGTGATCAGATTTAATCTACCTAGCTTTTCAGCCAGTTAGATACTGCCATCTAGTTGGCACAGTGATGAGGAGGACCTGAACAGAAATTTAAATTTGCTTCTTTTTTAGGGCCTCATTTATTTTTCCTACTTGATGTCCCCACTCACCAACTTCAGTTTTCAGTCTTCCTTTTCAACCTGATTAAACTTTTTATAGCTTGTGGACATGCTTTCCTTTCACCAGACTCTTTAATTAGCTTTTTGGTCCCAAATAATCTGCGTTCAAGTTATTTTGAACAAACCTTTGAATTTTCCTTTGCATTTTGTTATCTCCCTTTTATTTTACCAGTGGTTTTGTTTTAAGTTTTGGTTCCATTCTTCCCTTTACTTTGCTTTTAGAAAATTTCAATTTCTTTTGAGAAGCTGTGGCTGCCTTATAAAATGGAAATAGTGAAAATGGAGCCCAATGTTCTGAAACCTTTATGTTCAGATAAATGGGACAGTCCTTCAGGTAGAACTGTTTCAATTTTAAGCTGTCTTATTAGAGAACTGTGCCAGTTAATGGTCCTATATCTGGCAGAAATTTTCCAGAAGGTGAAAACAGAGGAGTCTTAATCATGAAGCAGAGCAAACCAGAAAGGAAGTTAATGAGCAAGTGATCTATATACTAACAAGCAGAAGTATAGAGAGAAAGGAGATTCTTGAGTTAGAAAATACCAAGAAACAAATGCAGTTTGAACTTAACATAGGATGGAACTGTTAGCCCATGCTGGAAACAGGAATGAAATGATCATCCTTATTAGTGGACAAGTGTTAAAGAGGTGGTTTAAGACTCTGGAAACCTGTGCAAATTCTTGCCTCCAATGGAAATGCACTGTTTTCTTGCCCTTCCATCATCTCTGTTATGAACGGGATGAGGATAATATTGATCTATCCTGCAGTGTTGTAGGAGTTCTGGGATTTTTCTTAAAAACACAACACACATATAAATCCATAGCTGTGTACTGTTTACTCTTTCTCAGCAAAAAATTTGATCCAGAAATGACATATGTGGTGGTGTCTCAGATGGGAATTTTCAACTTCCTTTTCACAGTATATAAAAAAAAAGACACCTAAAAAAATTGTCACATGTGTGACAGGCTGATCAACACAGTCACAGCAAAGATGCTTTAAAAAAACTGACTTTAGTAGCCAGCTAAAATACTATTTTTACTGGCATCTTTCTAAATAGATTTGCCCTTGTTAGCATTTTAAGGAATAGTTAATGGCGTCTGCATTTTAGAAGAAAATGGCTTTCCATTTTGGCTAATATTTTAGACTACAACTATGGATCTTTCATTCTAAGAGGCAGATTAACATGGAATCATTGCATTTGACCTTGGAGAAAAAAGAAAACTTTACGCATCACAGCAATTTTTAAGAACTTAAATTTACTTGAAGCCTTGTCCATTAGGCTTGCACTACTCATGTTCAGCAAAATTCCAGTAAACCCAATTTCCCTGCTTAAACAGCATTTTGAATAAAAAAGCAAGATTTGTTAGCGATGCATCACATCTGCTTCTCTAGGTATGAATAAAAGGGTTGCTGTAATTACTCCAAGAAAAGAAGCTGGGTTGTTTACCAAAAGGTTTGCTGTTACTTGACAAAGATTTCATTCCCATTGGATTTGCAAGAGCAGCTATAACTGCTCAGGGAGTCTCTTGCCTCAGCTTCTACTTGGAAGATGCAGACATTCTTGCAAGAAGTTAAACGGACTTTGACATCACCAGCCTTGCCTTCTCTTCAGGGAGGCATTTGACTGGAAAGCGAGGCTGGTTTTGGCAATCACCTCCCTGGAGGAGCCATAGGCTCAGGGGCAAGAAAGGCAACCTCTTCGGGGACCTGCGTGGCCTTTTCTTCCCCCAGAGGAAAGAAGACCAAGAATGCGCATCCTCAGTAGCTTAGGAAACTTCTTCCAAGCAAGGAAGGGAAATTTTATTTCTGTGACTTCAAGCAAAGAGACACATTTTAATCAGGGAGAGTGATGGATGGTTCATTTAACAGGTTACAGGAGCCTGGGATAAGAGAAGTACAATTAGTATAGAAAATAGCCAAAAATGTACTTTTGAATCCATATTTGTTTCTCCTAACGTAAGTCCATTTCTCAATCACAAAACGCTAGGATATCAGGAAAGGATTTGATGACAATTCAAAACAGGAGGAGGATTTTTTCTACCAAACATTTCCACCGATTCATTAATGCCACTTATTTCTGTTCTGATAGGAGCTTGTTGTCTATAAAGAAAGAGTTTTAAATGATAAAATCAGGGAAGGAAAAAAATAATTGTAGGCTTCCAGGCTACTTATTTTTCTATATCCAAAAAAATGCCCTGTGTCATAAAACACTCAAATTGCAAGCCAGGCTAATGTCTTGGTTTTCTCAGTTCTGCTGTAGCCTAACTGGCCATACAAGTAGGCTTTTGTCCTATCCCATTATGACTGTTTCTCGTACTTAGAAAATTGTCATATTCATAAAAAATTAACAAAATACACTAGAAAGTAAAGCAGTCAAAGCTTAAGTAAGTCTGCTGCTATTTTAGCTCTCATGCTGATTCTTTGTTCTATTCTGAACTCTATCTTTTCTGTTAATTCGCAGCATGAGATGCTTTTGTGTGTTCTAAACAGGAATAAGGCTTGATGGGGTGCATTGTGCAAGTACCAGGGAAAGATACGTGTAGCAACAAACACTGAATTGGAGGGGGCACCATTTAGAGCATTTTTAGTAAACAAAATAAGCAACAAAACTGTGTCCTGATTAATAATCCCAAATCAATCACAACAAAACAACGATCTAGTAGAATATTCCTTATGAAGTAGAATGTTTCTTATGAATGCTGTACTTTAGATGCTAAGATTATAATATACAATGAAGACAAAAGCATGATGGATCTCAGGAGAGGGAGAAAGGTCCAATCAGAGCAGTCTGACAATAGAGCCAATTATATTAGGAGATGGTGGAATCATTTTCAAGCAGAGACTGGTCACCATCTGTTACTGATGCTGGATAGAGAATGAGATTCTGTGATCTAAATGGCTTATTCCAGCTATATTAAGGGAACATACAGAAAAATAAGAGCTGAAACTACCTACTACCCAAGTGGCACATCCAAAAAAAATATTTCTGATGAAGGTTCACTTGAGTTCAAAGTGTTAAGGCTTTTGAGATGTTCCATTTTCCTTGGACCTGTGGTCTGTGGGGCATAAGTATGTGTAAGAAATTTGCCACAGGGAAGGACTTGAAAACCTTGCTTGTTTTTTGCTTACTGTAAAATTAAGGGAACTTAGTATTAGTTGTTCTCTACAAATGCTTCCTCCTCCCCCCAACTGTTAGAACTCTAGCTGTTGTTAAATATTAAGAGATGTTCACCAATTTTAAGGAGTGCAATTAAAATTTAAACATTGTAGAGACTTTAGTACACCTGTTCTTTGAAACCCCAAACAAAATGGCAAAAACTGAATTGGTCTTCTAAAAGATATTCCAGATTTAAGGCATTTATTAACAATACTCAAAACATGAAAGAAAGTAGAGAAAGTAGAAAATAGGATGTTGGAGACAAAGAATTGTCAAAAGTTATGCCATCATATTATCAGAACAATAGTATAACTTGTATTTATATATGATTGTGCTTATATTTGATACATAGAATGCCCTATTGTTTTTAGGATTTGTTATTCATATTACAACTGTCTCAAGACTGACAATAGCTTTAATGTTCCGAATCTGATCCAACACAGTTAAGAACCTATTTTAGGTCTTATCTTGTGGCGATGAAGCGGTGAAACATGATTATTTCGCCGCTTTCATTGTGTCTGCAGAGAATCGCCCAGCAGCTTTGTTCCGAGTGACCCGCACTCTCCTTAATCAGGGAGCGAGGGAGGACCTCTTGAGGGCAGTGCTGAGGATTTTGTTCAATTCCTGCAAGACAAAATCGCTCAGATCTGGACGGGTTTAGACTGTGACTGGGCAGGGTCTGACAAGGAGATGGGAGCAAGTCTTGAAGATAACATCTGGGTTGACTTTGACTCTGTATCCTTAGATGAAGTGAACAGGATTGTTGGAAGATTGGGGGCCTCAACACGTTTAGTGGACCCGTGTCCCTCCTGGCTTGTTGCAGCAACCAGAGAGGTGATTGGAGACTGGATCAGGCAATTGTCAACGCTTCATTAAGGGATGGGGTCTTCTCCGCCACCCCATCACCGAGGCGGTGGTTCGACCACTCCTCAAGAAGCCTGCCCTGGATCCGGCCTCCCTAAACAACTTTCGTCCCATCTCCAACCTTTGCTTTATAGCGAAGGTTGTTGAGTCCTTGGTGGCACACCAACTCCCACAGTTCCTGGAGGAAACAGACTATCTAGACCCGTACCAATCGGGCTTCAGGTGTGGACACAGCACGGAAATGGCATTGGTCGCCATGATGAATGATCTCTGGTGGGCCCAGGACAGGGTTACTCCTCTGTCCTGGTCCTACTTGACCTCTCAGTGGCTTTTGATATCATCAACCATGGTATCCTACTGTGACAACTCGGTGGGGGGCACTGTTTTACAGTGGTTCTCCTCCTACCTCTCGGGTTGTACACAGTTTGTCTGAGCAGGGGTTCAGAGATCCTCCTCGAGGCCCCTCGTTTGTGGGGTGCCTTGGTTCTCTCCCCCTTTCTCTTCAACATCTATATGAAGCCACTAGGTGAGATCATTTGCAGTTTCGGGGTGAGCTATCAGCAGTATGCTGATGATATTCAGCTTTACATCTCCACCCCGGACCAACCCAGGGATGCCCTTTCTGTGATGTCTAGGTGCCTGGAGGCACTGCAGGTCTGGATGGGTAGGCACAGGCTCAAACTCAACCCTCCAAGACGGAGTGGCTGTGGATGCCTGCATCCCATGATCTAGCGGCCCATTACTTTTGATTGGAGGGGAGTTACTCCCTCTGAAAGAATTTGCAATCTTGGCGGCGTCCTGGATTCGAAGCTGTCCTTAGTTGATCATCTTACGGCCATGACCAGGGAGGCTTTTGCGCAGATTCGTCTGTTGCACCAGTTGCAATCTTTCCTAGATAGGGATGCCCTCCTTATAGTCACTCATACTCTCGTTATCTCTCGTCTGGACTACTGCAATGCCTTCTACATGGGCCTGCCCTTGGGTTGCACCCAGAGGCTCCAACTGGTCCAGAATGTGGCCGGGTGGGTTGTTACGGGAGCTTCCAGTTACTCCTGTATTACACCTCTCCTGCGCGAGCTGACTGGTTGCTGGTGGTCCTTCGGATCTGCTTCAAGGTGCTGGTACTTATCTATAAAGCCCTTCATGGCATGGGCCCAGAATATTTGCAGGACCACCTCCTACTGGCCTCCCACCGCCCAGTGCACTCACATGGGACTGCCCTTCTCTGTGTGCCATCAGCCAGACAGTGTCGGCTGGTGGGACCCAGGGTGAGGGCGTTCTTCGTGGCCACACCGACCCTCTGGAACGAGTTACCCACTGGGCTCCAAACGGCCCCTGACCTCCACTCTTTCCACAGTGACCTGAAGATATGGCTTTTTCAGCAAATCTTCTGATCTGTTTGGGAGCTATAGTTTTAATTTAGGGATTTTAATTGGATTTTTAGCATTATTTATTGTTTTGTTTTTATTGAGCCACCCCGAGTCCTTCGGGAGAAGGGCAGCATATAAATATTATCAAATATAAATATTATCAAATATAAATATAATGTTAACCAAAGTGCACCAAATCTATCTGTACCACCTAGACTTCAGTATATATATATATATTAAAATTGGAACTTTTCCAGGAAGCTTAATCACGTTTAAAGCCATTTTTAAAGTTGTGTTGTCTAAAGATTGAAGGTTATTCATTTTAGTTATGAACAGATCATGAGACACTAAGAACCTAGTGTGGCATGTGGCTGAGTTCTGGAGAAGATGCATTTTCATATGGCAAAAGGGCAAATTTTGAGTAGTAGTTGTAGACTATATTACTATCTCCTTTGGCAGATGTTTTATGTCTTAAGTGTTAAAATACATAGATATGCTTTTATTGCAAGGGGGAAGGAAGATAGGACTTAGATCACATTCCATATATTTATTTACACTCCGTTCTATTCAATCCATAATCAAACTCCCCTAAATGGCATGGAGAATGTCAAAAAGCAACTCAAGATTATACAAATAGCCAAAAGCAAAATAAATATATCAAAACAGCAAGTTGATAAGGTCATCTGGAAGATGCTATTTGATGATTTGATCTTTGGAACATGTAGTGATAAGAAACTAACTCCTGGTAAAGTGAACTTAAGGTGCTACATCTGTAGAGTGCAACCTCCCCAAACTTGGTACCTTCCTTCCCATGTTGGTTTTCATCCCTCATCAATCAATTGGAAAAGAGTGGCACCACCCATCTGCTGATCTAGCATGTTAGATAGTATCAGTAATGTAAGGTTTAAGGATAAGGTTAGTTCAGCCTAATCTCTCCCTTTCTCCATGAGATCATAGAAGGTCAACATTTCCTATATTCTCTAGAGATAAAAGTACCATTGTGAAAGATTCATGCTGAACAAACAGAAATCATCTTGACTTTTTGATTCTGCCCTTGGACTTAAGCCGTTCCTTTAAACAGATGGAGTAATGGGACTTGCAGAAGAGGGTATGATTTCGGTAGAATTCATGACAAACTTGGATAAAAAGGTATGCAGCCAAAATTAGAACTTTCATATCCCTAGTTCTCAAAAGAATTAACATTTTAATGTATTATTCAGTAACAAGTTAATTCCTGTAAACTGTTTTATTACCTCTAATCACAAAATATCTCACCCTTGAGATATATTTCCAGAAGTGGCATTACTTTGAGCTGTGGGAGAAAAGTGCATCCAAAGCTGGAGTACAGTACAGTAGTTCTGAGAACATCCATCTGGGCAACTTTATATTTCAGGGAGCTGCTTAGGAACTGTTCATGGACAACTCCAGATCAATATTTAAGTGAGAAAGGAGGACATGTTCAACAAAGCAAGCAAAAAAGATATTTGAGTTATTTGAATAATGTATGTACTCTAATAGATCTGCAACCCAGTGTCCCCTGTGCTTGCATTACATAAAAAAAATTTCTCTGTTAATACTGCTTAATTAATTTGATAAAAATTTTACTTTGAGATGTTTCTAAAAAGAGAAGGTACTTTGGGAGAAATTTTCGTATATAGCGTGTGGCATTGCTGCACTGACCGAAGAGCTGTGCAAACACTGTATTTCACTTTATTCAGTCACCTTGCCTCTCTGGTAGTTCATAGGCTCTTTGGCTTTCCATGTTAAAATTAAATATTAAGAGAATATATTTTGACACAATTTTTTCAGATTTTCAGATTTTGAGAAGTATAGGCAAGCAGGCAGGTGTCCAGATATTGGAATGTTATGTAACAAAGCAACGATACTTGAAGTAGTAATTCCAGCCATAAGTAAGTTCAAGAACATCAAGAATATATTTGAAAAGAGATTCTTATACATCCAAGAATATGTGAACAATAAAAGCATATTTTGGGAATTTCTGACCCATTGTTAATTACACTCAGTGAATAGCTATGGTGCTGAAGGATGATAGAGCTGCAGTCCAAATATCTGGAGCTCATCCCAACCCTAAAACTAAAAAAAAAAAGTGCTATAGCATTACTTTTGATCCACATGTGAAAATAAATTTTATCTAAGCATCATTGTCCTTGGAACCTCATCAAAAGGGGGCAGTACATCTGTGGATGATGAAAAATATGTCTTTATGGGCAAAGCAAATTGTCTAGCAGCCTACTGCAAAATTTTGGTTATTGCAAAATCCCTTTAAAATGGTTAATCAAAGTTATCTTGAAGAGGGATGATTATTCAGTGGTAGTATTTCTTATCCCCCAGCTTCATTTATCAGCTTAAAGAGTGGGATTCAGTACCTTTTAAAAAAAATAAGCAGTAATTGATACAGCTGAAGCCATCTGGCAAAGATAGGCTCAGGACTGCAGCTAACTGTTCATAAACCTCCCACCAATGCCCCTCCTGTCTGCCTTCAAAAGCCAAATTGCAGTTCTCCGTGTATGGCTTGTGTCGTGCTAGTGCTACCGTGGAGTGGTGTGAGCCAGATGAACAGTTGGGAGAGCTGAATCCCACAACAAAGGGAGGGCTTATTTATGTAAAGCATAAATTAGCTCCTTATTTATTTGTTTACCTACCTAACAAACAAACAAGGCACTTGTAAGTCCAAAGATGGTAATAAGCAATGTTCTTTCTATTTATTTGATTCTTTAGGGAAACTCAGGGCACATTTCTTCCGACCGGTCTACGATATTCAGTAACAATAGTTTTTATCTTTTCCAATTCTGCCTAAAATATGATTTCCCAAGAGAATATACTGAACTCAGATTTCAGGTTTGCATTTTGTAAAATCAGGACCAAATTAGAATCCAGCAAATCTTTATATTACATTTCAGTTTGTGTTGTCAAAAATAACCCTGTGGGTGTCCACAGATTTGATCTTTGGCAGCTCAGAAACAAATATGAATATAAATGGAATCTTAATTTCAATTCTAATTATTTTTTAAAAGCCTGTTTTTTAAAAAAAGAGAGAGCCTATTTTGACAAATATATGGCACTTTTGTTGGCTAAAGAAAAATGTCTTGAAGTAGAATTTGAATGTAATTATATTTGTGATCTGTAGTATTTTTGGAGGTCTAGTGAAAACACTGGTATCCATGGAACTTTGGAGCCTAATATGTATTACTGCCTAAACTTTTATATGCCAGGCTATTTTGGTTGTGTTTTGTGATATATTTCAGCCCCAGTGAGCTGTGCAGAGTGTACCAGTATTAACACTGGCTAAGTTAATCACATAGGCATATCATGGAAATATAAATTGTCATTTGGCATATAAAAAACTTACAATATATAAGGGGTGAGGTACTATAGATATTCTAAACCTTAAATCCCTGCATATATATCTCTAGTAACCAAAATGACTTAGACAGCTGAGAACTGAATTTCTGTAGCAATTGACTAGCCAAAGTTTTAGAATTCTATTTCCCCCCATGCAGTGCCTCAAACAAAATCAAGCCATTTCATTTTAAAAGAAGGAAATTTAAAATATAGGCATAGGCACGTCAGAAATAGGGAAATGGAAGGATACTGCAACAGAGGCTAGACATTGCAAGGGAATACAAAAAAAAAGTCAAGATGTTTGCAAAGGTGTGACTGGAAATTAGTTTATTAAAATATACAGTCATGGGGCAAACACTGGGATTGAAGCAACATATGAACAAGAAGTACTTCGTGGATTTAGTTGTGGTTACCACTTTGAGTTTTTGATCCGCCTCAGACACTCCTTTGAATATCATCCATAGTTTCTTCCCCATTTTTACTCACTCATTATATTATGCATTTTAGTTGTCCTCATAACAATGTTGCCACAATATGGATTTTTGTTCTTATGGCCAATAGAGTTGCTCTTACTTTAAGCTGACTATTCCAAATGAAATATTTTTTAAGGAAGCATTATATTTGTTTTATATGAAATAATCACACATTTAAAGAGGTCCTCGTTAGACTGGACCAGTTTAGTTTCATCTGGCATTTTGTTTCTGTGGTTTGCATATTATGCTAAGTAATATGGTGATTTGTTTTGTTTTATTTATAAGACTGTATACTGCCTCATTTGCAATCATCTCTTGGTGGTTCACAGTCCAATAATAAATGCAATAAAAATAAATATTAACAAATAAATAGTAATAATGCAATAATATTCTATCTTAATATTAAGTCATGTTGTATTTCTATAAACAGTACGGACTTCACTGGATTTCACATTTTGTGTGAAATCAATCATGGTGCGTATGGATCAGCATGATCAAACAACCAGCTGTAGTTTATTTAAAAACTGTGGCTAAAAGTGAAGTTCAATTGTTTTGTGGAGCTAGTGCTTCAAGTACCCACTTCTGAAAAGCTGCTCCATCAGATCCACAAAAGCAAGATTCTTCTCCCTTTGTCCTCCAGTTAACTTGTTCTATGAAGTGAATTGACTAGAAAATGTTGGTTTTCTAAAAAGACTGTCAGACTTGAATTTTGACAATTTTTTTTCCTGCCGAATCTAATATCATTTTAAAACAATCTAATCATCTTCCTGAGTGGCAATGAATTACATAAAGGAATGTTAGATTGTGTTAAATTCCTTTTCCAGTCTTGCACCTACTGCCCATCAATTTTATCACTAATGAGTTCTAGTGCGATGAGAAAGGGGTAAGCAGAAAAGGAATGACTCACTTTCTCTACCCCATGCCTACTTTTATAAAACCCATATCTATGCATATGAGTTCTTAACTCAGAGGCCTTTGGTTTCCTCTTTGCCAGTAAAATGAAAAAGTTGTCCATTGCCTCCTTGAGGCAAACAATAAATTTGGACAGCAAACTTCAAACCCCAGAAGCTTTGTGGATTGTTTCCAACTATCAGTCTAACAGTGAACCAACCGTTATTGACTAAAGAGATCTTTCACTCAAACTCCCTTGGGCTTTAAATTATTATTGGTGGTGGATTCTGCCAAGATATTTCTCATTTTATTGTGAGAGATTATTTTATTTTTTTCCCTTTCAGCAGTTTGTTCTCACCTTATGAAAGACAACAGCTTGCTTGTCTGCTCACAAGCAAAACAACGAACCAAGCAGAGGGAGTTGCTGTTTTTTGAAAATGCCTCAGCTTTTGCCTTATGCTTTAAAAGCCAACCCTATTTCATTTCTCTGTATGAATCTACAAATAGAAAACACTGTTATCTTCTTGTTTCTTTTTATTTTCAAAAGAAAAACGTTTGGAATTTCTAACAAAGGCTTCAGTGCTAAGCTAATTGCCTTGGCAGTGTGTATGTGTGTGTGAAAATTAAGCTTAATACTGAGTACATAACTTTTTCCTCTGCATTATATCTACAACCACCCTGCTAATAGTCTCTTGTTAAAACTATGGAAGCCCTATAGATACACCAAGGCACATAAAAACAATAATAATTATATTAATTCCCAAGGATGGGAGAATGCATAACTAAGTGATACCTTGATTAGAATAATCAAAAAGGAAATAAAAGGGTGTGCTACAGAAAATAGAGATAAGAAAGAAGAAACTATGGAGTTAAGAAAGAAAAGAATCTTTAATTTGGACAATTTATGGCCCTGTAGAATTTTCTGCATTACAGCTCCAATTATGCCTCCCTGTCAGCCCCTGATTAGTGTTGATAGGGGCTGGATCTCAATGACATTTGGAGGGTTGCATTTTGCATAACTCAGCTTTAGATTTAGATCTTGTATGCAATTGCTCATAGTGGCTTTTAAATCATGCTTTTTTTTTCATAGTGTTTAATGTGAACCCAGCTAATTAGGGCCGAATCAATAAACTATAGTTAAGCAACTCATGGTTTAGCATGATTTATGAACCCAGACTAAGAACTCCATTAATTGCAGAATATCCCATGTGTGTTTATACATTTGCACACGGATGCTCGATCTCAGCAATTAACCTCTTGTAGATAATTTCAGAGTGGGTTCATTCTGTCCAAATCTATGATCACTCTAGCATTAGGAGATCAGCCCTGCATTTTCAAGAGGACAATACTGCAGAAGGTGATACTGCTTGTAAAAAAAATCAAGATGCCATTCCAGGATATCTGATTCTCATCCAGTATTGCAAAACACATTATCTCTTGAGTTGTCTGCAATAATCCCCCCCCCCCCCCCCGGTTTCTGTCTGTTGGATAGAAAAGGTTGGCTTCTTGTCTTGGGGTCAGGTAGCAAAACATTTTGGATAGGCCTTGAAATGAGCAAACCTTTGATAGCTGAAGCAGGGGTGAAATCCAGCAGGTTCTGACAGGTTCTGGAGAACCGGTAGCAGTAATTTCGAGTAGTTTGGAGAACAGGCAAATACCACCTCTGGCTGGCCCCAGAGTGAGGTGGGAATGGAGATTTCGCAGTGTCCTTCCCCAGCCACACCCACAGAACAGTAAAAAAAAAATGAATTTCACCACTGAGCTGAGGGCTCTACTTCACATTTGCTGAGGACAAAAGATTCAGGAACTTGTCACAGATATTAGTGGAGACAGAAATTTTATTTTTTACATCTCTACTTTAGAGGTCTCTTTTAAGACATATGGTACTTTGGTAGGACAGGTATGTTTCTTACTGAAAAGTGATATCACTGATTTCAGATGGTCAGAGAAGCTTTCAGCCCCCTAAAGCTGCTCTAAGGAAGTAGTGTCTTAAAATCCCGATGCCATTCTCTATTCCATATTGTTCGAAAATGTGAAACATGTTGGCATTAATAAATTGAATATGGGTTTTAAGCTTATGTGTGTGTGAGAGAGAGAGAGAACCCTCAGATTCTGAACTGAATGAACGTAACTCCTGAAAGTCAGTGCTGTGGCTTATGTTTTTGTAGGAGCAGATTTGCAGGAGGTCTTACAATACCTGGGAGGGAAAGAGAGGAAGAGACAATGGACTCCAATAGATGGAGTTTTGCTGCTATTTCTACTCCAAGCTGCCAAATATCTGCAAGCTGTTTGGTTCAGCTCCGATTCGTCTGCATATTTACAAAAAGCAACAGAGCTGCTTTTGTTCTAGTAGAGAGGATTTGGAAAGGTGAATAGTGAAGTGTATTTATATATTTGTGCCAGTATATGTTGGGGAAAGGTTCTGTGGGAAAACAGACAACGCTTGGCTGTTGCAGATGGTATTTTGACCTGCCTGCCCTCTTCTCCAAGGCTGGCTACTACCTATTTCTCAACTTGGACATATTGGATTCAAAAACATTGCAGAGACTCCCTTCCTAATAATAGCTTGTGGTGGCGGTATTGGATTTTTGCCTTTTCTCTGCTAAGAGAAAATAAAATTTCCTTGTGCCCAGACACACCATATTTCTGTACCAATAACACACTAGGAGGCCATTGTTGGTGAGATGGATCATAATTTAGTGAAACACTTCAAAACTTTCCAAATTTACTTCCTGATATTTTCAATAAGGCCATTGTCTACAACATTAAAATTGCTGCCAGTCATTGTATATCAACTTTTCTTACTCTTAATGCTCTTTTAATACAGGTGATTAAAACTCCCATTGCCCAGCCAACACTGTTGAAAAAACTGTTAAGGGATCTATTTGGAAGAGGCTCATTGGATGTTCTTAAGTAGAGAAAAAAATTCTTCTTTTTGTAGATAGCTTTCTGTGATCTTTGGCATGGCTCTTTGGCTTTCTGGAGAAGTTTTCCCCAGAGAAGAGTACACGGGCTTAATAGAAAATAGCATGCCACATGTTGGATTGTATGTGGCATTTGATCAGGGCTGGCATGATGGCTACTGTTGAATGAGACCCCTATCTGTGACAGATGGGTTGGATTCTCTCAAAAAGAGCTGCTCTGGCCAGAAAGAAAAAAATTGCCATAATGATGATTGCTGAATGATTGGAAAAGGCTTCACTTATACACGCACATACATACATCACACATAAAAAATCACACACAAAACACGCACACACACACACATAACACCCTTCATTTGCATGCTGTTCATTACTTTGTTATAGCCTCAATCCCCTGGTGGCAGCAGAGAGGCCTAGCCATCTGTTGGGTTGCTGAATGACTTTTGGAGAATAACTTGGTGGTCTTTGCGGCTGACAGATATATCTTCTCTCCCCCCTCCCACCCCCAAGATTACTGCAGCTGCCACTGGATAGCTCCTTTTGTTGATGCTTCCAGGGCACGTTTGCCCAAATACAGGTCGAAATGATCCTTAATAAGCTTCACCCTGTTGCGCTCTCTGTGGTTTTTATGTGACTTGAAAAGATGTCTCTCCAGAACGGAGGAGACAAGTTGGCTTAATTATGGAAAGTTCAAAAGCAAACCAGACAGCTCAGGCAGTGCCAGCCCCCCCTCCCCCTCTTCCCTTTTCACTACCATCCACTTTCTCTGCTTTTCTACCCTTAGTCTCAATACCCTGCAGGAAGTACGGGAAAAAAGCAAGAACTGGAAAAGGCCTTTCCTCAGAGGAATCTCAGACTAATCCTGGCCTTCCATCCTACCATCTGATGATTGGGAAAAAAGTATCTAAGATGTGACCCCAAACTCCACGGTCTCCACAGGTCTCTATATTGGGTACCCAAAGCACCCTCCCTCAAATTAATCAATCCAAATTTTCAGACTTTTTTTTTTTTTTTTTGCAATTTGGGATACATGGAGTATGATGGGTAAAATGGGTCTCTTGAATCTTACAGCAGTTTAAGACATATTTCATTGCTTAAAGTATGTGAAGAGAATCATGACACAACTACTTCAAGCTGATAAATTGCCTCCAGAAGTTGTAAATGCTCCAACACTGGATGTTTTAAAAAAAATATTGCAAAACTATTTCTTTGAAATGGTATAGGGTTTCCTGCCTAAGCAGAGGTTTGGTTTACTCTACTCTACTCTACTCTACTCTACTCTACTCTACTCTACTCTACTCTACTCTACTCTACCCTACTCTACTCTACTCTACCCTACCCTACCCTACCCTACCCTACCCTACCCTACTCCCATTCCCATTCCCATTCCCATTCCCATTCCCATTCCCATTCCCATTCCCATTCCTATTCCTATTCCTATTCCTATTCCTATTCCTATTCCTATTCCTATTCCTATTCCTATTCCATTGTATTATTCTGTATATTACTTCTGGATCAGAAGGAAATAGTCATGCCTGTTAGGGTTGGTTGAAGGCAATTTGCAATACAAAACAAATAACAACATTATTCAGCTTCCATTTTGTTTTTTTCTGGTTTATTTAATATAATTTGTATGCTTTCTGGATTTAGTTTTTCTCTTAAGATTAACCATTCTACTTTTCCTTCAGTGTAATTGCTATTACTAACCTGGAAAGTTGATTAGGTTGCAGGAGTCATTGACTGAAAGTCACTGAAAGTCAACGAACTTCATGGAGCTCAAAGTAGCATTGGTGGTTCTATGGTCATATTATCTTTGCAGCACCTGTTTGGCCCTTTGTATACAAATAGTCCTCAACTATTGTTCACAATTGGGACCAGAAATTCCATTGTTAAACAAGGCAGCTATTAAGTGAGTTGTGCCTGATTTTATGATCTCTTTTGCCATGGTTGTTAAGTGAATCATGTGGCCTTTGAGTGAATTCAGCCTCCCTCATTGAATTTTCTTGTCAGAAGCCAACTAGGAAGATCTCAAATGGTGATTACATGACCCTGGGGTGCAATTGTCATAAATACATGCCAGTTAGAAAGTGCCTGAATTTTAATTCTATGGTCAAAAGAATGCTATACTATGGTAGTTATAAATGTGAAGACCAATTGTCACTTTTTTCAATGCTGCCATAACCTCAAATGGTCACTAAGCAAAAGATTGTACATCGAGGATTATCTGTATTGAACAGAGAGGAGAAACTAGCCTAAGATCAAATGGGAACCTTTGTGGCTAGAGTAGGACTGGCAGTCGGCTCTCTCCAGCCATAAAGGGCTGTGACAGTGGTAGCAGTTTGCATCAAGGTACAATGAAAGGCAGCTGATTCTCACTGAGTGACCACAACTGGGACTGGCAACAATCATTAAGTGAAGCAGTTGCTAAATGAAACCACAGCTGTGCTAATAATCTTACTTTGGCTTTCTTTTGCTTTGCAAACCTGCAAAGGTGGTATATATGACAATTGGTTGCAAAGTTGCTTTTTCACCATTGTAACTGCAAATGGTTGCTGTATGAGACAGTTGCTCAATAGAGACTACCTGTATTGATGCACAGACCTTGGCTAAAACAGGACCATTTCAGATTTCATTTGTCCTGTGCTTGCTGGCCTCTTTCTAAACTTATTAGACGTGCAGAGGACAGATGGGTGCATCTTGAATGTTTCACACAATTATAAGGAATATAAAAATAAAGGAGGGGAAGTAATTTTACCTTAATAAAATAGTTTTAGATTGCATAGCAAACTTTTCAGATTAGTAATGCCTTCTGCTTCTGATTATGGGAGGAGAATGCTGATATGGGAGAAGGGGTACAAAAAAAATTAAGATAGCAATATTTCAGAAGTTCAAGGTTATTAAACATCAAGGGGGGAATCTTTGGAAAGTTCTCTCAAAATACTCAATGAAAAGCAGGCATCCTTGGGAGATATAAAACACTGAGGGACTGGAGGTGGAGTATAGAATGTAAGGACTGAGAAACAGAAGTGACAATTTGTTGCTGGAGCCAAAATTAATAATAATGAAGCCTTTGCCACAAATCAATCTATTCAAGAGATAATTGTATTTATGCCTTGCTTTGCTTCTTCCATTAGTTCTCTTTCTTCCTTTTAAATTCAGAATGTACATTCTTTGGGGCAAAAGCATTTTTTTTCTTCTGTAAGAAAGAAGAAGTTTGAAATCTGCATCCACAGTAGTGTTGGACTACAACTCCCATCACCTCTTGAAAAAGCAGCTGGGAAGATGCCATGCTAGGAAAGGCTGTTGCCTGCAGGAGGCCTCCTTTAAACATTTTAACAACAGTTTTGTAGTTTATTGCTGATGAGATCACTTGCTTCTGATAGCTGATTTTAAGGAAAATTAGGGGACAGGGGAGGCCTGGACACAGGTGGAGGTCTTATTATCATAGGTAATTAAAGTATACTAATTAAATTAAGACTCCATCTGTTTGAGTTGTGCAAGCCAGCCAAGTCCTTTAATTAAGATACTGTGTTTACCATAATGGAGGCTAGGAGCAGAAGGCTTGATTGCTGAAAAGGTAAGTAGAGATAACTCAGCCAGTGAGGAAGGATGTGCCAAAGAATGAATCTCTGAAGCTGCTGAAACTAAACAAACCAAACAGCAGCAACAAAGGCAGCTTGAAAGAAACCCTGGCTTTATATCTGGCTCAGATAGACAATCATTGCTACTTCTTCTTGACCTTTTCTTTTTAATTTTATCTGGTTTTGTGAAAGGCATTTCAGAATAATCCCACCCTAAAGTGGGGATTTGTGTTCTGGATCAATATGGCCGAGAAAATTTAGCATAACCATGTTTTGAATATTTCCTGTATCTAATTTTCCTTCAACCAAAATGAACATAATAGTTCTATGCAAAATGTGGACACTTCTGGTAAACGTGTTTATTTCAATGAATTCCTAAGAGAACAAATACTGACACAGCCCACAAAGGTAGAAAGCTAAACATCTTTCTACAAATGTGAACATACACTTATTTATGTACAATTATTTATAAACTGTTTGGACTCATTTTCAGTCAATACTTTGTAATACCTCCTTTGGCAGATATAACAACTTCCAAATACAGGTAGCCCTTGAATTATGACCACAGTTGAGCCCAAAATTTATGTTGCTAAGTGAGACATTTGTTAAGTGAGTTTTGCCCCATTTTATGATCTTTCTTGCCAGAGTTAAGTAAACCACTCCAGTTATTAAGTTAGTAACACAGTTGTTCTGGGTTTGCTTGTCAGAAGGTTGCAAAATATGCCCCCATGACTTCAAGGACACTGCAACCATCATGAATATGCACCAGTTGCCAAGGATTGAAATTTTGATCACATGATCATGAGGATGCTGCAACAGTTGTAAGTGTGAAAAATGTCATAAGTGGCTGTTCTATCTTCAAAAGGCCACTAAACAAATCATAGTAAGTCAAGAACTATATGTATTTCCTGGAACCAGCTGAAGCCCTTCTAAAACGTGATACTGAATTTTTTTCTATCTTCTAGCAGAATTCTAGCTCAGAAATCTTCTTAAATCTTGTGTTTTCTTACAGAGGATCAATAATATTGAAGTCTAGGAACCATAAAAGCAATTCCATAATGTTTATCTTTCTTTCTTATAAGGATTGTGGGTTGTTTTGGAAGTATATTTTAGATCATGGTTTTGTTAAAATATCCAATCTATTTTCAACATCAATTTCTTCACTGATTGTCGAACATTAACATGAAGACCAAGAAAATATCTCACAGAAGTGCTGTGAAAATTGGTCAGATCTGCAAATCAGATCATTCCAAATGACCTGAAAACCTAGAGTAATTCTGCACACTATAAATATAAAAACAGTGCTGCTTATACAATAATAGTTCTGCTTGGGAGAATTGTCAAGAGATCTTTTTTCCAACCTCATGAGAAAAGTGTCTGTCTAAAGTATGCAGAGAGAGTATAAACCTGAAACATTTGGGAACAATAAAGTATTTTGAACTGATGGGACAAAAATAAAAGTTTTAGGCCCCAACTGTTCAAGATAAATTTTGAGAGGAAAAAGGTTGAAGAGTTGAATAAAAGAATTTCTTGCTAGCCATTACTCTATAATGCTTTGATATTGTGTGGTAGGCAGTAGCGTAGGAAATATTGTGTGGGTAGAAGATGAAGGAATTCAACTAAAAATATTCTAGAAGCTGATGTCCCAAAATCATTAAATACATGAGATGAAAAAACAAAAAGCAAATCTTAAATTTAGTTATACCAGATGTAAATCCTTTGAGGTTAACCATGTCAGGAAACAGGCATGGTATGAATTACTGAAACTTGATTATTATTTTAGGTTATAATAATAAAACCTTGAAGATCTGCCAGAGATTCTTTCTCTCTGTTCTTATGCTGTAGACAATCAAAGTGGGGTGATCTTAAGTTTTGTCCTCACCCTCTGCTGCCTGTCCAGGTAAGTTGACATTTATACAACAGACATTGAATTCCCTTTTCAAATCCATCTCTGTATTCTTGATTGTGATACTTTCAGTGAGGACATGGCAAGCCAGACAACTCTGAAGGAGTGGGAATAGCATTACAACTAAGATTGGTAATCAAAGGATTGATCCTGCCTGGGGAGATCTTCCCCCAAAAAGGAGAGATTGTGAGATGACCAATAGCTACTCTGGACAACTGTTCCTCATGAGTAGACTGTAGGAAGTGAGTGGATGAATTTTCATTAGAGAAAGAAGTTTTAAGAAAGAATTTAAGACTTGGAAAAATTCTAAGATACTAGATGGCAACAGAGAAATAAAAAATACAATTAAAAGAGAAGTACACTTAAGTTCAACTTGTCAACAGGGAAAGGAGCAAAAATATTTTAACTTTGGTCAATTGAAGAATTATTTGTGAACAATGGATTCAGAAGTTAATTTTAATAATGTCTGCCATTATAGATAGACTCTATAAATGATGTTATGGAAGAGGAGCAAATTCTACCAGACAAATTTGAAATTGATTTGAATTTTCCTACACTGGATTTACAAAATAGAAAAGAGGAAAAGAAATAAAATTCTAGGACATTATTTGAAGATTTAAAGACCAATGTTGTTAAAAGTAAAGATAAGATAGAATTATTTTTAGATAGAATTCTTTATTGGCCAAGTGTGATTGGACACACAAAGAATTTGTCTTTGGTACATATACTCTCAGTGTACATAAAAAGAAAATATACATTCATCAAGAATCATAAATTACAACACTTAATGATAGTCATAGGGTACAAATAAGCAAACAAATCATACTAGGAAACAATATAAATTGTAAGGATACAGCAACAAGTTACAGTCATAAGGAATATAATGTTGGTTTATTTGATTAAGATTAAAATCGATATGTTCCTCTGATTAGCAAAATTCACTTGCTGATTAGGATTGAACAATAATCTTTAATTTTTTAAAATTAGAGATGAGTAATAGAAAGAAGAAATTGTTATATTTCAAGAGAAAATTATCAATTATTAAAATTGTTTATATTTGTTGTGAAAAAGAGGAAAGTTATCTAATTTTTTCTTTAGCATATTGCATTTTTTTCTTTTCTGCATTATCTTTCTATTTATTCTTTTTTAGTTTGTATTAGCTTTTATCTTTTTAATTGTAACATTTAATGAAATTATTGTTTTAAAAAGCCATCTCTGTACTCTTCTATATCATTCCTTATATCTGCTCATACCTTTGTCTTTGCAAACCATCCTAATTTCCATCAAATCTACACATCCCAAGCAATCAAAATGTACCAGATGTTCCTTCGTGTGAACTATGACACACTTTATACCATGTTTCCCTGAAAATAAGACCCTTTTTTTTTGTTTTTTGAACCCTGAAATAAGCACTTAGCCTTATTGTCATGAATTCAAAAACCCGATTGGGCTTATTATCAGGAGATGTCTTATTTTGGGAGAAACAGGGTATGTGTTCTGTGCTTGGAATAAACCATATGTATCATTTCATGCATATTATTAATCTTCAGAAACATTTTTGAAAGTCATGCAGCCATAAGCAAGACACATCTATATTTTAATATTCTCCATTTATAGTATCTATACCCACAGCCTTACTATTCTTCAAAATTGTCAGAGTGTTATTTATTTACTGTTTTTCCCCTTTGGGCAATTATATTTTGATGTATGACCATAATTCCAATTCAAATGTGTGTGTTTGTGTCTCTCCTTTCAGTTTCACCCCAAATAATTTGTTGTTGTTTTTAATTTTATTCTCTCTGCTGAAGGCTTCTTGTTTAGACTTTTTTACTCTTTCCAAACTGTTTTATTTCCATTTAATATATGTTGCATTTTCTCTGCCTTTTTAATATTAATAATTTCTTGTTCCTTTTGACTAAATTTTATGCAGCTATAATGAAATCTTGTTTTAACAAGTAAACTAGAAGAAGGTGTGTTCATTATAAATGATCATTAAATACAAAAGTAATGATTTCATTATGCAAAAGACCCAATTATAGCATTTATATCTTTTTATTCCATTTGAATCATACCAACAATTTATAAGTTTTGGATCTTTTTATGCTACTTGAACAATACAAATGATGAAATTTGTATTATTTGCATAATGTCAAGGTGCAAATGACATGAACAACTGTGGATGTTTGATCAATTGCAAACGGTCCACTGTATACAGGTCTGTATCTTTTTCTATTTACACATATTATAAAATATCCTTCATGCTAATTTTTGCAGCATTCTCTTATTTGCATTATTTCTTCATCCATAATGACTTTCATTTCCTCATCTCATGAACTCTTCTTTTTCATTCTTCCCATTAGCATAAATCTGCACATTTCCACAACATTCTTATTGTGGAACATATTTTTTCACTTTGTCCAAACAGCCTCCAGGTCCTTCTTCTCTATGTCCACTTCCCTTCATTTGGTTGTGAGATTAATCTATCAGTCTTCTAATATCTTGTTCGAGGCAATACACTGACTCTGTAAACCACTTAGAGAGTTCTGTAAAGCACTATGAAGTGGTATATAAGTGTAAGTACTATTGCTATTCCCCCCTGCTCTTTCCCTCCCCATTTTTAAACTATAATTCTATCTTTGATTGTAATTCAGTAACTTTATCATTTGAAGGATACTTATCTTTTATGGTTTTAATGCTTTTACTGCTGTAAACTGCTCAGAGTCTTTTCAAAACAAAATGGGTGGCAAATAAATCTGGTAAATAAATAAATAATAATAAATTCAAGATTCTTACTTGGGTTTCATATAGTTTTGCCTTTGTTTTTTCACTTCTTTTCTCTTTGAGCATATTCATTTTTCTTTAAGTTCTGTTCTCAGTATTACCAAGAAATAGTCTATTCAACAATCCAAAATCTTTCATTTCCCTTCTCTCCTCCCTTAATTCCCTCAGTCTTCCATCAGAAAAAAATTGTACCAATTATAATTCCAGATTTATAATGACTCTTTGACATTCATATGCATATCTTAAATAAATAATTAACTATTTTTCTATTTAACTCCATGGGCAATGCTTCCCAAACCTGGGTGAAATTGGGTAAAAGTAGGTTTGTTTGTTTGGGGGGGCAGGGTTTGGATAATGATATATGAATCCATGATCACAATAGGAAAGTTTAAATATGGAGTTTTTGGCAAGCTGTAAAAAGGGTTTTCTGATAAGCAGTCTTCAGTACTGAAGGAAAAGGTTTGGGAAGCACTGCTATGGTGGAAAGGAAGAGGCAGAAATTACAGTTAAGCTTCCTTGTTTCAGTTTCCCCCTCTAGCAATAGGAAAACATTTTGTAGTAGAGCAGATGGGTGACTCAAAGGATAGAAATTATCTGGAAAAAAGACCTGTCCATTTGTAGCTGCATCTTTGGGATATTTGAGCCATGGTGATGCAGTAGTTAGGGTGCAGTACTGCAAACTACTTCTGCTGCCTGCCGGCTGCCTGCAATTTGGCAGTTCAAATCTCACCAGGCTCTAGGTTGACTCAGCTCTCCTTTCGATGTGGGTAAAAGGAGGACTCAAATTGTTGGGGGCAAGATGCTGGCTCTGTAAACCACTTAAGAGAGGGCTGTAAAGCAGTATATAAGTGCTATTTAATTCATTCCTTTTTTTAAAGGCTTTGGGTGAAGATTGGGGCAAGAATAGCCCAAGAATAGAGCACTTGTGATCTGCTAGATCAACTCTGGCAACGTTGGGATGTATGGACTTCAACACCTCAAATCCCCAGCCAGTTAAACCATAATTCCCAGAATTCCAGTTCCAGTGGAGTGCCAGGAATTGAGTTCAATGCCATTTAGAGGGCCACTGGTGATCAACCTGATTTTTCAATTTTTTTTGGTGGCAGTTGTTAAGCAAATGTTGCAGTCGTTAAAGAATGCTGTGGTCATTAAGCAAATGCCATGTTCATTGGGCATATGCCACAGTCATTAAGTGAGCCAATTGTTTGGTGTGGGCTTTTGCCAAAAACTGTAAGTAAATGCTGATTTTTGGCAAAAACATTGTTAATTGGGGTTACATGACCACAGGTGCTACAAACAGACATAAATGTGAGCTTGTTGCCGAATGCTTGAAATGCTGTCAAATGATCATGAGGAATGACCATCAGAACTTTGAAACAGGTCATAAATACCTTTTGGGAGGTGCAGCATAATTCTAAATGCTTGCTAAGTGAGTTTGGCTTTTTGTAATCCCCCTAAATTATTCTCTCCTTTTCACAATCTCCTAGAGTGTATGTGTGTTTATACACACATATATTTTCCTCCCCTGCCTCCTGTATTGTAGCAAATACCTAAGTTCATAAAACTTAAGCTATGAGACCAAGCCATAAGCAATCCTAAAGGTCATTATTGCTTTCTTAGCTTCTTTATAAAACACACAGTGTGGAAATAAGTTACACTAAGAGACCTTTGAAAATTGAGAGGCTTTTGAATTTGTTTGAATCCTCCCTTTCTTTTCTCTGCATCCTGTGCTTATCAGATTTTTTTTCTCTTTGCTTATTTTTTATTAAAGTCAAATATCCAGTAAAAGGGTGTATGTGAGAAAACCACAATATAAAAATAACTTGGGGTTATACCAATTAGTTAATTCTTGAATTTAAAATAAAAAATTACCTGATTATCTACTTACAGCATATTGTAGGGTCCATTTGTATCTCCTGGGTGTCAAGCCTGGGGTAATTGTCCTTTTAAAAAAAAAAGTGCCTAGCTGGCTGCTTTCCTTTGACTCCCTGATGGTAAAAATCTACTCTGCACATGTTTAGAGGCTGTTGGGCTGCACTTTTTGAATTCTATATTGTACCCATAGCTTATATACAAATTAAGCCTTGATTTTGTTTGCTTCCGTTCCTACACTGAGAGTGCACACATTCCTCCCCATCAACATTTCAGTGTTGCTGACTCTTTTATTAATATATTAGGAGTGGGAGGAAAAGAGCATGCTGAGTTGAACTCGTTATATAGTAATTACAGGCTACAGTTTGCATTTGGAGTGTGCCTTGGGTACTTGTACACTTGGTGAATAGCCCTCTTGCCTCACTTTAATTTAAGTTATAAGCCCTGGCTTTGGGTTTGGGTGATTTATTTGATGAATGAAGAAGATAATTCTTAAGGGGATGATGTAGGAAGGACAAACCATATAAATGACATTGTTTGTATGATGATGCTGTTTTCCCTTGCCATCCCCACCAGCAGCGAGGGCTGAGAAGAATGGCATGGAGTTCTGACATTTTGAGAGAGAAACTCAAACTGTGATCGAATCTTCATTAGTTCTTCATTAACCCATCTTCTGAATCTGTACATTACTTTAAGCCATAAGCTAATCGAATGACCTAGGTCAGGGGTGTCAAACTCAAGGCCTTTGGGCTGGATCTGCCCCATGGGGTGCTTAGATCTGGTCTGTGGGGCCACCCTGGAAACAGCAAAGGCCGGCCTACACTGCCTCTGCCAGCGAAAACAGGCTCCCGAACTCCATTTTCACTGGCAGAGAGTTGCAGGAGACCATTGCAGCCAAAAATGGAGCCCATTTTTGCTGGCCGAGTGGTCAGACCACCACAGGCGCCCCCAACATAAATAATGTCAAGCTGGCCATGCCCACCCCAGTCCCTCTGAAATCAAACAAAACGCTGATGCAGTCCTCAGTGAAATTGAGTTTGACACCCCTGACCTAGGTTATTACAATATGCCCAAACCCCCAGATATGTCCAATTAATACTAACCAAGCTTAGCATTTCTTAGTTATGTTTCTTATTTAAATTGTTACTGATTGATCACTATCCTCCCTCTTGTTTTGAAAACCAAACATTGGCTTTTCCTCAGTTTATCGCTGCATTAAGTTGAACTTAGGAGGTGCCTGGCTCCAAATTGCCCCATGGTTTTTATTGACACAGTTAGCTATGTTGCATGAATACAGGTCATTTCCTCATCAGAGAGTTATACTATCTGTTATCATGCAACTATCAATGTATTGGTAGGACAGAAATGAAGACCGGATTTGTATAACCTCAGCAATGACTCTGTGATGCTATAAAGGCTATATTGCATCAGTGATGCTATAAAGACAATATAGAGGAAGATCCCACAAACTGCCTAAAGTAATTGTTAGAAAACTAACCAATGGGCACAAAAGACTTCAGAAAGTCCCTCTCTAAAACCCCCCCAAAATGCTGAACATCCTGGTTTCTTATGCTGTATCCATTTCCTCATACTTATGTGATCTCCATTCCTTCAAAAATGTAAATACAGACTCCAAGCCACAGAAGGTTATCCATCTCGGCAATAAGGAAACACATTAGAAAACTCAGTTGGTGGTTCTGTAATATCTATGTGTGGATTAATCTACTTAGGTTTGCTGGAGGCAAAACCTTTTTCTAATTTCAACTCCAATACAATAATGATAACTCAGTAGATAACAGGGACAGAGACACCCCTCTCCCCCCGGCTTGAACAGCATTTTTTAATTGCTATCTTTTCAAAAAAAGGGTTTTGCTCTGTGTTACTGTTGGGGATTGCACCACAGTGACTTAACTTGGTTACTGAATTAAAATCATTTTCTAGGTTCTTAAGACACATTTAATAATTAAATAATCAAATGGTATTGTTTTATGCCTTATGCTAGCAAGAAAAAGAAGAGCATCGTTAAAATTAATCAAGCTTAAATTGTACAGGTGTAGTTTTTAGGTCTTTCATTGTGCTGGGTAAGGATGTTGTGTGAATTAACCACTACATGGGAGTGTGGGAAAAAAATCAAAAGGAAAATATGGTACGAATTTTATAGGCTAAGTTATAGAGTAAGTTCCTCTCGGCATGACTTTGAATCAATACTTTAATTGCCTTGTTCGCTTCCTCTTTAGAGAAGTCTAAAAATAATATAATATTGTAATAAGCTTTACAAGTATTTTCCAATCCCTGTACATTTGTGCGTATAAAGAGAAGTTTCTAGAATTTATTTGTTTATTATTTTAATTCTAGGTTTACCTTTATATTGTCTCTTTGCTTTGAAAATTCTAAAACGATGCACATTGGAGATTGCTTTCATTTTATCCTCACAATAACAACTTTATGGGGTAAGTTGGACTGAGGGAGGGTTAAGTCGGATTTTGATAATCCCGGGCAGTCATTTGAACTTTGATGTCAGCAATATTTTGTTTTAGCTGAGAAATGTGCCTATGACAGAAAAACAAAAAGGTGTTGGAAGAGGAAAAAGACACTGATGACTTGGCCCAACATTGTATGAGAACTGCTGGGGAGAAATGACCTATTTGGAATATTAATATAGGAGCCTTTACAACTTCTAGAAGCAAGTTGTTCCACTGACTAATTGTTCTAATTGTCAGGAAATTTCTTTAGTTCTAAGTTGCTTCTCTCCTTGATTAGTTTCCATCCATTGCTTCTTGTCCTACCCTCAAGTGCTTTGGAGAATAGCTTGGCTCCCTCTTTTTTGTGGCAGCCCCTGAGATATTGAAACACTACTATCATGTCAGCCCCTAGTCCTTCTTTTCATCAGACTAGACATACCCAGTTCCAGCAAGCCTCACAGAAACAACAGCAGCCTAGAATAGCATCATTTCAAAGGAAATTAGGACATTTTTAGACTTCAGATGTCTCAGAAGTAAAGAGTGTAATGCAACTGCTTTGAGAAAATATATATCTTTCGATTCATAATAATGATCTGTAAGAAAAGAAAAATATTCTTTATTCCATCAACTTAACCAGTGGCCATATCTCTTAGGGCTAGCATTGAACATGGCAGTTGCTGTTCCTCAAGCTCCATTTATAAGTGCAAAAATAAACCACTGTGTTAGAGACACGACAGGCATCTATTATTTTTTGCATCACCCCAGGAAAGTGACTCTTGAAGGGTCAAACTGCACCAGCCAAAATTGGAATCTGAGAGCGGTGAGGTGGCAGCTATCCAGTTCCCCCCTCTGTGAGAGACGACTCCTTTTTTTGTCAACATGGAGACTTGTGCAGACACCCCCCACCTCTGTCCTGCTCTTCTTTGGCCTTTGAAGAGGAACGAAACAGTCCCAGATGTGGAGGCGGATAATTTTTTCTTGAACTTTTTCCCTGCAATATGACATATTATTTTGGCAGCAGCTTCTTATTCGGCAAGTCACTTGCCCAATAATTGCTTTTTTTTTCTGTGAGGTTTATTTATTTATTTATTTTTTGTAGTTGTTTGCTTGCTGCATTTGATGAAGACTCAGAATATGCCAGCACTTGGCCTCCAAACTGTGGAGAGCCAGATGGCCCTAAATAGCTCACAATGAACAGGGCACAATGAAGGCAGACTTTGCTTCCCAGTATCTCTTCTACGGAGGTATATTCAAAGTGAAGGATCCTATTGTCTCCGGCTCTTCCTGTTCATCATGGTGATACCTTATTTTTTAAATAATTTTGCATGTGTACACACAGTGCACAGAATTTTTCAAGTGTTAGAACTCCAGGACAGTGTTTTTCAACTCAGCAACTTTAAAATGTGTGGGCTTCAGCATGGCTGGGGAATGCTGGGAGCTGTAATACACACATTGTTCTCACGAATGACCTTGAAATTCCTTCTGCCATCTTCTTGATCTATAGGGGATAATTTATACCTCAAAGGAAACTGGCGGGCTGGTCCTCTCCTTCCCCACTTCTTGTTGTTGCTGCTGTTGTTTTTTAAGTAACCATCTGTAAACATAAATCTATGATGATGGTGATGCTACTGGGGGTGAAGAATGCTCTTAAGAGGAAAATCAGAGAAAATTAAATATAAAATGAACAGGCTGTGTATTAATATAACATTCCAGGTTTTAAAATATATATTCTAGTAACACTCCAATAATAAAAATCAAGATGTCCAATAAAAAATGGGACTAAAATTAAATATAAGGAAAACCAAACACACAATAACAGATACAACAATTTTAGAACTGACAATGAAGATATCAAAATGCTGGATATTTTCTGGCTTTTAAGATCAATCATCAACATTAAAGGAACAAGTAGTAGTCAAGACATATACCAGAGACTACCACTTGCTAGAGCATCCAGAAAGATCTTGGAAATATTAGTCAGATACTGTAATGAGTCTCCACCTGCAAAGATCAGAACACTAAGCAATGGCGGTCTTTGGAAGTGAACCTTTTAAAGCAACTGGATAGAATGAATGTTGATCTTTGGAACATTGATATTGGTGAAGATTCCTGGGAATACTGTGGACAACAAGAAAACAAAACAAATGGATCACTGAACAAATCAATCCAGATTTTCTTTTAAAAAATTGATTTATATGCTGCCCTTCTCCAGAGACTCAGGGCAGCTTACAATGCATTAAGCAATAGCCTTCATACTTTTGTATATTTATACAAAGTCAGCTTATTGACCTCACAAACTGGGTCCTCATTTTACCTACCTTAGAAAGGATGGAAGGCTGAGTCAACCTTGAGCCTGGTGAAATTCGAATTTACAGTAATTGCAGACAGCTGATGTTAACCACAATGCTTTAGTCTGCTGAGCCACCAGGCCCTTTATTTTCACTTAAGGCACAAATGAACAGGCCCAAATTATCTTGCTGTGGACATATTAGGTGAAGAACTAGCTCTCTGGAGAATGTTCTATGCTGGGAATGATGAAAGAAAAGAGAAGAAGAGGATGACCAATAGCAAGGCAATGGACTAAATTATAATGAGAATGAATAAACTGAAGGACCAGATTAGGATCAGAACATTACAGAGAAAATCTTATTTATGTGGGTGTTAAGAGATGAGACGTGGCACATAATCATAATTAATCTATTATTTACTTCTGTATTATTGTATACATTGCTTAATTTACTACAGAATTGCTATTGTAAACTGCCTTATTAAAGATTTTTTGAAAAATCAGAGCAACAATCAATATAAATAAAATAAAACTGATAATATGGCATAGATTCCTTTTATCCCTTTTCCTCAAATTGCTGCTATGAAAATTTAAGCCATGCTACTATGGTTACCTTATTACACACCTTGCTTCAGAAACAAATGCACAACACAACATACTATTATATTAGGATCAAATAATTACCTACAAGTGGATTATTTCCAGGTTAGAAACCTGTCATGCCATTGACCAGCCTCAGTCATAGAACTTCAATGGTGGAGGAGATAAGATACTATCTTCTAGCAAATATTTTCACATTGCTTCCTCTGTCTTTTCCCTATTGCAGAAACTTCTATTAAAGAGGAAAGGATCCAAGTGCATAAAAGTGGGCAACCCAGGAACTACTTACTATCCTTAGTGCCAGATCTCCAGATAGTTCCCTAGGTTCTTGAGTTTGCACTACTGAATTTTGTTGGCAAAACGCCCAAAATTCATCTGCATAGTTTTTCCTTCCCTCAGATCCCTCCCACTCCCTACTCCCTCCAAATCCCTAAATTGCTATTTTCCAGGTCAATGGAAGCCTTGTTTTTCTTGTGGCAATTGCATTTTCCCCCTCAAGATTTCAGAAGTGAGTGGGAGATCTCTGGGAAGCAAACCACTCCTCACTCTTTAAAAATTCTCTAAAAAGCCAGGGAAAAAACCAGCAAAACTGTAACCAAAACTCCAATAAGCACCTCATGGGATAATTTAGGATCATTTTCAGGGGCAAGGTTACTAAGCGTGAGCTCAGGAGACACAGAATTTACCTCACTGAAGTCTCCTTTTAAAATTCCCACCTTTAAAGAAAAAATAATAATATCCAAACACAGACAGAAAAAAAATCCCTTCTGGTGATTATGTCGTGTCATCATATGTCCTCTTGCAGCTCTTTGACGGATCAGAAGGCCCAATTACACAACCTCAAATCTCTTCCCATCCCCCAGAATAGCTGCACACTGATTTCATTTACAATTGTAGAGGTATGACCATAAATGGAGCCTACCCAACTTCATGATGTTTTTTTCCATGATCATTATGGTCAAATGTGTGAACACAATAGTCATAAATGCAAATATAGAAATTGTTCAGTGAACCCATTGTTACCTATGACACAGTTTTGCTAAAAACAAGAAAAAGGTGCCAGTTTTTTATAGCAAAACCATCATAAAATGCTGTGATGTGACTACGTAAATGCAGTTGTGAAGTCAAGTGCCCAATGTGTGCTCATGTGATTGCTGGATGGATCCCTGACCATTGGAACCAGGACATAAGTCCCTCTTTTCCAGTTATTAAGTGACTGGTTGCAAGTCAAGGACTGTGTAATATTGGGAGCTGAGCATTAAGTCACCTGAGCCAAGAGATGGGCAGGAAATAAATATGATTGATAAATAAATAAATAAATAAAACTCCTATGGTAGTGTGGAGGAGTTTCAGCACCAATTAGAATGGGATCTCTCCATCATAGAAAAGGATAAATATCTTGCATGTTTCCGGTCTATTTTTACTTGCAACATATTATATACAGTAGTATTAAAGAAAAGAGATTTTGTCTTCTAGTGAGAAAAAATATGCCTCCACATAGCCAATTCCAAGTACCATTGTATCTATACTAACACTCAGAATAATATTAGGTAACATATTTCTTCTTCCTTAATGAATTTATTGTAAAAAATATTAGAATATTGGAAATAGGTGGGGTTATCTACATTACTAGTTCATAAGATTCATTGCATGACATTGAGAAATTATGTCATAACACTGTTGCTTGGAAGTGCTAGGGCTTTATTTAGTGGTTCTCTGTAGTTGGTTAATAAGCTTATTAAACTTGCAAGCTTGAATGGGCTGATAGCATTTCATCAATGGAAGCTTTTCATCAGCGATGGGGAAACGATGGCTCTGCAAAGGCCATAGGAATACAACATATTTCATCTGTGAATCATTTGGCCATGCTGGCTGGGGATGTTGAAACCATTAACATTCAGAAATCTATCTTCTACCACTTGGCTTTATAGAATAAAATATACTTGGAAATCTTACTCCACTCAGTTAAGTTTATATCCAGTTTAATTATGACTGAAAGCTTATGTAGTTACATGCAAACTTTTAGGCACCATTGGTCAAATTGTACAATGTTTCAATGAATCTATGAATGAACAATAGCTAGCACAACCACCACGGGATAATGTGACATTATTTTGCAAATATGAATGCATATTTATTATTTATGTACAGTTGTTTACATATTCATAATAAGAAATGAGTGAATATGGCAGATGCAAAAGTTTGGAACCTTTTCAGTCAATGCTTTGTAATACCTCTTTGGCAGAATTAACAGCTTCCAACATTTCCTGTAGCCAGCTAAAACCTTTTCTAATCTTGTTTTTCAATTTTTGTAGTTTTCCTTGCATGCACTGCAAGTTTGAAATCATTCCAGTATTTCAATAATATTCAGGCTGGAATATTCTACAAGTACTTCATGGTTGATTTGGAGGTATGTTTTGGATCACTGTCTTGGTGAAATATCCACCTTCTATTTCAGTTTCTTTTCTAACTCTGGAACATTAGTTTCAAAGTTATGTTGATATTTAGTTGAACACATTTTTCTTTCCACCCACCCAATATCTCCTATGCCACAGGCTGTCACATAAACCCAAAGGATAATAGAGCCACCCCTATGCTTAACAACTGGCAAGATTTTTTTATTCAAACGCATCACCTTTTTTCCCCAAATATAACTTGCACAGTTGAGGCAGAGCAGTTCCATTTTTGTTCTATCTGCCCAAAGGATTTCATCAACAAAACTATTTTCAAGTTTATTGAGTTTTTTTCTTTCAATACTTTAGACAGTCACATTTCTCATGAATTCAGAGAAAAGATTTCTTTCCGATGATTCACCCAAGTTGAATTGTACAAACAATATTTGTACAATTGTGTACAGCATATTCCAACCTCAGCCAAACTTTTCAGAAGGTCATTTGCATTGCTCTATGGGTTCTGCTTTGCAGATCTGACCAGTTTTCATGTAATTTTGGAAAGATTTTATCACAATCTTCAAGCAAATATCCCTCTGTTAGTAAAGATGTTGAAAATGAAAAAAGATTGGATATTTCAGCAAGGCAGAAATCCAAAACATGTCTTCCAATTAACCATTGAATTTTTACAGGAAAGAAAAATAATTGTTTGGAAATAGCTTTCAGAGTTCCCAGATTTGGACATGGTTGACAGACTGCATGTAAGAAGACATCAGAATATTTTTGAGCAAGAAGAGCTCTTTAAGGAAGAGTAGGAAAAATCCAGTAACAAGATTAGAAAGGATACAGGAAAAAATTGGAAGGTGTCACAAACAAAAACAAAGTTACTGTTACAAAGTACTGGCTGAGTGTTATCCAAAGTTTTTCATAGCTATATTGTTTTCTTATTTGAATGCATAACAGCTATACATAAATAGAAAGCAAGCAGTTAAATTTGCCAAAGGATATCAAGTTATTTTTGCACCATGTAGAACTGTGTCAGCTGGAACCGAACAAAGATTAGGGAACAATGTTTTAGTATAGTTGAACTGATAATGCTGAACTTTTAGCATCCTTCATTGTTAGCCATGCTGACTGGCTACTAGGAATAGCAATTCATCAATATTTGCAGGACTATAGGTTGTACACCCTTGATTTATGCTGCCGAAAACTGGGCTGAAAAATTTCATCCCTACTCCAGTGGTCTCACTTCCTTATCTGACAAGCTCCTTGCATCTTCTAGGCAAGAAAGAAATTGAAAATGCAAATCCCAGATTAAAATAGTATACCCGCTCCTGAATCAAACAGTATTAGGCAAAGTGGACGTGTTGTCTTGCTCATGATCTTAGATTTCTTTCTGTTTCCCTCTTTGGGTTGGCAGCTCTACCTAATTGTATGCCATGCCAATTCTGAGTAATTTAATTCATCCCCATTGGGCTGAGCACCTTGAAACTTTTTTTTTTAAATCACTCTGCAGCACTCTGATTTGATCAGATGTGGTCTTCATCTTTAGTCGGATGCAGACATGAAGAGTAGAAGCTGGCTTCTTTAGTGCTGTGAATATAGAAGTACAAGATCTTAAAGAAGTGAACCCCAATTTTCCATTTCACATAATTACTGGGTTTTGGGGTTTTTTTTTTCTTGTACACAAACATATTCCCTTTCGGTCTCCTAGTTGTTTCTGGTTTTTTTTCTTTTTCCTTGTCCTTTATAAGCAGTTCAGCCAGGCAGATGGTTGCAGTGAGTGTGGGCAGCTGTGCTAGCTCCTTTTCACTGTTAACAGCTAAGCATGGTAGATTTGACTTAGGTGTTTGTTCTAAGCGACTGCTTTTCTGGATAAGCTGGAGCAAAGGTTATTGGAGGCTCTAGCTTTAGAGGCTCATTAAATTTAAATTAGAGGACTTTTTCCCCCTCCTTTCTCAGTGAGACAAGGGAATCTATTTATTAGCAAATGAGCAGGAAGCATCTTCTGTAAATGGGAATAAATACAGCCTTTGCTCCTGATGTGATCAGAAAGCTGGAGAGACCATCAAGTTCTGACATTTTCAATTTTGGAAACCAGATTCTCTGCCTCTGCCTCCCCTTAATTTTTTTTTTTTTTTTTTTTTTTTGGAAAGCTGGCTTATTAATTTTTCTAAAGGCCTATCAACCCTCAATCCTCAATGTAATATAATTCCAACTTTTAGAAAAAGTGTGGAGATCTTTCCTTTTGCATTTTGTTTTAACAGTGCTATTGATCATCCAATGCTTTTTTGATTTCCTCAGCCTTACCCTTGCTTCATAGCTGGGTAGGGCTTTTGCTGTTCCCAGTTCCCAGCTGAGGGAGTATTAAGGCAGAGGACAAAACATTTGCCACAGTAAAACACAATTGGGATTCACATCGTAGGATTTTCAAAATGTAGGAAGTCATTAATGTTGTGGCATGTTGGGTGGATAGACCCTATGGGAGAACTCGGGGTTATTTTCTCTTATTTAGGAGGAACTGAACTGAAGCTTATTCTTTATTTGTAATTGTTTTCATGTATTATTGTACTTCACACAAAGATGATGGTTATGTGTTGAATGAATGTTTATCTCAAAGGCAACTGTATCTCAGTCAAAGAGATAAATAGTGTAGACTAGATGCAGGGGTGTCAAACTGGTGGCCCGCAGGCAGATGTGTCATGTGCAGGTCACACCCACCTAACTCTGCTAAGGGAAAAAACATCACGAAACGTCGTGTGATGACAGTGCGGAGGTGGTATTCAGCAGGTTCTGACCAGTTCTGGAGAACCAGTAGCAGAAATTTTGAGTAGTTCAGAGAACCAATAAATACCACCTCTGACTGGCTCCTCCCCCATCTATTATCTGCTTCCTGAGTCCCAGCTGATTGGGAGGAAATGGGGATTTTGCAGTAACCTTCCACTGGAGTGGGGAGGGAATGGCGATTTTGCAGTAACCTTCTGCCACGCCTACCACGCCTACCAGAACTGGTAGTAAAAATTTTTGAATCCCATCACTGTGGCAATGTGACGCCACAAGTTTGATACTCATGGACTAGAATAATTTGTGCTTAGCTTTAGGTGCAGGTGTATGTAATATTTACTAACTCTATTCAAACTGAGAAATGTAACGGTCATGAAAGGTAATAATCAGTTTTAGGTCCCTCATATATATATTTGGTGTATGTGTACACGCTAAAATGAATACAGCTTTGGGTCCTCCATAAGTTCCAAAAGATGATTGGTGGTTTTTGTCCCACTGACACACAATGGTGCATAAGGACTTGTTGCAATGTTTTGCCATCATTATAGCTTGCCCTTTTGTTGATCTTCAAAGTTCATATTCTGACTAAGATAGTTTCTTCTCACAAGATAGAGGCCGATTCTGCCAAATTATAAAGATTGAGATAAAGCTTCTTCTTTCCAAGAGTGGTAATTCAAAGCATGGACATCAAATTGCCCTTGCCGAATCTTTATTAAGCAGTACTGCTGGCTGTTTTTGTGTTAAATGTATTGCATATCAAATTTTATTTTAAGAATGATCTGATTCTCTTCTGATTCCTTATTTTTTTCTTTGTACTACACATGTACTCTGATTTGCACCAGGTGCTTTGCTCAGATGTGTTCGGAATATAGTTGTATCTTTTGGAACACCGCAGACCATATCCAGTGGTGTAACACATGTAGATCTTAAAGTGTTACTTGTATATTTCAGCAATTTTGCACAATTGGGCATTTGCCACTGAGCAGCTCCACAGATGCTATAGCATCTGTGCATCCTTCTGCTATTCAGTGGAATTGGATTGGGACAATAGCCTAATAAATCATCTCCAACTACCATTTATTCTGTGTTTTTCTCCCTGTCCCACCAATCCTATCCTGATACCAAAATGTTACTAGGTGTAATCCCCCTGAAGTGGGAAGGATTCCTTGGAAAACAACCTACTTCAAATGCAGAGCTAAGTCCTGATTTAAGAGAAAATTGAATTAAATTAAATTAAATTATCTGGACATTGCAGACCTCTATAGAAAGCTGGGTGATTTGGCGTAACGAATACTGTTTGCTCACATTCTCCAGCAGGATGTTATATCATTAATACTATGAGCTTCAATCTGGGCCAGAATGAAAGTTCAGGCTTATTTTGTGTTGAAAGGGAGAAAAAAATAAGGAGTCTTGGGAAGTCTTTTTTTTTTTACTCTGGCAGTTACTCAAAGCTCTGAGCCTGATGCCAGTTGCTCAGATGCTGCAAAAAATGGATCATGGAATTTAAAACTCCATCTCAAAAAAGGAGCAATGAATCCAAGTGATTTTTTTTTAATGAGAATGACGTATCTTTTTGGGGGAGAAGGTAAGTTGTAAACTATTTACCTTAAAATTAGAGAAACACTAGCAAAAATATCATTTGATATAGGTGTTCATCCTTCATCAAACACATCTGACTTCTTTTTTTAATTTGCAGAGGAAGTGAAGTCCTCCTAGAATGTTCTCTTTTGATGTTAGTAATTGTTACTGGTTGCACTTCTTTGGCAAAAATAGCATCTAAGTCAGAGTTTTTCAAATTATGTTCTGTGGATCCCTACAGCTTAGTGGAGAAGAGATGTGGTGTGATGATTAAGGCACCAGGCTAGAAACTAGGAGACCTTAGGCATAAAACCAACTGGGTGACCTTGAGCTAGTCATTCTCCCTCAGTCCTAGGAAGGAGGAGGAAAAGGTGAACTACTTCTGAAATCTTGCCAATAAAACTACAAGGACATGTCCTAGCAGTCACGAGTAGCCAATACTAACTTGTTGATTCAGACTGCATACACATACATGCATATAGTGGTGGGGGTAGGGCATAAGAATTTTAGGGGCATTCCTGAGAGAATAAGAGGAAATATTCCAACACAGCCAATTTTCTGTTAGAAAATATTTTCTTATTGATGAAGGGTTCTACTCTGTGTTTTTTTAACTAAATGCAGCCTGAAAAAGTTTGCAAACCCTTGATCTAAGTTTGTGAACACCATTTTTGAAGGGCATCCATCAAATATGAAACAAATCAAAGTTGCTGAAGAACAATATTTAGATTTTTTAAAAATCCCATAGACAGGAGTAACCCATTTCCTCCAAATTCTGCATTTTAGAACTCATTCTTGGTGCATTTTAATGATCCAGCGCTTCATAAATTTATTATCCTAGAGAAAAGAGGTTTCTGTTAACTTTCATGACAAAACCAAAAGCCACTTTTCATACTGCACCCCTGCGATGCAGAAGGAAGCTTTATTCTCCATTTCAATGACAGTATTAAAAATAAATACATGATACAATCAGTGTGGCCATTTAATCAGAGAGAAAGAGGAAATTATGGAGCAAACTGTAGACAAAATAGTGATCTGGCACAAAGAAGCAAGAGAACCCTTGGAGAAAGATGAATGTTAGGTAGATTGATGGGAGCAGCATTGAAACTTCGAAAAAGCAGAAGAGAAGGAAACCTTTCTCCAAACATTTTTAATAGCAATTTCTCACAACTTCGTGTTTCCTAAAGACATGGGACCATAACTCCACAGCATTATCTGGGGATTGTTCAACACTTCTGGTGGGCATCACTTTGGGGAAGGCTGTTTGATAGCAACAAAGATTCTATAAATTATGATCTCATCTCTTATGATAATAACCTCTGAGGTAGGTCATCAACGCATAGGCAGTCCATTCAGAATTAATTGTCTGGGGCAATCCAATGAGTCTAGGTCTAATGTTAAAACGAAGCCTCAAATCTGAAACCAGAAAAGCTAAATTAGTAACTCCAAAATACATCCTGGGAAATATTTCTATAAGTGAATTTGCTGTATTAGGTATGGAAGTACCTATGTATAACTGTAACTTGATTGTGTACTGCATTCGCACAGTCGTTGTCAGCAGTCAGCAACCTTTTCATGTCCCAAGTGGCATCGCCTGGGGGTAAGTTGTCCTCCCCTCACAAACCATTTGTAATCTCCTGAGAGGGTGATAGTCTTACCCTGCATTCTTACTAGAATCAGAAACACAGGATTGTAATGTTCTCACATGAGATTTTGTGGAATCTTAAAACAAGCTGAAATTTTATAAGATGGGAGGAGGAGGATGTTAAATTTTGAAAAATTTTATTAGAGGGCATGTGAGGCACGTCTTCAGATGTGATGACACATCAAGCAAATTAACATTGCCTCAGAGCTTTGACCAGCCATTCCAACAGCCATTAGAGGTTTTGTCTCTGCTTGGGGCATGTGAAGAACATCTTTCCTATCTGTTGGAACTGCCAGGAGAGGCCTCGGAACTGAGATAAAATGAAGTAAAGTGGCTGCTTTGTTGATGTTTATAAACAAGGGTTCCACACTGCTTTGTGAAACAGTTTCATTGGGATGCTTTACATAAACCTTTGTTGAAGCAAAGAACCCTTTAGAAGCTTAACACAGGCTTATTTTTTCCCCCCTAACATTAATTTTATTTTAATTGGGCTGGCTGCAGATGCTTTTTCTGAGGACCAAGAGATGCCCAGGTGCATGCAAGCTCTTTATGACTGCCACTTGCTGTGTTCATTGCCCCCACAGTCCCTCCATGTGCTTTTGTGCCAGTGAGCATCAGAAAGCATTTGGTACAGATGCAGGATTTCAAACAAATTTGGCATCTTTCCCTGATGTGAAGGTATATCCATTTGTAATGAAAGAATAATGAATTTCTCTTTGGGAAAAAAACATAAATTTGGAACTGAGAAATAGTAACATTTCTTACCACTTGAATTTGAATAACACCAAATTCTACCTTCATACATGCTATATATTGATATCATCAACTAAGTAGTTTTTAAAAAAAGGATTGTTTGGACAGGGCATTAGAAAAAGGTGGACTGTGATTTTCTTTTCTTATCTTTTTGTTTGTTATTTCTCTCTTCTCAGAATGTTAAAACTACAGCTAGAAAATATGTAGCCATCCAAGACCAAAATCTCTGTAGGAGGCTTGCTAAATCTCTTTTATAGACAAGTAGCGGTGCGTTTAGGGTAAAAAGATAGGGGGGCAAGTTTTACCCAGTACAAGGCTCCCAAGCATTCAAATGTGTGCCTATTTCCTGCTAAATAGAGACTCTCCAAAGACAATTAAGCCAGAATCTGAAATATGTGAATGGTTAACCAGTGAGGTGGAAATGGTTGTCAATGCAGATGTTACACATATATCTTTCTCCACTCCCTTTTCACACTTTAAGGGGAAAAATGCTATTTAAAAATGTATGGGAATTTTCCTCTGTGTGCTCCCTATGTCTTTCAACAATCTAAAAGCATTTATAGCTGGAACCGAATAATTAACTCATCCTTTACAGTAGCCTTTAGACTAGGATTCTTCAACCTGGTGCCATGTAGATGAGGATAACTCCTGTAGTCTAACACATTCTGACAATATTTGATTGGGGAAAGCCATTCCTAAAGTGCCATCTGTCATATTTTCGCATAATCTTGTAATAGTAAATAATATCTTTCTGCAGTGCTTAAATCCCACCGAGGGGTAAATTCTCTGTACCATTTTACCAATGCCTTGAATTGAAGATCTACCTCTCTCTTCCAATATGACATTTTCTGTCTTAGAGAAGTGGTGTGAATTCTGCAAGGCTGTAGCCAAGGACTAATTTCACAATTCCTAGCAAGCAAGCTATCTTTCCCCTGAGATAGCTTCACCCAGATTTGAATCAATCTTCCCTTGTTCAGTAATGCGAGGATGTGCCTTGTCCTTATACTTCCTTGACTAAACAGTGTTTCACCCTCCCTGTCTCAAATAATAGGAGAGAATGTAATTGAAAAGGCATGGTTTCCCCCCACCCCCCACCCCCACCCCACTAAAGTAGCAATATCCAATGCTGGCAAAAATCTAATCATCAAGAAGCAGATACAAGCTTCCAATGTTTCAGGGGGCTCAAGGCTAAGTACATGTAGATGCGTGAAAAAGTTTCTCCATCTTCAAGTCATATTTACTGCTGCTGAAGTTCTTGCTATGACTCAGCCCAATCCAATTCTTCCCAATTTGTTTCTGCAAATTCTGGCCAAATCTGTTTTAATATTTTTTTTAAAAAAATCATTAAGATTAATTTAAATCAAAGGCACAACATTATGATTCCATTTGGGTAACATTCATTTTTTTCTGGCACCATCTGACCCAAACCCTCAGTGTTTTGTTAGAAAGATTACCACATCACATAAACTATATTTGTGCTCTATTTAAGGAAAACTGACCCATAAGAATTCAATTAGGATCTGGCTATATATATTGAAAAGATATTAGAGGTAAGGGATCAGGTTTCCCACCACTATGGCAAGTAGTGGATCATGTGCAACTTAAGTCCCAGCAGTGGCCCTTTGGAATGCTGAATGTTCTAGAACTTCCATTCAATTTTCTAGTTTCAGAGTTATAAATTTTCAGGAATCAGGGTAGAGAGGCAGGCTGGAAAAGCAGAAGAATTTTGGCTGTTTTTAAGAGTGGCAAAAAGGGAAATAAGACAGATCAATCCAAAGGGATGAAAAACTTAAACTGTAGTGTGCCATCTTGAAAGCTCAGATACCCCAATACAGCCTTCTAAGTCTTTTTTATTCAGTTCCTCTTACTGGCTGTTAATTTTTAGTGAGTTAAAATTAAACTTAGAGATATTAAACTGGATAAAATGCAAGGGGATGAATGAGATGGTGAAATGCTCAGGCAAGGAAGTGGATGGGGTAAAAAAAATAGTTTATTTCTATCAAGGTGCCATTGGATCCCTCCCATCTGGAACCCTGATATCCTCCAGGTGACCCATGGGGGTCCTTGTTACTGGAAAAAGTGTTAAACAGCACCCATTCATAAACTTAACCTTTGGGTGAACAACGTGGCACAGTCAAGAAGGATCTAAGTTCATCTAATTTCTATGAATGATTCCAAAGCTTAATTTCAGGCAAGAATATTCTCTCTTAGCATCAGTCACAGGAATACTGAGAAAGAAGAAAAAGGGAAACTAGAAAAAGCAATAACAAAAAGAGAAAAAGGCATGTCAAAAGTCAAAATATGGCATCTTTCACTTTTGACTCTGACCATGACCACTGTTTGCTTGAGTTTTATGCATTTTTGTTACACAACCTCCTACGGATTGCTTCCCCCAAATGTGGCTGTTGACAGATACAAACCTCAACAGTAGTACCCCTGATGGATTACATCACTTGTTAAATAGCAATGATGAAATGAAAGTGCAGTTTGGGCTTTCCACCATAAGCACTGAAATATTTTGGCTAAATGTATACATGAAAGGGTAAAGTGTTCCAACGATGATATGTCCATTCATGTCCTCTCAATCTCTTCTCCAAACTCAATGTCTCTTAGTAGAAGCCGGGTGTATGCCTGGCATTGGTGAAACATGGTTCAATCTTTTCATAGTCTATTTTTCTTCCCCAGTCCCCAATGAAGTGACATTTGAGACATGGGCTGCTTTAAATTCAAAAGAGGTATGTCATCACCCAGAGGGGTAATAAGGAACATTGTTGTGGTAGTTGTAGTCAGGACACACTTTTTGCACAAGTCTGTAATCTATGCTGTAGAAGGTTATGTAGATACAGATAACTTTGAATGGCTTGGAGCAAACCCAGGAGACCTGGCTCTGTGTGTGGTTCAGGAAGCAGGTTTTAGAAGGGTCATAAGTGCACAGGGTAGTCTTCTTCGCTTTGCTCACCTTCTCAGACTCCACCCGGCAGTTGAAGATCTTTGATTCTTTTGCCTCAATGAAGATTTGTTGTTCAAGATCAAACTCAACTGCTTTGTTTGGTGGCACCAAGCTGACTGAGATGTTCCCATGGCCAGTGGAGTTATGCCGAAAGAACACATTGACTGTGCCATTCCCATGATCAACCACTTTGCCTGTAATTAAGAGGTTGAGTTTTACTGTCTTGATGTTGGAGTAGAAATCACCCCACCCAAATATTTTCTTGAACTGACTAGGATGGGTGAGGGAATCTCTTCTTCCACGAGGTTGTTTGCCTTTTCCCTGCTTGGACAAACTATCTAGGATATTCCAAAATTCTGGTGCATTACTGGAGGCCAATTCTAAGAGAGTTGTATTCTGGAAGTAAGATGGGGTTACAGAGGACTTTAAGGAAACTTGGGCTTTTTTCTTTTGCACTCGGGGTCTTTGTTGAGCTTTGGAGGATTTTCCATTTTCTTCTTCCTCCTCTTCTGTTGCCTCATCTTGGCCACAGATTACCTATATGGAACAAGAGGACAGCAGGACCTCATTATCTGTTTTTCCTTTAGGAGGCAGCTGGACTCCGTGATTTTAATTCCACCTTCCAATTCCATGACTAATGGTTAGAACCATGGCAAAACACTTTCCCAACACGTTGTCCTTCAGATCAGTTGTATCTACAGCTCCTAGAAAACTTAGTCAACATGATTATTGACAGAGAATACAGACTGTTAGATAGAATTTTATTTGCATGACATATTGTATTTGTATACATATTGTATTTGTATATAATCTGGCCCCTAAATGGAGAGAACTTGTGCAGGATAACTCTGAAAATTCTGACTATTGTCTAAAACTTGATATTCACAGAATTATGTGGTTTTTTGGTCTCTCATATGTATGATTTTATCAGTTAAGATTTAGTATTACAAGCAGATCAAGGCATTTTGATTATTGATCTCTCTCCCTCCCTCCTCTCTCTCTTAAATTGTAGTGTAATGTGATATATGAGTAGCCTATAAGTAGTTTCTATATATTTATAAACCTTTTAATTTCAGGAAAAAATTGGCTTTTACAGCAAACTAAAAGCCCAGTGCCCTGGAAAAAGGAAAGACCTGCTCCTATGTGGGCAATGATCTTTTAAACTTTCATCTGTGCTAAATTTGGTTTTTTATTACATAATGCCATGAATAGATTTAGTGCTTGACAAAAAGATCTCTACCCCAAATATGGTTCCCAAATGGAGAGATGTCCAAAATTAGACATAAAGTAATAGATGAGTTGTATGACTTTGGGTTTTGTTATGCCTGGATACGAAGAAAAAAAGGCAAACAATGAATGGGAAAAGGTTCCAAAATTCAGTTTAAAAGAGTAGGAGAAGAAAAAAGACAAGACATATTTTAAACAGGCACTAAGCTATAGTTTATCATGATAAACTTAAACCCAGTTAATCCTCAATTTTGCATGTATGTGTGTATATGTGTGTGTGTGTGTGTCCCATTTACTCCAAGAAAATACATTTCAATGATTAAGGTGTTAAACTGAATTTGGAAATTATGTAATTATTGAATTAAGACCAAACACCCCCCCACCCAACTCTACTTTTCTCTTTCATGACTCTCCCATTGATTCAGGGAAACACTTCAGTGCATTTTAGATCCTTCCCATGTCTTATATACTAGATAGGGAAGTGGAACATTAGATCCCATAGATCCAAATTGACCCCTCTTCATGACACCCAGACATGGAAACTCACAGTATTATTTCCAGACAAACTGAAGAAGGAGTACAGTGTATACAATCGTCAGGTTCTGGAGGATTTAAATCAAATAAACAATCAAGCATTAAAGAAGGAAAGAGTATACTGTAATATTGCTATCCAAAAATTATTGTTTGAGTTGAACAGCTCTAGAAGCCCATTAAATAATAAATCAATTAATTAAAAGATATTTGAAGGAAAATAACTTCATGAACTACAGTGAGAAAATTGCTTTTGTAAGCAAACAAAAGTGAAGATCAACCATGGCTTGGCAGGATCACAAAACCAATTAATGAAAACAGAATCAAAAGCCACAGGATTTTTTTCTTACAGAAAATGTGAAGAAGGGAGAAAAGAGATATGGACCAAGAAGAAAAGCAATGGTTATTTTTGAACCATAAACAATAATTCCTCAGGCCACGCCTAGAATAAAATTGCATGCATAAGGAACAATAAAGTGAAAACAAGCAAGCAGAACAAGTAGCACAATCTTATGTTTACTTTTGAAGAGTTCTAGTGTTGGAAATTAGAATTGTAATTGTTGAATTAAGATAAAAAAAGAAAAGAAGAAGAAGAAGAAAACCCCTCACTTTTTTTCTTTATTCCCCTGTTGGTGCAGGAAAATGCTTTACTGCATATAAACCCCAAAACTAGTTGGAAATCCTTCACATATTGTGATTCTATAAGGAAATGGAATGTTAGATCCTACAGTTCCAAATTCATCCCCCTAGATGTTTTTAACCCATTTTTAACTGATTCTGAATTCAGAATTTTGATGCAAAAACTTCCAAATCTTTGAGAGATTTCTAGCATTTGATTACTTCCTTCAAAGTTGTAACACATCCATCCACTCCCTCTTTTCTTTCTGCACCCCCCTTCTTCTCTGATTTCAAGAGGAAATGAGAAAAATTCATATCCTAAGAGCTACCAGAGAAAGGCATCAGGTAGAATTAAAATAGTGCATAAAAAAGGAAACCCAGTTCTGAACTTTCATAGGAACTAGCATGGTGTTCCTTCCCTCCCTCCCTCCTTCCCTTTTTGGGAAGGACAAACTCTTTCTTCCCATAACCTTCCCAAGCGGTTCTCAACCTTGGCAATTTTAAGATATAGGACATCTTGAAGCGGCCAAAGTTAAGAAGCCCTGCTCTGGAAGGAAGGCCCATCCCTTAAACATGCTGACATTTACTTAATCCAGGCATTTAGCTGAGTGGCCTTTTAACTGGTGTACTGACCCAGTGAATGGTTGAAAGCTATGAGCAAAGAAAATAATAGGTAATAGTCTGAATATTATCAACTTCAGATGGAAGAAAAATGCTAAGATGAATGGTATAGACTGATAGTTGCAAAACGTTGATTCTTTTCTTACCCAATTTTAGCATGATCTGTGGATCATTCAATACAGCTTTACTGGCTAGGTTCACCAAGGGTTTAGAAACTGGACTTTCTTTTTAAAAAAACTGTTGACTTGCCCATCCATAACCATTTGTGTGTATAGGTAGGCAGGTATTGGGTTCTCCATGCTATCTTGCAGAGCTCAGGACAAACAAGGAATCAGTTGCTGCAGGTGAGGGGTATTCAATGATTTTCCTGCAATGCAGCCTCTTTCTGGGGCTGTTTAGGAGGAACCCACAGCCTTTCCTTTTCTACTTCTGGATTGCCTAGGGAAGCTTAAAGAGAATCCAGGCTGTTTAGTCAGAGCCTCCTCTTTCTCCAACAGGAAATTTCATTGATTAGATTTGTATCCCACATTTCCATCAAAAGAAAGAGCACTTGAGAAATTAAAACAGAAAGCAATTAATTAAAAACACAGTGAACAAAAATAAAATGAGCATAATGGAACAACTGCAGGCAAAAAGTTTAATATGGTGAAATTGTGCAATCATTATAAATAAACAAAAAAATTCAGAAAGCTGAATTTTCACTAATCTATATACCATCTTTTAGCAGAGACCACCTTAGTCTTTTATTACAATGTAGCCCGTCTCATGAAAAAAGAAGGAAATCATACCATTTATTACAGGGAATAAAAGGGATACTAATATTTCCCTGAAGTTCCCAATGCGCGCACACACACACACACACACACACACACACACACACACACACACACACACACGGGGATTAATCAGGATACATGTTCAAATCTCCAATCAATTGTCATGCAAATCTAAAGCTTATGAGAATTGTTGTCAAAGACATTCGGCAAAAGGTTGGTTCATGACTTTTGCTATTGACTTTTACTGTTAAAATAAATGCTTCTGCAATGCCAATTTAAAATTTTTCCTGCTTGAAGCAAATCCCAGATCATGCCCATCAACCTATGCTAGGGCCACCACTTTCAATGGTCCAGTGACATCTTCGAATTTCTACCTCATTATCTTTCTCTATTAGGATCGGAGGAGCCTAGAAATGCTATATAATAGTGATTGTTCTTTAAACATATAACATGAGCTGATTCATCAATGGAAAATATGATAATACTTGGCTAGGTGGTAATGAGGAGGAGGAGGAGGGGGAGGAAGATCCCACAGTGCATGAAGTGAATACACAAAATAGTGGAAAATATAGGAATGCAACCACAAGAATTGCCTAAGTGGTGTGAGAGAGAACAGATTGGAGAGTTTTTATTTATGGAATCACTAGGAGTTGGTTACAGTTTGATAGACCCTATCAACAATAGAAATGCCATAAAACAAACTCATGTCTGATTATGGTAAGGTTTGAAGACTGCCCAGAGACAATCTGGACACACTCTTAACACCATCAGTGAAATAACTATAATTATAGAAGTAATAATACTATGATGAATGCTTAAAAGTGGATTTCATCAAAAGGCCTTTTTCCAGAAGGGGTATATTGTAGGCATAAAGAAATGTAGCTACCAGCTGTTGCCCCCTCCCCCTATCTCCCATTAGTATTCATGATAAGGACATCAAAGCAATCTGCTTGATAGATGGCCAGACTATATCTCCACCAACCCCGTAATCACTATTCCAAATTTTCTGAAGTTGGCAACTCACAAAAACCATCATTCTTATTTAGTTTGAGCATTATGCTGTTTGTACAAGTATGAGAACTGTCATCCAGCATACCTTGAAATAGGACAAAATGACAAGGACTGTATATTTTGATGTGAAGCAAGAACTCCATGTACCATTATTACTCCCTGACACCTTCAACTGAGATATGCCAGAGATTGATATAAAGAGGCTTTACATATGGCTTTATGATATGCAAATTCTAAACCTGTTGCCCTGATATTTTATTTGGCAAGTATTTGGCAGATAAGGAAAATTAATAGATAACAGAACAACAGGAACATTGGAGAGCTTGTAGTCCAACTCCCTGCTCAAGTAGAAGACTCTATACCATTCCAGACAAGTGGTTGTCCAGTCTCTTCTTAAAAGCCTACAGCGATGGAGTGCCCACAAGCTCTGAAGGCAAACTGTTCCACTGGTTAATTGTTCTGATAGGAAAGGTGGATTTTGGATAGGAACCCATAAATATGGCAAGAATATGTAATAACCTCTTATGATAGACTTGGATATACTCTACTGCTGATCCTGGAGATGACATATATATAGCCTTTGAGAAGATTACCCAGATTTTGGAATTTGTTTCCAATATTATATAATGATAGCCATCAGTTTAAATTGCACGAAGGGAGGATAAGATCAAAGATGAAGAGCAAATTCATGTACCCTAATACACAATCTGTGGCTGTTAGTCTTGATGGCTGCATAGGATCTTCTGAATCAGAGACTGTGGTTCCTTAAATAGTAGTTGCTCTAGACACCTTCCAGATTGTGTTTATGAGCTCCCTGGATCCAGCTCTCTAGATCTGGTTAGACAGTTTTTCACACAAAATTGAGATCTAGAATGTCCCTTGGCTTGTCCAGCTATGCTCTTCTTATGCTCTTAATATTGTAATTCCTTTTCAAACCAAACTAAATTGTGAGCATCATTGTATCTCGCGGCAGCAAATTCCACAGCTTAATGATGCTGCATGCAAAATATTTCCTTTTCTCCCACCGTTTGGCATTAATGGATGACTAAGGCTTCAAGAATTGTGAAAGAAGTGGAAAAAAACCCCTATTCCTTCCTCACTTTCTCTGCAACCAGAATATTTTTATACACAGTTTTTATGTTGGCAGTTTTGTTTTTAATTGCTTCCCTAACAATCCCCAACAAGCTCTGTTTCTTTTGACAACAGTTACAGTAAATATTTTAATTAAAGTTTCTACGAAACCCTTTGGATTCCTTTTTTGGCTAATCACATTTTTTCCCTCAGACCTTATCAAATGAAATCAGGATTTCTCTCTCTCCATTTCCACCACTTCTGTTGCTTACCTTGTGCCATATTTGTGAGTCTAATGCCTGCTTTCGTTGTTTGAAGAGATCATTTGGTAGCCTTTCAGAAGCTGCATTTCTTTTAACCATTCCAAGTAACTTGATGCTGTTAGAAAACTTGGCCATCTTCCTGATTGCTCCTACCTCCAAATGGTTTAGGAACAAGTTAAAAAGCAATGATCCTAATAAAAATCCTAGGGGTGGGTGGAAAAGTGTTCAACTACGTTCACTGCAAGTTCTGTCTATTCTTATTCTCTGCATTGGGCAGATAATCTGACATTGATCCATAAAATGACCTTGACTTCTATCTCATTATTGTCAGACTTATTCTGATGGTTGGGAATTCTGGAGTTGTAATCTGGTGGGTACATTACTGTCTACCCTAATGACCCATATTTATCTATATTTCACTTTTTGGTTTATGTTTATATGTCTACCTTCTATCTCATCAGGGACTGTTATTTCTGAACCAGATATGGCCATCACCTGCTGGCTTCCCCCAAGGAACTTCATAAACATTTAAAAGCTGCTCAATTTCTTTTTTACCATTAAAAAATATTTGAGAAGAGGAGGGCAGGGGCAGATGCTGGGCAAGGTGATCTGTTCAGAACCCCGCGGCACTGTTGTCAGGATGACTAACATACTGGAAGGCTGTATTACTCATTCACATGATCTAAGCATCATTTTTGATTCACATATTTGTTGGTATATTACCATCTTAGCAGGAAACCAGTGCATGAGAATATCACCAAATTCAGTGGGGCTTTCTCTCAGCCTGAGATGCATACAGCAACAGTGGTAAACCTGTTGCCCTCTACCATTCACTGAAGACAATTCCCAGCATGCCTAGTCAATAAAGCCATTGGGGAAAGATGCTGGCAGTTGTAGTTCATCCAGAAGACTGCAGGTTTTCCCTTTCTAAGAATGGTAGAATTATAACTGAGGGTAGGATAGGAATACTGGCTGCATGCCTTCAGACTGGTGCAGCAGTTCAAAATATTAACTTGGTAAATAAACCTCTGTTCAGCATGGGTTTTTGGTATGTTAATACTGGCTTGTCCTTCAAGATGGCTATTTACTTGAATATTCCATCCTAGATTCCCTCCTAGAATACTCTTTCACTCACTCATACACACACAAATGGATTCCTTCTTAGAAACACACACACACACACACACACACACACAGAGAGAGAGGGGGGGAGAGAGAGATGCACACATTTTTTTAAAAAAACTTTCTTAAAAATCCCACTTTCTGACATCAGGAAGAACTTTTATTCATCCATGATGGCATTAAGACTGTTGATCTAAACAACCATACAAGTCAGCAAGGCCGCAATCATTTTAGTTGGAGCACACATGTCAAAGTTATTACAATGCTGCTCTGAATGGCTTCACTCAGAAAAATAATGAGCTGTGCCACCAGTAACATTCCCTGGATTCTCACATGCAGCATCTGGATAAGACCTTTTTTTTGGGTGAGAATACTTGACCTTCAGCTCTGATGGCCATCAAACTGGGTGGTTCTGTACATTTGCTTAAATTAACAGCACTTCCACTGATATTAACCCAGGGAGCCACTGGGACTGCCTCTGTTGGGTGCCAAATAAGACTTGGCTATTTTTATGACATTGGAGCCAGTGAATGAGTTTCCCAGGTCCCAGTCTAGAGACAGGCAAGTTGTTTATATATTCATCTTATAGTGACCTGGATACTGGAATCAGTTTTTAGAAGGAGGGGGATGTATACAAAGGATGATATAAGAATCCTTGTGATGCTCCATAGCTGATAAACTTGTTAGATGGAGCCCTGTCTCTAGGCAGACAGGGGGGTAGGGGGTGGAATTTAAAAATCCTTCATTATAACCAACTCCCATCTGCTGAGGATTCATTAATATCTGCCTCTAACATCCTCTCCATTTCTACATCCTGAAAATGGGGACAGTAGTTGCTCTCTCACCTGGTGATTACTTATTTAAAAACGGTATATTTTTTGGTCTTCTGGAACTTCAAAGCAACATTAAAATATCCCAGTGTTACAAAGTGACCCCCCCCCCTTTCACGCAACATTTTTTTTAAAATAAAAAGGATACTACCAATGCATCTGTCAGTAGTATAATATTAAATTATATCATTCTGGTACAAAAAACACCTTGCTGCACCTTCTAAATTAAAAGGCAACGATTGAAGACTTGCATAACAAGAGAGCTCTCCGCTCCATTTTCAAGCTTGTTTTGTGTTGTAAGAAGTGACCACAGCTGGTTGAAAACAAGATCTTTGAAGAGTTTGGTTGAAGGAGCTTCATCTTTTCTTTGCTCCTGAGTTTAGGAGACACTGGATTTCAAGATAAGTGCATAGATTTTGCAAGTAAAAACCCACTGGTTATCTTACGGAAAATATCCAGGGTCCCAATAAGTGAATGGGAAGAAGGTTCCCTAGATGTCCCCAAAAGAGCCAAATGACCCCATTTTTAAGTCAGTGAGATCACTACATTCGCAGTCAAAATGTACAATATGTAACTTCACAATTAAGAATGTACTGGGTTCCATCCCAAGCATCTCCAACCTGGATTCAGATGGATTCAATATTTAGGAACCAGCTTTCTTTGTAAACTAGGAGAGCTGCTTCTATTCTGAGCAGAGAATACTTGGCTGAAAGTGCTGGAGCTTTGATTCAATATAAGGTTGTTCCTGTTGCAACAGGAGACTCTTCTGGCTCCTTCTAATTTCTAGAATCCTGCCAAGAGGCCCCTCCCAACTTGCCCCTTTAGGAAGGACAAGAGATTGCAATCTTGCTCCTTGGTGCAATCCAATTTATTTCCATCTGCACAAATTTTGAACAAGACATTTGTTGGTGAGAGAGGGAATGTATTTTTAAAAAGAGGATGAGGCAAGGTGACAGAGAAGAGGCAACCACTGACCAGACAGGAGGCAACTACAAAAATCCAACCAGTCAAACCCAATCCGTTAAACTCAGCTGCAGTGCTGGGAGGAAGAGGGATCTGCACCAGATCCACAGGGAGTAAGGGCACTCAGCTGCCAAAGAAAACTCTAGGCTGCTTTCCCTGTAGACCGGCATGTTTTTTCTTCCTTTTTGCAAGGAACAACCCACAATTGAAGGAAAAGCAGTTTAGCAAAAAGGAGTTCTGGTCTGTTTGTGTTCGTCTCTACCAGAGAACATGAGATTGTTCTCAGTTGCAACCCAAGCCGCTTCTAGAGGAGATGAGGCTTGGAGCACTCATTCCAGTGGGGTTTCGCCTTTTTTTCTGAACTGAAAAATACAATATGAGGAGGTGGGAGGCAAGAGGTCATTGTAGTTTTCAGTGATGCTGATCAAGCCAATCCAAGACAAAAGATACCTCCTGCCCTACCCTCCTATTTAATCACTGTTTACAAAGCCTCCGGATCATTCCTCTGCCTCCCCTCCCTTTTCCACTGCTGGAGAAAAAAAACAAGCAGAGAAACAAGCTCTTTGGATCACAGGAGTCCGCTGCTGTCGATCAAACAGTGAGCAGCACATCTTGAACTCGCAACTCCAGAGAATGAGGGGAGATTTTTAAAATTAACTTTGTGCTTGTGCCTTTCCATTCTGACTGACGCAAATGCTTCCTCTCTGTTGATAGGTAAACAATGCTTCTCAGCACTAGTGCTGAAAACTGTTCTGTTCCTATGGCCTACTTTGCTAATTAAATTTTGTGAATTTCAGCAGCCGCTTAGAAGACAACTCCTACAGAAGATAGATGGAAAATTATTTGCATTTTCAAAGGAGAGATAGAAAATATATTCTGGCAATCATCGTTTACTTTATTTCAGCATGGGTTTCTGGCATTGGATTCAAATCTCTCTATGAGACTCAAAACTCATTCGGGGGCAGTCTTTTGTATTTGTATTTGTCTATGCTCAGCAGCTTCCCTTTGCACCCCTGTGCTTGGAAGATTATTTCACTCCTCTGAGTTGCACCTTCTTCTTCTCTGGGGCAAAACAGACTGTCGTACGTGTTGGCTTTCTAGTAGTGACTTCAGAGAAACGTGCCGGATGAAGTTTGCTTGGGCAGGTGATATTGCTATGAGAAGGGATAAATTTATCCTCCTTCCCCCCACCACCCCCAAAGCCAAATTGACTGGAGATTCTACAACTTCCAGCTTGTGACCTGACTCACTTATCCGAGATCTGTAACAGTTCAATAAAGTGTTTTTTTAGCAATAGATTCAATCTCTTCTGTTCATGAATTTGGGGCTGTAAAATAATGTTTGTTCTGGCAGAAATGCCAATTCCCTGTCTCAAAATCAGTGTCCTTATAGAGCTGCGGTTAAAGTATTAAACAACATCTGGAGGGACAAGATCTGGTCAAGACTGTCCTCTGCCACGGAGGTTCAGTGGATGACTTTGAACTAGTATCTCTCTCAACTCAATCCAGCAAGGCTGTTGGGGGGGGGGGAGAGAATTGGAGGGAAGGAATTCTATGTAGTCTTCTGTTTAAGCTCCTGGAATAAAGGTGGTATATACATCTAGCAAAACAAACATATCCTGGTAACTGTTAATAGGCTGCTGCTGAAAGCACAAGCAAAGAATCATTGCAAAGGAAAAAGAGGCGGCATTTATGGAAAGATGAATGAAAGGATGGTCCTAAACAGAAGGTTCCTCTGAAAGCTAAAATGCAATGACCTGCCCGGCGAAGTTGGTGCAAGGACAATTGGAGAACAGAGCGCAGCGCATGCCAAACTAGAAGTGCTATTGAGACAGCAGACCATGAAACTGCTTGGACATACTAATGTAAGAAGGTGGTTTAAGAAGCAGCCCTTTGACTTTACATTTGCCAAAGCCATGTCACTAGCACTAACATTACCCTTTCCCCAGCCCCTCGGTCACTCACCAGAAGATAGATGCTCCCCTGGATAAGAAATATGAAACAGCACCGAGTCAGCTGCATATCTTCAGCCTCTTTGCTCTCCTCCTTAGCGATCTAAGAGAGCTCTGTAGTGCCTCCTTGTTTTTGTTTGGTGTGTGTGTGTGTGAAGGGGGGGTGATCTGGCCTCTGGCCTCCTAGGATCCCCCCATTCCAGGCTTCGCCTTGATAGTCTTTTTCCAGCCAGGCATGGGCAAAACGCAGCCTTCTTCTCACCCTCTGCAGCTGGAGATCTCCATGTGGCTGCTGCCTGCTTCCAGCTTTGCTGGAGACTCGGGCAAAACTCACTCCAGTCTCTCGCTGCTTCCCTCCCACTGACAGGTGCCACTGCTGGAGCAGCGGAGTCCTGCCTTAACCCTTGCCTGCCTGGAAACTTTGAAACTCAGCCCTGAACTGGAAACTTGCTATAGTACTTTGAAAAGGAGGAGGAGGAGGAGGAGGAGGAGGTGGAGGAAAAGAAGAACTAAGCTCCAGCCCATCTACCCCCTACACAGCCAGGCTGGGATCCAAGACAGGAAAGCTGAAGAAAAGCAAGAAGGAATACAGTAACACTGTAGTTATCCAGTATTAAAATGACCAAAAAGATTTTGATAGTGTTTTAGAAGGATGGGTAAAGATACCGATTATGACAATGTAGGGAAATAGGTGAGTTACTTCAGCAAGGGATTTTCTGAAGGGGAAAGAAAAGCTCGTAATGTGACGGATCGCAGGATTTAAAAGGTTGCCTTTGATACCTCCAAACCAGCCATCCCACCACCCTACTCAACAGTGCTGCCAAGGCAGAGGAGCTATCAGCAAAATGCCACTTTTGGGAGGGTTCCCCCCCTCCCCAGACTCTCTTATGAATGCACTATCTGCCATTTTCCCCTGCCCCCACTACTTCCCTCCTGATGTTCTTTCCCTCCCACCCTTCTTTCTCCGTTCTTTCTCTCCTTACACCATCCACTGTTGGTTGTTAAATTTCAAGGTCATCCTTTCCCAACTTGTGTCCTCCACTTGTGGTAGGACTGCACCACATCACTGAATCTCAGTGTGAATTGTACAAGACTGGGCTGAAACATTTGGGGCTCTGAGATGGCATACCCAAGGAATACTTTCAGCCTCGACTAACAATGGACTGTCTACCCTAGACAATCTCCTATTTAAAGCCTGATGAGGATGAACTGTGGGCTCGAGGTCCAATTTGCTGTAAAGGAGCTTGAGCAAGAGAACTTCCCAGTGAGTCATACCCATATGAAAAATACCCTGAATATTAATTAAGCTTTTTGCTCTGATCAGTTGTTTATTTTTGTTCCTCCCCCCATCACTTAAGATTTGATTCATTTATGCATTAGTGCTCTTATGTTTTAGTAGCATAATCATTTAAAAATTTCATTTCATTTCCTCTTCTTCTTCTCTCTGTAACATATCACTTTACAATAAAGACTGTATGTGGCGTGTTATATACATTAAGGATCAGATGTAGCTTAAACCGGTGGTGCGGTTGTTTGGTGGGTAGAGAGAAGCTTTGCATGCCAAAGATCCCTGATTCAACATTTGTTCCTTCAAGCAGGGCTAGAAAAAACAAATTTGGGTGAAATCTTAGGAGAAATGCTTTGACTAGAATTGATTGCCCTGAACTAATAAGAACAATAGCTTGATTTCATAATACATTCTAGGATTACCTTATTTAGGTAGCCAGACTGCCTTATTTCAGAAGAAAACTTCTCTTTTCTGAATTAACATGAAGATGCGGGTGTGCCTTTTCTTAAATAAAACCAAAAAGCTAGTAACCTCTACTTAATAGCTTCTGAACTCTAGAAAAAAACATGTCTGTCCTGGTAGTGGACAGCAGAATGCAAGTCTAGGACATGGTTTTCAACCTCGGCATGTTTAAGTTGAGTGAACCTCAACACTAACCGATAGTATTTCCCAGCATCACATTGGCTGGGAAATTCTAGGAGTAGAAATCCACATAGCTTAAATTTGCCATGGTTGACAAGCACCAATCTAAGGACTAATGATGCATTCCAACAGTTTCTTACATGCTGGACAGAACATTGGAACTGGATAGAGAAGAGCAACAATAGACTTCTTGCAAGTTTAAGAAAAATGAGCCTTTCCTCTTTGAAAAGCAAATAAAGAAGGAAAATAGGATGCTTAAGGCCACCAGGAACTGGTTGTTTCTCTGCAAGGATATTTCTAAGCTATTTCTTTATATTGTGGATTGTTCTTTAGCAGGTAGCAAAAGCACCACAGCTCAGCCTATCATATTGGTGTAGGAAAATTAAATACCAACACTTTCTTCAAATGATACTGTGGAGACTTTTCACACTGATAGGATGATCAATGCAACCATGATTTATTTTACACATTGGCTGAATTAAAAGGGGGTAGAAAGGTTTCTACAAACAGAGAAACAGATGGTCTTTTATCAATAAAAAGAATTTGGAGATGGTGCTTCTGTGCAATGGACACAAAACATTGAACACTGAAAACCTAAATATCAATTTACAGATCCTCCATTTAAAAGGCTCTTGGGAAGTGCTGATTGGGAAGAGTTTCTATCTGAGATACTGGATACAATAGATATTCCCATACTTTGGAAATGAGAATTGTAGTCCATGCCATTGTAAACGTATTGGCTCTTCTAGGAAGACTGGGGTGGACAAATACTGGGCTAAATGGGCCCATGGTCTTGCTCCATGACTAGGTTTTGTCAGTACATTAATCCACAATTGATATTCCAAATCAGTTGTAATTTGTTTAATAACCATGGTTAAATAAATTATAACTTCTATAAATCATGGCTTTCTGTAAGTCTAATCTGTAAAAGATACAATCCAATCATTAGGCAAATAGGGTTGGTTAAGATCTGGGTTAGACAATCTGCTGTTCTCCAATGCAACCTCATTTCCTATCAATCACAACTAGCATAACTGATGGCAATGGATTGTATATATCTGGTAAGAGATGATGGTGATTTTTGTAGCATCAATTCAATGTGATAGTAACATTCCACTGATACGTTTCCATAAGAAATGATTTAGCCAAGGAGGCAAAACCAATGGGATTGGGACCTTGGTGGTTTTATTACTAAGCTAGGTAATATCATCAGGGCTAGAAGGAAATAGCTAGGCTTAGTCTTATTTTTATATACTAGTGGGTTGCCCTATCAGGGTTGGTTGGAGTGTTCTTGGTGGTTCCTTGAATAGATTATTGTTTATTGTTATCTTGTTTGTCTGCTGATTGGGGTATTGTTTACTTGACTGTTAGTCTAATATTAATCCTGATATTTGGATGATTCTTCCTCTTTTAAGTAAGGGGAGATAAATGGGTCCTATGACTGGAGGAAGACTATTCTGCTTCAAATCTGATCTGAAACATGAGGTACGGAGGTTCTCAAGAGAACAAACACTTGATTTAGATTTATCTACAACTGTATGTAGGCATTGATGCTGTGAAGGGGTTGATGGATAAGAATAGGTTATGGATGGTTGCAGATGGGCCAATGCACACACCTCGCAAGTCTCAACTATGTGTTGTGCGGAGATGCGGGTCTTGTAAACTGATTGGTTGAACCAACTTCCTGTTGGGAGATAGGCTAGAAGACAAGGCACATTGTTGTTTAAGGAACCCTTAATCAGAGCACTAACATTTGCAGAAGTATAAATATGACAGCTATGCAACCGTTTCCAAAGACAGACACATAACATTCCCTGATGTGCAGTGACACAGAAGTCTAAATCATGTCTAACAAGGAAGACAGAAGGCAAGTGCAAGTGGATCTTACTATACTCCATATAGTAAGAGCCATAATAGGAGACTTCTGTGCCTTTAACAATTGCATTTCAGACGAAAATTAAACAGATGCAGAATTTTCTAGTACAGAAGAATACATTGCTTTAATTTCTGCTTGCAATGCAGCTGATAAATGCATAGGACCCACAGGAAGTTCTGTTACAAAAAAGGATGACATTCCTTGAGAACACACTAGAATAATCTGAGCCCCTCAGAAGGCAGACTGCTGAACAAATGTTTCCACTGCTTGATAGTTCCTTTTCTTTTTAATTTAGTCAACTTTGATTACATGGCTAAGGGCATCATAGCACTACAAAGATAATCAGTCAAAAAGCATGCAATAGCTATAGAAATCCAACTAGTTTTGCCCACATCAGATCAAGCCAATTAATCACCCTTGCTTTACAAAAAGAAATCAATGTTTCCATTGAGTTTGGAAACCTGCTCTTTAAGTTTAAAATATGCACATGCAACATGCAAATAAAACTGGCACTAAATTGCACAGAAGCTCACCAGCACACATTTCAGAAGGCTGACCCAGATTCCTCAATGTTGGATCCTGGTTAGGACAACTTGGGAGCTGCTTATCTTGAGTGTTGTGGAATTTGGGGTAGGGGGGGTGGAGTTTGTACATGGGCAGTGCATAAAATGGGCATGGACTCTGGTTTTGGGCCCTTTGACTCATGAGATATCATCACATCATGTCTGATAGTTCCTTCTTCAGCCCCATCTGATTACAGAAAAAAAGATTTATACTCAAAAAACAAGAGAAAGATTAGCTTCTCCCTCCATCTCTATTTAACTCTTGCCTATTCCCAACATACAATATATAAATTCAAGGCTTTTTATTGCAGCTTACCATTTTACTTCAATTTTATACAGGAAAAAACGACTTATCCCAATGTCTCAAATGTGCTTTTTTCAAGAGGCAACCGAACTTTCTTCTGCTCCGAGCTGAAGAAACTTCTTGGATGACAAGTGAAACATCTTCAAAGAAAAACCAGAAAGTCCACTTGCCTCTTGAAAAAAGCACCTTTGGGATAACCATGACCTGGATGATTGAGAATCTCCATAGACTTATCCCAATACGAAGTTTTTTTCCTCAAGGAAAATAAAAATATCTATGTATTTTCGAAGACTGGATTCTAATTGTACAGATATTCTATATCTAAAGTAAAGAATTTGCTCAAAGGCATTATAGGTAGTCCTCATTTAGAGATTGTTTGCAGTTACAATGATGATTAAAAAGTAACTTTATAACCAGTCCTTACACTTACTGTCTCTGTAAATGCAAAGGAAAGCTGAAGTAAATGGTAAACCTAATATTCCTTTTGTTGAGCAATCGCTTCAGTTAGTGACTAACTGGCTGGTCCTAATTGTGGTTGTTAAATGAAGTCTATCTATATTTCACTCACCTCTCCTGCGTGAGCTGCACTGGCTCCCAGTGGTCTTCCGGGTGCGTTTCAAGGTTTTGGTTACTATCTTCAAAGCGCTCCATGGCTTAGGATCAGGGTATCTTCGGGACCGCTTTCTGCCACCAATAGCCTCTCACCGTCCAGTCCGTTCCCACAGAGAGGGGTTCCTCAGGGTGCCGTCAGCCAAACAGGGTCGACTGGTGGCCCCCAGGGGGAGACCCTTCTCTGTTGGGCCACGTGCCATCTGGAACGAGCTCCCCCCTGAGATAAGGAGGATACAGGACCTACGTACCTTCCGCCGTGCCCTAAAACATTCCTATTTCATCAGGCTGCTCTGGCTTAAACCTCTCTTTATAAATGGATTTTAAGATGGGTTTTTAAATTGTTTTTATATAATTGGATTTTAATTTGTTTCAGCCTAATTATTTAATTTATTTTAAATATTTTTAACTTTTGTATGTCATTGTATTTTATTTGGCTGTTCACCGCCCCGAGTCCCTTCTGGGAGTAGGGTGGTATACAAATTCGATTAAATAAAAATAAATAAATAAATAAATTCCATCTTGATGCATTCACACAATTCATTAAGCCTTAAACCCAGGCAAATAAAACATAGTTGCTGCATTCAAATAATTTATGTGGTCAAAATCCACATAAATTTAAGCTTAACGTGATGACCTGTTCATGCAATATGTTAAGAAAATGGTTAGATTCCTATAACATACTGTACTACCTATTTTAGTTTAATCTGGTATATTGTACAAACCTAACTTCTAAGTGTTAAAAAGTGGAGCAAGTACGGGGAATGTTTTATTATTAAAATCCAATTCACAATATCCCTGATTTAGAGCACCAGAGTGATTCCATGGCTCTGTTTACTCAATGCATTAAATGTTGACTTTTTGAATAAGTTATAGTGGCCTGATTTCCACACAATGCTGAACTGTAAAACATCCCTGTTTTTAACGGTGGTAATGCAAAATACAGCTTAGTAGATAATGTGAATGCAGCCAACCAGTTAAATAGCAGGCTTTGGGGCAGATCCTCTGATCAGCTGTAGGCAATCAGTGAGAATAAGCCAGACAAATAAACTGTATTTATTTGTATACACATAAACTGTATTTATGACACACTGAGCTGCAAAATAGCCAATCAAATTTTAGCCTAGGTCACGTACACCTAGACCATTTGGTTAGTTTAGAATTCAATGTATGTGCAGAAAGTCAGAAAAGTGGGTTAAAAATCACGAAGAAGCATCTCCAGACTTCGTCCAAATTAGTATAATATAGTTTCCCACATTCTGTGGCACCAAATTTTGTAGTCATTAAGCAAAGTTAGCATTTATATAGAAGTCACTGAACAAAGTCTGTGGCCAAGCTAATAATAGGTAGAACACACCTGAATTCATACATTAAATGGAACCGTAAAATTGTTTGGTTTTAATTTTATTAAATTTGTTTATAGACTATGTAGACTCTCTAATTGGACCACTACAGTTTGTTCTAAAAATTATGATTAAAATTGTGGATTAGCATAATATACTATTATGAAACTAGTCTATGACTTGGCTCACCCATTTTGCTGGACATTATGGTTTATTTAGCTATGGCTTAGGATGATGACTGAAATCAGACTGTGGCTTTTTCAACAAACCATAGATAATAAAAACTATGGCTTTTAACAGATGCTATGAACTGAGACTGCAAATGTAAACAAAATAATCCAGGAAAATCAGAGTGGTTTAGCTGAATCTATAAATGCTCCATTTTTTAATATATATATATATATATATAGCAATAACACATAGACTTATATATCATTTCATAGTGCTTTACAGCAGTAGTGGGTTTCAAATCTAGTCGCTACCAATTCGCTAATGGGTGCTCGCGCGCTTGCACTCAATGGTTCTGCGCATATGCAGAAGTTTCTGCAGATGCACAGAGATGTCCGGGTGGCTGGGCGGAGCCTCCTACTGTTGCCACTACCAGTTCACCTGATCTGGGGTGAGATGGTAGCAACTCACCACGGCATTACAGCTATCTTTAAGTGGTTTACAGAGTCCACATATTGCCCCCAACAGTCTGGGTCCTCATCTTACCAACCTCGGAAGGATGGAAGGCTAAATCAGTCTTCAGATGGTGAGGATCAAACGCCTGGCAATCAACAGAATTAGCCTGCAATACTGCATTCTAACCACCACGACTCTTTATGTATGAAATAGTACTGTAATCAGGTTCGTCTCTCTGAACGTGTGCAGAATGTCTTGTTATCAAAAATAATGAGCTATTCTTCCAACTTGCAGAAGGTTTCTCTTTTTTGTTGAAAATTTTATTAAAAGTTTTAAATACAAGAATAATAGATAGTACAAACTAAAAAAGAAAAAAATCTTCAGGAAAGAAAAAAATGTAAAAAGACTCCTCCCCAAGAAAGGAACTTTCTACCCACATCGTGACAAGTAGAAACGATTACATAATATCTTCACCTCCATTAATTAACAAATATAAAACACTTTATCCCCTAACTTACCTATTAACCATATGCAAATAAGTAATGACTTCTCCAATCTAATTCTCAGGAATAATTCCAAACACAGCTCTAAAATAATAACATTAATTAACATATATAAAACTCAACATTCCAGAGCTCAACCCTTAGCTGAAAGCAAAACCCATTTAAAAGGCATAAAATGGTCCCAATAGCCTAGTATAAACAAAAACTAAAATATAACATGACAAAGAGGGACCATCTTTAAAAAAGACAAGCTTCAATGCACATTTCTCCATTCACAAATCTACATTTAGCAAATATAAAGTAATCCCAGGACTTTAATATAAACAAACAACTAAATTTTAAACATAACAAAGAGGGATACTTTCTCCTTTAAAAAGAACAAATTCACAAAACTTATTTAAGTGAAAAAGGCATTTAAATACAGAGATAGTTTGAATGATATCAAATTAAGATACATAAAATAATTGCAGGAAAAAAGTTTAAGCACCATTTTAAGTGTAAACAAATCCAAGTTGTCACATTTTTCTAGTTCAGGTATCAGTTTCCAAAAAGAACCATTCAAAATGAGAGCATGTCCCATTTTAACTCTGGTCAAATAAATCAACTTTGTGTTTCTCTCCTTTCATCCAGAACAATCTCTCTTATTCAATCAAATGGTTGTTGATCCTTTTTTGTAATTTTTTTCCTCAACTTTAAACAGACTCTTTTGTAAGTCAAATGCTAAATTTGATTGCCTTCTATTTGGTTTTTAGAATATTGTTCAGATAATGGGCCAGTAAATTATAACCCTGAACTCCTTCATATAATCTCTTGTTGTGTTAGAAAGGATAAAAGCAAAAGAGAGAAAACATACCAAGTATGGCTTTTGGAATTCTTTATAACTACTCTAATAGCAGCGGTTATAGGAGGGGTCTATATTGTCTCCCAAACATGGAAGATAATACAGACACAAAGAACATAATGTATATCTGTGTCTGTACATTTGTAGACCTGGAGAACCGGTAGCAGAAATTTTGAGAAATTTGGAGAACTGGCCCCAGAGTGGGGTGGGAATGGGGGTTTTGTAATATCCTTCCCCCAGGAGTGGGGAGGGAATGGGGATTTTGCACTATCCTTCCTCTGCCATGCCCACCAAGCCATGCGCATCATGCCACACCATGCCCAGCAAGCCACGCCCACAGAAAGGGTAGTAAAAAACTTTGGATTTCACCACTGGGATAGATCATATGCTTAAGGCTGACCAGGAAGGAAGAAGGAGGGAAGTCAGCGTCTCTCCCATAAAAGATGCATTGAAGGTTTGCTTTTGATTGTATCCCCACACTGGATCCCAAGCTCACTACAGTTCAACCTTCTTTTGTTGACTTCTCCCCTGCGCTTGAGAATGCCATATACTTCCAAGGTACTGAGGCCTGGAGATATCAGTGACCTATGAGATCTTGAGTTGGCTCCATGGCTGATTGAATTTTGTGTGTGCATGCGTATGTGTGTGTTTTTTAAAAAAACTTTTAAAATGTGACTATATTTGATGTATTTATTATTTTATACATTTTTGTTGTACACACACAGAGTCACTTCTTGTGAGAGGGGTGGCCATATAAATTTGATAAATAAACAAATACTTAAATTAGTCTCAATTCTGTTCAGGTGATAGAAAATTATTCTGATTGTAAGAGTCCAAGCCACTTTACACATTCTCTTTCCAACATTTCCTTGGGGTGGAAAAAAAACTCACTCCTAAAAAAGGCGTACAGCAGTAGCCCAATCCTAGGAAGGCACTGTGGGAAAATCTTCTCCTGCTATTAAAATAGTTGGTTCTTAAGGTTTTTATTTTGTAGCTGATTTGGCAGCATGTTAGTTGACATCCTACACAAAACCATAACTTGTCTTGCTTGGCTTCATCTCACTGTAACATGAGAGTCCAGCCACTGTGGCCTAATACAAGTGATGGCTTTGCATGATATGGGAATGTATCCGTCTGTGGCTTATTCAACATCCCATGGTTGCATAAATCTAGCACAATCTAGCGCCTCTCTTGAAAGTCCAAGGCTGAGCTCAAAAAATATTAGCACAATAAAATATTATTAAAAAAATTAAAAATAAGATTGCAGAGAAGAAGGTTGCATCTGGACAAAATCAACCTGACCTTGATAAGAATCTCTTTAGTTTGCTAGCAAATATCATCTGGCAGGTTTATTTATTTGTTTTAAAGTTTTAATTTTATCTTAGAATGGTGGGAGAAATAATGTACAAATTCTTCTCTGCCATTTTTAGCTGAAGTAACTGGCCTATATTACACCTGGTGCCCTTTCCCCTGCGAGATCCATAGAGGAAACTTGGAAATGGTAGCAAGTGATATCAGCTGGTGCAATATTTCATCACAAACTCATTCACCTGTTGAACAGCTCTGAGAGCAAGATTATAAAGCCCCATTGGCTTTGCAGAGGTAGATGTGATGCCAAAGGATCAATTGGTTATAGCCAAAAAAATTGCAAGCAACTGACATTTAATTTTGTTATTTGAAACAACTGAAATGGACAAATTAGAGGGTAAGGAGCTGGTAATTATTATTATTTTTTTTATCAGAATATGAGAAGCCAATCTGGCCCATTCAGGCTGTGATCCTATGAGGAAGGGGCAATTTTAAGCGGTAGGACAATTTTCAACCTCTTGGTTATGTTGCCTAATAATTGATAAAACTGGGCTTTTTGTGTTTTTGTTTTTTGTGTTTGTTTTTGTTTTTTTGCTAATCTGAAGCAGAAAATACACGAAAGTTTTACATAATTGCTAAAATAGACTTCATCCCATTTAAAACCAAACCCTGTCCAAATGAAGAGGGAAAAATGCTGGCCCTGCCAATAGGCACAACAAAACACAGTTCTACTTACATTGCATATAGGACAATGATGTGTCAATGGGGCTTTACTGTGTTATGTATGTTGGCAGAACCAATATTTTTCTCCCTAACAAATAGTCCTATGCTTACCAATGGTGCCTCATCTTTGCCTAAAATATGAATTGCCCCAAATTTCCACCTGTCAGATCTATTGAGCCTACAAATCTCAGAATATTCATAAATCATTGGGAATTATAGTTCCATTTCCGAACATCCTCATAGTGGGGACTGGGGAAGCTACCCCCAAATATGCCTTTTCCAAAAAGCAGTACTGAAGAAGCAAAATATTTTCAAAGGGAGGGGGGGGAACAACCACTTGCCTTTTGAAAAAAGCATCTTTGAGGCAACCATGACCTGGATGATTGAGAATATCCATAGACAGTAGGGGAGCTATCTACATAGGTTTAACTGGACTAAAAACTTCTGAAACGCAGTGGAATAAGCATATACATGCTTGATCTGTTAAAATTAGCCTCATAATGGCAATTGAGGACAATTCTGCTCAGCATTGCATCAACATCTTCCAGCAGGAAGTCAAAGCTTCTGACTCAGAAGTGGAAGGTTACACTCCACTAATTCACTATGGGTTGGTGGGCTGGAGAAAACCGGCAGTTTGAAGGACTGTCTGATTGAACTACACTGGGGGTGGGGGTGGGGGGGAGTGAACCTTGTAGACAAACATGTCCCCTATTAGCAGTCCTTCCAATACTTTTTCAGTATTTCCAGTATTCAAATTAGCCTTCAAAGTTTTGTTTTAGTTACTATTATTGGACTTCACCTTTTATTGAGGTGAAATAAAACCTCAATAAAAGGTGGTTTTATTACTAATGAATTAATGATGTATTGTAGTTAAAGACTCTTTTTAAGAGTAAACGGGGGTATAAAAATAAATAACAAATATAATAAATTCCGTGTAAAGGACCACCTTTGTTCAATAATTGAAAACAGGTTTCAAGAATGAATCCTGGCTCAGGTTAAGTCAAGAATTTAGGATATTGACACAGGCTGCATACAGAACGGTGGCTTTGGGAAAGTATTTCATCAGAGCATTGTCATCTGCATTGTGATGATGGCAGTGCTCAAAAAAAATCAGGGTGTTTGCAAACTTGCCATTGAAGCCCCATCATCTCCCCCCACCCCCGTTGTGTTCAACTTGACTTTTACATCCCCCTCTCTAGATATCCTTGAATCCGAGTTTTTTTGCTTTCCAAATGATTTAGATCCCCAGGTCTGCCCTGCAAATGAGAGTCAGCTTTAAGAGGAATAACAATATTTAATCTATTTTCCTTTCAAAGTAATACTAAAAGCAATCCCAAATTAAAGGGCTACAATAAAAGAAACCCATACAATTATACTTTTTTTTTTTTTAAATGCACAATTGCAATTTTAAAAAATAATAGTAAGATGATGGAAAAGAGACAAGGTACATATCAAAGAGCAGAGATGTGGATCAGCCCTTAGCCCGATGGTTTCTGATGAAGCTTTCCCCTTTTCATACATTTATGTTATGAAGATGGCCAGTAGTGTTTCAAGCAACTGATTCAAAGAAATCGGTAGGCAATGTGGATGTATCACACTGCATTCACTTCCTTTGGTACCCTTCAAGCTTTCTCACCCCTCCCCAAATAGCCTGGTGGTGCAGTGGACTAAGTGCTGTTAAAGTAGCACTTAGTTGCCAGCTGTCTGCAATTACTGCAAGTTCAAATCTCACCAGGCTCAAGGTTGACTCAGCTTTCCATCCTTCCAAGGTAGGTAAAAAGAGGACCCGGATTGTGGGGGCATAAGCTGACTTTGTCTAAAAAAGAACACTGCTTAGGGGGGCCGGAAGCCCTACTAAGCAGGTATATACAAAAGTATGAAGGCTATTGCTTAACGCATTGTAAGCCGCCCTGAGTCTCCGGAGAAGGGCGGCATATAAATCAATTTTTTTTAAAAAATCAGACTTTTCAGCACATGCAATAATATAAGACACTCCTGCAAAATAAGCCCCCCCCCCAACTACTTACACGCATGCGTAGCCAGTCCCTCCATTTCCTCTGGTTGCTTGCCGTGCAACCAAAATGAGTTGAGGAGGCGAGGAAGGGGGGGGGGATATGCCTTCCCCTCCCTGTTCTTCATGCCAGCCAAGTGGCTCAACACGTCCCACCCAACCCGAATGACAACAGCAGCCTGGCTGCTTCCCTTCCCTGCTGTCTCTTTATCGTGAGAGATGGCAGGTGGGGCGGGGGGAAAGCAAGACGTGTGGAGCGAGATGTGGCTCCCCTTGCCATCTCTTCTCTACCCCTTTCTGGGCACGGCAGGGCTCCTGCCCCTTGCTTAGCCACCCACCCCTTTTAGAGGTGCAATTTGGGGGTGGCAGGTGGAGCGGGCGAGAAGGGGGATTCAGGTCTTACCTTTCAAGCCCCATCGCTTTCCTTGCTGTTGTGTCCAGAGAAACACACTGTAAAAGAAAACCTTGTCATGAGTTCAAGATGGTTTCCCTGGACACAACAGCGAGGAAAGCAACGGGGCTTGAAAGGTAAGATGTGCATCCCGCTTCTTATCCGCCCCACCTGCTAACCCCAAATTGCTTCCCTAAAGGGGGCAGGTGGCTAAGCAAGGGGCAGGAACCTTGCAATGCCCGGGGGAAAAGAGACGGCAAGGGGAGCCATGTCTTGCTCCATGTGTCTTACTTCTCCCCTGCCCCACATGCCACCCCTCTCGATAAAGAGATGGCAGAGAAGGGAAGCAGCTGTTGCCATTGGGGTGAGGTGGGATGTATTGGTCGGTTGGCCGGTGTGAAGAACAGGGAGGGGGAGGCCACAGCAGCGACGGGACATCCAATCCCATGCTCGCTGCCTCCTGCACTCCCAAAATAATAAGACCCCCGATAATAAGGCCAAGCCCTTATTTGGGGGGGGGGGTCAAAGGAAACATGGTACCACTGTGATGGCAAACCTATGGCACATGTGCCAGAGGTGGCATACACCGCCCTCTCTGATGGCATGCAAGCTGTCTCCCCAGTTCAACCCTGCTGCGCATGTGTGCGCGTCTCCTGCCAGCCAGCTAGTCTTCGGGTCTCTGTTGTGCATATGCGGGAGTGGCGGATGTGCGGCCATGCATGCATATGTGCGGGCACGGAGCATACACAGGTGGCATTTGTGTTTCATTTTGGGGGGTTATGCGTGCGCACTCACACACACACTTTGGGCACTCAGTCTGGAAAAGGTTAGTCATCACTGCACTCATATATTCAGAATACAAAGCAACTGTGGATTTTGTATTTCAGAATCTGCAAGACAATAATGGGGCTTTGATCAGAAGGCATCTCATTATCTTGCAGATTAGACCTCCTCTCCCATTGATGTTGTTGTAGTGCATTGTTTCTTAATCTCAGCAATTTAAAGATGTGTGTACTTCAACTCCCAGAATTCCCCAGCCAGCATGAGAAACACGTCTGTAGTGGATAGTTATCTCGTTCTTTGTTCGGAAGTGTCCACAGCTTCTCTGAAATAGGAGAAGTAACCTGGGGTAACTTAGAGCTGGAAAGATGAGGAAGGAACAACTTCATCCCTGTACCTTTGGATATTGGCTGCACCCTTCCCTCAATGATGGTCGGGGTTTTTTGGTAGCCCACTGTAGGAGAGAACCCATTAAATGTTCTCACAATTCCCAGTGTCTTTACTAGATCCTAAGGAATGTTTGATAGAGCTCTTTCAAAAATTCCCCATGAAATCCAAATGGTGATATGGCTTGCAATGCAGTGGGAAATTACAGCAGCAGCACAATTGTGAACTGGGATATATATATAATATTCTAGTTCACAATATGAGACAGAAATTTCCCCTTCACATATACCACATCATAAACGAAAACTTATCAATTTGCTGCCCTCTTATGTGATCACTATGACAGATGTTTTATCATGCCTATGGTTGAACCACCCTGCATGGGCTTTTTTCTAATACTTAAAGCAAATATGGTGTGAAAAGCAGCAGAACGGCTGAATTTCAGTAATGTTTCTGGGGAATCAAAGATAAAACAATTTACAGACAGGAGAATACAACTTCCAGACAGCTCTGCCACTTGTCTTCTAGAAATTAAGCACTGAATATTCAGAGCAGATGTTCTTATTTGCTCTCTGTTCAGAGTTTTCACATCTCAGAAGCTTAATATGTATACACACACATGCTTTAAAAGGCATATATAGTTAAATGTCAGTGGTTGTTATACAAGAAAGGGAGAGAAAAAAAGGGAAGGGGGAAAAATTATTCAAAACCAGTAATTAAAGCTTCATTCCCTGCAGGAGCAAAGACTAACTTTGGAGCAATTTCAGGGAGGCTATTTTGAGGATTAATTAACAATGCAATCCTATACATGTCTATCAGAAGTACATCTTACTGAGTTCAGCAGGACTTTCTCCTTAGATAAATATGCAGAGCTGACTTCCCCATATGGATTGGTACTACAGCTCCCATAATCTCCAACCAGCAAAGCTGATCTGTGCTTGCTGGTGATCATTGCCGTTCAAATTTAATAAATCTAGAGGTGCAAATTTGGGTAAGACCAGTGCATAGGCTTTTATAATTAGCGTATCCCCTCCTGAGTTTATTAGCAAGCAATAAAATGGGTTGAACTGGCAAAACATTTATCTAAGGGCACAGGAGCTCTTAAATGCTTCAAAAGCTAATTGGTTGCCAGCTTAAGCTGGTATTTGCATAATTTCAGGTCCCTTGGATAAAACCACCTACGGCAAAAAAGAAAGCACTAAAGTGCACTGATATGGCAGGAAGGGGGTCTATCTGAATTCTTTGCTAAATGCGTGTGAATGAAAGGGAGCATTACCAGAGAGGAGGCTATTGTGGAAATAACTTTTCAGGCTATTTTGAAAGAGTCCCTCTTTCAAAATAGGGCTGGTTCTCTACAGTACATTGCATCAAGCTGTAAATTGGCTTGTTTGCTTTGGAAGCTCAACCATGGTGTAATTGACAGGCATAACTTTTCCTGAGCAAGTCCATTAAAGATGCAGTAACAAAATCTGGAACTAGCTACAATGGATAAAACTTTCATCACCCACATCCAGGCAAAGTTATCCATGGGTTTTGGTTGCTCCTTTCTTTCTTGGGGTTATCTTGGCTTAAAGGGTGGGGGAATACTTTCAAAATTAGCTACAGATATTCCAGGGCCTTGGATAGTTGCCAGCTTATCTTACCATCATCTGGACCCCTTTTGGAAATGTTAATACAGTTATAAGTCTCAGCTTGACACTCCTGCTCATGAGTGAGCTGGCAAGTTCTCTAGCTGTAGCGCTGCAGAAGGCAGCTTGAGGGGAAAAACAGTTGCTAAGCACTATTTGGAGTCAGCCAGTCACCCACCTTGTTTAGATTACTGAAACTAGATATGCCTTTTGCAGGGAATCACTGCTTATCGCAGCCCTAGTGAGGCTCAGCTGTGCAAGGCACCAACACTATGCTGAGCCTAAGTCCCTTGTTGAGGGGAGATCTCTGAAGCTGCTTTGTGATCTAAATAAGATTTGGAAGACACTGAAAAAATAGCTTGATATTTATTGGTTTATTGTGTCTTCGGCATTCATAATGAGAAATCTGGGGTGAATGAAGATACATGTTAAGAGTAGAAACTCTGATAGAGATAAGTAGATATGTTGTAAACTCACTGATGTCTCCTGAAATAGCAGGAAATTCTCTCTTTCTTTCTTTGTAATATGTTTTTTTTTGAGAATTTTACATGGATAAAAGACAAATTCAAAATATGTAAAGAAAAGAGGAAAAAAGAAAATGTGCTGAGAACAAATCAAAGGAAAAAAACAACAACCAAGGAAGCAATATCCAACTTTCCTTACAGACGTTACAAACAAATTCATCCTTCCTTCCTCTTAAACATCACAGTAATCCATTCAACTTTATATTCAATTCTTTTTCAATTACCAAACCCAGAAATCACCATTTCACTCCCCCCCCCATTTTCAGCAAAAAGTCCTTAAAAGTTTTCCAATCTTTTAAAAAAGTACTTCTAGTTTTGTTCCTGATCATACAGGCTAGTTTTGACGTTTCTGTTCATTCTGCCATCTTCATAATCTATTCCTTGTCCTTGTAGGAATTGCTCATCCTTTTCAGGGGAATTGCCTTTGCAAGATAAAAAGTACACAAATATACCACAAAATGAATGTAAACCAAGCTTTTCCCCAAATCTCAGTTATACACACTTATATCCTTTTATAAATGACTGAGAATGATGGGGATAGTTGGCATTATATATGGTAGTAAACAGCCCCTGAAAGCTTTGGATGTTATTCCAAAAGTTGCCACCTGAGTGTAATTCATAATGGAGAATTATTAAATATGTGAGAATTATTTTAAAAATGTAAATTACATCTAAATGTAAATTAAATACAAGTCCTTTTTTGCTATGATCCCAAATATTATTTTGTTCTGGCCAACTGCTGCCATTATGTTGTTTGTTATGCTCTGGCATGCTATGAATGTAGTTCGGGGAGGTAAGAGGAATCTACACATCTTCATTAAGGATAAAATTATTTGATTGTTTATATTTTAAGGTTGTAAGTAACAATAGCAGAATAAACGTCTAATGAATTTGGAATTGTCCTGGTAAGACAGATGCAATTCGACAGCTTGCTTGTTTCCAGAGTGATTCCAAGTACACACACAAAAACCTTTCTCTGCTTTTCTTGGGATTTTGCTGCTCTCTAGTGGACAATTTGTGTTTAAATAAAGTCGGCTTGTGCAATGAAAGACTGATATTTGGGATTCATCGAAACTGTGATTAATAACAAAATAAGCTTCACCAAAAGAATGAGATAGATCACAGCTTGAATAAAATATGTTTAAAAGCTGATTTCTAAGACATATGCATATCCTTCTGAGAAGTCTAATCAAAAGTAAAACCCACCAAATTAAATGGGATTTGCTTCTGGGATTAAGATTGCAATGTATGGCTTTTAGTCTCCAAAGGATTACCACCTGTGTATTAGAAATTAAGTCTTACTAAACTCAGTGGACTCTGGATATACCTATATAGGAATAGGTTATAAAGATAGAAAGTAAAATAAAAGCAAATAAATGAATGAATGGTGTATCTCACTGCAGAGTAACAATATAAATACAATAATACAACATGTGGGAAAATGCCTCTTTTCCTTTTTCCACCATATAGAGATGGAATACCATAATAGCAAGATCATGTTTCCCTGTTTATATCAATTATGTATTACTTGACTAAGGAATTGTTCTCATATCCTAATAACTGTGACACAAATGGTTAGCAAGACAAAGATAACTATTATCTTTTTTTATTTTTTATTTTTTTTATTTTATTTTTTTTATTTTTTATTTTTATTTTTATTATTATATAAAAATGCTAACCATTTTTAGTGGGTGTAGCTCCATGAGATCACCTTTGGCTTGTCCCCAGCTAACTGTGCAAAAAAATTAACATCAGCTATTCCAGATTTAAAGGAATACTAGTGACCTTATTGGACTCAGTGAGACTGGGTATATTTGTATAGGAATATATTATAAAGTGACTGTGAGTAAACCCTAACCCAACCTTATTTCCCAACCTTAGAAACTTTAAGATGCATGAAATTCTACTCTTGGAATTTCCCAGCCAGCAATGCTGCCTGGAGAATTCTGGGAAATCCATACATCTTAAAGACACCAAAGTTGAGAAACAGCAATCTGAATTTTCATCCTGTCCAACCCTATTTAATTTTTCAAGATCATCCAAAATTGGATTGAAACTGCCTTGCAAATAAATGCTGCCAATGATTGTGTTTACACAAAATGTTTAACATGGAGACTCTGAGAAGGGAAAAAGTAAAAATAAACAAAACAACAACAACAATCCAAAAAACCTTTCTTATTGGCAGTGCCCAAGAAACAAAAAGAGAAGAGAAATGCACAGTAGTCTGCAATTGTAATCAGCACTGCTTGTAGCGTATTTGTCTTTCTGACTGAAAATAACCTAGCATATATTTGCAGCAAAAATGAAAGCTCATAACAGTCTCTAAAGGAAAATTCAGAAGACTTTTGTAGCTGTGAATGGCCATATTTCATCTGATACCAGGAAATAATTTATAGTTTCAAAGGAAGGAAGCTTTACAGCAGAAATTGGAAGTAAAAGCAACTCTGCATAAAGAAGACAATCAAATAGAGCATGACTGATAGAGGAGAGTAATACCAGAAGCAAGGTATGCAAAAGGCATTTTATACCATTGGAAATCAGAAATAGTGCTCAGATCTTTGGTGTTGGAAAACATGAGATTTGGGGGAAGAAAAAGAAATATGGCAGAATGCATTGAGATGATGCAACCACGATCCAAATAATATAAAGGAACTCATGACTATGGTAGTTGGGGATTCCAACAATGAAGAACTGAAACAGAAATGTTTATGAAATGTGCTGTCAGGTGTAAGTTTAAGAAATGTGACAAAACAACTCTCAATATGCTATCTTTGCTGCTGATAATTATAACTGTCTACTAATACACAAATAATAAGGCAAAGATATTCACAATCATATAAAAACTTGAAAGGAAACTCAAGAGTCAGGATGGTCATATGGCACGTTTGTCCATCTTTCAATCTATGGAAAAAGATATCAGAAAGAGAAAAAAAATAATGTAAGTCAGTGATTAGCCAGGCAAATGGTGTCAAGAGGAAAAAAACAATGGATCTCTGGGGTTCTAGGACTAAGTTATCTGAAGAATCTGATACTAATCTGTAGGGAAAACTTAGTTGAGGAAGAAAAACGTGCATATAATGTTGGAATTCTTGTTTTTCAGGGAAACTAAAATTAAACAGAGTCAAAAACTTTGCTTGGATGTAAGAAGTGTGGATTTTAATAAACTCAGGGCAGTGACTGCTAAATAGGTCTGCATGGCTGGAGAAGCTAATGGAAAAAGAAGCTAACGATAGGTAGGAGTTCTTAAAGAAGAAAATGCTAAAAGCACAATTGAAAACAATTCCCACGAGGAAAGAAAAGGAGGACAGCAGAAGAAGACAATGTTTCTATGCATTAGGGGGAACCTGAAAACAGAATGAAACAATCAAACAAACACCAAGAAGAGGAAATGAAAAGAGTTGCTAAGAAAAACAGCAGACAGCCAGCCTGGAACTAGAGAGTGGGTTTCAAGAGAGCAAAAGCTGAAAATGAGCTGAACTGAGTGAAGGATGCTAAGAAGATGAAAAAAGATGCTTCAGATATGTTCAAAATAGAAGAAAAAAGGAGAAGAATCAGCATATCAAAGAAAACCAAATGATAACTAGTAATAGCAAAAGCAGGTCTCTTAAGTTACAACAAAGAAAATGGATGCACTCTACCAGGAAATTGTGGGGAACAGGATGAACGGGATAGGCTCAAAGTTCGAGATTGGTATGCTTGGAGAATAATTAACTTGTGAGTGTACATTTTTAGGATCAAGTGAATTGCATCCTAAGAAACTAGGGCCAAATACCTAAAGGTTCCTAAGAAATTCTAGAGAATGGATGGATACAAAATGTAAAACATAGGTAATCCTCACTTATTGACCATTAGCAAATGTTTGAAATTGAAATTGAATTCAAAAAAGATACTTACTACCTGAACTCAAAGTTGTGATGTCTGGGTTCCCCCTGTGGTCATGTGATTGCATTTTTGTGCTTGGCACTTGGTCTGCATTGTCCCATAGTCATGTGACTGCAACCTATGATATTGTTTTGGGCCAGAAATCAGTGTTTGCTTCTGGTTTCCAGCAAAGAAAAAAGAAAAAAAGAAAAAACCCTCATTGCAAACAATAGATTTGCTTAATGATTGTGGCTTCACCTTATGACTACCATGTTTGTTTTTACAAATTCCGTGTTTGCTTAATGACTGCCACAAAAAATATATTAAAAAAGTTGGTTGTGTGATGATTGGCTTAATGACCAGCATAACTAATGACTGTAATTCCAGGCTCAATTATAGTCATAAGTCAAGGGCTGTACTAGAGAAAGAACTCTTACCTTTAAAAAGAGGGAAAAGAGGAAATCCTGCAGACACTGATATTTGGGAAAATTCTAAAGCAGATGAAGAATAGCTTCACCCTTTTTTGAATTAGAAGGTGGAAATTTACAAGGTGGGAATATATTATCCATAGACATAGTATATCTTGATGTTAGCACAGCATTTGACATAGTACCGTGTGGTGCTTTGTTTAGCAAGCTAATTAAGTGTGGGCTGGATAGCACACAATTAAATATATACATAGCGGGCTCAAACTATCCTCAATAGTTCATCAAATTAGAGAGAAGGATCTAGTGAAGTGACTCAAAGATCACTCCTGGGTATTCTTTAATATTTTTTTATTAATACTTGGATGAGGAGATGGAAAGAATGCCTATTAAATTTGCAGTTCTTACAATGGGGTGTGGGATGGGGGAGGATAGCAAATACTCTACAACAGGGAGCCTGAAACTCTGTGGTGTTGTGACTCTCCCCCTCCCATTCATATGTGTAGCAATAATTGCAGAATGCATTTTCAAGTTTATGTGGCCTTTTCCATTCTGCTGCAGAAGCCTAAAATGAAATCCTCCATCATGGCAATTTGAACTCCTCATATTTGAAAAGAAGTTGAGAGAAAAAGGGAATGTACTGTCATCATTCACTCTTGAGAAAGTCAATTGTCTTCAAATGGCATATCTGCTGGCAGGGCTGGTACATTAGCATACATGCCCACTGGGTGCAAATGCCCTCCCAACCCAAATAAGAAGATGGAAATATTGACAGCCAACATTTCCATCTTCTTATTTGGATTGGGAGGGGGTTTTTCTTGTTCATTGGAAACAACTGAGCTTCCTTGAAACTGTGGCTAAAGCAGCCCAGCAAGTATATCATTTTTATGAGCAGGCGCCCAGAGGGGCAACCTTGGTGCCATGTTCTCTCCCAGGGGAGCTGCTCTCATGCCAAGGCCTGCACTTCTCCCTGTCAGTCAGATATTGTAATAGTATGTGAGAAAGACTTTCTCTGGAGGAAGAGATGCTGCTGCTTGGGGAATGATCATGAGATAAGAGAGGGTACAACCCACATCTGAGTAACAGGCAGAGAAAGAGCTCAGAAGGAATCCTCCCTAATTCCTCCCAGGCTGAAAAGGAAACATGGGAGATTGGTACTTTCAGATTGGTAAGATCCTGGTAATGTAGCCTTATAACAAATAAGAAATAGCTCATCTGATCTGTTTCCTTACTGGTATACTGAAAAGGCTGACAGCTATATACAACATTAGGTATTGACTCTTTTCTTCTTCCCTTTCTCAGGAATTGGGAATTTCAGATGCTGGGCTCCCTGACTGGCCACTCACTTTTCAACCCTCTGAACACCACAAAATTTACACCGCTTTCATATTTGCTAGTAACTCCAGAAAGTCATCACAACTCATAGCCTAGACTTCTGCCCTAGAAACAGAAATAAAATCCAGAACGATATTGAATGATACATTAAAGAAAGAGGGTGAAAGTAGCAAATTACATTTAACAAAGGCAAACGCTGCTTACTTAGAAAATCAGAATTAAATATCCTGATTTTCAGCTAGTTGATTGCAAACTGACAATAAGCTAGCAGTTCAATAGGGCTGCAAACTTGGGAAATGGAATGTTAGCCTGCATTTACACTTAATTTTCAAATCACAGGAAGTAATAAGGCTGTAAGTTCTGCTTTGGTCAAACCCCATCTGAAGTATTAGTTTTAGTCACCAGATTCACCACCACACTACCAGAAAAAACTGGGGAAGGAGGAATGGGTTTAGATAATGGGCACCAAAGATGTTCAGACTAGAATTAAGTGATATGAAGAAAATTTCAAGGAACTGAAAAATGTATGTTCTTGATGATAAAATGATGGTGGGTACAACAGCACTCTTCAAATACCTGAAAAGATATCACATAGAAAAAGGCCATGATCTGTTCTCCCTGGTTTTAGAGGGCAAGAGATAGAACAATGAATGGATTTGGTTTAGGAAAGCAGATTTGGATAGAATCAATATACTATTGAAATGTCTGTCTATAAACTTGAATTAACCAAAATGGTGCAACATAGGGACATACTTCGATACCTCAAATGCACTCATTTAAAAATTGTGTTCAAAATCTGGGACCCATTGCTCCTGTGCAATTGAAATTTCTCCACATCAGTTGTATTTATGAATTTATGACTGCTATAGTATTGTTGTGGTGACATGATTGTGATTTCTGATACGTCCTGCCAGCTTCCCGCAAGCAAAGTCAATGGGGAAGCCAGCAGGAAGTTGGAAGTTGCTCCCACTCCCACTGTTTTTTGTTTTTGCCTGGTGGGCATTCTATTTATCTCTCTAGGTAGGTAAATATTGACAAAAGATGACCTGACAAGTTGTAAGTTGCCTAGCGTTAGTTAAAACTAAGTAAGAATAAAAAGTTCTACAACAGTAGAACAAATAAAGCTGGGCAGATGCTAAACCCCAGGGGCATTCGGGAGAGGGGAAGGTGGAATTAAAAAAGGTTAAGATGGTGGTGATTGCATCATTGAAGTCCATCTCTTTTTTGGGTATATTGCATGTACAATATATATGACCCAGATGGGGCTACAGTCACAGCCCATCTTCTCGACATGTTTGTCCCTCTTTTGCATACACCTCTTGTGGACTTCCCTTCATTGGATGGAGTCAAGCTGAGATCAGACAGCCAGGGGTCTGTGATACTTTCATTTGGAATCCTGCACTGAGTAAGGACCTCAAAATGAATGACTTACTTGACCTTCTCCCTTCTCTGTGATTTTGTAATGGACTTTTTGAAAAGGAACAGTATATTGATTCCTAGACAACCAACAGGCTTGGTTAGAACTACACGTGAAGTCATGCATGCATAGAAAACCTCAATATGGTTAACATGAAGCATTGCAAGTTGGATAAGTGCATTCATCCTAGCCACTGAAGTATGCAGTTGAATATAGTACAGCCTGTTGATTTCTTGGCAGAATTAAGGCCATCAAAAGAGGGCAGTAGAGAGCTGCTATAGGAGTAGGGAAAAAGGGGGCAAAGTAAGCATTTATTATCTATTTTGTAAATTTGCTGTGAGCTTCTATAATTGGCTGCTAGCTGAAAGCCCCCTTTAGGAGATAGAAGAGGTCTTCCTCACTGGCCTGTAATCATGGCTCTAAGTGCCTTGGTAACTATTTTTTTGCTCTTGTCTTATCCGTAGACCGCAGTAAAAGCAACTGGAATTATTATTTCACTGTTCCAGTTTGAAAATCACATTTCCTACTTCTCATAACACACTTTTGGCTGTAGTTACGATCTATAGTGCTTTTTCAATGGATAACATGTTCCAAGGACATGGAATCTGTCCAGCTCCTGTTGGGCATTTCAGAGTCCTCCATGGTCATCTTAGCTAGGGCTTTAGAAAAAACTGAAAGCTTTTGGCTGAGGCATCAATTGAACCTCCTGAAACTATTGTCTCTGATTTTATGAAGATGCCTTATGAGCACTATTTTGAAAGAGCATTAGACCCATGTTAGGAGAGTGTTATATGTATGTTTGTAATTGACAAACATAGGGGATGAGTTTCAAACAGCATCTGAAGAATTATCTCCTTCTTCACTCCAAGCTTCTCCTCTGTACTTGGCATTGGATAATCACCTGGTTTGATTCTCTAATCTTGCCCCTATGTTATACATCAGTTCTGGATTAACCATTAAGCAAAATAAGCATTTGCTTAGGACACACAGAGAATGGGTGGCATCACGAAGTTTTTTCCTCCCTATCATGCCCTTCACTCTTCCACTGCCACACTGTACTTCAATTTTCAGCATTTATTGAGACATAATGTGAATTAAGCAATGAAAAAATGACAAGTGGTTGACCTTGCTTGGGGCATCAGTTGGTTAAAGACAGTGATAGGTGGTTTATTTTCCTTCTGGTAGGTGATAATTGGTGGGCAAGTAAACAAAGCCAGGGAATCATCCAAGACTAATTTTAACTTGACCTGCAATAAGTAGAATCAGGCCTGTCATTGGAGAGGAACAGGAATCAGGAATGGGAGTACCAAATTTTAATTCCAACATTCTCTCCCCCGCCTTCCCTGTGAGAGATTAATGGCCGGCACTAATGCAGACATGAGGAATATCCCTAACATTAGGGCTGTATATGTCTGAAATCTGCATGCCCAAATCTAGTGCATCTTGTTCTGTGGTTGCTGTATCTCTGAGAGTTCTTGAGATTGTGGAAATAGCATTTCCTGCCACCTAGGAAATGCTTAGCAGAGAAGTATTTGGGATTAAAACAAAGTGATTAATCTCCTTTCTCTTTGACAAATGGGAGAGATTTCCAGTGTCTAAGTAGGATTTGTATGCAAGATACACATCCCTCATTATTTTCAGGACTGGAGGAAGGAAGGAGGTGACAAATCAGAATTAAGAAAAATGATGCCAATAGGTTCCAAATCTCCCTGATTTTTGTGGGCTCAGCTCAAGAGTTATTATCACGCCATCTTGTCACAGTCTTAGTTGTAATGATAGTAGGAATGTGGTTATTTTTTCAGCACTGAAATATTATTTATTTATTTGTATCCCACCTTTATCATTTAACTCAAGGCAGCAAACATATTCAACACATATCCTATTTTCCCCACAACCGCTCTGTGAGGTACATTGAGTGAAAGAGAATGACTGGCCAAAAGTCACCCAGCTGGCTTTCATGACTAAAGTGGGACTTGAACTCAGTCTCCCACTTTCTAGCCTGGTGCCTTAGCAACTGAACCAAACTAGCTCTCTATAAAAAGTTAAATATATTTGGGCCTTGTTAATTGAAAATTTATATTAGCTTTTCTTCCCATTAGAAGTAATGGGAGTAATTATTATTTAAAAATAGCTGGTAATATCTTTTTTTGTGTAGAAAACAGGAGCTCATAATGAAATCATTATTTTTAGTCAGCAGTTTGTATGATTTAATTTTTAAAACTTCAGAGATTTTACAAAAATAATACAAGTTCTCAAGAAAGAATGAACCATAATATATATTGTTAAAACATTTGTTATCCACATTGTTTGGCCTTGAGGCCTCAGAAATTCCTGAGACATGCTGTGTGTTGTAGAAAGTCTTCATCAAAACTAAGTGAACAATTTATTATTAACAAAAATAAAAAAGGACAATTTACATGAAATTTGAAATGAACTGGGTGTCCTTTAACTGTGGAATTGATGGCTTCAGTTTTTAGGAACATTCAATATGTTTCTTATGCCTTAAAAGCTTGTTATAGAAAGAATTAATATTTTCTTCCTTTAATTACGAGGAAAGATTATATTTGTAATTATCCCAATTGGGGAGACAGCCTGCGGCAATTACAGATATAAATTCACCTTGTCACAATTGCTTTACAAATGATTCATTTTAATAAAAATTATTATGATATCATAGGAAATGATGCCATTGGGGATTATAAACTCAGATTACAATGTTTTAGTAGGAGTGACGAGCAATTTGAGAATCAGAGGGGCAGAGACCCAAATCTATCTGGAAAGCATGGGCTGAATTAAGACACAGGGTAGATCCATCAATGTCAACAGAATTTAATTATGAGTAACTCATTGAATTCATAGGTCCTCCTATGTACAGTATGTACAAGAAGTCCCTCACCTACAACTATTCATTTAGTGACTGTTCGAAATTACAATGACCCTGAAAAAAGTTATTTACGGCTGGTGCTTACTAATGTTGTAGCAACCTAAGTCACATGATCTAAATACTTGCCGGTTGCTTGGCAACCAACAAGTATTTACAAAGATTGCAGTGCCCCTGGGTCATGTGACCTCCCAGATGGCTTTTGACAAATGGTTGATGGAGAAAGCCTAAATGCAGAGGTGGGCAAATATGGCCCTTTTATGACCTGTGGACTTCAACTCCCAGAATTCCTGAGTCTCAGGAATTGAGACTCAGGAATTCTGGGAGTTGAAGTCCACAAGTTGTAAAAGGGCCACAGTTGCCCACCTCTGGCCTAAACGATGGCATGATTCACACAATTCATTAAAGACTGCAGGAATTTGCTTAACACCTGTAGCAAGAAAAGGTAAAAAAAATAAAAATGAGTGTTATCTACTTAACCACCTTACTTGGAATCAGAAATTCTGATTTTAGTTGTGGCTGTAAATCAAGGATTACCTGTATGAGCCTAGATCTGATTCTATATTTTCCAACCTGTTAGTTAATCCAAACTATGGAATAGTTAATAAAGTTAATGTTAATGAATTATTGGCTCCATGTTTTTGCCAACTTTCAATTTAACGGTTTTGAATACAATCATTCTGATTGCTAAACCCTTATGTCAAGAACAAGCAACTGTTTTTGGTTTGGCTTTGAGACTACACTTTTTATTATTTTTAACTTTTGAGGATGAAATAATGTTGCCCTTTTGGGGACTTATAATGGTGATGGTAGAATCTAAAGATGGATTTGTTTTGCTCCACAAAGGCATAATAAACTATTTCTATTTCCTTGCTCAAAGATATTTGTAAAAACTGAGGTATTTGTCAGTGTAATCTAGGAGGTTTAGGAGGCTGTAAAATAAATGCTTGGGCTTGCATGCATTTGATGTCTACCCTTGATTCTGGTTTAACTTGAGATCTGAAGTTAGCTATTTTCTTGTATTCCACAAACTATGGCTATTAACTTAGCATGATCTGCGAAACATGCCTCCTGCCTCTGTCTTTCAGTCAGTTTGCCTTATTTTAAGAGGCTTTGCTTATCTGGCTTATAAAGGGCAATTCTAATGAGCCATTCCTTTGTCAAGTTTTGAAGATGGCAGCTAAATTATGGAAATGCTAATATTTATCTAGGGAGATGCACTTCCTATTCTTGCTAGGGCAATGCCAGAATTTAGTGGTTTGTTGCTGAGATCTTTAGTTGCCATTCTTCTATCTCTTCTTCCCAGCTGTTGTGTAGTGTTGCTTAAATCATCAGAGCATCTTTATACAATTTATTTTTCCCTGTTCCTAGCCCTGGGAGGGGACATCCCCTGGGCCACCAAACAGGGGCTGTTCTTCCTCGAAATAACCAGAGCTGTCAGGACCTGGGTACAATTCAACCGTCTGTTCTTCCCAAAGGTCCTGACTCCTGTCAGCTGCAGGAGTTTTGCTACTTCCAGCAAGGCCTGGCAGAGTCTATCCATCTGCCTCCGTTTAAGCAATTTTGACGTTTTGCTGATCCACAGGGATCAGAATGTGTGTCTATGTTTTGGAGAAGCAGAGATGGCTGGGGGCTTGTTTTCTGAACAAACACTCTAATACGTTCTTGGGGGTTTTTTTTCCACTAAAATGTGGGCCCCAGAATTTGAGCTTTCACACCTTCTTGGCTGGTCTCTTGGATAAAGAGATTAGGATGGATGTCTTGTTCCTTTTTGCTTCCTTGACATTAAGTATGCACCATTTCCCCACTCAGCCAGCCTGCATATTTTCTGGGGAACACCAGTATTAAAAGTCTTGAAATATATTTCTAGCCAAACAGCAGCTCACTAACTTATCAGGTCTATAAAGCTTTAAATGGCCAGTTATTAATTTGTTTAACAACTCAAGCAAACCAAAGTACTAAAGTCAAATTCCACCTGGAAGGTGCATCATTAAACTGTGAAAAATACAGTTCCCTAATGTGTGTGAGAGTTTTTCCAGTGGAATTGTTGATGAAAAAATATGTGCTTTTTATAAGAAGTGCTTATGATGAACATAGATGATCCAATATGGCCTTTGTAGCCTACAATTTAGGGCAGAGGTGCCAAAACAAAAAAAAAAACAAAAAACAAAAAAACCCAACCCACAGTCCACCAGAATACTTCTGTAGGCCACAATATAAATTTAGATGATTGGGAAGAAATATGGAATAACAACCTTAAATTTACTAGAGCAGTTACATATAAGGAGAACCAGTACAAAATGCTGTATAGGTGGCACTTAGCACCAACCAGGATAGCGAAAATATATCCAAATGCAAACCCAAGGTGTTGGAAGTGCGGCCACAGTCAAGGTACTTTCTACCATATGTGGTGGATGTGTCCGGACGCGAGGAAACTCTGGAAGACAATACAAAAATGGATCCAAGAAATAATAGAGGAGAGCATCAATCTGAAACCAGAAATATATCTCCTGGGAGTACTCAAAAGGGCTTACGGGAAGAAGAAATACTTAATTACACATATTATTACAGCCGTTAGACTAGTATATGCAAAACAGTGGAAAGAGAAAGGAGGCCCAACAGAAGAACAGATAATCAGCAAAATATTAGAATGTGCTGAAATGTGTAGACTAACATATATACTAAATGAGAACGAGGATTCGAATTTCTACATGGCATAGGATATGTGGTATAGGTGGTTGGAAAATAAGCGTAAATGTTAATTTGAACCAAGGAGGATAGTATCAAACCATTCATGTAACCTATATATGTAAAGTAATAAGATATATCACGATTAATACTGTAGGAACCTATAAATATTTTATATTTTAAATTCAAAGTATTTATATAACTTTATTAGATACCACTTATATAATGTATATAGCATGACTACACGTAGCCAAACCAAAAATGTTGAATTGTAATAACTTTATTTATTCAATAAAATTCTATTAAAAAAAAAGAATACTTTGTAGGCAGAGTAGGCAAGGTCAAAAAAAAAAAGTGGGATATTTTTTGTATCCTTTTCCTTAGGGGATGAGCTGGGTCCTCCAGATAATTAAGACAGCCACTTCAATCCTTCAACCTTCCCTAAACCATCCTTTTTGTAGTGTACACTTATCATGCTATGCAAATACTACTGCACATGGGATTTTAAACTCTTTGAATTTTTAGTCAATTCATGCTTCCAAGACAGCAAATCTTTGTTCTGCTTCATATATTGTACTAAATCATAGTCTGCTTAACCATGGATTACAAATCGCAACAGGCTGGATTGCAAACATACAATACCAAAAATGAGGATTGCCTGTTTTTGCTTTAGCAGACTGTGTGAATGCAATCCCATAGGATTCTATTGTATTTATCGGAGAGGTAGTGAAGGTTAATCCATATTAAAGCATTTCGCACTTTGCAAATTGCTATTATGATGTTGCTTAATACAAATTAGTTCCTGTTCTTTATCTTGATATTTTTTGCTACCTTGCTGTTAATCCCCATTCCTGTGTCCCTGCCACTATACAGATGCTCACCTTAGGTTACAGTTCCTGATTTAACATAAGGTCAAACATTGCAAATACGCACTAATCAGTACAGTCTGCTTTCCTAAGCTTTCCTGATCTTATGATAGGGGTGAAAATGAGCATGCAGGTGGGTGATGTTGGATCAGTGCAATTTGGGCGGGAAGAACAAGTGCTAGGAGAAGATCCACAAATTGGAACTCTGGTTTGACACAAGAGTTTTTGATTTGTGATTATCCTTTGAAGCTCCTTGCTAAATTGTCTAACTCAACTGTGACATGCAGTTCAGATCTGAACAACAGTATCTTATTTTCTGTGATCTTTCAGAACTATGTTGAGTAATTCCAGAGAGGGAGGGAGGGAGGGAGGGAGTGGGAGAGAGAGAGAGAGAGAGAGAGAGAGAGAGAGAGAGAGATCCATTATTCATATAGTCAATAAACAATGTTGAGGATTTAAAATTTATTTGTTGGGTTTAAGATTTATGTGCTTACATGAGATTGTTTTTATTTTACCATGCTTTTAAATAAAATGATATTTCAGTTTGGTAAATGGCTATTTTAATGTTTAATGTACAGTAAGTGATGCTCAATCTTTTCTTCACAGGGACCATCTTTAAATATCTTTTCTGGCCATAGAGTATGGCCCTGGACCCGCAAGACATAACTAAAGAGTTAAAACATAACATTTCTTGAAGTCTTTGTGAACTCTTTGGGGTGACATTGTGATGATCGGGGTCGGTGGATCACAGATTGAGAACTAGTGATATAAGTAATGTTATTTTGAGTTTACTAATGCATTTTGTTCTTTCAAGCTTGTCGATCAGTTCTTGAGGTGTTTTCCTTCCAAAGCATTACACTAACTAATATTAAACTAACCAATCTAGAGATGCCACAAAAGTTGTGAACAAGTCCTTCGAGGCTGTGAGGGTTTGGATTAGTTTGAATCAAACTAAGATCAAATCCTATCAAGATGGAGTAGCTATTAGCTAACAACCTTAGCTGTTCCGCTGATCATGAAAAATTATATTTGATCTCAGATTATTAGGAATGACATACTGTAAATTATGTATTGGAAACATACATAGATAGGGGATTGGCAGCCAGGAGCTACAAGCTGTGTTTTTCATTTTTCATTGTTTTTTACTTGCTTTTTTATAATCAATGGAGACGCAGTGACATTATAGTATCATGCAAATAATCAGACATTCCCAGGTAGATGGGATTTTCCTTTCCTTTCCTTTCCTTTCCTTTCCTTTCCTTTCCTTGCCTTGCCTTGCCTTGCCTTGCCTTGCCTTGCCTTGCCTTGCCTTGCCTTGCCTTGCCTTGCCTTGCCTTGCCTTGCCTTGCCTTGCCTTGCCTTGCCTTGCCTTGCCTTGCCTGCAGTAAACTTACCCAAAGCTTAATGCGTCTTTTTGTTTAAATCCCCTCCCCCACTGGACAATTAAACATTAATGGTAAAAACGGTGCTAGGATCCTTCGAGGACTGCAAAAATGAAGCTGGGGAGACTTATGTGGGTTGTGTGATCCTGATGCAGGCTCTCCAGTGTGCCTTATTACTGTGTTAATTGGGTCAGAAAAATAGCCTACAGATGCAAAATGTTGAGCATCTGAGGTTGGCTGCATGGGAGACAAAAGCTTTAATAGGAGCAGAAGCAATGCAAAAGTGATCTGATCTGCCCAAGTAGAACAGATTTTATTTTAGTTTTATTCTGGAATTTAGAGAAAATGAAATTAGGCCTTTCACAGGGTTCTTTCTATCCACCCCTAAACTTATAAATGAACTCAGTAAATCTTGACATTTCATCAACTGGAAACAGCCAATAAATTAAGATTATATAAATGCCCCTTCCTTCCTTCCTTCCTTCCTTCCTTCCTTCCTTCCTTCCTTCCTTCCTTCCTTCCTTCCTTCCTCCCTCCCTCCCTCCCTCCCTCCCTCCCTCCCTCCCTTCCCATTTCCACATGGAATTGGTAGCTTGTCCTGGTTTTGTATTTTGTTGTAGATATCTTGGCTAAAAGGTAACGGTAAAGGTTCCCTTCGCACATGTGCGAGGGGAGCCTTTACTGTTACGTTTTAGCCAAGATATCTACACAAAAATTAGAAACCCCTCCCCCCCAAAAAAAAGGAAAAAAAGAAAATGCCAAAGGTGCATGGAACATTGTTACCTTCCCACCAAAGGTGGTTCCTATTTTTCTACTTGCATTTTTTATGTGCTTTAGAACTGCTAGGTTGGCAGAAGCTGGGATAAGTAATGGGCGTTCACCCCATTACACGGCACTAGGGATTCGAACCGCTGAACTGCTGACCTTTCATAATCAAGTTTATTTGTCAAGCATATATAAGATAATAGTTAAAGTATAAACATAATCTGAATACATGAAAAGAGTAAGTAAAAAGAATATTAGGACAGGGTGGTAGGCAGGCTGGTGCACTTATGCATGCCCCTTACAGACCTCTTAGGAATGGGATGCAGTCAACAGTAGACAGTTTAAGCTTAAAGTTTTTGTGGTTTGGGGAAGAAACTACAGAGTCAGGTAGTGCATTCCAGGCATTGACCACTCTGTTACTGAAGTCATATTTTCTGCAATCGAGTTTGGAACGGTTTACCTTGAGTTTGTATCTATTATTTGCTCGTGTATTGTTGTAGTTGAAACTGAAGTGGTCATTGACAGGAAGGATATTGTGGCAGATAATTTTATGTACTATGCTTATGTCAGATTGAAGCCAGCGTAGTTCTAAGTTGTCTCAGCCCAAAATTTGGAGTCTGGTGGCATAAGATATTTTATTGTGGTTAGAGGAATGAAGGATTCTTCTCATAAAGTATCTCTGGACTCTCTTGATTGTATTTATGTCTGATATACAGTGCGGGTTCCAGACAGATGAGCTGTATTCAAGAATTGGTCTAGCAAATGTTTTGTATGCTCTAGTTAGTAGTACAACATTACCAGAGAAAAAGCTACGCAAAATTAGGTTAACAACTCTTAATACCTTTTTGGCAATGTTGTTACAGTGGCTTGGACACTTAGATCTTTAGAAATGAGTATTCCAAGATCCTTGACAGAGTGAAGATCATCTACAAGGTCATGTCCATCTAATTTGTATTTTATGTTTTGATTTTTTTTGGTTAATGTGTAAGACAGAGCATTTGTTGGTTGAGATTTGAAGTTGCCACATGTTAGACCAATCTGACACATAGTCAAGGTCTTTTTGAAGGGTAGTTGCATTGTCGGTGGTGTTGAATAATTTAACATTATCAACGAAGAGAACATAGTTGCTTTTAATATGATATAATATAATCGATCGACAAGCTCAGCTTCTTAGCCACTGAGCCACCAGGTCCCTCTATATCTTGGCTAGTTTACAGTAAATTCCAGATCTGTATGAGTTCAGCCATTTGTCTAGCTGTAAAAGTTTATGCAGACCAAGAGGGAGAGAAAGGCTAAACCCACTCTCTCTTTATGCCAAGGATCATTTGACAAAACTGTTTCTTTGCCACTTTGAAAGAATACTAATGCAATATTGATCAGCTTTACTTGAGCAACCCCCCTCCTTCTTGTTAATTTTGCACTTGTTTAATTATTTGAAAATACAGTAAATCTAGTTGTATGATATTATTCCTAGATTAGTCCCCCCATGTTCCCAGGCCATCCTATGAATTTTCTTTTGGCTCAGTGTGGCACAACTCAAATTTAGAGTTTGAGAAATGTGAGGAGATAAGTGATTCCTACCAATTCCAACCTACAGCAACTAAATGACTTGAATTGGTTTCATCCAATATAATGGGAAAGATGCAAAGAGGCTGGTCGTGTTCTCCCATTGCTTTCTGCCAAGATGCATTTATTTGGTTGTTTCTTATCTTATAAGATGAAGACAATTTGAGAGCCCAGAGAATTATGATTTAATGAGCCATGCATAATTTGAAAATCATGGCTTACTATATTGCATTTGTAAGCCTCCCAGAGTTACTTCGAGATAAGATGGAGGCCCTATAAATTTTATAAATAAATAAATTACATGAACTGAGCCCATGATGATGCTTTTAACTGTATTGTTGCTTGTGGCCTTGCATTTAGGACAATGTGTCATTTGATGCTGAGATAGTCCTGGCCACATTCTACTTTAAAAGCTGTCTTGGCAAAGTGTCTTCTAATGGGTTTCAATGGATTGGAGGTGGGTTTGTAGGCAACAGAAGTGCTGAGATGAAGAGTGGATGTCTGGGAACAGTGTGCAATTAGGTCATTTGTAATGGTCCCAGAAGGGCAAACCCTTAATCCTTTGGATATAAATAATTTTACTTATTTAAAAACATGCTAATAATTGTATTGTATTGGGAGCTTCTCTGCTAATTTCACTGAGTGGAATTGGATTTTTGCTCCTAAATCCTGCCTTGATTAGCTTGGAATGCCATTTTAATTCCCCACAATGCCCATGATGAAGCCATATTAGGAGCACTGTGGGAAATTAAAATGGTGGAGGCATAACACAGTATGGGTTCTCCTATCGCTTGGAGAAGATGGAGTACTTTTTCTTTCTGAAAATATTAACAAAACCTCAGCCCATCTCTCATCTAGTTCTCTTTTAAAGAATGAAAATTCTTAGAAGCTACCTTGAACTGTCCACTGTTCCAAAAAACAGGAGAGATTGAAGAAGCAGTTCTTATTTCATTCCTGGCTATTCTCAGACTGACCCTGTCAGCCTACTGTGTGGAAATATAGCATTTGTTATACACTGTTCAAGGATGTTAGCCAAAATAGATTTCATTGGCTGAGAGACGTTTAATATCCCAATAAATGCCCTGACACCGAGGGCCTTGATCCTCCAACAGAAGCTGATTAGAGGCTAACTCCCATTTTGGAAACCTGTTTTCCATCAGGTGGAGTAGAAGCAGATTGTCTGGGTTGTTGGCTTTATTTGGTCATGTTTTCTTCTCAACTTAGAGGAGTAAAGGGAGGGAGAGTAGCAAAAAAATGTAGACAGCTGAGGCACCCTGTCTTCCTAAAATATTCATAAAATATTCTACATCTGGGGATCCGTGTCTTGTCAATACTGCAGAAATGAGACAGGACTTGGCTTTAGCAAAGCTGGCTGAGGATTCTGAGAGTTGAAGTCCACACGTCTTAAAGTTGCCGAATTTGGAGATCCCTGCTTTAGAAGGACCCAAGCACACGGGTGAAATGCCCCCTGTTCAGACCGGTAGCAAAAATCTCATTTTAAAATGCTTTTAAAAGCCTCTGACAATCCCTGCTGAGCCAAACAATCATCAGAGGCTTTTTAAAAAAAAAAAAATTAAAAGCATTTTTTCTGCAACCTCATCGGCTGAAAAAATGCTTTTAAAAGTAAAAAAAAGCCTCTGATGATCGCGCGGCTCACCTGGGATCATCAGACACTTTTAAAAGAAAAAAAAAGCCTCTGAGGATCAGGCAATTTAGTTGGGATCATCAGAGGCTTTTAAAAGCATTTTTTTTTACAAAAAATGTTTTCAAAAGTAAAAAAAAAAAAAGTTGGCCATGTCCACCCAGTCACATTACCCCCACCAAGCCACATCCACAGAACTAGTAGTAACAAATTTTACATTTCACCACTACCCAAGCAAGTTAAGTGGCTAGGAGAGTGAGGTTTGGCCTTCAAACTGAAATAGACATGGGTTACATTTATCATGGTTTGACCAGCTCCTGGCATTAATATTTTCGGAGTGTGGCCAGATTCACATAGCATCTGAGACAAAATCATATACACCATCATACTGTTAATATGCTGCTTGAATTCAACTATAGAGCTACAATGTATACCCCTATGTGAATTCAATTCCTTACTCAGTAAATTGCAGCAAAACAAATCATGGATTAATCTACTGGTGTGAATCTAGTCATTATGGTTCAGAAATTAAATCTAAAGAGTAATTCAAGAGTATGAATTAGAATGGCAAGTTTTGATGGTTTTATATAATAACCGCTTATTAAATAACCACGATCAGCTGCATTTGCCTAACATGCTAATCCAAAAACCATGATTTACAAACCTCAGTGGTTGAAGGCACCCACCATGGTAAGCCAAGACCTCAATGCTCTTTTCATTTTCCTCCTCTTTTTCTTTTTCCTACTACTTGGTTTTCTTCACTGAGTTTGTTTAGGGAGGTTGGGCACCCTAAGGAAGGAAACGGTGGTTTAATTCGCAGAAAAATTTGAGAGCGGACAGCAACATCCCACATTTTGCTGCAGTTTGTTATTTCTGGCCCATAAGTCATCCAAACTTCTTAAATTATTTGGAAATAATTTCAGACAGAGACAAAGGATACTGTTTTCCTAACCACTGTTTGGATTCAACAGCAGTAATAGAGGAATGTTCTACATAGCTTCTTGACAATGCTGCTTTTTCAGAGTCATGTTTTCATTCTTTCCCAGGTCCACAGTAAATAAATTGTGTCTCTTGGGCAATAACCCTGAAAATATACAATGTGGTCATTCTGCTCAAGCTAAGTTAACTTTGACAGGATCTGCATTGGAGCCCTTTTCACGGGTGATAGTTTTCCAAAATAGAGTTAGCTGCTCAGAAACAGCAAAATGGTGCAAAGTAACGATTGCTATATTCAGAAGGTGAGCATGAGGCACACAGCCATAAATGCAGGATAAGTAAGAGAGCCTGGTTTTCATGGCTGGTAGAGTATCTGAAGTACAGATCCAGTTGCTGCTGGTCTGGCTGGTTGGTTCACTTTTCATCTGTGTCCAGGTTTGCATTGTTTAGTCTTCATCTGATGTAAGCTTGCCTGCCTGCCTGCTTGCCTGCCTCTCTGCATTCCCATTCGTTCCTCAGGGGAACCATAAAACTGAATTTTTCTACCATCTCTTGGCATCCCTTCATTCTCCAATCCAGGGGTTTCAAACTTTCAGCCCACAGAACTTGTTAGACAAATGAACACATCCTAGAATCCCTGATTAAGGCCAAGACTCTAATAATAGACAATTGGCTGCCTTTGAAAGAATTGGCTGGGGGGGTGGTGTTCCCATTAAGGGACCCCTAGGGTTCTGTAGAATACAGGTAGTCCCCAACTTACAACAGTTCATTTAGTGACGGTTCAAAGTTACAACAGCATCAACAGATGCTGTTACACAGAAAAAAAACTATCCTCATAGACACATGATCAAAATTCAGATGCTTGGCAACTGATTCATATTTACGATGGTTACAAGGTCCCAGGATCATGTGACCACATTTTTCAACCTTTGGACAAGCAAGTGTATGCGGAAGCCAGATTCACTTAACAACCATGTTACTAACTTAACAACTGCAGTGATTCACTTAACAACTGTGGCAAGAAAAGCCATAAAATGTGGCAAATTAGAAACGTACATTTTGAGCTCAAATGTGGTCATAACTCAAGGATTTCCTGTACAGTTCAAAAAACCCTGGTCTAATCAATTTCCCATTCTGATTTTTGACAGGAAATTCATTCCAATCAATTTTATCATCACTTACTTGGTTTCATACAAAAATATCTCCTTGTTTGATAGGATGCATATTTCCTGGTAGCTTCCCCTTAAGTCAGGGCTGTCAAACTCCCAAACTGTGGACCTGATGCGTCAAGCACTGGCTATACCCACACCCATTTTAGCAATGGGGAAAAAAGTCCCAATATGTCACATGGCACACTGTGATGATATGAGTTTGACACCCCTGCCTTAAGTAAGAAAAAAAAAGATACTTAGTGGTACATATAATACTTGTCAGTTCCCAAAAGTTGTGACTTCCCAAAAGCCATGGGAAAAATTCATTGATAAAATTAAAGATTTTGCAAAGAACAGTAAAACTAATAGAAATTAATAAAGAGAAAAAGTAACAAAGGAAAAAAAAGGCAAAAATGCAGAAACAGAAAGAAACTTATTTCCCTTGCAGCAAATATTAGTACAATTATGAAATTATCTCTTACTCTGATTACAAAAAAAAAATAAATCACTTTTTTCTACTGTCCTATTTGTTTTTATTTCTTGCAAAAAGTCTACAAAGGATTTCCACCGTAGATGGAAATCTTTTTTTAGGATTGCATAAATATTGTTTTGAAAGGACCGATCTATATGTTCCTTAGATTTCCTTAGAGAAAATCGAATAATCAAGTCCATTTTGATGACACATAATAAACCAATTAGTATCAGCTGGAACACCATTGTTATTTCCTATGAGTGGGGCAGTTGCACTAATGCATAGTCAATCTAAATCATGAAATAAAATTCATAATGATATAGAAAAAAAGGCATCAGCATGAGAAAGTGTGAGGAAAATGCATTTTCAGATGAATGAGATTGTTTAAATGGAGACATAAAGAATGTGTTGTATTATTTTTTGCTGTAAGCTGTCCAGAGTTCCTTGGGAGTTGGGTGGCATAGAAATTCAATAAATTAAATTAAATTAAATTAAATGTATCCCTTGTAGTTCCCAGCAGCCTGTGGAACCCCTGAATTTTGAAATGCAGATGTATTTTCTGAGACCATTGTTTTGTGTATATGTGCATATGCATCATTTCTCCCTCCTCCTTTCTGAAATATATAAATATGAGTCCATCTCTTTGTCTGCAGGGGTGTGTCTCCCTCTCTTCTTTGGTAGGAAGTCCTCTCCACTGTGCTCCAGTATATAGGGAGCCTTAATTATTTGCTTTGGGTCTTGTGTTTTGATTCCTCAAAGTATATTGGCAAGCTCCACCTAAAGCTCATGACCTAAATAATTTGACCCCTGAAAGGATATTTAGTAGCATTAACAAGCAGTAGTATAACATTTGGTCAAGTTAAGAGTAACAGCAGTATCTGTATTTGTCGATAAAAGAAATTCTAAAATGTATTGGATCTGCTTTAGTCTGTTAGTATAAAAACAAAAACAAAATGTGCCTTGATAAAATAAACCACACAATATAATGTGAGCCAGTGTCTCAAATCCGTCTGTACAGCAGATCCAATCTTCCCTAAGGATTTTGTGAAATGTACTTTCTAAGATTACTAATGAACTTGGGCCATCATAAAGGCATTCCATTATTAAAAGGTGGAATTGTATTGTTTCCCTCCTCCTTCTTGGAACTGTTTGATTTCTGGATGGAAATTTGCACAAATTCCTAATCTACATGTATTACACTGAATTATCCCTGGCATTGTACATACAAGGTATAGGAAAATAATCCCAGGTCAGAGTATTTGTTTATCCGGTGTTAAGAATTTGTTTTGAGCAGCAACTATCTTGTTGGCAGACGTCTTTGTTACTACTTCTTATTTTATATTTTGAATGAAAAAAGCAAAGTTCTTGGGCTTCTACATAAAAGCAGGTCTTCTACACTTGAGCCATACAAATACTCATGCAGATTTAGGTTGAGTGGCTTTCCCAATGGAAACAAGTCTTTGCGAATGCTCCAAAATCTGGAGAAATGGAGACTGAGGGAAAAGATGGTCTCAATATTCAAATACAGAAAAAGGTATCACAGAAAAGATTGACATTACTTTCTGTAACCTCAAAGAGAATAGATATAAGATGCGGCAACCTAAATCTAATTTCAATGTAAAGAAAAACTTTCTGATAATAGGATCTGTACAACAATAGAACAGTTTACTGTGGAGATTGCAGGTTCTCCATTTCTGAAGGTTTTTAGAGGAGGTTGGCAGTCAGCTCTTAAAGATGATCTAGTTCAGGGGTGTTAAATTTGATTTCATTGAGGGCCACATCAACCTTGGGGGGTCAGGATGGGTGTGGCCATGTGGGTATGGCTAGCTCAATGTCACTCATGTCGGGGGGTTGCCTATGGTGGCCCAAGCGCTTGGACAGCAAAAACAGGCACCCAAGCTCCATTTATACTGGCAGAGGTTTTCAGGAGGCCATTGTAGCTGAAAACAGAGCTTGGTAGCCCGTTTTCACTGGCAGAGTGCTTGGGCCACCACAGGCGCCCCTGACACGAGTGGCTCCATTTTCACTGGCAGAGGCACCATGGGGCGGTCCTTCGCTGTTTCCAGGGTAGCCCCGTGGGCCAGATCTAAGCACCCCGTGAGCCCGATCCGGCCCATGGGCCTTGAGTTTGACATCCCTGATCTGGTTGGTTTTCCTACATGCTGCAAAGAGTTAGAGTTTGAAAAATAATTGTGCCAGACAAAAATAAGGATGAAGCAGGATTTGAATATGATTGAAATATCTTGAAAATGCCATTTTACCTTTAAGATTCTTATAGTTCAGATTTGCTTTGTTTCTTTTGGTCATTTTTGGTAGGCTTCATATTTGAAACCCTTAGTGTTCTTTTTCTAATATTTGATACAGTTGAGTATTTTTTCATGTACTATTATGATCTTTAAAGTATTATAGAGCAAATAGAGCCTCAGATAGCTCAACGGGCTAGATAGCCTGCTATTAACACCCAGCTGTCTGCAATTATGCGAGTTCGAGGCTCAAGGTTGACTCAGCCTTCCATCCTTTCTAAGGTAGGTAAATTGAGGACCTAGTTTGTGGGGGCAATAAGCTGACTTTGTATAAATATACAAAAGTATGAAGGCTATTGCTTAACGCATTGTAAGCTGCCCTGAGTCTCTGGAGAAGGGCGGCATATAAATTTAATAATAATAATAAAAAGCAAATAATGTAATATATTTTGTTGCAGTAGATTTCTGGACTCTCTTTTGAAGTTCTTCAGAAAGATTTTAGGAATTTCTTCATGAAAATAGACAAATGTTTCTCATTGTAGATTCTTCTCTTCAGTGCATGCTCTCTGAAAAATATTCTAGGACACCAGATATTAGTGGACTTTCTGATCATCATGACTTAGATTATCCTGGTCTGGAGTGTTAATTTTTGTTTATTCAGGCTGTAGATGGGATGTTACAACACAAATGGCTGCCTTAATCTTAAATCAGTCCATTTCTCTCACTTTCTTCAATTTACTTCTTCAGCAGAACTTTTGATTTTTTGATTCTTGAAGTTCTAGGGCAGATTATCATATCTCATCATATCAGATCACACTTAACATGAATATCTGATACAGTGGTGGGTTTCAATTTTTTTTACTACTGGATCTGTGGGTGTGGCTTGGTGGGCGTGGTATGGCTTGGTGGGCGTGGCTTGGTGGATGTAACAGGGGAAGGATACTGTAAAATCTCCAATCCCACCCCACTCCAGGGGAAGGATACCGTAAAATCTCCATTCTCTCCCCAATCCAGGGGAAGGATACTACAAAATCCACATTTCCTCCTGATCAGTTGGGACTTGGGAGACAGAGAATAGATGGGGGTGGGGCCAGTCAGAATTTTTACTACCAGTTCTCTGAACTACTCAGAATTTCCACTACCGGTTCTCCAGAACTGGTCAGATAGAATACCTCTGATCTGATAGAATACCCAGTTTGTGCAACCCTCTAGGTCAGTGTTTGTCAATCATGCTAGTTGGCGATCCTGGGAGTGAAGTTCAAACATCTTAATGTTGCTCAATTTGAGGAATACTGCTGTTTGGACTGGGGAAAATGGTAGTGAAAGTCACCACAAACTAACAGGGTAGAAAGTGGATTAGTGGTTTGATTAAAGGCCAGGACTGATACTTTATTTGACTAGGTATTCAGGTATTTTTTGACTTACGCTCACAATGGTGACTAGAACTTCTGTTGCTAAGCAAAAAGTTTAAGTCACTTTCTTCAGTGCCACTGTAACTTTGAATGGTCGCTAAATGATTCATTGTAAATCAAGGATTACCTATACACTATGTACTAACTCAGGAGTTTTTTTGCAAAAGGAACTCAGGGCAATTTTCCACCCACTCCCATCCCATATGAATAGCAAAGTCTCATTAGCTAAAGACAAAGCTGGCTAGCTTTTGGTCGGTGCTGGGAATTCTCACTTTCAATGCTTCTCAAATTTATATATTTAATAAACATTACTAAGTAATGTATTATATACCATTTTCTAATCTAGCAAACATAATAAAAATGTGAATTAAAAGAAATCATAAAGAATTTCTGCACTCTCCTGGGGCATATCAAGTCTCTGCTTATTTGTAAATCAAGTGATTTTAATGACTTTATTAATCAGTTAGCATGCATTTTAATTTAAGAAATATTTGAAGTGCAAATAGGAAACTTGATTTAAATCCACATTTAAGTCATTTAAGCTTTTTTTTTTCTTGTGGTGGTTTAAATCATGATTTAATCACCGTAGCAGCAAACACATTAGTATGGAACTAATGTGTACCAGATGTTTTTAATTTTCCAGATATATTTTCCAAAAGCCCCAAGCTGCAAAATAAAAAACAATGTTCCCAGTGCTTTCTTACTTTGGAAACTGTGATTCCTGGATGGGGAATAAGCATCTCAGTTTGCTTGTGTGACCTCTCTGATCTGGAAATTGCATTGGATTCAAGGTACATCCCAATGTGCTGGTTGTCACCTATAAAGGTCTTCATGCTTTAAGTGCCATCAATAAATCAATGTCAGCTTTTGGGACTTTGGAGACATACCTTTTCTATGGCTGCCCCTGCATTTGGTAAACACTCCACTGAAGTTTTGTGTAGCCCTAACCCTGCTGTCATTTATTAAAACTCTTAAAATGTTACTTTTTAAGCAGGTCCTGGGGCAGGATGCTTTATGAATCCACATTAATACTGATATTGGATATTTTAATCTCTGGATATTTAGGGTGTTTTTCTTCCCTAACATGGCAGATACATTGTTTTTCTCACTGGTTTTACTATTTTCCTTTGCTTGGTTTTCATATATTTAATACCTTGTACATTGTCTTTGCAGTTGTGGTGGTTTATATATTGTTGAAAAATGGGTAAGTGCCAATCACATGTCATGCAAGAGCAATTCGCCTACATGGTTTTATATTGAAGGATGATGTATTGAGGGTACAGTCTAACCTGTGTTTGAGGAATGATGACCAGTAAGAAAAGTGATAGAGAAATTCAATATTACAGTATAAGCATTTAGGAGTTGTTTTCTTTCTTTCTTTCTTTCTTTCTCTCTCTCTCCCCAAAATAAATCAGCCAAGTCATGCTCATTTAAATACATGGCCAACTGGCTGGGCTAAAATATTATGTTTTATTTAATTCATTTAAAATTGGTTGACTAAGACTCATTGCCTTGGCTGACACAACACAATACACCAGAAACCCCATTCACAAATCATAATAGTTGAGGTTCACATTAATGTGCTAATATAAAGACTAGTGGATATCTAATATCCCTTTTCAGGTTTATTTTTTTTTACTAAGTTTGGTGCAATGGAAAAATGTGGAAAAATCTTTGTCAGGACAGTCCAAGTATGGGTTAGATCTGCAAAAAGAATTCTTGAATCTCTGCAATGATTCGCTGTAAAGTTTGGCTGAAGTTCGAGTAGTTGTCTAGAGGCCCACAGTACAGTGTAATCAATGTGACAATGTTCTCATGGAAAGTTGGCACAACTTCATCACAAAAGTCTTTCTCTTTGCCTAATATATGTAAAAGAAAACATTGATACATTTGAAACTGGTTGGAGCAACATGATTTGGCCTCATAAAGCAAAAATTGAACTGTTCAGCAGTAACCACACAAAATATATTTGATGAGATAACCTTCATCGTCATTTTTTTACTGTGAGCATACTGGCACACATTAAAAATGAAATTCTCTTGTCTGCTCTCAAAAGAAAGTATACCTATATATCTATCCATACAGATACATAGCACACATATACACATGCTACATACATACATATATATGTATACCAATACTCATATATATATATATGTGTGTGTGTTCATAATAGACAGTATGTATATACACACACGCACGCATACATGTGGTCTACCCCAGCATGTGGGAGGGAGCAAACTGCATCCCTTTCTCCTTTCAGCCCTGTCCATTATGAATACATAGCAGAAAGAGGAAGTATGAGAGTTCACAAGGTGGATGCTATGTGGAACAAAATTGAATTTAGATGGTCTGCTTTGGATATCATGAAGCCTTCTCCCAGAAGGTAACAAGGAAAATACTGTGTACCAATTTGAAGAACAAAAGTAAACATTTGAAGAAATGAACATCTCATCAGCTCTTGACCCTACAATAGGTTATTGCTTCAGAGCAGCATCTGAAACATACCTCCAAATCCATATGAAGTACTTACAGGAAAAAGATAAAATTTGGGGGGTACTTTTTTATTTTCCCTAGCTTTGAATATTAATGAAAACCTTTGGGGTAATATCAAGCATGTCATGTATGCAAGGAGACCTAAAACATTTCTGAGCTAGAAGAATTCTGCAAGGAAGAATGGGGTAAAAAGTAAAAAAGAAATAATAACCCTTTGCTGGCTACAGGAAATGTTGGAAGCTGATATTTCTGCCAACGGAAATGTTACAAAGCACAGATGAAAGAATGACCTTTTTTGTTATTTCTTATTTAGAATCTGTAAGCAACCTCACACAAATAGGTATGCATTGAATTTGCAAAAAGAGTACATGTTATCTCAGCATCATGTGGAAGTTGGGTCAATTTCTGTTCACTTAGAAATTCATTAAAATGTACAATTTGCCCAGGGGAGCTAAACTTTTGCATATAACTGTAAGCAAGCAGGTACTTCATCTCAGTCTTCCCCACTACAATGAGATAAATTGTTATTTTGTTTTGATTTGGAATAATTAATTTGCAATCTGCATGTACATCCATCACTTAATATCTGTAAATGTAATGCAAATCTATGCTGTTGCTTTGGCTAATGTATTTCATCTTTTGTTTTGAGAGGTATAAGCACCCATTCAAATGTAGTTACCCAATTGACAGCAAGACTATCTCATTTCCATAACTTCACAACCAGAATTATGAGTAAACATTGAATCTAGCGCAGTGTTTGCATCTAATACCGTATTCCCTCCACTCCCTGAAAATTCAGTGCCAGCCTCCCCAAGCTGTCTCTTTCCATGGACTGGGAATTGGGAATTCTAACTAGAGGGCACCAGCTGGAGAAATTATCCTATACCAATGATTAAACTACAAAATTTTGCCAGCTAGGGAGAACCTGAAATTTTTTAAATGTTCCTCTTGATTTTCAACTACTTTAACAGTAATAGATGCCTTTAGACTTGTTGGCAATGCAGTAGCTTGGGCTCAGTTACTAGCTCAGCAGATGGAGGTGAAGTGGGAGTGAGAGACAGATGGATATAACGGGTCTGGTTGAGTTTGCACATTCTCTATCTCCCTCTCTCTGTCTCTCTCTCTATGTGTCTTTCTGTCTCTGTCTCTCTCTTTCTCTCCCTCCCTCTCTCTTTCTTTGTCTCTGTTTTCTCTCTCTCTCTCTTTCTCTTCCTCTCTCTTTGTCTCTGTCTCTTTCTCTCTCTCTCTTTCTCTCCCTCTGTCACTCTCTCACCCTCTCTCCCTCTCCCTCTCCCTCTCTCCCACTCTGTCTGTCTGTCTCTCTCTGTCCCTCTGTCTCTCTCTCTGTCTCTGTCCCTCTCTTTCTCTCTCCCTCTCCATTTGAATGGGTAAAATTTTATCTTGGTCATCTATCCAGCCCTTAGCATTAATATACCATTTTGGGGTCCATTCTCTATTGGTCACCACATGGGAAAAAGGATGTATTCATTTAAATACTGCCTGGTTGGGTCTCAATAGGAGCCTACTCAGCTCAGCACTTTCTTGCCTGAAATTGAACAGCCAGATGCCACAGAGAATATCTGATCTTAATTCCCAACATCTGTGAGTCCAAACTGCCCTCTTCAGGTTTCTGAAGAACACATTTAAATAGTTTTTTAAATGTTCCCATGGCCCTAGTTCCATAAGAGCACATTAACATGGCTTTCCTTTGAAAAGCGTGATTCTCCAGATTTTACAATGCAGTTCATCAAATGATGTATTAAGAAAACAAATATATTAAATATGTATTTCATGAAAATGAGGCACTTTCCTACATTATAACAGACAAGACGGAAAACAATATACCATGGAAATCTGTATAAATATCATATTTTGAAGATCCTCAATGTAAAAGAATTATAAAAATTATGAAAAGCTTTTTTTCTAGTTTATCATGTTAAAACATGGTTTTTTTTTAACCATGGCCCATAGAACCAACTTTAGTTGTCTGGTTTCATGCAATTTGCTGTCATATACCATGGTTGATAAAACACAATGGCTGATTTTTCACCCAGCATGCCAAATTAAGCCTAACAAACACTCATGACACACGGAATATGTCAACCCAGCTTATATACTAATTCCTTATTTAAGAACGTTTAACATTTCCTTTTGATTTGAGCCAAGCTACTAGGGATTGCACAGCCACAGTTGAGCAGTTTCATTGGCATCCTTGTGGAAATAAATTTCCTCTGGGATGTTTTGGCTTTCAATTTGTACCTACAGTCCTAGAATTTTGGGAGTATGTGTTTGTATGTACCTTCCTTCCAGTTGCTAACAAAGACTACTCCTGCTTAGTGTGGAAGTATAGCCAAGGGCAATCGAGTATTTTTTTTTCTTCCATTGTGACTAATTCTCAGAAACTGTCTGGACAGATCACTGCAGTTTTCTTGGCAAGATTTTCAGAAGTTGTTTGCCATCGCCTCCTTACTAGGGTTGATAGAAAATGACTGAACCAAGCTCATCCAACTGCTTCATGCCCAAGGTAGGGCTAGAACTCACAGTCCCCCAGTTTTAGCTTGATGTCTTAACTATTACACCAAACTGATTCTCCAATCATATAATTCACTTAACCCATAAAAATAAAGACATAGTCAAAAGAAGTTTGGACCAGAGGTGAAATCCAGCAGGTTCTGACAGGTTTTGGAGAACTAGTAGTGGAAATTTTGAGCAATTCAGAGAACCGGTAGCGGAAATTTTGAGTAGTTCAGAGAATCGGCAAATACCACCTCTGGCTGGTTCCAGAGTGGGGTGGGAATGGAGATTTTGCAATATCCTTCCCCTGCCATGCTCACCAAGCTATGCCCACCAAGCCCACCAAGCTACGCCCACAGAACCAGTAGTAAAAATAATTGGATTTCACCACTGGTTTGGACATAACTGTCCTAACTTTGCAAACTGATTATAATTATTTTGGCAATTTAGTCCTAGTCAGTTTGATATGGTTAATTGTTCTTTAAAAACACACAAAACCATTTGTGGTCTTTTTTTTTTTTTAAATCCTTGTGATGTCTGCTTCAGATCAGATTTTTTTTTCCCCGTCCTGGATAGGTTTATAATCTGTCTATTGTCAGCATCCTCCCACCATAAGCCGAAGGTCTGGGGCTTCTAAGTAGAAGTTTCATTCCCTAAGTTGATCCTTTGGCAAGTTTATTTCCAACTACATGTGTTTCTTGTTAAGAGAAATTTGGCAGCTCTGAGCAGTGCATCCCGCTCTTTTTCTCATTCTTCCTAGTGAGAAATCCTAAACACAAAGTGTAAGAAATATGCCATTTCAAGCTGATTCCAATTCCATTTCCCTTTTTCCAAAGATGGGAATAAGATGAGGAAATAAGCCACAGATGCCAATATCTTAAAGAAGCTGAGAAACATTTAGAAGCTGGTCCAAAAATCAATTAAAAAAAAAATAAACAACAGTTTTGATGCAGATTTTCTCCAATTCTGTCCAGGATAGCAAATGCCTGGGTGGTTTTGGCAGGGTTGAGTAGCAAGGGCACACTTCAAACACAACTTTAAGCTGGTTGCAATTCAGTATAAGTCAACAATCTAAATGTGGGCATGATTAATTAGAAGGAAACTCATGGATATAATATATTTTGTTCTAAAGAAAGAATACAGAGATTGATGTATCTGAGTGCTGCTATCCCGTTCATCTTTGCCTGTGGTTAGGTCCCAATGATCAAATTCTGATTTTCAAAATGCTCAGCCCCAGCTCCATTCCAGTCTTTCTGTGATATTTACATGATGTGTGAACAGAAGTTTCTCTCTGACAAAAAGGTTTTAAGCTCTTTGCTTTATATTGCTTTCTACAGGAATTTGTCATGCCTGAAAAAGACTTCAAAAAAGTTTTTTTTTTAACCAGCTCTATAGAGACAAAGTGGAAGAAGGCCAGTAGTTCTGTTTTGATCCAAACTTAGTTTCAGAAGAGGAGGGGGAAAGGGGGGGGAAACACTCACTGCAAATACTTCACTCCAAACTCCCCGAAATCTGGTGCTTTCCAGATGTATTGGATTATCCCTCATTTTACTCAGTGTTGTTGACTGAAACATTGAAATAGTGTTTAGAAAAAGGATCCCTTTCCCTTCTTATATATTAGGACTTTAAGAGGGAGGGCTTTCAACTCACCTATGCCACTTAACTTTCCTTGTAATTGCATTGTCAAAATTCATCTCTAATTGTTGACAGCATATTTTTTTTTCAAATGAGTAAATTCTATGACTGCCATTCTCTCCTTTCCAACATTTTCAGCCCTATACTTTTGGTGACAATAAAGAATGCCATCTCTTTTTGTCTGATCTCTCAGCCAAAAATATTTAGATTACTGTAATTGGCTCTCAATGGGGAAGCCCTTGAAGACCATCTGGTCCAACATGTTGCAGGTCACATGTTTACCATTCAGCCTTCAAACTGCCATCTTACAAAGTTGCCAGAATCTTTCTGAGGGGAATTCAGATGATTCCTGAATGGATTATTGAAATGTGCTTGATACAGGCCTGTCCTTGAAGAGCATCTGGAAGCTTCATTTGGTCCAGAATACAGTGGTACAGCTAGTTAGGTGCACAGCTGCACTGGCTCCCAGTAGGCTTCTGGGTACAATTCAAGTTGCTTGTAATCATCTTTAAAAGTTCACATGATATAGGAGCTGGTTACTTGCAGGCTTATCTATTCCCAAGAACATCTGCCCACTTGTCAACCCTTTGAGGTAGGCCCAACTTTAGCACCAAAATTATGAATACTAAAATTATTTTTATTATTTATTTATTTAGAGTATTCCTGAATGGTTTAATTGTGTAACAAAATATTGCAACTCTGAATGTTCCTCCCTCTTCCCGTATTTATCCTAAAGAGAATTAGGAATAATAAATTCAGAGGTGTTGACCAAAATTATATTCCTGTTTTGGATTCAGATTTCATTTATCAGACCATTGTCTCTCAAGTTTATTCTTAAAGTCCATTATATCACCACGAGTGTTCCCAAAGAGAGGGCATGCTCCAGGTTCCTTATTTATGTGTGGCCACATGATAAGACCTAGAAGGGATGGATGCTCAGTGGGTGCTAATGCCAGGACTGAAAAGATGATGTTTTATGATTTTCATAAAGTCAAGGGACGGGGTTTAGGATGAATAGGCTACGGAAAAGAAATGAGAAACAATTGTTTGCAACATTAGAGAAGAGTCGCTAAATTTGCTAGTAGTTGTGATAAAGTTTGGAAGTCACTTTTTAAATATTTATTTTTCTTTTATTCTTACTTTTCTTTTTCTTAGCTTTCTTTTTTCTGTTTCTTTGTACTTTTTACATCTTCTCTTCTCTTCTCTTCCCTTCCCCTCCTTTGTTTAGCTTGTAAAATGTAATATTCACATCCTATTTCTAAGGGGGGGGGGGGAACCTGGATTTGCTACGAAGCTAGAATCAAAATACTGTACATGTTAATCATGATAGCTTTTTTTTTTAAAAAAAGAGCATTCTTAAGTGATTCATATTTATTCTCAATGAATAAATATGTATGGTGCTATCCATTCAGAGCAAGCTCTGGGGTAGTTCTCTACAAATATCCAAGACCACCTAAGCTACATGCTTTTCATACTGGAGAATACAATTTCTTAGCCAAAATGAGGCATAACATCTTGTATGTCCCTGTGGATGAAACAATAAAACAAAATGATTTCTTCCATATCCAAAAGATAAGATTAAAAATAATATTCAGTCAAGAAAACTTGTTTTGAAAACCTGCAGTTGTTCCTCTCTTTATCTAAACCATCTAAGAATCATTTCAGACATGAAGCACTATGAGAAATCTGATCTATTAATGGGTGGAAACTTGGGGCACAGAAGAAAGATTCTGTCCTCTGCAATTTGATGAATGACAAAAGAATGGGGGAATGGATGTGTGGCCCTAGGAACAAAGGAACTTTTGAAAAGGCTCTCGGCTCCAAATTAATGTTTTTTTCTCTGCCCTCCTTACCCCCAAACCAACCTATCTGTATTGCTAGCAAGAAGTCCTGACGAATTATTTTTCTGAATGACTTTTTTCCCCCTTCTGGCACTTCTTAGCAGATAACCAAATCCAGATGCCCTGCTTGCTATTTTGTTCCTTGAATTCCCTTTTGTTCTTCTGCTCTATCACCAAAGTTGATATTTCTCCCTATTTGTCATTCACTTCCCAATCACCCCCAAATATCTCTTTTCCTCCTCTTTTTGACAGCTCTAAATCATTGTTGCCAAGTAATTCTTCTTCACAGATGACTTGAATGGCACTTTTTGTTGTTATTGTTATAGTTCTATTATTCCTCCTTGTCAATAATTGTTCTATTATTCCTCCTTGTCAGCCCTTGTCAAGGGCTGAAACCAAAATTCTCTTCTCTCTGAGTTAAAACACAAACTGATTGGGTGTTTCTTGCTGATGTTGAGATGGTTATAATTATTTCCCTATATTGTAGCAATAAAAAGAGAATATTTATTCCTCAGGGTTAAAGTATAGGGCCCTTGGTTTCTCGGAGTCTAGTTGCTTTCTTGCAAACAATTCATTACCCAAATCAGACAATATCATCAATGCAAGTCAGGCATGAGCTTTTCTCTCATTTGGCATACTAGTGGATGTCCCGATCAGTGTTAGTGGAAGCAATCTTGGTGATTCTTTGGTTGGGCTGTTTACTGTCAGCTTGTTTGGTAGTTCCTTGATTGTGGATATTGTTTGCTTCTTATTAGTCTAATGTTAATCTTGGTGTTAATCTCACTCCTATGGCTGTTGATTGCTAGAGAAAAGGTATTTAGGTCTTTTTGCTCCTTTTTTTGGTTTGTTGATTATCTCTTTTGAATGGTATGTAGATGTTGTTTATGTCTCTGTGCTTGTTGATGGCTGATTTGTCAGAGTGCTAGGCTTTCAGGAATTTTTCAGTGCTTTTGGGCTTGGCTTGGTCTAGGTCTAGATTCCTGATATTGTTTCTTCACATTTATTCCAAGCATCGTCACTATGGATTTTTTTTCTTGTCTAGTCTTGTAACAGTAATACATTCAGGAATACCTTGGGGAAAGATGATTTTTAAAAAATCAAGATGATAACCATGGTCATTTGATTGTAACATCACCTTTTTATGTATATCACAGGTTGAAAAGAATAGGGCTTCAGTTATGTGATCATACCACTATGCTAACTTTTTTGACTTCCCCTGAAGATGCCTCTGAATTTAATACTGGTACATTATTGTTTTTTTTCTGTGCACAGCCCATTAAAACATAGCAAATAAGTTATTCTTTTTAATATATCTGGTAGTTGGGCAGCTCCCTCTTTCTCCATATCAGATATATTAAAAAGAATAACTTATTTGCTATGCACACGTACACACACACACATCCTAGCCATTTAATGTTTATAATTCAGAATTCCTACTAAATTTCTGTCTTCAGTGGTTGGCCATTCATTCTAAGATTTGGGGGGGGGGGGGGGGTTGGTCAGTGCAATTATAGATAGTATGTATGCAGACCATCCTGTAGATGCTGTGTTACTTTGTGAAATCTCTAACTGTGTGCAGACAACAATACATTTAGAGGAAAGGAAACAAGTATATGGAAAGTCTAGAAGTCAAGTTTGACAATAAAGAAGGCACTGCTGAAGGCCTCTGGCCTACTTCTGGTCCTGGGAATGGCTTGTTGGCCACCAAATTGTAATATTTAATGGAACAAAAGGGAAGAATAGCGCACAGTAATCAATTAACTGACATGCAATTAATTTAATATAATATTGATTATTTAAAAATTAAAATTAAACTACATCAGACTTTATTCTAGCCCTGCTCGTTTCTTTGTTTTGACCTGCCCTACTTTTTGGGAGTGTAGCTTCCATGTGACACTCTAAAGGCAAGTATAGAAGTTGGACCCTTCATGCAAAAAGGTCTACACTCACGTCCTCCTTTCTGGATATGTCTGAACAAAGATGAGGGGAACACATGGGTTGCTCTGCTAAGGTAAAACAAACGGCTAGATTCAGTGATGGGTTGCTCCTGGTTCGCCCCGATTCAGGCAAACCAGTAACAGTGGCAGCGGGAGGCTCTGCCCACCTGCCCAAACATCATCAAAAATTCTCTGCACATGTGCAGAAGCACTGCGCGATTGCAAGGCGAGCGCGCCCTCACACACTACTGATAGCAAACCAGTAGGACTGGGATTTGAAACCCAGTACTGGCTAGGTTGCTGTTATAGAAAATAGGACAAGCAAAACAACAACAACAACAACAACAACAATGAACAAACAAACAAAAAACAGTGTAAGGTTCAGTGTAGCAGATTTTGACCAAATATTAGAAGATATTCCCTACCACCATTACAATGAAGAAAGTCTGTCAGTACATTCACAGATGATGAGCATTGTAATTATCAATAAGCAATAAATATTTGAAACTGGATGCCCATCTGTTAGGTAGTTATATTCTGCACTGGAGATTGGCTCTAAAATGAGATTGGACTGGAGGTTCTCCAATGTTCCTTTCAACTCTAAAATTTTATGAGTTGCTATAATATATTTTTTAATGAAATGATCAAAATGTTTTGGAACATTACACACTGACATGCAGAAAAATCAGAGAGCATTGTAATAAAATCACTGTAAGTAGGAAAGGATTTAAAAAATTGGAGGCAGGTAAAATCTTATACAACAATGGTGAACATTCTTCCAAGAAATGTCTTAATGCAAGGAATGTACAAAATAAAAAAGGAGAATCGAAACAGGAATATATTTCAATATAGTAATGTAACTTTCAGGGCACAACATCTTATTGGAAGAAAGAAGATGTCGTAAAAATGAGTAATGACAGATATGATTAGAGGTTGTTTTTTGCTTTATTTTTTTTTAGGTCCAATTGTGAGATTAGAATGAAAGCTAATCTGGTGAAATTTGCTTCAGATGAAGCATTGCCCAAATAAATATTGTATCTGGGCAGTTTGTAAATAAATCAAATTCTCTCAGATGCCACGCAGAAAGAAAATTTGCAATTAGACAAATTCACAAATAACAACTCAGTTACCAGCCAAATTCCAAATTGAAATGACGCAACATGAAAAGGACTTTTTTCATATCGTAGCACTATTCCCCTCAGTGTGGAACAGGACACATTTCCAGAAGTGGACCACATTTTATGGCTTATTACATCTGGGGAGAAGAAGTGTTTTTTAGAATATCCTTATTCCAAAGGGTAAATACTGTACAAACAGAAATTGGAGGTAGAAATGAAATGTAAAATAATTTAAATGAAACAAAAGCAAAATGACAAGTGCAAGGCATTACAGATAGCTGCATTTTGTTTCAGCTTCAGTTTCTGAACATTTTTGTAGGCAACACCAGAAACAAAGTGGAATACAGTACTCCTATTTGGATGTGCCAAAATTCTCATTTGAGGCACAAATGACAGGCTCAAACCAGTTTACTTTGGACACATTATATGAAATCCTACTGTTACTCTTTGGAGAAGAGGTTAATACTGGGAAAGAAAGAGAAGAGGATGACCAGCCGAGAGGTGAATGGACTTAGTTACAGTAATGAATGCACTACTGGAAGTCCTGAAAGACCAGGCTATGGACAGAGTGTAATGGAGAATTGTATGATTGCATTTAGACAACAAGTTGATTCATAATTAATCAATCTGTCTGGATGGAATCAAAGTAAAGCAATCGATCACTAACCAGACTTTCTCTAAGAAAAGATATGTTAATTAAAGCTGCTTTCTGCTTCATGAATTGGGAAAAAATTCCATACAGTATTGAAAACTCAGTTATTTAAAAGAAAAAAGTACAAATCTATTTAGCACAATTGTTCACGTAGTTTTCTAATGATCTGAATTCTTGTCAGAGTGAGTCACTGCCTCTACTTTCCTTATCAATCAATTAGTTGTTTTTATATCCATCTTTTAAAATAAATACTGTATTTCCCTGTGTATAAGACTACTTTCTAACACACAAAAATCTTCTCAAAAGTCGGGGGTCGTCTTATACGCCGGGTCTCATTCTCCTGTAACCAGGCAGACCAGCCCATAAGGCTCTGACGAGCCTTAAATGGCTCTGAGGAGGGTCGTCTTATACGCCCAGTCGTCTTATACGCCGGAAAATACGGTACATACTTTCTATAGGACCATGAGGCAGTGAACCTGGAAAGAGCCTTCACCAGGTAGATCAAGAAAATTGGGATGGTGACTGTGACAGGTGATCAAAGCTCCTGACATTTTTTTACATTTATATAGGTCATATACATAATGCCTATTAAAGAAAGGAATATGACTTCAATTGCACAGTTGTGGCCACCATTTTTTACTTTTTTGACAACTTTTTCCCCCTTGCCATCTGGAAAATCTCTCCTCATTCTGTCCTCAGAACAGCCCAATGAGATTGGTCTAAACAATGGCAACTGGTCATTGAGCTTCATTGTCTAATGGGTCATGGAACCAGGGCAGGGGTGGTTCTACTTACCTTTACCACCGATTTGCAACGGGTGCGTGCTCGCACAATTGCTTTGCTTGCAGGCATGCCTTGCTTCTGCGCATGCTCAGATCCCTGATGACGACATCTGGAGCGGTGGTCAGGGCCTCCCGCTGGTTTTACTACCGTTTCTTGCAAACTGGTCTGAACTGGGGGCAATCCACCACTGAACCAGGGTCAATCCTTTAACCATCACATATCAGATGTTCTCTTCATAATTCCAACTGCTTCATTAACATCAGATTAAGCTAAAACATTGCTCACATCCAACTCCAAAACCCAGGATAATATTCAGGAACCTTTCAAAAAAAAAATTTAAGCCAGTTTTAACTTGTTTGTCACCTGTAGTAGCTGTGAATAGACTGGACCTGGTATCAACTGCTTTGTCAATGAAGTATGAAGATCATTTTGAATGCATTTTGAATGCAATAAATCCATTCCACAATAATTACTAGCAGAGAAGCATTTTTCCTCTCTAGAAGCAGCATCTGCTGCTAGGGTTAGCAGAATGTCCAAGCTTCAGAAAGTCAGGCAGGAAATTCAAACTTTTGGGATGCATTCCCTCATTTCTAAACCATGTTTTATAGTGTTAACCTTGCCTTGGTGATTAAACTACAGTTGGCTGGATTACACCCCATGTTCAGTTAGAAACCCTACCTTACTACCGCAGTGGCTGTGTTTACAACACACATAAATCATGTTATGACGTAGCCCAATGAGTGAGTTCATCCAATATCCAATTTCAACAATGGTCAGCTGGGAGAGGATTGGAGAAATGCTCATGGCTGGAGAATCAAACAGGCCTGGGAATGACAAGCTACGGCCATACATATCACAGCCAAGAGTGTCAAATCTTATGCTAGCTTCACAATGGCCATTGTGCTTCCTAGGAATAGTATTTTTCTGGAAGTCACCGCTGCATAGGAGTCCATTGTCTCATTAGGGAGAGGAGTATTTGGTGTTGTATCCGATCGCTGGCATAGCATATTGAATTTGTTCACAGCATTCCAGGCAATTAATTCTTCAGTCAAAACCATTGAGGTGAAGCGCTCATTAATCTTCAACTGTTTTTTTGCCGTTGCTAGTTTCAAAGTTCCAGGGATGGTTCTGGGTCAGCTTTTTCTACCATAACATGGGGACTTTTAGATTGCAGGTCAGAAATATAAGTTCATATAATAAGCAAAATATTATAAGGTGCAGAATCAAAAAACTGAAAACAATAACCAATGTTAGATAACAAACAAAAGAGATGAAAAAGCTGTGAGTCCAACACCCTCTTGAAAAAAACACCCTGACTCTTATACCAATCAATTTTAAGTCCTTCTCAATCCTCTAGCATAGTGGTCCCCAAACTTTGCAGCTTGGCAGACAGGCTTGGTGAGTGGGGGGGGGGGAGAGGGGAACTGGGCCATGTGAGTGGCAGGCCAGTGCATGCACATGCACATGTAGTCCTTTGAGTGAGTGGCAGACCAGTGTGCATGCGCAGAACTCAACTTGCACAAGCAGCAGGCTGGTATGCCCTCATGCAATTGCCCACTGGCCCATTGCTTGTGCAAGTTGAGCTACACGAGAATGCCTGCTCCAGCCAGTCACTCGCATGGCCCTATTCTGAATAGGCTATGGCCCACTAGTGGGCCATAGCCTAGAGGTTGGGGATTCCTCCTCTAGCATTGTAGAGGATGGAGGGAAGGGAATTACTATATAAACAGACTGTCCTATTAGAAAAGAGAACCCATTTCAGGGCAGAGCATTTTAAAAAGTCCCCCCCAGGGGTGGGTTCCAAATCCCGTTGCTACTGGTTCACTTGTGCATGTGCGCTTCTGTGCAGAAGCCTCCGGGCGGGTGGGCGGAGCCTCCCGCTACTGCTGCTACTGGTTCGCCCAATCTGGTGCGAATCATTAGCAACCCACCATTGGTCTCCGCCCTCCCTTAGCTACCTGTATGTATTTACAACTACTTTGTAAAACTCCTCAAACCCTGGATTGAATAGTTGCTAATTTCTACCTCATATAGTAGTTTGAAAATGCAAAACAACAACAATGAAAACAAACCATTCATATTTAAATATGAATTCAGCTTCTTGAATTTTTTGACATGGAAGTCAGGGAAAGATATGAAATGTGAACATGGAATGGGTGAAAGAAGAGAAAATATGACTCCTTTATTAAAAAGTACTAGAAGATAGGTTAATAGAATTAGAAAAGTATTAAAAGCTGCTTGTAACAGAGGAACATAAATGAATAGATGCTGAAAGGAAAGTGGAAAGAATGCAAATAGCATATAAAAAAGTGGCAAGCCTTTGATTATATGGCTGGCTTTTTTGACACCCATCTCCCAACCTATCTGCAGAAGTGAGATAGCATGAAAGAAATCTCTTCACATGACCAAACCAGGTCAATATGCTTCTTCAATCGTGAGGAAACTGTTTGGTTTCAACATGGAGAGAACAAATGAGAATCAGATTACAAGTCAAATATATAGAGTCAATGGGTCAAGAGGGAGGTGAAGATTGTGAAAGTTGTAGTAAAATGCAGTTGATGAGTTCCTGGAAAAAAAAAGAAAAGAAAAGTAGAAAGAATAAAAGGCAATGTGTGAAACAGTGTTTAGTATGGTGGAATTATTTGCAAGGAAAAGAAAATCCTATGGTACTGATTTCAATCATTTTTGTTTCCTTTTCTTCTTCTTTTTCTTTTTCTTAAACATATTTTCTTATTTTCTTTATCTTAGAAGACTTCCAAGGTCCTTTCCAACTCTGTTATTCTGTCATACATATTTATAGCGTGGCTAATTTGTTCTTATACCCAATCATTAAGGGAAACATTAAGCTCAATAAAATTTAGCAATGACTTTCTTCTCTAAAAACAAAGTTAAGTCTGCAAACAGAAAGTTAAGTTTGTATTTATATCTCTTTTATCTAGCTTTTCTGCGGCAACAAATTTGTAAATTCCAATAGAAATTTTCTCCAGAAGATTGTAGAAAACCCCACTTCTATTGGCACAGGCCATGCAAGACCATGAAGACAGGGTGAGATGAAAGAAGGCTCCAACTTCCATTCTTCTGAATATTCAGACTTTGCTTCCCCTCTTGCTCTGTGTCCTGATATGGCTTAATTGACAAACAGCTGTTTCTTTTCCTCCCCAGAGATTGCTGTGTCTGCTGGGGACTGCTGTGATTTTGATTTAGAGGCTCATAAAGTTTAGGGACTCCATCTGGATGGAGGAGGGACAACTAACTCAATGTCACACCAGTCATCTGCCAATGAAAAGGCTTTTCCCACCCTGAAAACCAGAAAGGTAACTCTTGCCCCATTTTTTCAGGAAGTTAATTCAAGTTTCACATGAATTAGATCCTCTGGATCCTGTGATTAAATAAATAAGATTTAACTGCATCAATTCCTGGACCTGGAGGCCTTGCCCACAGTCACTTAAGCCCTAGTCATTTTCTGTTTGGACTGCAGCAATGTGTTTTATATGGGGCCTCTCTTAAATACTATCTGAAAGCTGCAAAACTGGTCAAAAATAACTGGCACATGCTATGTGACCTGCACTGATTTTCAAGATGTGGTTATCACATTTAAAGCCCTATATTGCACAGGCCAGGCTGTTAATGGGACTGCCTCTCCTTCAGGGTTTTGGCTCATTCCTATTAAGTTAGATTTAATGGACATGCTCCAGGACCAGTGGTGGGATTCAGCCAGTTTACACCACTTCGGGAGAAGCGGTTGTTAACTTTCTGAGCAGTTTGGCACACTGGTTGTTGGAAGAAATCATTAGGGCAGAGAACTGGTTGTTAAATTACCTGAATCCCACCACTGTCCAGGACCCATCCCTTAAATGTCATCTGATGGGGCCTCACAGATACACTTTTTTGGTAGCTATGCCAGTCCTTTTGAGTGACTCTGAGAGATCCTTACCCTCAACTTTCTGGAAAGTTGTGAAGACCTGGTTGTTTTCCCCAAGCATTAGAAAAGGACAGGAATTGAACTGGGAGGGTGTATGGTTTGACATAGTTTTGCTTTTTAATCTCTGTTTTTATTAATTGTTGTGAGCTGCCTGTGATCATTGTATGTGATAAGTGGCCATGCAAGTTCAGAAAGTAAAGTAAAGTAAAAAGTAAAGTATAGTATAGTATAAAGTAAAGTAAAATGAGTAATACCAGCAATCCACTTTCTTCCTTAATGAAATCTTCCAGCACCCTCAAAATCTTACATATCTGTGAATCTTTAGATTTCCTTCACTAGAGGTAGTCCTCAATATATGACCACAATCGAGCCCAGAATTTATGTTGCTAAGTGAGAAACTTGTTATCCCATTTAACGGCTTTTTTTTTGCCACGTTTGTTAAGTGAATTAGTAAGACTCAGTTAACATAGTTTTTAAGTGAATCTGGCTTCCCCATTGACTTTGCTTGCCAAAAGGTCACAAAAAGGGAACACATGAATCTGAGACACTGCAACTGTCATAAATGTGAGTCAGTTCTCAAGCATTCGAATGTAAATCATATGACCATGGGGATGCTGCAACAGTCATAAGTGTGAAAAATGGTCATACTTCACTTTTCCCAGTACTGTTGTAACTTTTTTTAAAAAATTTGATTTATATGCCGCCCTTATCCGGAGATTCAGGACGGCTTACAATGCGTTAAGCAATACCTTCATACTTTTGTATATTTATACAAAGTCAGGTCAAGTGCCCCCACAAACTGGCTCCTCAATTTACCTACCTTAGAAAGGTTGGAAGGCTGAGTCAACCTTGAGCCTTGAGGTTGAACTTTGAACAAACACTTAAAGAACTGTTGTAAGTTTATTTATTGATTTATTTTATTAAACTTGCCCTCTTTCCCAAAGGACTCAGGGCAGCTCACAACGATAAAAAACACATAAAATTCAGTATTCAAATATAAAAACCAATACAATCCCCTTTAAAAACCCCTTCAGTCCAATCCAGCCAGGCCAAATAGCCATGTTTTGAGGTCACGGCGGAAAGAGCGACAATCAAGGGCCATCCAGAGCTCTAGAGGGAACTGATTCCACAGAGTAGGCATGCCCACAGAGAAGGCCCACTCCCTGGGAGTCACCAGCCGACACTGTCTGGCCGACGGGATCCCAAGGAGGCCCTCCCTGTGAGAGCGCACCAGGCGATGGGGAGCTGTTGCTGGCCGCAGATGGTCTGTCAGGTACCCCAGGCCTAAGCCATGTAGGGCTTTATAGGTAATTACCAGCACCTTGAATCTCACCCGGAAAGCAACTGGTAGCCAATGCAGGTTGCACAGGAGGGGTGTAACATGAGAATGTTGGGACACTCCCATCACTACCCATGTGTCCGCATTCTGCACCAGCTGAAGTCTCTGGGTGTCTTCAAGAGCAGCCCCATGTAAGAGCATTACAGTAGTCAATCCGGGAGGTGATGAGCGCATGAGTGACTGTGCGCAGGTCATCACGGTCCAGGCAACTGGTGCACCAGACGAATCTGAGCAAATGCCCCCCTGGTCACAATTGTAACATGATCATCCAGAGTCAACTGTGAGTCCAGGAGGACGCCTAGATTGTGTGCCCTTTCTACAGGGGGCAACACCTCACCCCCTATAGCCAACAATGGAATATTCTCCTGGGACCATGATACCAGTATCCACAGGCACTCTATCTTGGCAGGGTTTAGCTGAAGTCTGTTCTTCCCCATCCAGAGCTACACCACTTCCAGGCACCGGGACATCACGTCGAGGGCATCACTGGGCTGGTTCACGGTGGATATAAAAAGTTGGATATACTGATGATACCCTACCCCGAAACCACGTATGGTGTTCCCCAGCGGCTTCATATAGATGTTGAACAGAAGGGTAGAGGACTGACCCCTGAGGGACCCCATCTGAGGACCCCACCTCAGGGTCCTCCCGCTTACACCGCTGGCAAACGCCCAGAGAGGTAGGAGGAGAACCACCATAAAACAGTGCCTCCCACTCCCAACCCCTCAAGGCATCACAGCAGGATACCATGGTTGATGGTATCAGAAGCTTCCGAGAGATCTAATAGGACCAGGACAGAGGAATAACCCTTGTCCCGATCCCTCCAGAGATCATCCATCAGTGGGACCAATGCCATCTCCAAGCTGCATTGGGACCTGAAACCTGACTGGTACAGGTCCAGATATATTGTTTCATCCAGGGCCAACGGGAGCAGACGTGCCACCACACTCTCAACAACCTTCACAATAAAGCGAAGGTTGGAGACAGGATGGAAGTTATTCAAAACAGCTGGATCCAGGCTAGACTTCTTGAGGAGGGGTCTCACCACCGCTTCCTTCAAGGCGGCCAGGAAATTCCCCTCACTCAAGGAGGCAGTTATCATTGCCTGGATCCAGCAACATGTGACCTCCTGGGCCAAATAAACAAGCCAGGAGGGACATGGGTCCAGCAGACATGTGGTGGTACTCAGTTTTCCCATGATCCTGTCCACTTCCTTGGGAATAACAGGATCAAACTCGCCCCAAATCACCAGACCCATCACCACTTCTTCCACTGACTCTGAATCTGAGCGATCTTATCGTGCAGATGTTCACTAAATTTCTTGACCCACTCCCTCATAGGGTCATCCCCCGCTCCCTGATGCAAAAGGGAGTGGGACACCCTAATGGAGGACACCCAATGGAGGGCGACCAGGTGATTTTCTGCGGACACAATGAGGGTGGAGAAGTGAGCCTGCCTCACTGCCTCCATTTCCACCAGATATGATTGAGTAAAAGATCTCAACTATGATCAGTCAGATTTGGAATGACTGGACCTCCACAGCTCTCCAGACCTCTCCTCTGATGCTTCATCTCCCGGACCTCCTCAGTAAACCAAGGAGCCAACCGGGATCTGCATCAGGTCAGAAGTCGCAAAGGCACAACCTGGTTGAGAACTCCAGCAGCCGCCTTTTCCTAGACATCCACCAGAGTCTTGACCGGGGCATGGGAAAGAGAGAGAGGTATAGTCCCAAGCTCCCTCTGGAACCCCTCAGGGTCAATCAGGCCCCTGGGGTGGAATCATGTGGTCGGTTCTGCCTCCCAGGGGTGGGGGGCGGCACAATGGAAGCCCAGCCTAAGGAGATAGTGTTTGGTCCATGACAGCGTTAGGTAGTTGGCATGTCCTCACTGAATTCACTACACCACTGCTCTGAGATAAAAAGTAGATAAGGCATGTGTCCCCCCTGATGAGATGGGACCCATATTATCTGGGTCAGGTCCATGACTGCCATGGAAGCCATGAACTCCTGGGCCGCTCCTGACACCCCACCCAGGGAAGGTAGATTAAAGTGCCCGAGCACAATAAGCCACGGAAACTCAACCACCAACCCCGATATGGCATCCAGCAGTCTGGGCAGGGCCATTGAAGCGCAGCTGGGAGATAGTTACATAATCAACAGGGCCAACTGACGTTTCGGGCCTCATCTCATGAGGAGGGACTCATGAGATGGAGCAGTGACCTCCCACGGACCATGGGTCTCCCTAATGACAACCCCCACCCCCACCCCTCCCCTGGGTCCTTGGCTGGTGTAGCACCTGAAAACCCAGCGGGCATAGTTTGTTCAGAGGGACCCCCCCCCTTTGAGCCCAGCTCAGTTTTGGTAATGCAAGCCAGTTGAGGACTATCTATACTGTTACCATCTTTTTCTTTGATAAATGGTAAGATTTTGGCTATATGAGAGCCCATCGTTCATATATAATACTTTTTTTTTGTATTTGTCTTTGAGCCAGTCTTGACTCCTGGTGACTACCTGAAGCTTTTCTAATATAATTTAAACTGCCAATTCTGAAACATCATTTCTGCTTTCTGTTCCCACAGCTGAACTCTCTCCAGTAGCCATGACAGAGCTGATGGCAGCATCTGGCATGTGTTAGGAGCTGCCAAGGCCCATTTACCTTAGCACCCCTTTAATCTTTCCCATAACTGATACCCTGAGAGTGTTGGGTGGATGTGGCTATCAAGAAAACATTACATTTTGGAGGATTGTAGAAAGTTAAAATGCACCCTACTTCACCTCTAGCCCCTCCTACCCACCCCTAGCATAATTTGCATAATTTGTCTGTAAACCACCCAGAGTCATTTAGGTGAGATGGGAAGAATAGATATTGGATAAATAAATATAATGGTAGACTACATGAGCCACATACCCTGACTGCCAAGGGAGGGAGAGGACTTATCACAGGAGGAATACCTGAGAGGAACAACCAACTCCAGAATTTGCTTCCCTCCATGGTTACCTCACTTTGTCCAAAACAAAGGCAGGCCAGAGAAAGCAAATGAGATATAAGAGAGTCAGTTTGCTCAAGTAGCTAAGACTCCAGGCTAGAAACTGGGAGACTGTGAATTCTAGTCCAGCCTTAGGCATGAAAGCCACCTGAGTGAGTGAGTGGGTGAGTGGGTGAGTTTGGATTAGCCATTCTTTTTCAGCCCAACTCACCACACACGGCTGCTGTTGTTGCTGTGGAGAAAATGCAAGAAGGAAGGAATATTATGTATGTTTGCATCTTGAGTTATTTATAAAAATAATAAAGGCAGGATATAAACAAACAAACAATTAACTAACTAACTAAATAAAATTACATTGCCCAAAGTCCCTACAAGCCAAGAGCCAATTCATCCTTACAGTTCATCAAGGCAGGAGAGATTCAGAATTCTGGAATAGCTACAGCTAAGCCTTAACTGAGGGTGCATAATTAGATCATGCAATTAATTTAAGTTACTGCAGCTTTGGTTCTTAAATCGGTTATCTAATTTTATTTATAGAATGTATCTATTGCTTTTCCATGCAGCAGCAAAAAATGACATACCATGAATCCTAAGATTAATTACACAGTAACCAGAATGTTGTTTTTGTAATCTTTTTTTAAATGCACATGTACATTTACCTTTTTGCTTGAAATTGCCATCTTTTATTAATTCTGTTTTAATAGCCAACTTATTGCATTCATGTTTTCTCCAGATTTGATTTAGGAACATTTCCCTCCACTTAACATGCAGTTTCCATGAGCAATTTGTCCAGTGTGAACTGGCAAAACAGTATTCATTAGGCAAATTCCAGCCTACAGAATTTGAATTAGGAGCTTCCTCCTTCTAGTTTCTACCCTTATAATTGCTTCCTATTCATCAGGGTACTGTCCTGTTGCTCTTTGATTAGCCCATAATTATTCCTCTATCTTTTTCATAGGGATAGTTTTCATTACTGGTTTCGTCTCATTATTTTTCTTTTAGCACTATTTTGTAATTTTTTATCAGAGGAAAATACATAACAATTGGATGCCAATAATTAAACACAATTTCTTCTCCTTCATCAGGGAATGAAGACTGATTAATTAAGTGGTAATTAATCTCATGGTGTTTTGACCACTCTAAGCAGGAAACAGGAAGATGTTACATTATAAAATGACATTGCTGAACTAGGAACTAAAAGTATCTTGGAGGCTACTCAGTGGAAAATGAATGAAGCTAACAATGAAGGTAAACAAATGGTATTTCAGACACATAATATGGAAACAAGAGTCACTGGAGAAGTCCATATGCTTGGAAAAACAAAGACAACCAAAACAAGGGACTGAAAGTCAAGTAGCTATTACCAGTGGCATAGGAATAAGTTCGTAAGAACTCAAAAAGTTATAGACAGAAAATCCTGGTCAAATCAAGTCCATTAGATCATGAGGAATTAGAAGCAACTGAAAAACAATAATCTTGGTCATGAGAATGGCATTGCCTATAGCCGTGATGGCGAACCTATGGCACGGGTGCCACAGGTCGCACACGGAGCCATATTGGTGGGCACACGAGTGTTGCCCTAGCTCAGCTCCAGTGCGCATGTGCACACCAGCCAACTCATTTTCAGGCCTTTGTGTCCCACCGGAAGTCAGGAAACTGGCTGTTTCTGGCCTCCGGAAGGCCTCCAGGGGGAATGGGGAAGGCTGTTTTTGCCCTCCCCAGGCTCCTAGAAAGCCTCTGGAGCCTGAGAAGGGGAAAAATGGGCCTACCGGGCCCACCATGCCATCACATGCCAAAAGCAGAGGAAGTGTGGGGGAGGTCAGGGGAGGGCGGGCGCATTGAATTATGGATCTGGGCACACGCAGCTGCGACTCCCCACGCGTGGTTTTTGCGTGGTTTTGGCATGCAATGCGTGGTTTGCGTGGTTTTGGCACGCAATGGCAAAAAGGTTAACCATCACTGACCTATAGCATAAAGTGGAGCTAATGGCAATGCACTCCCATATTCAGCCACAAAAACCATATAAATATTCATAACTAGGAGAATATCTACATGATATTGGAGATGAGCTCCTCATATCAAAAATATCTAACAAGCTATTGATGATCACCAGCTGACAAATATAAGTAACACTAAAATTTATAAAAGGGCTGAATTAATGTCAGTAGAACATCTACCTGTTGTTGCGGTTAAAGACAATAGGAAAGTTCAGTCATGGAGTGATATATACATCACTTTACGTGAATGAAGACAAACTTGATGTCAGAGCTGAATGTCAAGACTGAATTTTGCCATTCTGGGAGTCAATGTAATAAAATGGGCTAGAAATGATCCTTTCACATAAGAACACTTGATAGCACTAGCAATAGCACTTAGACTTATATTCTGCTTCACAGTGCTTTACAGTCCTCTCTAAGCAATTTACAGAGTCAGCATATTGTCCCCAACAATCTGGATCCTTATTTTACCAACCTCTGAAGGAGGGAAGGCTGAGTCAACCTTGAGCCTGGTGAGAATTGAACTGCCAAATTGCAGACAGCCTGCAGTCAGCAGAAGTAGCCGGCAATACTCACTCTAACCACAATGTGCCACAATGGTTTTTTAATTTTATTTATAGAATGTATCTATACTACTTTGTATAAGGAAATGACAATAATGATGGGGATGAGGATGCTGAGAATGAGAATGCCATCAAGTCATTTTTTATTCCTAATAACCACATAGTTTTTCTCCAAGAGAATCTGTCTCTAACCTGTTATTCTTTTTGTCACTGTAGCTGAGTCCATCTACACAGTTACATCATTGACTTGATGTTCAGTTACAACATCTGCAGTATTTGATGCTGGTCATCTTTTCTTCTCTTTCCTTCTACCTTTCCCAGCACTGGAGCCTTTTCCAAAGAGCTGGGTCTTCACATAACATATCTTAAGTAGGATCATCAAGCATGACCATTTATGCCTCAAGTGAGAACTCCAGTTGATTTCTTCAATGATTCATCGGTTTGTTTTCTTGGCCATCAAGAGATTCCTGGGATCCTTCCAATTCCAAAGTTTAAAAGCACCAGTACTCTTCTTTAAAAAGCTTTCTTTAAAAAGCTTTCGTTTTCATAGAGGCTCACACAGGGGTGGGATTCAGATGGTTCAGACCAGTTCAGGAGAACCGGATGTTAATTTTAATTTGGTTCCCGAAACTGGTAGTTGCAAGGACTGGCTGACCCCGCCCCTCCCACTCTGCCCCTCCCACTCCACCCCTCCCTTCACAGGAGTCTCCATGTGGCCCGTTTTGGATGCGAGGTAAGTGCAGGGCCCACACGGAGGCTCTAGGAGAGCGAAAAATGGGCCTACTGGAAGTACCAGAGCCCAGGAGAGGACATTTTTGCTCTCCCAGAGGCTCAAGGAAAGCCTACGGAGCCTGGGGAGGGTGAAATACAGGTCGACCAGAAGTACCAGAAAACGGGCCCATTTCTGGCCTCTGGAGGGCCTCCAGAGTCTGGAACAGGCCGTTTTTGCCCTCCCAGAGGCTTGAGGAAAGCCTCTGGAGCCTTGGGAGGGTGAAAATGCCCTCCCCACCATGTTGCAGGAAGCTGAGTAGGCCATGCCCCCATGCCCATGCCTACTCAGCAACCAGGCAGAGAACTGGTTGCTAACATTTTTCAATCCCACCCCTGGGCTCAAGGGAAATGCCATTTGCAACCGATGGCACAATTTGATCTTGGTAGGTATAGACATGCTGCAGCATTTGAAATTTAAAAGGAAATCATAGACGAAATGGATTAGTCATCATTATGAACGAAAGAGACTTAAAGTCTATGAGAAATGAAGGGACTCCTATTTCGTTCCCAATAATTTTATCACCATATAGCCAACTTTGTTTTCTGTGACAAAAAGATGTAGACAACACTTACCCACAACATGATCATGACAGGTCAATCTACAGTTTGATATTGCCATTCAACACCATTTCAGAGAAGAAAAAATATGTTATCTTAATCATTTAGTATTCATGGAATGCTAAAACTGAAAGTAAAGTAATATCTGAGTAATTGAAAATTTGGCCTTACAAAACAAAGCAGATGATAGACACATTCTGACACTGTAATTCAACATTTATAGCAACAGCTAATTTCCAAACCATCTAAAATGCAATTCTATGTATGGATGTCATTGAATGGCTAACACTGACTGACATTGACTATACATTTTGCAAACAAGTTTACAGATGTCTATTCAGTCAGCAAGAAGTCCTGATGATGACTGCAACTCAGATGATGAACAATTTCTGCCAAGTTCTTAAGTTAAAATAAAGAAAGGAAACAAAATAATCAAGCCAATAATAAGATCTCAAGCGATAATCCATCAGAATGTGTGGTGAAGATAAAGGACAGTGTTAATAGACTAGATTTTTATAAATAAAATGCCTAAAGGACTCTGAGTTGAAGTCTGTATAATTAAAGAAAGAGCAATTAAAAATATTCTGCATTGTAAACAAAACAAAAGAAGGAGAACTGATAACTCAAAAATAGCTGAGGAAAAAAAAAAGGCAACAGCTTAAAAGAAAATTTACTCAGTTAAATGCTGGATTCCAGACAAGGGCAAGAAGAGAACTAGAGACAACTAATAAGCAACGCAAACAAACTGAGGATAAGAATTTAACATGAAGAACAACATTCTGTTTAAGAAAATTAAATAAATTAAGTGAAACTGTGATGTAGAAATGGCAACAATAAAGTACAAAGAAGGCAATAGTATAATGGAGGAAGAAAGAAATGACATAAATATACAGAATTGTACCAAAAAGATCCCCCAAAATGGTATGTATTAGTAATACTAAGTATTACCTAGTTAAAGCAAGGCATTTAGTAAAATGAAATTAAATGAGACTAAGGAAGTATTTCTAAGAAGTTGATGAAATAGCTGTAGAGCTGTTTCAAATTTTTATTTTTATTTTATTTAGCTTGACAAATAAGTAGAAGATAACAGGTATAGGTATAAACATAAATGTATAAATATTTATATGGGTATGAATAAATGGAGACAGTAGGACAGGGATGGTAGAGATGCAGGTGCGCTTATGCACACCCATAACAGACCTCTAAGGAAGGAATTCCTTAGAATGGGGTGAGATCAACAGTAGACAGTCTAAGGTTAAAGTTATGGGGGTTTGGGGATGTAACAACAGAGTCAGGTAGTGCATTCCAGGGATTGACCACTCTGTTACTGAAGTTGTGTTTTCTGCAGTCAAGTTTGGAGCGGTTTACCTTGAGTTTGTATCTATTGTGTGCTCGTGTATAATTGTGGTTGAAGCCAGGGGTGAAATCTATCAGGTTCTGACAGGTTCTGGAGAACCGGTAGTGGACATTTTGAGCAGTTCGGAGAACTGGTAGCAGAAATTTTGATTAGTTTGGAGAATCGGCAAATACCACCTCTGGCTGGCCCCAGAGTGGGGTGGGAATTGAGATTTTGCAGTATCCTTCCCCTGGAGTGGGGTGGGAATGAAGATTTTGTAGTATCCTTCCCCTGCCATGCCCACCAAGCCACACTATGCCCACCAAGCCACACCCAGAGAACTGGTAGTAAAAAAAATTGGATTTCACCACTGGTTGAAGCTGAAGTAGTCATTGACAGGTAGGACATTGTAGCAGATAATTTTGTGTACTATGCTTAGGTCAGACCATAGGCGACATAGTTCTAAGTTGTCCAAGCCCAAAATTTCAAGCCTGGGGGCAGAAGGTATTCTATTGTGAGCAGAGGAGTGGAGGATTCTTCTCTGAAATATCTCTGGACTCTCTCAATTGTATTAATATCCAATATACAATTCGGGTTCCAGGCAGACAAGCTGTATTTGAGAATTGGTCTAGCAAAGGTTTTGTATATTTTTCTATACGAGATAATACTCTAAAAGTGCTGCTTGCAGTTTGTGAAAAGTATGGAAAACACAGTAATGGTTCAGGGAGAAAACAAATATAACTATATTCTAATAACAAAAAGGAGGCAATGCTAAAAAAAAAGCTGAGATTATCAAACAACTGCATTCTTCTCATTTCCCAGTAAATGCTTATGATTTTGCAAATGGGGCTTAACAATATTTAAAATGAGAATTACAGAACTTCAAGCTGGTTTCAAAAGAACCAGAGGAAAATATCCAATGGATAACAGAAAAAGCAAGAGAGTTCCCAAAAGATAATTATTTTTGCTTTTTTATTATATTAAGAATTTTGTTGGTGTAGCCCAGCAGTATAGCGATGCTGAACTAACCACAGCTTTTCAGATTTCAATCCCATGGATGTAATGGGTCCTGGATTTTGAACAAATTTTGTAAATTGGGCCATTTTAGGTTCCTTATTAAAAATAATGATTGACGTGATTGAGTTACAAATATGAGAGTTTTAGTAGTATATAGCTAAATCATCCTGCCAACAAATATTAGTATTATCATGCCAATTGTTTTCCTGGTCAATGATTGAAAAAGTTGGACTATCTGAAAGACTAAATTAAAAAAGAAACCCATGCCTTTGAGCAATTATTGAGCTGAGAAAATTATTAAGAGTAATTTGGATAGCAAGAAGAACAAATCCCATACTATGTGCAGCAAAGTCAGAGAACTTACTCTAAGTGCTAACTATGAAGCTAAGGCTTCAGTATTTTGGAATTCCCAACAGAGGGTTTGAACCTTATAGAACAGCATCTGGCCACCCATAGGAGAGAAGTGATCATGCCCAGTCTGCCTGTTGGTAGTCAGTATTACGAAAAATACCACACAGGATATACAGTGTGTCAAATAGAGAAATCCATGCAAAATCCTGCACATGCGGGCGTGACATAATATAAATCTGTATCTCTCTGCTTTGTATATATATCTTCATTTGATAAATGGCTGTACATTGTCAAAGCTAAATAAGTATGAGCTTACAAGAACTCAAAAAAACCCCAACAGTTTCTCAAAGACAATTCTGGCAAACTGAAGTTCATCAAGTCCTATTCAGTCAAAAGCAATTGAATAAAAATAATAACAACAAAAAGGAGCACAAGGGGAAACATTAATTGCAGTTCCAGTTGGTTGCCAGAGAACAAAACCTTATAAAAAACACCTTGTAATGCAAGCAGACATAGATTTGGCTATCTCCACATATAAATATTATTTCTAAGGCAGCAGGGAAAAGAGTGAGGGGAAAGGCTAATATATACACGAAGCCATGGAATGACCTAGACAAAGCCACCATTGGATTATTAAATGTTCTGGACAAATACAGTTCTGAGAGTTTGCCATTGTCAATAAGCCTACTGTGAACATCTTTGCTGCTTGCTGTCACTATCCAGATGTTGAATATCTTCTCAAGATTGGCAGTATAGGCTCCAGAGTTCACTCCCTAAAGATCTTGGAAAGCTTTTCTCTAGAAGGCGCCAGCAATAGCCAATAAAAAATGGACACTTGTCTGTGCAGTGAACTCATACTGACTCTTGAATTCCTCCTCAGTCCCTTGGTAGATTAAAGAAAGATGAAGGGACTGGAATAATGTCTACATCCTAAATGGAATAAAAGAGTCGGTGGGAAAAGGAAGAGGGTGGATAAATGAAATATTATGCATATAAAAGAAACACACAACCTTGTTTTCTTTAGCTGTTACTTTCTCAAGCCATTTTTTTAAAAAAATCAAAGTGAGTTCAAATCTAGTTCATGACACAAGAACAGTGGAATGTCTCTGCACTTATGCAGAGTGCAGGAGTTTCTGCCAACTTATGCAAAGTGCAGACCAGTGGTGGGATTCAAGTAATTTAACAACCGGTTCTCTGCCCTAATGATTTATTCCAACAACCAGTTTGCCAAACTGCTCAAAAAGTTAACAACCAGTTCTCCCGAAGTGGTGCGAACTGGTTGAATCCCACCACTGGTGCAGACATTTCTGCTAATAACAAAATATTTGAAGATCCCTGTTTCAGGATATTGTGCTAAGACAGACTTTCTCAACCAATGAGTTGGAAGGCCTGCCATTTCCAAATTTCCTTTTGGTTTTGAAATTCTAAAAGTTGTGATATCAGAGGGCACAAGGTTGGAGAAATGTAAGCTCAGGGACAGAGTTCCCTGTTTTTCCTAAAGGTATTTATGTTAATGTTTTAGAGCAGAGGTCTTCAAACTTGGCAGACTTGTAGACTTCAACTCCCAGCTGGCTGGAGAATTCTGGAAGTTAAAGCCCACAACTCTTAAAGCCAAGGGTGAAATCCACCAGGTTCTGACCGGTTCTGGAGAACTGGTAGCGGAAATTTTGAGTAGTTCAGAAAACCGGTAGCGGAAATTTTAAGTAGTTCAGAGAACTGGCAAATATCATCTCCAGCTAGCCCCAGAGTGGGATGGGAATGGAGATTTTGCAGTATCCTTACCCTGGAGTGGGGTAGGAATGAAGATTTTGCAGTGTCCTTCCCCTGCCACGCCCACCAAGCCACGCACACAGAACCAGTAGTAAAAAAATTTGGATTTCACCACTGCTTAAAGCTGCCAAGTTTGAAGACGTCTGTTTTAGAGCAAAGATGATAATGAGCACATTTATTTTGACATCTGCTCTTATGAAGTAGAGCCATGATGAAGCTTCCAAGCAGGTCTAATTCCCTTTGCTAATTGAGTGAGTGATTGATTTTTTTTAGACTTGTTTACTGTTCAAAATCCTAATACCTACTACATATCTCCAATACAGCAATACTATTAAAACCAAGCTCAACAATATAACATTTTTATTTATGTTCTGTCCCTATTATTTATAATTATAAATAACTCAAGTCAACAAACATACCTAGCACTTGTTCCTGCCCCCATTTTTCCCCAAATCAACAATTCTGTGAGGTAGGTTTGACTGAAAAAGAGTGACTTGTTCAAAATCACCAGCTGGCTTTTATCCTAAGTTTGAACTAGAATTCATGATCTTCCACCTTCTAGCCTGGTGCCTTTACCACTAGGCCAAATTGGCTCTAATTATTATTGTAAACAAAATGATGATATAACTTCAGATGAGCTGAGAACTAACCATAGTCCATATATCTAATTGCTTTTCAGGAGTGATTAAATTCCCAGATCCCCAAAGCTTAATGAAACAGTCAGCTCTTTATGTCTATGGAGATTCTCAATCATCCAGGTCATGTTTATCCCAAAGATGCTTTTTTTCAAGAGGCAACTGGACTTTCTGGTTGTTTCTTTTTCTTTTTCTTTCTTTTTCTTTCTTTCCTTCCTCCTCTCTTTCTTTCTTTCTTTCTTTCTTTCTTTCTTTCTTTCTTTCTTTCTTTCTTTCTTTCTTTCTTTCTTTCTTTCTTTCTTTCTTTCTTTCTTTCCATTGAAGATGTTTCGCTTCTCATCCAAGAAACTTCTTCAGCTCTCATCCAAGAAGCTTTTTCTCAGCTGGAAAAAAAGAAAAAAAACCCCCAGAAAATCCATTGCCTCTTAAAGAAAAAAGCACTTTTGGGACAGCTAGTTCTTTAATAATTTTACAAAAAACCTAATAGAGTTGGGGTCCATCTGATGCCCTAAAGGATTCTGTTCCAGAGAAGGAGGCACCTACTAAGAAGACCTAATCAGAAAACTCAGAAGCTGGACAGAAGCTTCTGCAGATCTCATAAATGGGCAGAATTTAACAGTCCAAGCTGAAGTTTTTAGATGGCCTTCAAGAAATGCCTTCAAGCTCAATGTAGAGGGAGTCAAGAGGAAGAGGAAACCAACAGCAGGAAAATTTTTATAAATTATTATATGCTAAAATATTACAATGGAATCACAGATCTATTTTAATTATGGGAGATTGGAATGGGGTGATTGACACCAAAATTGACAAAAAGAGCTTGGCAAAATCAGGGGTTAAATTGCCACAGACTTTCTTTGCTAGGAAAGAGGATTTGGAATTGAAAGATGTATGGAGAGTCCAGAACCCGAAGGAATTGGACTTTACATTTTTTTCAGATCGACATAGATCTTTTTCTAGGATTGATTTTATTCTGGTTACACCTGATTTCCTTACTAAAACAACAAAGACCAAAATATTTCCTAGGACTTTAACGGATCATAGCCCGATATGGATAGAAATAGAATTGGGGAAGAAGGACAGAAGATCCTGGAGATTGAATGAGAATTTGTTTAGATATGAAAAGAATATAATTGAACTTAAAAAACACGTGAAGGAATTTTTTCAAATGAACTCGAATAAGGGTACACCCATTGAAATTGTTTGGGATGCGAGCAAGGCATATATGCGAGGTGTACTGATTCATATGAACTCTAAACATAAGTCAACTCAACAAAGGAAAAGAACAGAATTGGAATTAGAGATAAAGAAAAAGGAGCAATTACATATTAAAAATCCGCTAGATAAAAAACTACAAGAAACTATAAAACTTTTCAAAGACCAATTTCAAATGCTTATAGCGGAACAGACGGCAACTAATTTACAATTTGCAAAACGTAATACATTTTGTAATGCTAACAAACCGGGTACATGGTTGGCCTATACATTGAGAAAACAGCGGTGCTCTCATATTATTGATACTATTGAATATGGAGGGAAGGAAATTTTTCAACAAAATTTAATAAAACAAGCTTTTTTAGACTACTACTCCAAATTATATCATAAAGATAACATAAAGAACGAGCGTATAGATGAATACCTCAAAGGAACTAGAATTACGAAAATTTCTAGAGAGCAAAAGGAAAGAATGAATCAAGGAATAACCTCCGAAGAGATTGTACTTGCAATTAAACTATTGAAAACAGCAAAAGCTCCAGGGACGGATGGTTTGACAGCAGTGTATTACAAAACTTTACAAATAGAATTGATTGAACATCTTAAAGACTTATTTTGCAATATACAACAGGGGGGTAAAATACCGCCTTCATGGAGGACGGCCATTATTTCATTGATACCAAAAGAGGATGGCTCTACAAAACCAGAAAGCTTCAGACCAATATCTCTCCTGAATATGGATTATGAAATCTTTGCAAAAGTATTAGCCAACAGATTGATGCCAGTTATCCAAGAGGTGATTCATCATGATCAAGCTGGATTTATAGAGGGCAGATATATGAAGGATAATGTAAGGCAACTCATAGACTTATTGGAACATCTTGAGAAAAGTAAACAGATCCCTGCAGTGCTGGTGTTTTTGGATGCGGAAAAGGCCTTTGATCGGGTTAATTGGAATTTTCTACTAAAAACTTTGTCTAACGTGAACTTTGGGGACCAGTTTGTTCAGGTGATATCAGCAATTTATCAAGAGCAAACAGCTCAAATTATTATCAATGGGAGTTTAATAACAAATTTTAATATACAAAAGGGAACAAGACAAGGATGTCCGCTATCCCCACTGTTGTTTATTTTAACTTTAGAAGTCTTGCTGAACTCAATACGGGATTCGAACACTCTGACTGGAATAGTTATAAGGGAAAAAGATTACAGAACAAGGGCATTTGCAGATGACCTGATGGTTACCCTAACACGACCTTTGGAATCAATTATCCAGATGAAATACAATATAGAAGAATATGGTTCGGTCTCAGGATTTAGACTGAATCAGAAAAAAACCAAGATGATAGTTAAAAATATGTCTGAAGCTCAAAAGAAGGAACTTGAAAGGTTGGCAGGCTTTGAAATAGTTTCAAAGGTGAAATATCTAGGAGTGCAGGTTGCAGCTTCCAATATAAAACTTTTTCAAAACAACTATGAAGTCTTATGGTGAAAGGTGCAAAAAGACTTGGAAATTTGGAAAAAACTGCAACTATCTCTACTTGGCAGAATAGCAGCAATTAAGATGAACGTTCTACCTAGATTCTTGTTTTTGTTTCAAATGATTCCGGTGCTCAAAAGTGATAAAAACTTTACTGAGTGGCAATCAGGGCTGAACAAATTTATTTGGAATGAGAAAAAGCCAAGAGTAAAACTGAAAATTATACAAGATGTTCGGGAAAGAGGTGGCCTTAAAGTTCCAAACCTACGACTGTATTATGAAGCAGCCGCGTTGACGCAAGCAAGTGATTGGTTTGGAACAATAAGGACTGAAATTTTAAATATAGAAGGCCATGACTTGGAATTCGGTTGGCATGCATACTTATTTTATGAAAATAAAGTGGACAATGTATTTAGAAGTCACATACTCAAAAATTCTTTGATGAGAGTCTGGAAGAAGCACCAGTCTAAATTGGATTACAAAATACCTTTGTGGTTGGATCTTGGGCACATTATATGGAATATAAAGTCACTTGGAGGGGTTTTATATAAAGAGATACTTTTTAATGATGGGGCAGCTGGAACTTGAAGTCATTAAACATTCTGTTGGAAGAGGGGATTAACTTAACTTGGTTACAGTATAATCAATTTCAATCAAGATGGAGAGAAGATCAAAAAAATGGTTTAATGTTGCATGCAGAAGATTTGGTGATACAGATAAAACAGAAAGGGCCGATGCATATTAAAAGGGTTTATAATATATTGCTAGAAAGAGACTCTGAAAGCGAATTGGTTAAAGATTGTATGATAAAATGGGCACAAAACTTTACAAAACCAGTTATGATGGAAACATGGGAAAAGATATGGGTTCAGAATGTTAAATTTACTCAGGCACAGAATTTGAGGGAAAATTTTTATAAAATGTTTTATAGGTGGCATTTAGATCCTAAGAAACTTTCATGTATGTATCCTAATGTTCAACCAAGATGTTGGAGATGTGATTGTTTAGATGCTACATATTATCATATATGGTGGACTTGCAGAAAAGTGAAAGCTTTTTGGATTAAACTCTGGTGGGTTATGCAAAATGTCTTGAAGAAGAAGCTTCAATTTTCTCCGCAATTGTTTTTATTGGGTATAGTTAAGGACTTTTCATTGAGTGAAACAAGATTGATATTATATATGATTACTGCAGCTAGATTACTGATTGGACAATACTGGAAAAAAGACATTTTACCTACTATTGAAGAATGGACCTTGAAGATGGCTAGTTTTGCAGAAATGGCAAAGATTTCAGCGTATTTAAAAGATAGGACCCAAGAAATTTTTGTTTGGGAACGGAAGAAATGGATAGATTATGTGCAGAATAAATATCAAACAAAGAAGTATCAGTTAGTATTTAGTTGAAGAAGGTTATACTGTGTTGAGAGTGATAGCATATAGGGGGTAAAGTAACTGGAGGTAATTAAATTGATATAGAATGTTATATAGAATACGTTATCTAGGGAATAGTTTAAATTTGGGGATGAGTAAGTGGGGGAAATTATGTTTTGGATTTTATTATGTAATAAGGGGGATTGATAAATGCAGATAATTACTATTACTACTTGGATGTTATTTAGAAAAATTCTACTATTGATAGGGGGTAGACTAGATGAGAGAAATGTCTGATATGTTACCCTATTTGGATTTCACCTTCTCTTTTTGTTTAATATTTGTTGATTGTACAAGAATAATATCTTTTGTAAGGGAAGCCAAGGGTGGGATGGGAGGGGAGGGGGGATGGGGGGTGGGGGGGGGGAAATTGGAGGGTGGGGAAATGAAAAATTTGTATTTGTAAAACTTTTTCAATAAAAAAAAAGAGGAAGAGGGAGTCAAACTATTCTTCAAAGCACCTGAGGGTAGAACAAGAAGCAATGGGTGGAAACTAATCAAGGAGAGAAGCAAATTAGAACTAAGGAGAAATTTCCTGACAGTTAGAACAATTAATCAGTGGAACAACTTGCCTCCAGAAGTTGTGAACGCTCCAACACTGGAAATTTTTAAGAAGATGTTTGATAACCATTTGTCTGAAGTGGTGTAGGGTTTCCTGCCTGGGCAGAGGGTTGGACTAGAAGACCTCCAAGGTTCCTTCCAGCTCTGTTATTCTATTCTATTCTATTCTATTCTATTCTATTCTATTCTATTCTATTCTATTCTATTCTATTCTATTCTAGAGCATTCAATACTCCAGTTATAGTTATTTTTGTTGCCTTTTATTAAAGTCAGACACTTATCTTTTGGTTTGTGTTTATTAAAGAGCTAATGAAAAAATATATCCTTAGGAGGAGGCACTCATAATCTTATCTATATCTATACTATATCTAGTGGTATAGTGGTTGAAGCATCTATATTATCTCGGCTCCGTCTCTCTTCCGGTCCAAATAGCAAAAGAAAAATGACTCAAACCAGAAAAGAACGTTCAACCACAACTAATTGTGATATCACACAGACAGGTGGGGACAAAGTTACAAAGCTACAATCCCCGAGAGAGTCAGCTGTCCCCAAACAGGAGGCAAGGAAAGATGGGAAAACTTGATACAGAAGTAGAACCAATTTGCTTCAAAGCTTCTAAAACTTTTTTTTTTTTTACAAAAAGACCAAACAACAGTATTGGATATTCTTAGCACTCCCACACTGTGTTCTCCTTTTGCTCCTCTAGTTTGCATTTTCCACCTGCTCTGTTTCTTAGAAACGTGTTTCCTAGTCACAAAGTTGGCATGTGCCCCATTTGACTGAGAAGGGTCTTTTGTTTGAAAGGAATGATGTCCTCTTGCTGTGCTGGTCTCCTGGGGGGCATGTTTCCCTTCCAACAGAGGTCTATATTTGCATATATACATATACATACATATGTCTACTGATACATGTGCCAACCTTTTCTGAGAACACACTTGATGCTTTTTTCTCTGTTTTAGGAATAGACGATCAAAGTCACCATTAGAATTTTGGAACGAAGAATTCTATGTACAACCGAGTTCTGTGATTAAAGTAAATCTGTTTGAGAACTGCAAATGCAGTCAGTCCTTGACTTATGACCACAACTGGGACCAGAACTTCCAGTGCTAAGCAAGACAGTTGTTAAGTGAATCACACCCAGTTTTATGACCCTTTTTGCATTAGATGTTAAGAGAATCACATAATAGTTGAATGAATCTGGCTTCCCCTATTTGACTGCTTGTTGCGAAGATTGCAAATGGCAATTACATGACTCCAGGATGCATAAATGCATGCTGGTTTCACAAACACTCAAATTTTGTCACATGACTAAAGGGATGTTGCAATGGTCATAAGTAATTTTTTTCAGTGCCATTGTAACTTTGAATGGCCACTAAAAGAATGGTTATAAGTCAAGGACTACTTGTACACATAATCAAGATCCAGCTCAGATCTGGCTTTGGGATTAAAATGATTGTCCACTTCCCCGTTTTATATACCATAGCCATTAACTAAGATTTTCAAGAGTTCAGCTGCTTAGTCAACTCCAAGCTCCTTTTAAGAGCCCAGCTCAGTAGATGAAACTGCACAACTAACAGCTGCATGATCAAAGCAATTCCACATTCCTAGAGCATTGCATACAGTTATGCAAGACATAAAGTTCTTTTAAAAATTATTATTACTGCTCAAGATAGACTGCTCATATCTGTGTGCTATAACAACTGCTTTTTAGGCATGCTCCAAACTGGATCAATATGCATCTAGTCTGGAGGTGGAAGGTTAGCACATTAAAATACATTTAGTAAACAGAATCATTAAAGCCAGGGAGAAAATGAAGGCAAGAAATCATTGAAAAACGGTCTTGGCTGACATGCAGAGGGGGAGGTATGGATAAATGAATCCACAATATGCCTTCATTAGGGAATTTATCATATGGTATGTGGGATGGGGGACGAGGGAAGGAGAGACTGAAACAAACCAGAATATTTATTCAAAAGAAAAGATCTGAGGCTATGAGGAAGAAGAAAAATTACATGAACATCTGGGTAGGGGACTTGTGGCCTTCCGGATGTTGCTGACATACCACTCCCACAACCCAGACCAGCAGATCTAATAGTCCAAGGTGCTAAGGGTTGCAGTTCTAAGATTTCGGTGGTAATTTTTGAAAGTGATGGATGCTCTCACAAAATGGCTTCCATGGAGGCATGGCCAATCAGTCACGTTGTGCATTTCTCAGAAAGTAAAATAGTGTGGTTATTGTCACCTCTACTGTCTAACTATCTCTTTCCTTCCAAGATACTCTCCAGCAACCCTCAGAGACAACTCCACAAACCTGAGCTGTTTTCCAGAACTCAACTGGGCTGAACTTAGATGTTCAGGCAGATTGCTGATCCTCATGTTTAAGAAGTTGAGAAAGAACCAGAATGTGTACGACATTCCATTTCAATTGCCCCAGATATGATCAGTGATGGAGCCAAAGGGTATCTATGTGAAGAGAGAGAGAGTGATTGCCTCTCAATCCTCTCTAGGTGTGTTTTTTTAAAGGAACAGTTTGAGAAATGAAAAAGGGAAGTTTCCAATAAAGGAGAATATTTGTAGCTTAGAATTGAAATGAGGGGTCCTTGGTGCTTTCTGAGCTTCCTTATCTTCTTGCAGACGTTTTACTACCCAAACTAGGTAACATCATCAGTTCTAATCATTAGCACTGAGAATGTTACCTAGTTAGGGTAATGAAACATCTACAAGAAAATGACCAAACTCAGAGAGCATTAAGCACCCCACAAAAGGAAGATAGGAAAGACATGGGAAATTGTGCCATCAGACCAATGTCTGGAATAGGTTAAGCTCTAAAGCAGGGGTGAAATGCTACTGGTTCAGACAGGTTCGGGTGAACCAGTAATGGATATTGGGGCTGGTTTGCCAAACCAGTAGCAACCACTGGCTGGCCACGCCCCCAAACCAGTCTGCGACCTGCAGTCCTGCAATGCTTCCCTGCCTTTCACGTGGCCTTCCCGGCATCCCCGTGGCTAGCTTGCAATGGCAGGCAAGCAGAAGGCTGTGTGGAAGTCAGACAAGCATGGCAGGGCTGCGGGGAAGGGAGCTAGCAGCCTACACCCTTCCCTGCAGCCCTGCCACGCTTGCATGCCTCCCACGCTGCCTTCCCGGCATCCCCATGGCCAGCTTGTGAAGGCAGACAAGCGGAAGGCAACGTAGGTCACATGTGCAGCAGCCCCAGGACTGGGACATTCACCTGCCCTCCTGGAGCACCACCGCAGTGGCACCATTTGCTTTCTTCCTTTTCCCTCAGTGAAACAAAAGCAAACAATGGCAGGTTTGCTTTGGGAAGTTTCTTCGGGGAGGTGGATGTCTGCAGCTAGATAGGGAGGGAGGATGATGAGAATGGCAGCGGCGGGCAAGGGAGTGCCAAGAAAAAGGGCTACTCACACTGGCCCACCTGGGTAAGCACTGCCACCCAGGCTGAAGGGAAAGTGCTGTGGTGTCCACAGTGGTGCAGCTGGGCCTGGCCCTCTCCCTGCACAGGGGTCTTCCACCCCTCTTGCTCTGCTTATTTGCCACCAGGAAGCGGCAGCACAGCTGAGCCTCCTTCCCCCGGAGTGCCAGACTCCATGGGCCAGCGGTCAAAGAGAACAGGCAGATGGCCAGCTGGGAATCCAGTGGGCTGCTTCAGAGCCCCAAGCCTGCAGAGCTGGCACTTTCTGCAACATCCCCCTTCCTTTTTTGAATTGCTCTACAAGGTGGAGGGGCTTTGCCTTTGCAGAAATGGGGTGGGCGGTTTGTACAGAGGATTGGTGGGTGGGGATGCGCATTGTGCAGCACTCCAGGAAGGCTCTGAGGTTCACTTGGGCAGTCAAGCCAGAGGGAAACTCAAAGTGTTGGGGGCTTCAGAAGGGCAAAATGTGTTTCAGAATGTGCAACTCCTGGCTCTAACAGTAAGTGATGTACGTGACATCAAATTGGCCATGCCCACCTGGTCACATGACCAAGTTCAGTTGAGGAAGGGGGAAGAATAGGAGTGTTTGGGGGGGGGGAAGGGTGGGGAGGGAAGGTTTATTTTGTTCAAGAAATAAAAGCACCTTACGTATTTTAGATCCAGGCAGCAGGCACTGGTGACCCAGCAAAAGCTTCCAGAAAAATTCAACAATATAGGTGAGAGTGAAGGTAAAACGGAAAGATTTCACAAGGGAAGGTAGTAACCATCCAACCGTTTAGAGCCAGAAGCAAGCCTCCTGGTCTGATTGGATAAAATGCAAAAAAATGAAACTGTATTTATACATCAACTTAAGGATGGCCTTGTTAATCAGAGTTGGTTGAATAAATCACAATCAGATGGATTCATACAAAATGCTAAACCATAATGCTAGGGTTTGAATCCAGAGGATTGATCAATAATACAATTGAATGCATACAAATGTCCCATATGGGAAATAACAGAAGGAGGAAAGGAGAGTAAGCTGGCAACCTTCCAAGTTAAGAGAGTGGGTCCTTTTAGCTGCAAACCACAGGGGCCATGAAATGTTAGCATTGATAAAAAGAAATCAGTACTGCTACGGTATACCTTTGGCCTGGAATTGTCAGTGCTAATGCTGCTAGAGACACTAGAGATGGCTGTTCCAACACCGCGGGGTGGGGGTGGGGGGTGGGAACATTATTTCAGGATGCTGAAGATTATTCTTTTTTTCTGGACTCCATACTGTCTGTTGTTAAAAAGGAGGAAGAGGAAGAGGAGAAGGAAGGAAAGGAGGGAGGGAGGGAGGGAAGGAAGGAAGGAAGGAAGGAAGGAAGGAAGTGGAGGTGGAAGAGGAGAAGGAAGAGAAGAAGAAGAAAAAAGAAAAAGAAAGAAAAATGCAATATTCTATTCTATTCTATTCTATTCTATTCCACTCCACTCCACTCCACTCCACTCCACTCCACCCCACCCCACCCCACCCCACCCCACCCCACCCCACCCCACCCCACCCCACCCCACCCTACTCTACTCTACTCTACTCTACTCTACTCTACTCTACTCTACTCTACTCTACTCTACTCTACTCTACTCCACTCCACTCCACTCCACTCCACTCCACTCCACTCCACTCCACTCTACTGCTATTTCTATTCTTAGTACAGCTGGCATGGAGCTTGTGGTGTTTTCAGTCCATAAAATTCTTTCCATAGCATTTTTGGGGGCTTTTTTTGGGCTTATTCCCAGTATTCTGTCTCATCTTGGAATCATCTGCTAATTTTATCAGCTTTGGTGCTGGTCCATTTTTCTTTGCTTTGAAGGTTGCTAGAACAACCTAGGCACTAAAGCAGTGTTTTCCAACTTCAGCAATTTTTAAGATGTATGGACTTCAATTCCCAGCATCCTGCAGAAACTGGCCAGTTGCACCTTCCTTTTTTTTACCCATCATCCCAGTTTCATTTTGCAACAAAGGAAACAAAACCAGTGAACCACTGAGCAGGATTGAGGCAAAGCCAACTGAGATCCACCATGAATTATTTGGGGGGGGCAACCAAAGAGGAGGGAAAGAGACACAGCAGGCATGGAGACAGAGGACTAGGCAGAATTTTCTGCCAAAAGGGAAGCATCCCTCGATAGCTACAGAGAAAATAGAGGGGGAAAAATCTATCCTCATTCATTTTTTCTCAATAGTAGCATCTGGATCAATGAACTTTTGAAATTAATTGACCTACTATGCAAAGCCTACAAGAAGCTCCAGGGTATGTGTGTGTGTGGCTTTGCATGGAGAGGCACATTGACCTTGGGTCAAAATAGGCTTGACATATGTCAGGGCTTGGAATCACGTTACCAATAGTTGAATCTTGAAAAATGTATTCATTTATTTAGAACATTTATTTAGCTGCCCAACTGATGTAATTGAGTTTATGGGGAGCATGGATCAAATAACAACCAAATAAAAAGCAATGATTATAAAGGTTTTTTTAAAAAAAATGCAGAATGGAAAAAAACAAAAATCCATAGCCAACATATCAAATGACATATTTTGAAGTCCAAACAGATACACCCATTGAGAAGTGGAGACAGGCTAATAACCCAGATCTATGCCATGGATTGGGGCAAAACATTTTGCTTTACAGTGGGATTTTAGAGTATAGCTAAAGCAAGATAGGTTTTTCTGAACATGTTGAGAAAGAGTAGGGCACTGATATATTTTGCATGGGGCAAAGTTTGCATAATTTCTCCTTTTACATTTTTAAAGAAACCCCCTCTTTTTTATTATTAGATTTTGAAAAGCTCTCCTTTTTGAATATGAATTTTATTAACATTTTAAACAAGCAGATAAAAACTAATACAAACTAATATGAAACAAAAAGAAAAAGAAAAAGTGCAAATCAAAAAAAAAAGTACAAGAAAAGAAAAAAATGTTGAAAAAAATATAAAATAAAGAAAAAAGATATAAAGCAGTGGCTTTCTACTTCTTCACAGCAGTAAAAAGTACAAATATATTTCAATCCCTCTCTCTAAAGTTACACTGCATTACTTTTCTCTATAATCTATCTTACCTAATCATCATAAGGAGGCAGAGAATTAGTTAGCTTGTGAGTGGGAGACCACCAGGAAATATCCTAATTGTAAAATAGATCTGGAAAGTAAAAACATATCAAAAGAAAATGACAACCTTCTGCAGTTTGGCCAAGAAAATTACATGAATGTGTTTGTGAAGTCACCAGAAATCACTACAGCCCCTTGGTCATGAGAACTTAATGAAGCCTGTTGCTTGCCTTTAACAATGCTTGGATGGTCCAAAAAAAAAAAAAAGCAACAACAAAGAAACAGAGAGATTCTGGGTGATTCCATTCATCCATACAATAGAATCAGCTTTGATGACTATACTTATTTAAACATTTTAGAAGCATATGTGCAAAAGATATAAAAACAAAATGTGGCCACTGCTATGCTTATGCAAAATAAATAGTTTCTCAAGGTCTATGTGAATTGACCTCCCTAAAACCAGAATGACAGCTTGAAAGATTCGGACCTGTGTCATTAAGTATATTTTTGGCAGGGAAAGAGGAGACTAAGAAAGCATTACAGTCTAGTTTTAATATTATGATTTCAAGGTTAAAGAGCGTGAGTTTATTTGTTGCTGTTCCCTGGAGCACTCTATTATTCCTTCACCTATCTGGCAAATGATCACGGTCATTCCTGCTAATTTGCTTATCTGATTCCAGTTATACAGAGAAGTATTTAAATATTTGTTGGACACTGAAACAGGAACTGTGAAATATCTGTATCAGAGATTCCTGGTGCATTTGCTTTGTGATGTGATGTTTGATATGAAGGTACCATGCCAATTTAAGTATTTATTTTTATTTATTTATTTAAAGAGGAACCCTGGTGAAGCAGTGATTAAAGTGCAGTATTGCAGGGAAACTCTGCCTACAGCCTAGATAGAGTTCAACCTTAATGGGGCTCAAAGTGGATTCAGCCTTTCATCCTTCCGAGGTTGGTAAAATGATGACTCAGACTGTTGTGAGCAATATGCCGACATTGTAAATTGCCCAGACAGTACTGTAAAGTACTATGGGTTGGTATATAAGTCTAAATACTATTGCTCTTATTTATTTATTAAATGTCTATGTCGCCCAATTCCCCTATTTCAGCCAAGTTGGATGCCTTGAGGGGTTTTGACTGGCATAGTCATCCAGTAAAAAGCAGGATTTGTTGGAGATTTTAACCTGGATCTCCATTGTAATCAGTGCCCACAGTGGCCTTTAATACCTGTAGTAAACTGACAGTATGCCAGCAATGGGAGACACTTTCTGTGGAAGTTTCTTTGATTAGAATTCTTTATAGCCAATGCGAGTATGTATGTGTGTTTGTGTGTCAGCATGCTCACGGCTCTTGAAAGTTTCTGCAGCCTTTTTGACAAGAGTTCCAAAGTGATTTGCCATTGGCTCCTTACTTGGGCTAAGGGACAAAACCTGGCCCAAGGCTATCCAGCTGGGTTTGGGCCTAAAGCAGGACTGGAACTCATGGTCCCCCAATTTCCAGCCTGATACGTTTAACTACTACGCCAAACTGACTGCTGAGGTGCAGGATTAGCCTGTATCATTTTGCATCTGAGGACAGAAGTGAAAAGGCTTCCTTTCCAGTTATGCAGCGTATGCTGCTGGGCATGTTATTTGGAGTAGAGGCAAAAAGAACCCCTCACAAATGTCTCCCCATGTTATGACCCATAGGATGAAAAAAAATAGTATAGTCTGTAACAATATATTGCTCTTTTGTAACTCCGTTAGGCCTTGTTTTGGTAGGGTGTTTTCATTCATTATCAGTGTGTTTTCATTAATTTGTGGTGCCTGAATGCTGTCAGAAAACCTAGACCTTAATCATTAAAGTAGTACTGTTAAGTTGGGCGATTGAGGAGGCAGAAGCAAGGTAGTGACAACAGCTCTTTAATGTATAGTGAGACTTCAGCAAAGGTTACAGGCAAACAGCTCTTCTTAAATACCCGGCCGGCCGGGGAGCTGACCAATCATAAGTGGCCTATTGTAGTTTAAATCTCCCGCCAAAACTATATACATAACACCCATCCCCTCCCAGAAGGCACTTAGTTTATACATTTCCATACAAAATCGTGCAGGTGACCAGAGATGTCCAGGTCCCAGTTGACCTGCGCAGTTCAGTCTGAGGCATGGCGTCAAGCTGGTCGGAGGGACCTTTTGTTTTTCCCGCCTCCGCCATTGGAACCTCCTGGATCTTGTCTGGGGCATTGATGTCCTCAGCTGGGAGTGGGGTCTCACTTGGGTGATGTTGGATCCCGGAGTTTGCAGCTAAGTCTTTTGACCTTCTCGAGCTTGAGCTAACTGTTGTGGGAAAACTTGGGTAGTCAGGGCTTGGCATTTCTGAGCACACTTCTAGCTGTCCGGCTGACCTTTTTATGAGTTGATCGATGTGTGTACGCCAGATCCCATGTCTATTGTATATGATTTTGGGCACTTGATGTCAGAAATTACCCTGGCTATCCATAGGGCCCCCTGTGCATAATTCCTTGAGAACACCGGTGTCCCTATCTGAAACTCCCATAACTTCTGGTTGGCTCCTCTAAATCCATCTGGGGAATAGTTGGAGTATAATCGGTCCAAAGTACACCTGAGCTTCCTACCCATGAGGAGGTTGGCTGGACTGTGCCCTGTGGCTGAACAAGGGGTGGCATGTTGGACTGTTAAGAACTTATCTATTCGGGCCAGCCAGTCTCCTGCGTCCAGCCATGCCAGTGCCCCTTTGGCCATTCTCACAAATCTTTCAGCGAGTCCATTACTGGCTGGATGAAATGGGGCAGAGAGTGTGTGCCGGATGCCCAACTTTTCCAGGTATCCCTCAAATTGAGTGGTGGTGAATTGGAGACCGTTATCTGATATGAGGGTATTGGGCAGTCTGTGAGTTTTTGGTGCACTTTTATGACCGTTTCAGAAATTGTGGATTGCATGAGTATGATCTCGAGCCATTTTGAATAGGCACCAATGATCACCAGAAATGTTTGGCTGTGAAATGGGCTGGCAAAATCTATGTGTATCCTCAACCAGGGGCCCTGGAGACACTCCCATTCCCTGACCGGTGCTGTGGGGGATCTGGCCTGGATTCTTGACAGGGTTATACTTCCCCACCCACTCAGTAATGTCATTATCCATTTAGGGCCACCATACATTGTACGGATGAAGGGTCTACCCAGATCCTTCATCCGTACAATTCCGGGGTGCCCTTCATGTAACATTTTTAAAACCTTTTCCCTTAAGCATAAAGGTACAATGACGCGGTCACCCCATAACAAACACCCCCCCTTGCATAAACAGTTCATTCTTTTTTCTTAAGAATGCTTTGAATTCCCTGTCCTCAGTCTTTGCTAGCCAACCCCTCATCACCCAATTTATTACAGTCCTTAGCACGTGATCTTTAGCAGAGGCTCTCGCCACTTCCGTTGAAGTGAGAGGCCCCGAGTCCAAAACATCAATCAAGAGAACTGGTGCCTCCGGAGTTGGGTCTTCTAGGAGGTCCGGTAATAGATAGCAGCTGAGGGCATCAGCGTGTCCCAAACTTAGTCCCAGCTGGTGGACAAGTTGGTAGAAGTAAGCTGCCAGGAAGATGGTCCACCGAGTCATGCATGGAGACAAGGCAGTGGGTGTGGGTCAACCCCCAGCCAGGAGGCCTAAGAGAGGTTGATGGTCTGTGACCAGTTTGAAATGTTGTCTGAATAGGTATTCATGAAATTTTTTGACCTCCAAAATGGCTGCGAGGGCTTCTCTGTGCAGCTGACTGTAATTCCGTTCCATGCTGGACAGGGTTCGTGAGTAGTAGGCGATGGGTGCCTCTAGCCCATTTGGTAGTTTATGGCTCAAGATGGCTCCCATGCCAAAAGGGATGCATTGCAAACTAAGACAAGCGGTAGCATCGCATTATACTGAATTAAGAAATTGTCCGTGGATAAACATTTTTTCACTCGGTTGAATGCGGCAGCTTCAGCCTTCCCCCCAACCCAAGGTGCATTCTTGGCCAATAATCGATGTAGGCATTCGGCAACCATTGCCTTGTCTGTCAGGAATATGGTGTAAAAGTTAAGAAGACCCAAAAAAGCCTGTAGCTCAAATTGGGTTTTTGGTGTGGGCACATTTTGGATGACCCTTATTTTGCTCTCGGTGGCGTGTATTCCCGATCTGTCCACCTGGTACCCCAGAAACTCCACAGAGGGAACTGTAATCATGCATTTGTTCCATTCTACACGGAGTCCAGCCTCCTTGAATTTCGCCAAGACTTGTCTGATTCTGTCCCCTAGCTTTGTCTTGTCTGTTGCACTGATAAGTACATCATCAAAGTAGGGTACCACCCCTGGCAGTCCCTGTAACAGACACTCTATGGTACTCTGGAAAAGTCCAGGGGCTATGCTGACTCCGAATTGAAGGTGCATTTGAAGGCACCTCTCTGGGTAACTATAGTCTGTGCCTCCGCAGCAGTGCCATCTACCGGTAGTTGCTGGTATGCCTGCACAAGATCAAGTTTTGCGAAGATCTTGCCAGGGCCCAGCGAATGGAGCAAATGATGCACAACTGGGATGGGGTATGCGCTCTGCTGAAGAACCTTATTTAATGTACATTTGTAGTCTGCATAGATGCGCACAGACCCATCTGACTTGACTGGGGTCACTATTGGGGTCTCCTACTTGGCGTGGTCTACCGGAACTAACATCCCTTGCTTGATTAGTTTATCCAATTCCAAGTCAATTTTGGGCTTGAGTGCAAAAGGCACTCGTCTAGCCTTCAGTCTGATTGGAGCTACATTGGGGTCTATTAAAGGAAATAGGGGTCCCCACGTACTCATCAAACACGTCCTGGAACTCCTGCATGAGGTCATCCTTCAGGGTGCTGCTGCTGGCGCTGTGGACGCCGGTGAATCCCATTCCTAGGGCCTTGAACCAGTCCAGCCCTAGGAGGCTTGGTAGGGTTTTGCTGACCATGGTGAGGGGTAGCTCCTTTCGGAATTTGCCATACGTGGCCTGGAATGAGCCCACTCCTACCACAGGGATGTGGTTCCCCTGGTAATCTCGAAACCAAATTTGCTGGGTCTGGAGCTGGCTCTTCTTGACGCTGGGAAGGATGGTCTTCAGGGTGGTCCAGGACATGTTGGATCGGTGTTGATCTCCATCTCACAGGGTTGTCCTCCGATCTCAACCATTATGTGGACCTTCTTTTCGATGGTTGCACTGGCCTGGCCGATCCTGGTGCTGCAGGTCTCATGGCTTTGAAATTCACACCTTTTCTTTTGGTCACCGTCTTTTCTGGTCTGCTTGTACCGCACTGGTTCTGATTGGCTGAAGTTGTCCTGGGGCTTGTGGTTGACTGGTAGGCTTGCCCTGCAGACTCTCACCAAATGCCCCTTCTTTTTGCAACACCCGCAGATGGCATCCCTAAAATTACAGGTTTGTCTCTAGTGTGCCCCTCTGCAGCTTGAACAGCTTCCACGTTGCTCTCTCTGCTCTTGTGTCTGTCTCTCAGTTTGGAAGACATCCTCATCTGACTCTTCCTTGCTGCTGGTCTGGGTGGCCTTTCAGTGTACCGGCATCGACCTCAGGACTCCTTTCAAGTTGACTGGTCGTTGCAGTGTTTCTGTAGCCTTGGTCAATGACTTGTGTGCCCTCAGTTCATTGAGGACAATGGGTAGAGTCAGATTCGACCTTGCGAACAACCTTCTCTGTAAGCATATATCTCTTATGCCACAGATTAGTTGCTCTAGGAGCGCATCATCGAGGTCCTGGTATTCACAGTGTGTCACAGCCTTACGCAGGGCAGCCATGTATGCACTGATCGGCTCTCCTTCATGCTGTACTCGGTGCCGGAGCTCGTAGCTCTGCACAAACTTCGATGGCACCGGGGCGCAATGTGCCTTAAGCAAGACTCCCTGCAGCCCCCTGGAAGCAAAAATGGGCTGGGGGGGGGGGGCTTCAAGGGAGAAAGATACAAAGAAATCCTCACTGTTTAGGGAGATCCCCACGTGCACTGAACTTGAGTTGAGAGCTTATTGTAATAGGCTGGCTGCTAGCTATCCTTGCTCAGGCTAAGCTAAGTGGAGTTCTAAGAATGCCAGATGAGAAGGGGAAAAGGAGGGAGAAAGAAAGAAAGAGAGAGGGTGGGGGGGCAGGGAGGGAAGGGTAAACCCTTTTACTCACACTTCATCCTCACTGTTTGGGGATCCCTAAATTCACTGAACTTGAGTTGAGAGCTTATTGTAAGTACCTGCACTAGCTATCCTTGCTCAGGGTAAGCTACAAAACATTTCAAAACATCTGGCTTTTCTTCCTCCTACCAAAGACCTTCTGGGATTCTTCACAGAAAGGGAGAAAGGAGAAAGGGAGGGAGAAAGAAAGAAAGAGAGAGAGAAAATAAAGAACGAGACAAAGAAAGAAAGAGAAAAAAAAGAAAAAGGAAGGGAGAGAGAGAATACAGGTATCTCTTAACAGAGGTTTGAACTTGCCTGAAATTAGATCAAACCCTCCATCACTTAACTCAATGTATCAGATTAAATTGTTATTGAATTATTTTTGGTATATATACTACATTTTCTTGTGTAATTTAGTTATAGTGTAGTTTACACTATGTACTTACAGAGCTAGTTTGCTATTTTTCTTTGAAATTAATATACAAAAACATTTAACCTACTGATGCCTCAATCAATGTAATTTTATTGTATCTATTTTTATTTTGAAATTTACCAGTAGTTGCTGCATTTCCCACCCTAGGCTTATACTCAAGTCAATAAGTTTCCCCCGTTTTTTGTGGTAAAATTAGGTACCTCGGCTTATATTCGGGTCGGCTTATACTCGAGTATATACGGTATTTCTCCCCGATTCTCCACCCCCACCCCATTCCTATACTGTCTTTGAAGTTGCAGCAGGATAGCAGCAGAAGAGCCAGAAGAAAAACAGAATAACAAAGTTGGAAAGGACTTTGGAGGTCTTCTCATCCAACTCCCTGCTCAAGTAGGAAACCCTATATACCATTCAGACAAATGGTTGTCCAATCTCTTCTTAAAGAGAAGAGATCAGGGAGAATTTGCCTCTCACTTTCTCTCCTTGTGCCATGTAACAACCAACCCACATTTCAATTTCGCCTATCTTCTTAACCTATAACTGGCTTATGGTTCAGTGCATTGAATGAACCCAGCATTTAATGAGAATATAGTACTTAATTTGAGCCAACTAAAAATTTCAAGGCTTTCATAATTTCCAGAAGTTTTTAACAGAAGGCTATGTTTGTATCAGGCATTTATGCATGGCTATTTGAAGTACGGTTTAGCCAGCTAACCTAGCTGTTTGATATTGCATGACACAGTAACTCATGTAGCTGGGATTTGCAGAAGTACATGAAGTTATATTGACTAGCTTGAGATTATTTTTGCAATGGAAAAATAGGTTCAACTTCTTCAGTATTCTGTTTCCAGCTAGGCTTTAGGGAGACCACAGGCAAGGCATGAGGCTAATATTATTTCTTCTCCTTTTTGTTATCACAAACTGAGATGGAAGCATACTAAAAGCAGTCATAGTTGAGAATCATCAATACCATTATTTTCCATAGATTTGCTTTAATTCCCTTTTAAAGTTTCTATTTGAGTGATGCTCATGACATCATGTAACTGTGAGTTCCACAGGTTAACTGTTCCACTGTCTAAAGAAGTACTTCCCTTTGTGTAACCCACACTCTTACTATGCAGCCTGGAAATAGCCCAGAGTATTTTCTTAGGGGAAAAAAATGTCTGAATGAGGGCAAAGATTTATTCAAGTAAGCTATATATAATTCCTCAATATGGATTTTGAGTCATGACTTTCTTTTCATTTTTTTATTTTCTATTATTCTTGATCACAAAATTGAAAAAAAAGAATTACTTTGGAGACAACAGGATAAAGAACTCCGCCTACATTACAAGGAAGGAGAGCCTCCCCCCCTCTCAACTTTAAAGCCAGGTACAGTTGTGTTCTATATAACTTATTCTAAATTAATTTACAGAAATAAATGAAAGATAGACTTGTCTTTTTTCTTGGTAATTTCAGCTAAGAAAGAAGTCAGGGAGGATCTTTCTTTTGGCCTACTTTCATTTGAAAAAGAAAAGATTTAAGCTTTCAGGGAAGAAGAAAATCCAGTCCCCGGATTCTATTCAAGTAGGTGTAATAAAGCTACTTTTTTTGTTTCCTGACCCCACAACTAAGTGGGAGAATTTACATGGGTAATTAGCTTAACCCACTTCCTCCCTTGGATAATTGCAAACATCCCCATTTAGCTTCTAAATGGAAGAGAAGACTTCCCTGGACTAGGCAGTATTTCTACTAAGAGGAAATGGAGAGAAATATATACATTTACAGTAGAACTTTCTCTTCATAAATTAAATGTGACAAGGCAATTTCAAGGAAAAAAATAGGAAAAGATGGGAGAAGGGAGCCCTAAATTTTTTCCTAACAGCCCCCTTATAATATCATTTCTGCTGTTGATGCTTTGACTAGGGAAGAAGTTATAAAACTGATTTAGTAACCCACTTCCCACTTATACCTTGGAATACTCTCTAGTTTCTACCTGCAGGATGCTTGGCAGTGATTGATGTCTAAATGCACCAAATGCAGCTCCATCCTGCAAATAAATAGGAAGTGATGGGACAAGGAAAAATGGCAACCCACTCCATGTTCAGTCCTGGGTTTGGTATACATTTACTTGAGAGTCAGTGAGATTTGCTGTTGAGGAGAATCACTTTGCATACTTATTAGAAATATTCCTCACAAACGTCAAATCTAGAAGTAAAATTTTTCGGAGTGTATTTGTCTTCATTTATTACTATGTTGCTCTTTATAAACACACACATGAAAATGTGGAAGGTCAGCAAACAACAAATAAACATCTGTATTAGCTCAAGTGGCAAGCTTGATGTGGAAACAGCTTACTCAGAAGTGAATGCATAAAACTGCTGGAGAACAACAGCTGGCATGGATTACATATAAGTAAAATTATTCAAAAGCCAGTCTTCCCTTTAAAATGTTTAGCTAGGAACCCGAACTGCAAATAAGCCAGTTTAGTGTATTAAGGTGCTAGCTGACAAACCAGGAGACTGTGAATTCTAGTCCCTTCTTAGGCATGAAAGCCAGCTGCTGGACCTTGAACCAGTGGCTCGCGGCCTGGATGCATCATATGCTAGCCAGGCCCACCCCCATTTTAGCGAAAGGGGAAAAAATTGTGATACGTCACATGATGACAACATGTCATCACGAGTTTAACACCCCTGCTCTAGGAAGAAGATAGTGGCAAACCACTTCTGAAAAAACATTCCGGAAGACACAAATACACACACAAAAATCCAAATCCATTTACTAACATGTGCTAGTTTAAAAACCTTTCTTTTGTCACATATATCAGCCCCATAGCTCCCCCACAATTTTGCCTTTGAATAAATGGCCTTATCTTTACCCAAGGACATATTTAGGGAGTTTTATGCTGTTACTTTATATTTCAGCAGTCTTAAACTATTAGACAGCCACCAAGTAGCAAATTCTGGTTTTCTCTTTTTCTGTGATGCATGCTGGGGACTGTTTTTTTCTTGGGGCGGGGGGGGGTGAGAAGGGGTGGCTTGGCTTGATCTAAGATGCTCACAGTTTCCCATGTGAAACTGGAATTCAATTCTACTTGAATTGAAATCTGGAAAAATTGATTATGAAGGAAGCAGCCAGGGTAGTAGCTTTGGCATCCTCTTGTATAAATTGGATCAAATCAAGGCCCCCTCCCTTTTAAAAGCAAACAATCAAGATCTAATATCTGAATGAATCTAATGCATGCCAGTTATGTAAACTGTGAAACTAAACATACACCGAATTTACCACTGTTATTCTTTTTTCTCTGTACATTTTCATTTGATAGGATCATTAAATTCAGGCCTAAACCTGGCAGTGGACAACGTTGACACCACCTATTTGAGGTATGTTTAGGGGAGACACATACCCTGAGGCTAAGAGATGTGCTTTTCTCTTTCTTGTTTCTGGGATAGGTGAGTGTTTTCAAAAGCCTCCATTCAAAGGAAGCACCTAATTAGAAGTGATGGTTCTCCAAACCAATAATAATAAGATCAAGATGGGCACAGCTTGAAGTTTTTCACAATCAACATTGTGGGGAGGACGGGATTTCAAAGAAGAGGAAAGAGGGTCTTGGAATGGGGTTGGGGAAAAAGACCACGAGTTTTTGTTTACTGAAGTGATCTTTAATAACTTAAATGCTTCTGTTTCTACAGCTGGCTTCACATACACACATAAATCATGGAAATACATTAATGTAAAGGCCTGGTTTGCCTTCTTACAACATGCTGAATTGTTAACTACTCAACTTGAAATGGGTTAGTGACTTATTCAACAAGCCATTTGTGTTTGCTAACTACTTGCCCTCATTTTAGCCTACCCAAGCAGCTTGCACTTAAATCAGACACTAAGCAATCAATTTCTCTCTTTTTGGCAAAATGGAGGGGCAAAATTAGGGGGAAAGTATTTAGTTGATGAGGAATTGAGACACTGGAGGATGGATAAGTCTGATCTATGAAGAGGAAAAGGAGTAGATATTGAGTGAAGGGATGATATTAAGCAGATTTATTAAGAAAAATTGATGGTTATGTTTCTACCATTTGTTTGCTAGATTTGTTTTTGTCAATACAATCATTGTCCCAGCAGTGACTTTTGAATGGAAGTTATTTTGGGTGAGTTAAATAATTCTGTGTTCCATGTTTATGAAAGGGCAGTCTATAGTGCAATATGTCAACTGGTAGACCTGGCTATATAAGATTTTGGGTTTTTGGAGAAACTATATTTGAAAATGAAGATTAAAAGTACTTCCTTTTTGATCCTAGGAGGAAACACATTAAAAAAAAAAAGGATAGCAGACAGTGTATGGGGAAAGGCAGTTCTACCATAGGAAACCACCTCTAGACACTCTTTAATGCCATTTTATTATTATTATTATTATTATTATTATTATTATTATTATTATTATTATTATTATTATTATTATTATTATTATTATTATTATTATTATTATTATTATTATTTATTATTTAGCCTGGGGGGAAGGGGCTCAAGTTTTTCAGAAAGCCAATAGAAGAGGTAGAATATTTATTTATTCAAATATATTAGCTGCCCATCTCTGAGGTACCCTTCTTACAGATTGAACAAGTTAGCAATGTTTGAGGGCTTTTCCATGGCAGTGCTTATATCAGAAGTGTGCCCCTGTTGCCACTTACTTACTTATCTTTCATTTAATCCCAAAATTTTTATTTTTAATTCCAAAATTTTTATTTTTCTAGTGTTGGGAAGGACAGTCCCTTGATCTATAGAGCAGATTTGGATTTTTTATTTAGTTTTTAAAATCCTGTCTTTATTATTTTTATAAGCAGTTCAAGGCAGTGGTGAATATTTTTAATACTCCTTCCTCCTGCTATTTTCTCCCACAAGAACAATCCTGTGCAATGAGTTGGGCTGAGAAAGAATGATTGGCTCAAAGTCAGCCTGCCACCTTTCATGCTTAAGACTGGACTAGAATTCACAGTCTCCTAGTGCCTTAACCACTGGCTCTCAAACTGGCTCTGAATGAAAAGAATACATGAGAAATCAGTAGCAAACCATTTTCATCCTATTACTGTTCTTTACCAAGAAATTACATAGAAATATTATCATATATAATGTTTTGTTTTGATAATCCCATTCTTGGTTTCAGTTACTGGGAAAAAGAATCAAAATGGTAATTCTTAGGGTGCAATCAAACTCTGTCCCTTTTTATGTGCAGAATTTGCAACTTTGCTTTTGTGATAACAGTAAAAAAAGCAAAGTTTCAGTTGTGTGGCCGTCTGATTGGGGTTTTAAAAAGCCACAGGTCAGCCTCACTGTAATATTATGAAGCAAGCCAGTGCGAAAGTTTTAAAAAATGGGAGAAAAATCAGGCAAATCTTGGTGTACTTTCAGACTTTTGGTCTGCTCCTGATTATGGTATCATATTCTGCTTGCAAAAGAAATTGTAAGGTTTTTTTCTTTTTAAGAAAAGCAATCCTGTTGAAATAAACAGAGTGCAAGATCCAGTGTTTTCCTTTCCATGCACTCACTGTGAAGAGTGAACAATCACTGCAATTAATTGGGGCCCAGACCGCAGAATGTGTGACACGGAGCTAGTGATGATGTCAGAATTTGGAAATAATTGGTTTATTATACAGATATGGTGCACTAATTATGCATAGCTGTTTTCCAGTTCCAGATAATTCTTTTTTTCTGTGGCACTGTTGAATTCACATTTTGGTGGGGTATATCAATGTTGCTCTCAGTGTTTATCAGAATCCACTGATAATGCTGAAATATTTCTGGCAACTTAACAGCACCCTCAAGAGCATTTAGTTAAAGTTGCTGTTGGTACTAAGGAGAGAGGAATCAATGGGAACAAATTCACACTTCTCTTCCCAATTTGTCTATGTATCCCTGGCTTTTGACAGATGAAAATCTGAGGCAGGGAAAGAAATTCACAGTGGATTCTTTACACAGGATGCTAATAATCAAAGTGGTCTGTTCCAGTCTTCAAAGATTTCTTGTGATATTCCTAATTTAAGGTGGGGGGGGGAGCCAGTGAAGTGTGCTTATTTCATTTTACTAATGAATGGCATTAATCATCCGTGAGTTTCTGGTCCTGCCTTCAGCCTATCCCAAAGGCAAATTTTGCTGAATTCCGGCAACAATTCATTCGCCACCTTTATAGTAAGGACTATGAAGATCACTATAGCATTTTTTTTGAAGCAATAAGAGGCAGAAAGCTGGATCAGACATTATTATTAAATTCATAGCTTCTGAAATGGAATAGGAAAACTGTTAGTGGATATAATTTCTTACTTTACTGTAGTTATCAAGTGACCAGTTTGTTTTGCTGTTTTTCAAAGTATATTTCTTAGAGTTCTTTTGGCTAACTTGTCAATTTGGATCAACCTGATGCTATTTATAGAATGCATTAAGGTATTCTAGTCAGGTATTTCAGAACAATCTAATTGTTCTTCATTAGGACCAGAAGTTACAACAATCAACTTAGTGGACATAAGTCTATCCATTAAGTTGATTGTTGTAACTGCTGGTCCTAATGAAGTACAAGACCAATTAAAACAATGCATTAGATTGTTCTGAAATACCTGTCTAGAGTACCTCTAGTGCATTTTGTAAAGAAGTATGGACTTCAACTCCCAGAATTCCTCAGAGAGCAATTGCTCCAGGGCATTTAAACCATGTAATAAATTATTACTATCAGAACTACATGCCCCATAGCTGCTTACTGCTCAGCATTTGTGCATTCCCGGGCTATGGTGCTTTCCTTTATTTTTAAAGAAGGTTTGTACTGGACAGCAGAGGTAGACTGGGAATCAAAACCCCCAGGACAACATGGGCCCCTTCTGTTCATGCTTTTCATTAAAAGCATTTTCTAAGAAAGTAGAGGTAGACCCCACTCTCATCTCACCCCCACAAAAAAATCTCCTTCCCAGCTGATTAAAGTTTTCAAATCAAGCATTGGATAATAGAGTCAACATATATGAACCTTTGACTCTGAAAAAGACTCAAGGCTATTTATTTATTTATTCACTTTGTTTGGCCCTGGAGGCTCTGGAGGCTGGGGACAGCAAAAAACGTCCCTTCCTGTCCAACCAGAAGTTGGGAAACAGGCCAATGTTTCTGGCCTTCAGAGGGCCTCTGTGGGGGGGGGGGGAGGCCATTTTCACCCTCCCCAGACTCATAGAGAAACCCTGGAGCCAGGTGAGAAAAAAAATGGGCTTCCCCCCCAGGCCCTCCAGAGGCAGGAAACAGCCTGTTTCCCTACTTCTGGTGGTCCAAAAGGCCTGAAAATCAGCTGGCCAGTGTGCACATGCACATCGGACCTAATAGGGGTGGGTTTCTACTTACCTTTACTACCAGTTCGCAATGGGGCCACGTGTGCACGCTTGTTTTACTTGTGTGCATGCTCTTCGCGCACCCACGCTCTTCTGCGCAAGTGTTTTGATGATGTCAGGGTCAGTGGGTGGAGCCTCCCGGCGGTTTTACTACCAGTTCTATAGAACTGATGCAAACTGGGGGCAACCCACCACTGGGAGCTAAGTTCACCATAGCCTATGGTGTGCCATAGGTTCACCATCACGGCTTTAGGCCCTTATGAAAGGCCAGCAGGGTTTGAATCATTCTAATCTCTGTTCCATGAGAAGCCTAATTAATCTCTCCTCTTCCATATTCCAGGCACCAAAAGGGGCAGAGCAATGGTGATATTGACTTACCTTTGCTACCGGTTTGCAAATGTGAGTGCATGCGCATGAGCTTTGCTCGCGTGTGACACCTCTGCACATGCACAGGACCTTCTGCACATGCACAGAACATAAAAAAATGGGACATGATGACGTCCAGGTGGGTGGGTAGGTGGGCGGAGCCTCCCGCAGCCACCGCTATTGATTCACCCAAATCGGATAGAAACGGCTGAATACCATTACTGGGGCAGAGGATGAATCAGGGCTTCTGCAGTATTCCTTACCATGTTTCCCCAAAACTAAGACCTCTCTGGATAATAAGCCCAATCGGGCTTTTCAGTGCATGCAATAAAATAAGCCCCCCACCAACTACTTACATGCATGCGCAGCCAGTCCAGCCATTTGGTTGTTTGCCATGCAAACAACATGATGTGAGGAGGTGAGGGCGGAGGGGGGGAAAGGAGGGAAACATGTGCCATCACCCCACATGTCCTTACTGTATCTACTAGTAATGGTGATGGCCGCTGCAAAAAGAGCAGCAGGCCAGCAACCCGCCTCACATCCCACTCCTGCCCCTTGCTTAGCCACACGGCCCCTTTAGGAATGCAATTTGGGGTGGCAGGTGGAGTGGGGGAGAAGCGGGATGCACGCTTTACCTTTCCAGTTCCTTTGCATTCCTCACCATTGTGTCCAGGGAAACACATTGTAAAAGAAAACCTTCTCACAAGTTCCATCAAATTTCTCAAACTCGTGGGAAGTTTTCTTTTACAACATGTTTCCCTAGACACAACGGCGAGAAACGTGACAGAGCCGGAAAGGTAAGACATGTGTCTCACGGTCCAATATGTCCTACCCCAGCCCAATGGCAACAGGAGTCTGGCTGCTTCCTCTTCCCGCCGTCTCTTTATCGAGAGGGGTGGCAGGTGGGGCGGGGGAAAAGCGACACGTGTGGAGCGAGATCTGGCTCCCCTTGCCATCTCTTCTCCCTCCCTTGCTGGGCATGGCATGGCAGGCTCCTGCCCCTTGCTTAGCCACCCGGCCCCTTTAGGAATGCAATTTGGAGGTGGCAGGTGGGGCGGGTGAGAAGCGGGATGCACGTCTTACCTTTCCAGCTCCTTTGCGTTCCTCACCGTTGTGTCCAGGAAACACTTGTAAAAGAAAACTTCTTGCAAGTTCGAGAAGTTTGTTTGAACTGACGAAAAGGGGGGGGAGTTCCAACTTGTTTCCCTGGATGCAATGATAAGGAATGCCAGCTGTGCTGGTATCATGAAGCTTACGGCAGTGCTGCCTTTCATGCATGCAACAGCACAACAAGCTTTGCAGAGTCCTGCTCCATGAGGTAGCAGTGGTGGCGGGACACATCAGGGCCGTGGCAGCCAACCGCTCAGCCTCTACAAAGAACAGGGAGGGGAGGTGATGGCAGCGATGGGACATCTAGTCCCACGCTCGCCATCTCCTGCACCCCCAAAATAATAAGACATCCCCCCCTGATAATAAGGCCAAACCCTTATTTCAGGGTTCAAAAGAAAATAAGACCCTGTCTTATTTGGGGGAAAACACAGTAGCTTGTCTCTTGACCATGTACATAGATGCATATGGTGATGGGAAGATGCCTGGTGGTGAGATGCCAGGATCTTGAAGTCCTAGTGAACAATCATTTAAATATGAGCCAGCAGTGTGCTGCAGCTGCCAAAAAAGCCAACACAGTTTTAGGCTGCATAAACAGAGGGATAGAATCAAGATCATGTGAAGTGTTAATATCACTTTATAATGCCTAAGGCCACACTTGGAATACTGCATCCAGTTTTGGTCGCCACGATGTAAAGATGTGGAGACTCTAGAAAGAGTGCAGAGAAGAGCAACAAAGATGATTAGGGGGCTCGAGAATAAAACATATAAAGAACGGTTTCCGGAACTGGATATGTCTAGTCTTATGAAAAGAAGGACTAGGGGAGACATGATAGCAGTGTTCTGATATCTCAGTGGTTGCCACAAAAAAGAGGAAGTCAAGCTACTCTCCAGAACACCTGAGGGTAGAACAAGAAATAGTGGGTGGAAACTAATCAAAGAAAGAAGCAACTTACAATTAAGGAGAAATTTCCTGACAGAACAATTAATCAGTGGAAAAACTTGCCTCCAGAAGTTGTAAATGCTCCAATACTGGAAGTTTTTAAGAAGAGATTAGATAACCATTTGTGTGAAGTGGTGTAGGGTTTCTTGCCTAAGCAGGGGATTGGACTAGAAGAACTCCAAAGTCCCTTCCAACTCTGTTATTCTAAGTAACCTTCCCTACAGATATCAGCTGATAGTGACCTGTTAGTAGCATTTTATCCAATGCAGCTTTTCTTGCTGTAGAATCTTGGATCGGAAGAGACATATAGCTTGCAGAGCCAACTAGAAAATGAAAACCTATCCCAAAGCCAGGGTTTTCTAAGAGGAATTTGGCTCATTACCTGAAAAATAAAACCCTGAAATGTCAAATCAGCAACTATTGGTGATTGAAAAGGGTTTTTTTCCTGAAATAAAATGCCAGAAAGGAAACCAGATATTCCCATGTATGACAAGCGTTGTTTGCCTCTATGAAAAAGTCTTCAGGATGTTCAGCTGGGAATACTGGTCAATTGACAATTTTGAGCTTTATGTAGCTCTTCTTGATTTGAGAAAAGGGTATTCTGATTTGTTTTATATAATGAAAATGGTCATGTAATCCAGTTACCACAATATGTTAATAGTCGCTCTTTTACTTGTACATATTTCATGCAGGGGTGGGCAGCTTTTCTCAGGGCTCCATACAGCACTCATTTTGTGCTGCTCAGAACGTAATTTTCTGAAAGTCTTCTAGAAGGTTTCCCATCATTTTGAGATATGACATATGGAAAAATGATATTAAACCCCACAATGAAGGATTCATGTAGCAAAAACATGAACAGGAGAAAAGCACACACAGAACACACTATGTGTAACATGGCCTCTCCCCATTTTGCATCCTTACCTTACATATTATCCTTGAAACTCACCAGGATTTTTCCTATTGTCCAATTAGTTTTTATGCTTTGGTAGCTAGTGAAGAAAAATGTGCTGGTTTTCTATTGGCATTGGAGCAAACATGCTGGGGCCAAGATTTCCATGTTTTAGCGCTACTGTTCAAAATCACTACTTTTCTACAGCTGTAAACTCACTTAGTAGGAAGAAAGAAGAAAAACTTCAGAGGATTTATACAACACACTAAATTACAATCTGGCTTGCTTGTTTGTGGTTTGTGTAGTGTGAAGCCCCTAGCCAATTGTTGTTTATTATGAAAAACATAGCTTATTTATAATTTTTAAAAAAGGAAAACACATGATGTGTGAAAACTGGTTCATTTCTCCATCCAGAAAACTTGGTCAAGATTTGTCAGAATAAAAACAGTCAATGAGTGTATGTTATGTTTGTGTGGTTGCCCATTTATCAGGGTTGTGCAGCATTTCAGAGCCAAGGATAAAAAAGATCCTTTGAAGTCTTTACAGAAGTGATGCAGATGTAGCCTTTAACCACATTTATGGCCAAATGTGTCTATTTTCCAGTATTGCAGTGTGAGAATTGTGCAAAAAGGCACTGCTGCTTTACATTGTTAATAATGGTTGTATCTCCACTTGCTTCACAGTATCATTTTGCCATATTTATGAAAGCATAAATAGATGCAGAATCATTCAGCAGGTGATGCAGTCCTTGGGACTCCAAACATGACCCATCACTATTATTAAGCAACTGGGTTAGATGATTAATTTAGAAAATAACTGTGTAATAAGTAATAATAAGTGTAGGATCTTCTTTTGATGAAGACGCTAAACGAAATGAAATCTGTACTCAGACCTGAATGGAAGAACTGAAGGACTGTTAGGAAGTTGAAACAAGTCTTGTGAAAGAACAACGGCAAATCATTTTTGTAAATTGCCCCAAATCCAGTGGAGGGATTCAGCCGGTATGCACCACTTCGGGAGAACCGGTTGTTAATTTTCTGAGCAGTTTGGCACACTGGTTGTTGGAAGAAATCATTAGGGCAGAGAATCCCATCACTGCCCAAATCCCTATGTAGTGGTATCCATAAGGTAACCATGAGTTGACCCAAACAGGTTTTTTTCAAAAAGCAACTGAAATTTCTTTCTTGAAGGTGTTTTATCATCCAAAAAGCATCCTCAGTTTTGATGTCTTCAAGAAATAACAAGGAAGGTCTACAGCATATAAAGAGAATTTGTATAAAATGTTTTACAGGTAGCATTTACCCCCAACGAGGATAGCCAGAATGTTCAAGAACAAATCGGAGAAGTGTTGGAAGTGTCATCAGACTCCAGGATCTTATTACCATATTTGGTGGACATGCGTGGAAGCAAGGAGATTTTGGACTAAGATACACATGGGGTTGGAAAAAATGACAAAGAGACATATTGACCTTAAACCAGAGACATTTAATAAAGAATTGCAATATTTAATTGTGAATATTTTAACAGCAACTAGAATTGTATTTGCAAAAAATTGGAAAGGAGAGAAGATCATTACAAATGAAGAACTTATTAAGAAAATGTTGGATTGTGCTGAAATGAGTAGATTGACATTTGAAATAAGAGAACAGGAAGATAAACAATATTACTTGATATGGGAGATACTTTATCAATGGATAGATAATAAAGCATGGAGATGAGATATTATATATGAAATGAAACTTGGATGTAATGTTTAAATATTTATTTTCTGTTAGAGGAAAGAATATTTGTCATATGATGAGACTGAAAATTATTGAGAGCACGAAATGATTCTAATCGATCAAAACGCTGTATGTAATTGTTTGGAAGGATGATATTTTTATGTTGTTTTTGTTTAAAAATAAAACTTTTTTTCAAAAAAAAAAAGAAATAAGAAGAAAAGTCCAGTTACAAAAAACACCTTTGGGACAACTGTGACCTTGATGACTGAGAATCTCCATAGACATGCACCTTGAGTTGAGCGTGCTTTGAAGGAAACCATATCTAATGTGAGATCCTTGCCTTTAGACCCCAGGATTACAGGTTTGCAGCAGAGTTACCTGAATTTTAAGCTTGAGTGGAAGTTGTGTTCTGGAAGAATGGTTATAGTTTGTGTTCTTGCATAGTCCTCCATAATTTCAGTGAAACATCATAGGAATAACTTCCCAATAGGAGTCAAGTAATGAAATAGCTCCCAATTTAATTAGGAAAAATAGAAAGAGAGCCAGACAACAAAATTTCTGGGGCCAATTCTTCAAGTCATGGTGACTTTCAATTGATAGAAGTTTTATAAAATGTTTTTTTCATTGATTGATTAATTGACTGATTAATTGCAAAGTTAATCAGCTCAAGGAGATTGAAACCACTTTTAAAAAATAGATTCATCTAATCTATCACAGCTTTGGGTATAAAAGATTTTTATACCCAGGAAACAGCAATATTTGTATTTTTAAAAGCATCATTAACAGAAATTAAAATACATTTTAGCACTTGTTAATCCCTGGGCATGTTACACCAGAGAACAGATTAAAAGAAAGACTTTCTTTCTATGGTGAATTAATTGTTTCTAATATTTTTAAAAATTATTTCTTTGTCTTTGCATATCTGTATGTGAAAGGCTAAAATATTTCCTGTACAGAGAAATCTGAAACCATGTGAAAGTTGATTGACTTTGGGGTTTAATATAAACTCTAAACTCAGAGCAGATTCTTGGAGATAATTTGAATACATAGGCTGAAATTCCTTTGTAGCCAAACATTTAACTTTTCAGCCTTACAGCTTTGCTTTGATGATGTCTGGAGATTTCCCTCAGTCTGTAGTCTTTGAAATGTGGAATAAAAACTATTAAATTATTTAAATAGGCATGAAATCCAATTAAATCCATGCTTGATATTATTACAGATAATAACAAGTCAAGTTTAAAAAACAGGAATGACACACACAGAGAGAGTGAGAGAGAGAGAGATAAATATAAATAAATACAATAAAACAGAAGGGGACAAGATGCAGTCCATGCTTGGAGCCTCTCAATTCCATTTCATTTCCCCACTATTCTGAATTATATGAAAATTACATTCAGTTTTCCCCAGTTTGGGAAATCTCCAAATCTGTGAATTTCAATTTCCAGAATCCTCAGCAATTATACACTGACTTGGAAATTCTGGGAGTTAAAGTCCACATATCTGGAGAATACCTATTACCAGAGGAAGCAGATGCGGTGTAAGTCTAAAATAACTTAACAAACAACGAGCAAACAAATAAGCCCTTTTCCTGTAATTAGGAAAAACACCCCCAAGATTTGTTTAAAATGTGTATAGGTTGAAAATAAAATTAGGAGATCATCACCCACAGCATAACACAGTGTTTCCAAACCATGACAACTTCCAGATGTGTGGACTTTAACTCCCCAAATTCCTCAAACAGTATGGATAGGGCAGAAAATTTGGGGAATTGAAGCACACACATCTGGAGGCTGGGAAGGTGGGAAAAAATTAATTCTTCCTTCTCATCTGCCACCTGCCTCCTCCCACTTCCCCTATTCAGCACAGCCTGATTCCATCTACCTTCCACTGACCACACAATAGACCTCACTCATTCTGTTCCCCTCCCTATTATCAAGTGCTCATCTCTCTGCTCTGGGGAAGAATAGACTCTAGCTCTAGTCTTAGTAAACCAGTGACTATTGGTATGTTTAAGATTTTTTTTGGTTATGGTTCTTTTTTCCCCCCTTTTCAGAACAGAACAGAATAACAGAGTTGGAAGGGACCTTGTAGGTTATCTAGTCCAACTCTCCATCCAAGCAAGAGATCCTACACCATTCCTGACAGATAGCAGTCCAGCCTCTTCTTGAAAGCCTCCAATGGTGAAGCTCCCATAACTTCCAAAGACAAGCTGTTCCATTGGTTGATTGTTCTCACTGTCAGAAAATTTTTCCTTATTTCTAGGTTGAATCTCTCCTTTATCAGTTTCCATCCATTATTCCAAGTCAAATAGTTTGACCCCCTCCTCTCTGTGGCAGCCACTCAAATATTGGAACAGTGCTATCCTGTCTCCTCTGGTCCTTCTCTTCACTAGACTAGTCATGACCAGTTCCTGTAACCATTCTTCTTTTCCCCCTCTCTTTTTTTAATCTCCTTTTTTAAGTTTAAAAATTTTTTTGTTTAGTGTTTTTAAAGAATTTTGGTATTTTGTTTCCTTTTTGTATTTTTTCTAGAGGAAAACAAAACAAATATACTACTAACTCTGATAATTACTGTATGCCCTGTACAGATGTCTTGGAAAATCAACTGTACTATACACACAGATTAAGAAACTCTCCCTGGATTAAAAAAATTGCCATGTGAGTGGACCCAGAAAACAGGCCTTCTCTTCATGGTGCTTGTTCTCTAGATTAGCATTTCCCTCCCTCCTCCCCTGACCAGAGATCTATATGAACCCCATCCTGGTTATCTTTTGAAAACCCACTTTTTCTCTTAGGCCTTGGTGTAAAGTGGGTGAAGACTGTAAGATTTTATATTTTAATTAAATGTTTTCTTCCAGGATTATATTGATTTCTCTTATTTTTAATGTACATTGCCCAACATTATCTGGAGTTAAGTTATCTTCTTAGAGGAATTATTGAGACTGTCATCTGGACCTCTATAAGTGTCTGGTTTGGTTCTGCAACCCAACAAGACAGACGCAGACTTCAGAGGATAATTAGAACTGCAGAAAAAAAACTATTGCTACCAACCTGCCTTCCATTGAGGACCTGTATATTGCACAAGTCAAAAAGAGGCTGTGAAAGTATTTACAGACCCCTCACATCCTGGACATAAACTGTTTCAACTCCTATCCTCAAAACGATGCTATATAAACAAGGTTTCAAGGTCTTGGTCACCACCTTTAAAGCGCTCCATGGCTTAGGACCTGGGTATCTGCGGGACCGCCTACTACCACCAATAGCCTCCCACTGGCCAGTATGTTCTCATAGAGAGGGGCTCCTCCAGGTACCGTCGGCCAAACAATGTTGACTGGCGGTCCCTGGGGGAGAGCTTTCTCTGTGGGGGCACCTACTATCTGGAATGAGCTCCCCCTGGAGATACAGAGGATCCTGGATCTGCGCACCTTCCGCTGCGCTCTTAAGACCTTTTTATTCCACCAGGCGGGCTTGGCCTAACTTTCTTCCTCTTTTAATATTTAAATTTTAATCTGTTTTAAATTGATCGGGGTGTTTTAATTTGTCTGGGCCAAACTATTTAATTCAATTTTATCTGGGTTTTTAAATTTTGTATATATGTATTTTTACTGTTCACCGCCCTGAGTCCTTCGGGAGTAGGACGGTATATAAATCAATCAATCAATCAATCAATCAATCAAATAAATAAATAAATAAAGCACTGCACACCAGAACAATGCCATCACTCTGCTAAACAAATAATTCTCTCAACACTGTCAAACTATTTACTAAGTCTGCACTACTATTAATCTTCTCATCGTTCCCATCACTCATCTCTTCCCACTTATGACTATATGACTGTAATCTTGTTGCTGGTATCCTTACGATTGCTTATTTGTAACCTATGCAATCAGGAAGCAATCCTTCCTGATTGCTTATTTGTAACCTATGTCTATCATTAAGTGTTGTACTTTATGATTCTTGATGAATGTATCTTTTATTTTATGTACACTGAGAGCATATGCACCAAGACAAATTCCTTGTGTGTCCAATCACACTTCTCCAATAAAAATTCTATTCTATTCTACATTTAATAAATAAATAAAAGGTACTTAGAGAGATTTTAAGAATCTAGATATGTGTCATTCTCACTATGCAGATCAAACCAAGAACTCAAAACCCTGATTAATCTAGAGTTACTTTATTGATATTGGCTACAGTAAGAAAATCTGGCAAGTCTAACTGTGTTTTACTCTCTACCTTCCCTCACCAATTCTTGTGAATTAGGGAGATCTCTGCCTGATCCTTCTGAGCATGCCTTCCCTTGGTTTAAAATTAAACCATGTTTTGGTAATCTATCATGGTGCTCTTCTTTACTCTTTTCAGTACATGAGAACGAGAATACACTATAAGATTACTTATTATTTATTTATTTATTAATTAGACTTATATACCGCCCTTCTCCTGACGGACTCAGGGCGGTGAACAGCCGACTAAAAAACCAATACATTAAAGTTAAAATCGTACTAAAAAACAAATATAAATTAGGCTGAAAATTTAAAACAAAATAAATATTAAAATAAATCAATCAACTCTAAAAATTTTAAAAAGTAGAAGGGATCAGGCAAGTCCGGCAAGTTGGAAAAGATAAGTCTTCAAAGCCCGACGAAGTCCGGAGGTCGGCAATTGTTCTCAGTTCTGGAGGAAGATCGTTCCAGAGGGTGGGGGCTACCACAGAGAGCGCTCTCCCCCTGGGTGTCGCCAGCCGGCATTGTCTGGCTGACGGCACCCTGAGGAGGCCCTCTCTGTGGGAGCGAACCGGCCGGTGGGAGGCAGTTGGTGGCAGAAGGCGGTCCCGTAAGTACCCTGGTCCTAAGCCATGGAGCGCTTTAAAGGTGATTACCAACACCTTGAAACGCACCCGGAAGTCAACCGGCAACCAATGCAGCACACACATGAGAGGTGTCACGTGAGGTGTCATAATTTCCCCGCGCGGCCGCATTCTATACCAGCTGGAGCCTCCGGGTGCATCCCAAGGGGAGCCCCATGTAGAGAGCATTGCAGTAGTCCAAGTGAGACGTGACGAGTGCCTGAGTGATTGTGCGTAGGGAGTCCCGATCTAGAAAGGGCCGCAACTGGCGTATCAGGCGAACCTGATAGAAAGCCCCTCTGGCCACAGCTGTCGTATGATCCTCTAAAGACAGCCGTGGATCCAGGAGGATGCCCAAGTTGCGCACCCTTTCCGTGGGGGCCAATGATTCGCCCCCAATAACCAACGATGGAGTCAGTTGGCTATATCGGGACGCCGGCAGCCACAGCCACTCGGTCTTGGAGGGGTTGAGTCGAAGCCTGTTTCTCCCCATCCAGACCCACACAGCTTCAAGGCACTGGGACATCACTTCCATGGCATCGTTGGGGTGGTCTGGGGTGGAGATGTACAGCTGAGTATCATCAGCGTACTGATGGAATTCCACCCCAAAACCACAGATGATCTCACCCAGCGGCTTTACATAAATGTTGAACAGAAGGAGCGAGAGGACCGACCCTTGTGGCACCCCACACACTAGGCGCCTCGGGGTCGATCGCTGCCCCCCTGTCAACACAGATTGTGACCGATCGGAGAGGTAGGAGGAGAACCACCGTAAAACGGTGCCCCCCACCCCCAATCCCTCCAACCGGCGCAACATGATACCATGGTCGATGGTATCAAAAGCCGCTGAGAGGTCTAACAGAGGGACAGAGGGACAGGAAGAGGAGTAGCTACCAAGGCAAGAGCCAGGTAAAATAGGTCTGAGCCCAGAACAAGAATATAGCATGAGTAAAGGAAGGCTCTCCTGAATTCTCACAAAAGTAAAGGGAAAGAGGAGAGAGGGAATTGAATTCAGATTTGCAAGATTCTATTATTCTAACTTTATAATAAAGTAAAACTGATCTATGTAATATTGGCTTCCTAGTCTGGTCTGCCTTAGGGGGTGACAATTACAAAACAACATTTTAACCCCTAGTTTCAGTGGCAAACCATTCTTTCGGTTTGAAGTAGCAAAGTTTTTTTTTTAAAGGACACGGAGATTATTCAAAGTCACTTGATGTTACATATATCCCATAAAGTGCCCACTCAGATTGAAGAAATGTTTTTGATTCAGTATAACTCCTTTATCCTTCTTGCCTGAAGTACATATAAAGCCAAACAAAAACACCAAGTTCCCCCTCAAAGATTGTGTTCCCTTTGTTTCAAACAGATTAAAAACTTATTTATCAGTATATTTAGCAAAAGTCCATTTTCTCTTATTTATGTTTTTATAGCTGACAGAGCCTGTGGGGCTAATTCCATCAGGGGAAAGCTTTATCTCTTCCTTCCTTCAACTTCCTAGCTCCTCTTAAGGGCTTCTCTTCTGATGAGGTGTGTCTTTTTGAGAACTCCACAAATGAAGAGTAAGGGGGAATAAAGGAAAATAATATGTAAATGCTTGAAAAGCAAGAAATGCTTGAAAAAATAAAACTTGTGAAACCTACTAGCTGAGTTCATCTATCATCTAGCATCATAGATTTGTTTAACCATAGCTTGTTGAATGCCATAAGATTGTTTTCATACACTTCACTAACATACCAAAATCTGCAGGCCATGGTGGTTGAATTCAGTTATTACCACAGGTCAGGATCAAACAAGCCATATTTAGGCTGATGAATGAACCTAACTATTCTGTGAGACACAATGAATAAAGACCAATTTTATATAAAACAAATTGAGGGAAGGCAGTCAGGATATTAAATAAGATATCTTAAGTAAGATTTTTTTTTAAAAAAAAAAGAAGGAATGAGGGGGGAATAACTATCTGATGATACACAATCTGTACGTTTTGATTCTTCAAATGAAACCGAACAGGAATAAACAACCTTTATTGTATGCTTTGGATTAAAATTCCTCTAAGCTTTAGTCAGCAATGATGGTAAGGAAGCAGCTGTTTATCGATTTCTGAACTAGGTGGGCATGGATCAGATGAGCCTTGCTCAGTGTCCTCCAGATGTGTTGGACTTCATCTCCTACATCCACACTTAACTCAAAATTGTATCTACTACAATAAAGATTTAATTCAATAATATGCACACACATTGTTCCACGTGGACCAAGAGTTAATGAGAGGTGTCTTCTTTCGTCCCCTAACCCCGCTCCATCTGATCTCCTCTGACTAATGTTGTCTAATCTAATTCCTGCTCTTTTTGCTCCTTCTCTGTAGCTCCCACAGAATGCATCAAAGAGATGAGGGGGCTGACATTCTCTTATTAGGGGAGAACCTGAGCTTTTCATGGAAAGTTAGAGCTCCTTTGTCTGAGGAGAAATCTTAGCTGGCAGAGAAGATATTCAGATATCTAAAGAGAATAAAATGGGATGCTGGAAGGAGAAGGCAAATGGGTATAATTTTGTAACCTGATCTCCCTACCTTTCTCAGCAAACAAAAGAGAGAGAACAGAGGAAACTTTGTCAAGGTGAGGAAAGATGCCCTCACTGATGGAAAGGAGGGAGCTGAAATCATCTGAATCTTTTGTCCCTGCCAGGTGACACATTGTAGTTATATGTCATTCTTTAGTCCTCAAGGGTCTAGAGCATTGGCTCCTCCATCTCATGTGGCGGCTGAGTTTGAAAGGATCAATGTCATGCCAATTCCTTGTAAATGCCACATTGGACAATGCAATTGAGAGGCAGGCTGAAGTAGCTTGATAATTTTTGAAAATGCAGATCTCTAACTCAAGCACTAACATCTAAGTTATCAAACACCCCTTTACCAACCTCTCCCATTCCTTAACAGCCTATTTCAGTTTTCCTCAAGGTCAGGATGACACAAAGTAAGGCATAAGGACCACTTCACTTCACTTCTAGACTAAGAACATGATTCTCACACAAAGGCCTTCACTGAAGTCCAACCCAGATTTATGTTTCAAAGCATTACAGAGCTCTATACTTAAAACTGTTTTTTAGATGGTTACTTTCCTGCTACAAAAACAATGCTGCCTTCATAAATAGCATAAACTTGAAGCTCATGATGAAGTAGCTGCCTAGGCCCAGGGACTCAACACAGATAGGGCATCTGCTGAGGAATCTCAAAAAGATTCAAGGAGTCCACTATTTCTATGTCATTGAAGCTCCATCCCTTTTTTAAATGTATAGTGACCCAGTTATTACAAATCGGTATTGTAGGTCCGTATCTGATTCAGCCTTGCATCTTTTCAGGATTGGTAAAATGAGGAGCCATATTGTTGGGGGCCAATATGCTGATGTTTGTAAACTGGTCCAAGAGTGCTGTAAAGCACTATGGAATGGTATATAAATCTAATTACTAATGTTAATCAGGTGGATACAGATACCATCTTGATCTTTTGAACCTCCCTCCACCCTGGTGCCCTTGAAATTTCCATCAAGATCCAAAATATATATATTATATGGACTGTGCACAGGCATCCATTACTCAAGTAGCAAGCCACGTAAAAAATGCAAGTAGAAAAATAGGGATCATCTTTGGTGGGAAGGTAACAGAGTTCTATGCACCTTGGGTGTTTAGTCATGCTGGCCACATGACCATGAAGACGTCTTCGGACAGCGCTGGCTCTTTGGCTTTGAAACAGAGATGAGCACCGCCCCCTAGAGTTAGGAACGACTGGCACATATCTGTGAGGGAAACCTTTACCTTTTTTAAGCCAACTGTGAGCCAGTTGTGGATATGTTGCCATCTGTTTTTTATTAAATATATTCCTCAAAATTTCATGGAAGGAGCCAATGTTTTCTGGTTCCACAAAAAGTTGGCCATGCCAACCTAATGTTGATTAGATTGCCTTTACAGAAATTTACAATGCCACTTTTCAGTATGGTTGTGCTAGGATTGCCACCTCCTCCTCTGGATTATTTCAAAAGACTGAGTATGAAAGGTCACCAAATAAATGCTTAAGCCATTATGCATGCCAGATGCCTGAACAAATGTAAATAACTTCAGCCTTGGCACTCAAAAGCTTGTCTAAATCTGGGCAGGAAGCAAATCCATTTAAGAATCCTAGTTGTGTATACTGTATGTGGGCAGTGGAGAATGAGAAAAAGCATAATTTGCCTGCAGCAGGAAACTGCCCGTATCACATTTTCATAAAAGGATGCTCCCCTCCCTCCCCCATATAAAAATGATGTTTATTTTCCTATGTTTGTAGGTAAACATAAAGGACACCACCTTTATGAAAGACTTACTACTGGTAAGTGAAATGTATTATGGTACTTTTAAAATACATTTTTTTATGTCTTCAGCTTACTGAGAATGTTTATGTTCCTTTGATGTTGGGGAATAGGGGTGTGGTAGGGAGAAGAAAACTGCTGGTGTTAATTTTTCACAGCAATTTCTAAACAGGAGAAATCTGTTGGAGGATTTTGGCATGCCAATGACAGTGTGCTTTAAAACTATGAGTGTTGCAAATTTATCCACCCAGCTGGTTCTTGAACAGAGGAAGATTAGTGTTCGGATCTTTCTTTGAATGAAGAAATAATTTGCTACGGCAATGCACTAATTGCACAAAGGCTGGTGCTTATGTTTGCTGTTCAGAAGCTTGAGCGCTAACATTTTTTGTGTGACCACTAAGGTGAAAGAATAAACAGCAGGTTACAATATGGCATGAAGTCTGCCAACATCTTTGTACTATTATAGTCTTTCAGCAATATGGGACAGACTGGGTGCACATGGTTACCTGTCTGGTTAGAAAGAGACAGGGTCTGTCTCCATTCAGGTTCTGAAGATATTGTGAACCTCTTTCAGTATTGTCTTGCTGCTCTAAAGACTTGGTGGATTGTGCACATGGTTCTATTTGTACGGAGGGAGGAAGACCATCTGCTTTATCCAGTGCCAAAAATGGGAAATATTATGAGTTGGAATGCTTAATCTAGCTCAGCCATTCTCAAGATGTTCTGAGTGGAAAGGAGGAAATGGAAAGATAAATCTCTTGGAAGAGAAAGCAAATGTATGCTTTTTTCAAGTGTTTTTTTCCCCCAAAGTTGAATATAGTTGAGGCTGTTAATACAAATCAAAAAGCTAAGTACATTTGGAGAAAGTGTTTACTGATTAAGGACTAATGCCAGGTTTAAGCCTCCATTATAAATGGAGACAAATTGACACTTTGCCGAGACAGAGACTAATTCTGAGCTAGAATGAAAGCAAATGCCACACCTCCTTCAACTTCTGAAACTGTTTAAGGCCCCAGTTTGTCACCTTCCATACATGTGATAACAAATTAAATAAACTGAATATACTGTAAGACTGCCTTGTCTTAACTATGAATGAACAAAGCAGACTGGCCTTTCAAAAATGTCATCTGGAAAAAGAGACACATCCAGAGGTTTTGGAGCATTTAAGGATCCTTCCTTTCAATCTCACATTTGTAGGTTCCTACCATAACTAATATTTAATAGAGACACTTTCCAAAAAGTATTAGGAAAACTTTTATCACTGGTTAGGTGGCCATATCTCTAAAGGATTCATCTGTGTGAGATAATAATGTCAGTTGGATTTTAGAATGCAAATTTCAATCTACCCTCCAGATGTTACTGTATTTTCTTTCAAATGCCCACTCCTTCCTCACCCACTCCTGTTTTCAAAAGAGTTTTGGGGCAATCCTAGCTTTTGTGTACCACCAAGTTCAGTACATTTCAAAGCTGCAACATGCTCAGCTTTATTGGTGAGATGAGGCTAGAATAAGCACAGGCTACCTATATAAACAGGAAATTTCTATCAGCCTTGCAAAACTGGCTGTAGGATTAAGGTTGAGTTGATCAGATTCTTTTACAAAATGAATTGTGAAATTGACTAAAGAATAGGCAGCATGCCAATTTGTTGGAGGAAAAAAAGACACTTTTTTTTCTTGGCTTCCCTTTGGCAAGGCCCCCTCCCTCCAAACTAAGCATCCTCTAGGTAGGATCACATCAGTTCCCAGAATTCTTAGAAATGGTCACACAATTTAATGGATAACCTGGTTGGGGTAAGAATTGCTGAGCAAAAAGGATTGATTCCTAAAAAAAGAAAAGAAAAAGAAAAGCCCCTCCCTCCCAAAAAATTCTACCTGAAATTGTCAGGATTGAACAATCAAAGAACCACCATGTAAAGATTTACAGACATAAAACTGAAATATAACCCAGATGGCAGCACGATGGATAGAAGCTAACAAACCCAGTGTTGTCACTTGCTAAAACTATATTGTCTTTCTGACATCCCATTTTTTGGGTGTGTGGCTCATACTGATGCCCTAAACACAATGGGTGTTGCATTATGTCTGCCATCAGCAACTGTATTACTGTTATGTGCCTTTGGAGCAGTAGGAGTTTTTTGGAAAAGTTGGTGTGTTATACACCAAAGAAACTTCAGTGTAAATTCTGCTCCTGTGCCCTACTTGTCAGCAGACAGACTAGTATTTGAAGGGCTGTCAGAAAATCAGCCTCTGTTTGAAGTACTGTCAGAACTCATGCTTCTATTGACCCAGAGAGCTAGCCTGACTCAAAAATTGTTGATGGAACTCCAGGTCCAACTCCTGCTGGGAGTCAATAAGAGTCTGGGAAAATCAACAGTCATTGAAGGTTATTGCAAAGTTCCCCTCTTCTCAGGAATTCTCTGTTGGCAGAGAAATAAGTTCAGGGCTGCCAAATGTAAAGCACAAAGGAAGATCTTGCACATTAGAGTTTGCCTGTTTTCATATCTCTGCTCTCACTTTCCAAACCTCAATAAGGGTTGGTATTTTGAATTGATACTTTATTTTATGGTTCTGACAGATAAGGTTTAGACCTTCTTTTAATGCACGAACTAATCTCAATGGCTTTTCAGACGCTGGGAGCAACAGTAAGAACAGAGTAAAAATGGAAAAGCAAAGGATTTTATTTATCTTCAACCTGATGCCATCTGATTTTGTCGGATTACAACCCTGTCATATTCAATTAATACAATTAAATCCTCCCCCACCCCCTTTCTCTCTCTGCTGTCCAGGTGCTGAAGTTGACTGGCAACTTCCAAATTTCTTTCTTCTTTCACCTTATGTGTCTAGATCTGGACTCGATGACCTCTGGGACAGAGGCAGTCTTTAGTCTTTCCTGCTTCAACCAGAAAAATCTCCAGTGTAAACTAGGGCACACGACCACCCTGTTTCCAGAAATATAATATCCTATATTATATCTGTGTAACTTTTCACCTTCAGACATCTCCACCAAAGACCTCTATTTTACACACACCTTTAACCTTCCCTTGTCCCATATCCTATGTCACTGCTGCCCCCAATATAGAATCAGAGGGTAAAGCTCAGGAGTTGCCCTCTAAAACTAAAGCAAATTAATCAAGGAGATAATGAGAACCAGAAGCTCAACAGCTCCTTGCATTCAACAAACTCTGTGTCCCCAAAGCAAAGTCCAGATGGTGTAGAGCAGCCTTTCCCAGGAACTTTAGCCTTGACTCCACCATAAATGTTTTAACTTTTTTATGTCATTTGAGATGAGGGGGGGGGGCTGAATCATGCTGAAAACTCTTGGTTATGCTTAGAAATGTATATCCTCCTCGGAGTCTGCAATACATAGTTGGTCAATAAAGACAATAACCAAAGTTCAGGCAAAAATGTATGTAAGGAATCTTTCTTTTTCTCTCTTCTCCCCTTTCCAAATAAGAATGTGATTGAAACAGCCTGAAATGGAGTATACTCATTTTGTTTTCCCAAATAATATCCCCAAGAAATTTGGGGTTTTGGTTATGTTCCACCAACTAATCTGATCTTCCCTTAAGTATTTGAATATAATGATAGTTCTTAAAAATATCAGTCCAGGGTAGCAATGTAAAGGACCTTCTCAAACATAGTAAAAAAAAACTAAAAAGATTTTATATTAGCTTAAGCCAATGTTGCTAAGAGACCACTAAACTAGAAGGTCATTGTAGTAATTCTAAAAGATCTCAGGTTCTAACCTTGAAAAGTCCTTGATAAACTAATTACAATGTAGGAATGTATAATTAGGTATTTTAAACAATTAGATATGACACCCAGTTTGTTCAATGCTTGGAAAGTTCCATGTTGTTTGTACTATTTGTTTTGTATTATAATTACACATAACAGAGGAAATGATCTTCAGCTATGTTTAAATAAAGGACTGTAGTTCAGTCACAGAACCTATGTTTTGAATGCAGAAAGTCCTCTATAAAATGTCTACATTCTCCAAGTGGTCTGAGAAAGACTCATGCCTGAAGTCATAGCAAATTGTGTCAACCAAAGGAATTAGATGAAATAAGTGTTGGGCAATTATAATTTTAAGACAGTTTCTACAATCTGGGAGTATGCCATTTCGATTTGGTTTTCCAAAATGGTAGGAAGTTCCAAGCCAGCGTTGGATATAGCCTTTTATAGCCAGAGAGTACCAATATATAAGGTCACCTTCAAAATACTTCGGAGTGCTTTAAAATTGGTTTTCTATTTAAAAAAATTAAACAGCATGTTGGCCATGTTCCCAGGCTGCTTTTTCAGGAGGCAACTGGACTTCCTTGTTTTTTCTTTTGAAGATGTTTCATTTCTCATCCAAGAAGCTTCTTCAGAACTGAAGTTTCTTGGATGAGAAGCAAAACGTCTTCAAAAGAAAAAACAAAGTCCAGTTGCCTCCTAAAAAGCACCTTTGGGACAACCATGACCTGGGTGACTAAGAATCTCTACAGACATTTTATGGAGTGGGCATTATGGAGATTCTTAACTCTTATTTTAGACACAATTTCCCCCCATAACATCACACCCTTTTCCTCATTATAATTCTTACAGCAAGGCTTTCTCATATTGCAATGCTAATTCTATCAGTGGGGAACATGGGAGGCTGATGCTTTAGAAAGCAGATGAGGACTAAGCTTCAGCCTTGCATCATTTCTTTCAAGACACAGAAGGGCAGTCTGTAATACTCCAGATGTTCCTTAACTGCAGCTTCCAACATGCCTCATACCTTAGGTCACATTAGCTGTGGATGCTGGGAGTTTTAGTTAAAACATCTGGAAAGTCTGAGGTTTCTTCATCTTTGTCCTAAATAGATCTCATCATCCTGATTGGTTTGATGGTGGTAATGATTCTTGTGTGCTGCTTTGATTGGTTACTGCCTTCCCCAACCATTTTCTCTTAATTGTATTGTTGGAAAGTGGATTGACTGAAAAATGAATGGAGACTTGGCCAATCAAGACTCTTTATTCCAAAAGGAGTATAATACCTTGCTTTTATTTTACCTAAGAAATTCCCAGCAAATCACAGCATCTCTGTGTCAGAACAATGAATGAATAGTGGGAACTAATATAAAGATAAACCTGGATATCCACCCTATTGTCATTGTTAGATTGAATTGCCATCTCAGTCAGTTTATGTATTTGGCATATACAGCCAGAGGAGGAGATAATATTCAAACCTTGGTTCTAGCACAAAATTCCCACTCTGAAAGATCTCTTAAAGGGAGAGATTAAGGAAGTATGATTTTGCTACCGATAAGAAAATTCAAGAATAAAACAGAAACAGAATATATTCCTGTATGTTTTCTGTTTTCTAGAATTTTCTTCTATTCCCCTACCCCAGGTTTTTATTCCTCAAGAAAGAAACTGTGAAAATACAATTTAACCCACAACATTTTCCTTCTGCACCATAGACTTCATTTTTAACCATGGTTATTTTTCTGGATTGTTCTTAGTTTCAACAACTGAGTGAAAGCAGACAATGGTGCTTGAAATGAGCGGTTTAAGTTGTATTGAATTGCTAGGGCCTGTACACTGATCTCATCAGTGTACAGGGATAATTGCTTGGAAATGCTTGCTGCCCCCAGCTTTTGGGGAAGTTGGCAGATGGCTCCACTATAAGTGAACCAATGTTTGTGGCAAAAGACAAGGAACTGATAATTCCTTTAACACTCTGTCAATACCAGTTCCTTTAGCACTCTCTCAGTGAAGGAAGGATGCAAGGTTACCCAAGCTATGCTCCATATCATTGCTTCTCACAAGGAGATTGCAAAGCATGAGTATCTGGGAGGTGAGAGAATTGGGAACTGAGGGAATTTGCCATACTTGCACCAACTACAATGACAGCCCTTCAAAGACTGCTAAATTCACATTTCTCTCACTAGCCACTTTTGAAAATTTATTTTTTTAATTTTTTTTATTTTATTAAACTTGTATGCCGCCCTCTCTCCCAAAGGACTCAGGGCAGCTCACAACAATAAAAAAACACATACAATTCAGTATTCAAATATAAAAACCAATACTATCCCCTTTAAAAACCCCTTCAGTCCAATCTAGCCAGGCCAAATAGCCATGTTTTGAGGTCACGGTGGAAAGAGCGAAGGTCAGGGGCCATCCGGAGCTCCAGGAGGAGCTGATTCCACAGAGTAGTCAGCCCACAGAGAAGGCCCGCTCGCTGGGAGTCACCAGCTGACACTGTCTGGCTGATGGGACCCAAGGAGGCCCTCCCTGTGAGAACACACCAGGCGATGGGGAGCTGTCGCTGGCCGCAGATGGTCTGCTAGATACCCCGGGCCTAAGCCATGTAGGGCTTTATAGGTAATTACCAGCATCTTGAATCTCACCCGGAGGGCAACCGATTGCCAATGCAGATCGCGCAGGAGCGGTGTAACATGAGAATGTTGGGACACTCCCATCACTACCCATGCGGCCACATTCTGCACCAGCTGAAACCTCTGGGTAGTCTTCAAGGGCAGCCCCATGTAGAGAGCATTGCAGTAGTCGATCCGGGAGGTGACGAGCGCATGAGTGACTGTGCGCAGGTCATCACAGTCCAGGTAAGGGTGCAATGGAGCACCAGACAAATCTGAGAAAATGCCCCCCTGGTCACAGCCGTAACATGGTAATTTAGAGTCAACCATGACACCTAGATTGTGCACCCTTTCTACAGGGGGCAACACCTCACAGCCTGTAGCCAATGATGGAATATTCTCCTGGGACCGTGATGCCGGTATCCATAGCCACTTCATCTTGGCAGGGTTGAGCTGAAGCCTGTTCCTCCCCATCCAGATCCACACTGCTTCCAGGCACCGGGACATCACGTCGAGAGCATCACTGGGCTGATTCGGGGTAGATATAAAAAGTTGGGTATCATCAGCATACTGATGATACCCCACCCCGAAACCACAGATGATCTCCCCCAGCGGCTTCATATAGATGTTGAACAGAAGGGGAGAGAGGACCGACCTCCGAGGGACCCTACACGTGAAGGTCCTTGGGGCCGACCTCTGTCCCCTCGCCAACACTGCTTGTGAACACCCAGAGAGGTATCAGGAGAACCACCGTAGAACAGTTCCTCCCACTCCCAACCCCTCAAGGCACCACAGCAGGATACCATGGTCGATGGTATCAAAAGACGCTGAGAGATCTAATAGGACCAGGATAGAGGAATAGCCTTGTCCTATTAACTGCTTTAAGCAAGTTAAACATCTTTCAGATGACACGGCTGGAAAGTTTCAGGTAAGTGTTTTAATTCTATATATACGAAAATGCAGATGAATATTTATAATATTTAAGCATTTAAAGTAAACAGCAAAAAGTAAGACAAGGTTTTGGTCTTAGAAAGTTTTAAATGGATTAAAAAAGTCTTTGAACTAAATTTTAAAGAATAGGTGCATTTTTGTGAGAAAGAAAAATGTTTTTTATATTTGAGTCATAACAAGTAACTTATAATGGTGTTCAGAGATACTTTTGAGTAATTGCATTGGGAATTTGAATCAATGCAGTCAGCTATGTTGTGCGTTCTTGGAAACAGTCTGTTCCTAAAAGAAGTTGTTATAGAAAAAGAGCAGCAAATTATGCCTGAGAACAACAAAAACAAGACTATGAATAAGAATTTAGATTAAAAAAACAAAAACTGGGAGAAATTTTAAAAATTAAGAAGGAAATAAAAATTACAATTCCAAACAGAAATCGGAATAATTCCTTTTTTCCTGGACTTACAAAAGAGCTGTTTAAAGTTTTGAAGACATTTGAAGCAAGGATTAACAATAATCTGAATGGATTAAAGAACAAAATTGCTTTACGTAAAAAAAAAAAAAGAACAGCAAGCTGGTTTATTTGACCAGTGTTGCTATTTTGGGTAGTTCTTGCTGAGTTTGATGACATATGGGCTGAAAAAATGTTATGTATCGGATTTGCTTACAGTTAACATGGTGTTTAAACTGTTTTCTCTACAGCTACATTATGCATTCTAATCTGATAGTATTTAATTGTTTTTCTACTTAAAGAATTTTTATGAGCCTGTTTTCTCTAAAGGAGATATTAGCCCTCTTGTTCATGTTAAATTTTAATCTTTTGTTTATGCCTTCTAAATGTGGATCTGTTTATAGTTAAGCTTTGAGAGAAGGAATCTTTATTTGAATGGGATATGTTGTTATTTGGGGTGGTTCTCAGAAATACATCCACACACACCCTTCTTCTGTGAACTGAGATATCGTTTATATGACTATTGCCTAGTCTGTGGCTCTTCCTTTGGTCTCCCAAGGTCATTCCCAGAATTATGGAAAATTTGCAAGTTAATATTTAAAATAAGATATTTACATTTGAACTTGATTTTGTTTATTTCCTCTTGGAGACTCTAGCTGCTAATTAGAGGCTGCAAGAGAGAAGGAAATCTTACTATCCTTACTATCCTATCATTCCACAAATTTTGCCTAAATTCCATCCTCCAAGAGACACTAGACACAGAAAAGACTGGAAGTGCATTAGCTGCAATGGTGGGTTGCCCCCAGTTCGGACCAGTTCGCAAGAAGAGGCTCCGCCCACTGCCCCAGATGTCATCATCACTGATCTGCGCATGAGCAGAAGCATACATGATCCCATTGCAAACTAGTAGTAAAGGTAAGTAGAACCCATCCCTGATTAGCTGATATTACAAATTGGGGAGGTGAAGTGAGGTAGAAATGGAATTGTTACCCCTTTCAATCTATTTAAGGCCAGATATCACATCTTTGAAATCCATTTTGCAACATGATTTTTAGTTGCAATTTTTTCAACCCACCCCATTGTGACTAAATGGCATAATTTCAGCTGAAGAGGAACACTAAAAATGGAGGCATTTTATCTCCCAGAGATCTGATGTTCTCATTCTCATCGTTATTTTCCCATTTTGAAAAGAAATTTGTATCACTGTTATTGGGCACTCTAGTACCAAGTTGTAGTGATGTAGCTGCATCATTCTTGCATGCAACAAAGGTAATGAAAGTTGCCCATACCTGAAATAAAATCATAAGCATAAATAATATCACCATCATTTTATCAAATCTTCCCCAATCTGGCACCTTCAGTTTTTAGTTATTTTATATCTCGACTTGCCAACATGACAGCATGGGTGCCCATCTGCCCGGTAATACCTCTTTTGTCACCTGCCAGGCTCCATCTGATTTTTATTTTTGAATAAATGGAAAGAAGATGAGACACTGGCATATGTTCAAAAAGGTTTTGATTCTTATAGGGAGTCCAGGCAGAAGCATCATCAGGAAATAAAACATGTTAGACATGAGCTGAAGTGGTAGAAAGTGAATGTATGGGCTACTAGAACTTGCATGAACCCATTAGTTTTTATTTTTGTAAAATGAGTATTTTATATCTGTGTTTACTCTCTGTGGCAACAACCTTGTAAGAGTGCCTGGGATACAGCATTCCAGTTGTGCCCACTGATCCAAGAAAGTCCTTAATGTCTGTTTAACAGCATTCTTTGATTGCTTGTAAATCACTTTGGGGTTAAGAAAAGAGACGTGCCATGTAAATGTATTAGTAAATTAACTATATTAAATTCAGTACCCTTCCGTTTTCCAGCTTTATCACCCTAATGTTCTTGTACTCACATTAATTAGTTTCCTAGTGCTTTAGTTCTATGTACATAAAATAATGCTCTTTATTTCCTTAGCAAGCTGAATGAGAAAATCTTTTGAAAATCCATCACATGACATGCTTACAAATCTATCTGAAATTTTGCAAAATCTCTGAGTCCTATCTTCAACTCTTTTTGTGATAAATGTAGCTGGATACATAATGCACTTAATTTCTTCCTTTCTTCCTTTCTTCTTCTTCTTCTTCTTCTTCTTCTTCTTCTTCTTCTTCTTCTTCTTCTTCTTCTTCTTCTTCTTCTTCTTCTTCTTCTTCTTCTTCTTCTTCTTCTTCTTCTTCTTCTTCTTCTTCTTCTCCTCCTCCTCCTCCTCCTCCTCCTCCTCCTCCTCCTCCTCCTCCTCCTCCTCCTCCTCCTTCTTCTTCCTGCCAAAAGAACATATAAACTGTAGGCTTTAAGCCTGACCCGTGGAAACCAGGTGCTTGGCTGATCAAAAGGGAGACAGAAACTTTGTTCCCTAGAGTGAGTTCCTGCAGTTTGATTAGATGTTGGCATTGGTCCATCAGGTTTATAAAGCTGGCAGGAAAAGAGGAGGTGTGTCATCCCAGCTGCTTAATTGTCACTGACACATTTCTCTTACAAGCCTGTACAACAATCAATGTAAATATTTCATGGAGTTCCAAAAAGAAAGTTTTTTTAAATTTTAAAAAAAACTATTGTGAAGTTGTTTATGAATGTTGGTGAGTTTTTATCAAGAAAAATGTTTTCCCTTGCCGATAATGGACCGAGGAAAGACCTTGGAAAGGGGGCCAGCCAGATCCAGGAACACAAATGCTGCAGAGGCCATAATCTTCAACAGAGGAAGCCCATTCTCCTTCCTAACCTCAATCCCACTAGCTGTCTAATTGTTTTAGGGAATGTCAAAAAATCTCCTGGCCAGATCCATTTTCATGGAGATACACTAGAATGCCAATTTTAATCCTTTGATTGGACAAGAGAAAAGCATAACCATAACATTATCAGCAGCATAAGAAAGTGAGAGGGAGAGAAATAACATGATAAAGTTTGTTTGGGAAAAGGGAATTTACCTGTAAGTCAGCCAGGTGATCATAAGGAGAGGATGGTTTTCGCATTTGTTTCCTGTGTTTGATTTCTATGAAAATCATATATACAGTATACACATATCCATCATGAGTTACAAAATATATACTGTATGATCTTGTAGGCAGTGCCTGAACAAGACATGAAAATCCCAAACAGAATATGATCTACTTTAGATCATATTGTCTGAGCTCACCTACGCATTTATTCACACACAGATAATATGCATTCTGAAAGGAAGAAAAGTAGAGAGAAAACAGCAGACATGGAACTTTGATTGCAAGATTGTGATCACATTGTAACTTTTTTTTTTAAATCACATTCTGTGGGACACTCCTGAAAAAGAGAAAGTACTCTTATTCCACTGGCCAAACCAATGAAAGGGACTTAGGAGATTCCAAGGAGCTCTTCGTGGGAGAATCTTGGCTTTCCAAAGCCAAAACTCCATCTTTTATTTTATATGCCAGTCATGGAATCTCTGTAGATTCTTACACTTTGTTCTGGCCTAGTCCCTTCTCTTCTTATTTTCATGCATCACTTCTCAAGGAAATAAAGACTTGTTTATTAGTGCCATTATACCATCGCAATAGATAGACGAGGTGGCTCAAGTGGCTAAGACACTAGGCTTGTCAGGCAGAAAGGTTGGCAGTTCAGCGTTTTGAATCCCTAGTACAGGTCCACTGCATGAGTAGGGGGTCCCAAAGGTCCCTTCCCACTTTGTTACTGTTAAAAAAAGATGTTTAGGTTTTTTCCATCAATCAGCTCTATCCAGGTGATGGTTTATTTATTTATTTTATTTAAATAGCAATAGGAATAGGAATAGCACTTATATACTGCTTCTTAGTGCTCTACAGCCCTCTCTAAGAGGTTTACAGAGTCAGCATATTGCCCGCAACAATCTGAGTCCCCATTTTATTGACCTAGGAAGGATGGAAGGCTGAGTCAACCTCATAATTTATATGGCTACTCATCTCACAATAGGGATGATGTTCAAAGACTAAATTCCCAACAATGAAAAACAAGTATCTATGACACCTGAAGGAACACAGTGGCTCAGTGGCTAAGATGCTGAGCTTGTCAATTGAAAGGTCGGCAGTTCAGCGGTTCAAATCCCTAGTGCCACGTAACAGGGTGAGCTCCCGTTACTTGTCCCAGCTTCTGCCAACCTAGCAGTTCGAAAGCACATAAAAAATGCAAATAGAAAAATAGGGACCACTTTGGTGGGAAGGTATCAGAGCTCCGTGCGCCTTTGGTGTTTAATAATGCCGGCCACATGATCAGGGAGATGTCTTTGGACAGCACTGGCTCTTCAGCTTTGAAACAGAGTTGAGCACCGTCCCCTAGAGTCAGGAACGACTAGCACATGTGTGTGAGGGGAACCATTACCTTTTACCTCAGGAAGTGTGATACATTCTACTCCTAAACTCACATTAACGCGAGTTTAGCTACCCTCATTATTTCTGTATAATCAGAGCACCTCAACTTACTTCTTTCATACTGTTCATTCACATTTACAGCCATTCAGCATCAATCCTGTCCTTGCTTTACACAAATACCCCTTTAGTGTCCTATTTTCACCGCATTCCATTTACTTGGCAACAACCAGGTCTTCAGAGCCTTATTAAAGGCTAATCGCATGTGTTCTTTAGCTCTCTTACTTGTTTTTCCCTTTGCTTTCCTTTTCTAGTCAGTTAGAAATATAGAACAGAGCAATTTACAAATAGTCTAAGAGAAGGATACATCTGGGGAGCAGAATAAAGAATGAAGATTTATATATGTAAAGAATAAACAATATTTTAGACATTTCAAATCATATTCTAGTTCCTTTGGGGCCGTGTAATACTATGCAGACCATAGATAAGGAGTAAGAAATATTGAGCTAGAGAAATAAAAGGCTGAGCTAAGTATGAAAAAAGGAAATAAAACTAAAATTACACCAGCACACCAATGCTTTTCATTATAGTTCTCCATGCCTTGCTATCTTTTCTTGCACTATTTCTGAACATCACCTTCCTATACTGAACATCACCTTTGTTTTTAAGTTTTCCACCTCTTTCTTTTTTGAGGATGTCATCTGTGCCACCTGTGCTGTTCAAGCAACACCTTGCTCTAACCATCCACTCTTCTTTTGTTTGCAGTTTGATCCTTATTCATTGTTTTTCTGTATAACCAGAGCTCCTCAACTTACTTCTTTCATACTGTTCACTCATATTTATATCGTCTACAAACATTCAGCCTCATCCATTCTTGATGTCTCCTTGTTTTACCACACATACCTCTTTTGTGCCCTGTTCTCACCACATTCCATTTACATTCATTTTGGCATACAAAATTATATATGGGCAGGAGAGAATCTTTGAATTGAATTGACCATATTAATTTAGTGTGTCAGTTTAAAACAAGTACCTTGATACTAAATAATTTCTGATAGATATAGATAGGCACTCTAGGAGCCTTGGTGGAGCAGCAGACTAAAGCGCTATTAAGTAGCACTTAGCTGCCTGCAATTACTGTGAATTCAAATCTCACCAGGCTCAAGGTTGACTCAGCCTTCCATCCTTCCGAGGTAGGTAAAATGAGGACCTGGATTGTAGGGGCAATAAGCTGACTTTGTATAAAAAAGAACACCGCTTGGGAGGGGGGGGCGAAAGCCCTACTAAGCAGGTATATACAAAAAGTATGAAGGCTATTGCTTAATGCATTGTAAGCCGTCCTGAGTATCTGGAGAAGGGCGGCATATAAATCAAACCAATACATAATAAATAAATAAAATCAATCATTTTAATCCATTGGTAATATTTGCAGGAAAACATAAATTACAATAGAATCTGTCTTTCTCCAGTACTGTTAAGCTACAAATAAGAATAATGCCAAGAATTAAAAAGAGAAAGTTCCATCCATCCATAATAACTTGTTGCATAGTTTCTGATCCCCACCAGGAAAGAAAGCTTTTTTTGAAAGAAATGAATGACTGATTCCACTTACATTTGTCTCTGATCACATCCACTTGTGGCTTGATTTGTCCCACTCTTTTTTTACTGTGATGGCTAACCTATGGCACATGTGGCACACAGGTGGCACACAGAGTCCTCTCTATGGGCATGCCAGCCATTGCCCCAGCCCAGCTCCACCCCAAATGCGTGCGTGCCTCCTGCTGGCCAGCTGGTCTTCAGGTCTCTGCTGCGCATGTGCAAGGGGTGGGGCACATACACAGGGAGGTGCAGGTTGATGCAGGAGGCTTTCCAGGCCCAAAATGGGGCTGTTTTGGGCCTGGAAAGCCTCCTGCACCAACCTGGAAGCCAAAAAAGGGGCCAGAGGGCCAGGCACATGCACAGGGGGGTGGGGCGCATGTGCAGGGGATGTGCACATGCGCAGGGCATGGTGCATTTGTAGGGGCACTAACATTGCATTTTGGCAGTTCGGGCACGCATGTGTGCATTCGCACATACGCACACACGCTTTGGGCACTCAGTACCAAAAAGGTTAACCATCACTGGTCTAGTACAAGCAACAAAAGTTTTCCTACCCTTGAATTAAGACTTTTGGTATTCTTTTGCCTATTCGACAAAAGCTACTCTGAACAATTCCTCAAGCACCTGGCAGAAAATTTTAGCTTCATTGTATTTGTTGAATGTTGGCGGTCTTTATTTTGCCTCTATAACCTCTGTTCTGGGTTCCTGCCATATGACAGTGTCTTGATTTCTGGGATGCAGAACTCTCTAGTCAAGAGATATCTACTATAAAAAGCCATGGTATTTCGTTTATATTAAATCTTCCATCTAGCAAATATCTATTGGCCTGAGAGTCACATTAGGATTTGAACGCCATATTGCACTCAAAAATTGGTCCTTTACAATTTTAGATATAAAATAGATGGCTTGCAATATCTGAGATACCCATTTTGATCCTTAACTGACCAATGCAAAGCCAAAGGATGACCTAAATGTCAGGCTTCATCCATGCTGGTGGGCACATAAGGGATGCTTAGTGGGCAACATGTGGTCATCAGAGTGTACTTTTCTCATCACTGAATCAGGATCAGAATAGATCTGGAAGGGATTTTGGAGGTCTTCTGGTCCAGTCTGCTGCTAAAGCAGGAGATATTATATCATCTCAGACAAGTAGCTGTCCAGTCTCTTCTTAAAAACCTTCAGCACCCACAACTTTTGAAGGCAAGTTGTTCCCCTGGTTAATTGTCCTCACTGTTAGGAAGTTTTTCCTTAATTCCAGGTTGCTTCTTCTTTAATTTCCATCTGTTGTTTCCATTCATTGTCTTGACTTCTGGTGCGCTGGAAAATAAATTGACCCCCTCCTCTTTGTGGCAGCCTCTCAAATACTGGAATACTGTTATAATGTCCCCCTATCCTTCTTTTCTCTAGACTAGCCAAACCCAAATCCTGCAACCATTCTTCACATGCTTTAGTCTCCAGGCCTTTAATCATCTTAGTTGCTCTTCTTTGCACTTTTTCTGAAGTCTCAACATTTTTTTTTGTAATGTGTTGACCAAAACTGGATGCAGTATTCCAGGTGTAGTCTTATTAAGGATTTATAAAGCATTACTATTACTTCACCTGATTTTGATTTGATGCCTCTGTTTATACAACCAAGGATTTTATTGGCTTTTTTGGTGGTGGCTGCACATTGCTGGCTCATGTTTAAGTGATCATCCACTAGGAGTCTAAGGTCCCTCTCACTGTTACTGTTTTTGAGCCAGGTTTCACCTAATCTGTATGTGTACTTTTGGTTTTCCCTGCCCAGGTGTAAAACCTTGATTTTCTCCACATTAAATTTCATTTTATTAGATAGGACCCATTGTTCAAGTATGTCAAGTTTGTCTTCTGGGGTGTTGGTTATTCCTGCCAGTTTAATGTCTTCTGCAAATTTAATGAGTTCTATTCCTTCATCTAAGTCATTTATGAAGATATTAAAGTGTACTGGGCCTAAGATGGAACCTTATGGTACCCCGCTGTTTACTTCTCATTAAGGAGTGCTCATTGAGTATGGTTTGTCAGCCAGTTACAAATCCATCTGGTGGTGATGCTGTCTATCCCACATTTTTCTAGCTTAGTAGGTTGTGGCTTACTTTGTCAAATGAATTCCAGGAGTCGAAGTCCACACATCTTAAAGTTATCAAGGTTGAGAACACTTTTTATTTGGTGATCAGCTGAGAAAGCTGCATATGGATAGAGAAAATTGCATTTTTTAAATTATCTCTTTACAATTTTTCCATTTGGCCTCAAGCACTGAAAAAAAACATTTTCAACTCTGTTCTATCTCAGAGTAAAAATCCTAGTCTGCAGAGACATGTCATTTTTCCTGAGATGGGGAGAATGAAAGTGTGTTGTCATTTTTAATCTGTTCCACAAATGCCTTGGCATCTTGGCTAATCATTCTTCCCAGATTTGCTTCTTGACTTCCATGACTCTCCTTCTTTTTTTCGTGGTTTTATTTATTTATTATTTGTTTTATTTATAATACTTTTCATCTCCATTGAACAGTGCGTGAACTGTTCAATGAGTTCCATGACTCTTTCTTGTTAACAACATAGTTTATTCTCTGTGCTGGGATGTCTGCAGAATAGCATCAGAAAAATCAAGATGGTGTTTCTCCTTAATCATGAGCAACAAATGGCATAATGAGAAGACCAATGATCCAGTGAAGAACTCCGAGTTCTTCATTGGAACATCACAGTCAATCATAGAGGAAAACATTATACTGGGCCATGTAATGCAGTTCTTTTGTTAGTCCAAAGGACAAGAATAAACCTCATGCCATTCTGGCTGCAACTGACTTTAAAAAAAAACAAAAACCCATGTCCTGTGGATCCTCCCTGCCCTGCCCTCTCCTGCCTCATTCATCTACAGGAACAAGGGAAATGAAATGCAAATCACAGAAAGAAATGGAGGCTTGGAATACAGATCTCTAAGGAGTTCTAGTCAGATTTAATATGAAATTTTATATATACTATAATGAACTAACTTTGTTTTCATATGCTATGGGTTTGAAGCACAAGCATCATTGTGTGTGTAGGGGGGAGGGGGTTTCTATTCCCTTATATTCTTATCTCTAATAGAAAGTTTTGGGAAAACAGAGCAAATAACTGTGGATAATAACACTTTCCAGTCTTGAAATCATAGCATATTTTAGGAGCCACCTTCTAATACTTACTCTCATGAGCAGAATTGGTCTAATATATTAAAGAAAAAAATCAAAGCATTCAGAAATCTCACAAGTGGAGAAAAAGATCATTTGAACTCTGAGAAGCATCTATTGAATGGCAGGACCACTCATGCTGGCCTGTTTCACTCATTTTGGCCTGTTTCACACATCAGTTCCAATTGCAGAAGGAGAATAAATATTTCAATACAGCATTAACTGATATCTTATAAGGACAGTGCACAATTTGGAAATTATTGAAGGAAGTGCTGAGACTTTCACACATGTACAGCACCTTAAAATCTTTAAGTAACCCACCCTACCCCTTTCCAGAAGACTGAAAAAAGCCCAATTACTGTAATGAATAACAGACAGGTACTTGAGGTCTGAAGCATTCCTTCCAAATTATTGCCAAAACCTGCAGAATCCTATTCGCTTCCTTTGTGCTTCTTTGATCAGCCACTTATTTCCTCTGTGGCAAAGAGGAGTGACACATCATTTATTATCACTATTGTAGCGTGAGAAATATAGTACAAGAAGGTTGGTGTGATTGTCACGCATGATGACAATCTTGTGTAGTTAGGAATATTATGGATTGATCCCAAGTTGCCTTTTGTCAGCTAGTTCAATAGAAGCACATTTATTAATTTTATTATTAAATCATCATAGTTTCTGGGTATACACAATACACTCAAGAGAAAATAACCAACTAGCTAGATTTGCCTTCTATGCTGAAACACAAATCAACTATCTAACATTAATTCATATCTAGTTTAGTATGTTACACAAATACAATCACCAGGCTTTCACTGCTCTGTATTTCTGCTGTTTCTGCTATTATTATTTTTTTTGTACTTAAAAAGGTCTTTATAAGGACCGTGAGGTTGTGTGTGAAGCCAGGAGATCCTCGCGGATGTCTGGCTACCAGTCTGTCTGTTACTCATTTAGCACCACCCAAGAGGCACGTGTGGCTTAAGGATTGCCACGGACACGAGAAACTTTGCCTCCATCAAAGCTACAGAAGACGTATTTACAGCCAACCTTTCAACTTTGAGCATATACTTCCACCAATGGAGGTTAATCCCAAGTGTAAGTAAAACAGTTACATCATGTTTTCACCTTAACAACAAATTGGCAAAAAGAGAACCCAATGTATATTTAAACAACAAACTGCTCCCATACGAGGCAACACCAAAATACTTGGGGGTTACTTTAGACAGGACCCTGTCTTTCAAAAAAACATATTCAGAATATGGCTGCCAAGATTAACAGCAGAAATAACATCCTACAAAAACTATGCGGAACAGCTTGGGGAGCTTCAGCCCCAACTCTTCGATGTGCAGCCCTCGGGCTTTGCTACTCTGCAGCGGAATATTGTGCACCTGTATGGATAAACAGCTCACACACAGGACTTATTGATGTTCAATTTAACCATATGATGAGACTAATTACTGGGTGTATAAAATCTACACTTAGTTACTGGTTACCAGTTCTTAGTAACATACTTCCCCCACACTCACGACAACAAGAAGCTCTCATTTGGGAGTATAGTAAGATCCTGTTAAACTCCTCTCTACCCATTCATGGATACATTCCTGATCTCTTAAGATGCTGATTAAAGTCAAGAAACCCATCACTCTTGACAATGCTTAAGTTGATTGCCAATCATCAGAACACCACACAAAAGTGGATGGAAGCGTGGAGTAGCTATTCCCCCCAAGATAATTCTGAGCATATTAATCCTAATAGTATACCTCCAGGATTTAACCTACCCCGACACATATGGGTGACATATAACAGAATTAGAACGACTCATGGGGGGTGTGCTAATTCCTTGTATAAATGGGGAAAGACACCTTCAGCACAATCTGATTGCGGGCCCCCCGACAGACTATCCAACATATAGTGAGGGAATGTTCTAACAGAAGGTATCCAGGAGATTCTAGGGACTTCCTCTGCATAACAACGAGAGCTACTGACTGGATCTCCAAACTCGACATTAAACTCTGAAACGTTATTTCTGTTTTCATCTTAGTTTTTCTTACTGCTTTTGGTCTTCATAGTCCTTGTGGTAGAGACTGCACTGTGTTAAAATATAAGCAAAGGTGATAGAAGGGGAGATGAGATTTGTGCAGGAAAAGGGAATAATTTTGCACAGGTTCAGAGGCCCTGTTGTCTTCACTTATTACTCACTAAGGATGAATGATGCTTTGCTATTAAAAATGTGCTGCCTGCATTCACATACAACATATTTCACAGCAAAATGGCTGAGCTAAATCTATGGCACACTACCTCACTATATTTATTTAGAATTTCTTCCAACATGGATTTTTAAGTAGTCAAGATAATCACAACTGCAAGTTTTGGAAATCTGCCCTGGTGCACATATCTTTCAAGTCTGTCTAATGACTTCTTTCAGGTACTGTTGGCCCCAAAGTCAAACAGAAATTTTTCAGTCACTTTCTGCTAGTGCTGTCATTCTTTTGCAGCGATAGTCAAGATGGAACTGACTTTTTATCAATACCTCACACTTCATACCAGTTTTCCATGTATGTTACTTGCCAATTAGGCTGTTTAAAACAAAAGATAGGTTTAATGCTGTCCCAGAAGAGTTTTCGGCCCATGATCTGATGTAGCTCAGCCTCATCACAGAGATCTGCACCAAAGAGCACCATCAGAAGCACTCCTATCTTCTGGAGTAGCACCCAGAGTTAGAGCTTGCGATTTATTAATCAGGTAACTTGACCAGGAACTAAAGTTTTCATTTGAAGCGTCTGCAACAGAACTTGTCCTATTTCACATTAGGAAGAGCAATTGATCATTGCTTCCCTGCTAGCAGATAATGCTTGTGGGGGTAGGGGTGAGATTGATGGGAATTCACCAATCCCTTTGACTTAACTGTAATAAATAGGAAGATCATCATTTGCAGACCTATGGCAAAGCAGGAATTAACAATCAGGAGAGAGTCAATTTTATATCAGCATACTTCTTTGCTGGCTCAAGATTGAGGGTCAATTCAGTTATGAGGCAGAGCCCTCAGTTCTGACACTTGATTAAGTCTCTTATGAGTACTCAGATTTTTTTTGAGAAAGTGCCCTACATAAGCTAAGCTTTCTGGAAGAGCTTTTAATTTGCTTGAATATCCCGGTTATAACAGAGACTGACACCAACTGCATCTCTTTCAAAAAACCTATTCAGAATATGGCTGCCAAGGTTAACAGCAGAAATAACATCCTATAAAAACTAAGCGGAACAACTTGGGGAGCTTCAGCCCCAACTCTTCGATGTGCAGCCCTCGGGTTTTGCTAATCTGCAGCAGAATTGGGATGTTCTAACCCCATCATGTTTTGACGTTGTGAACAATTTTGCTTCAGTGAGATTTCTCCCTAGAAGGAGCTAAAATTGAAACGTGACAGATAACTACCACAGAGCTATGAATTGGATACATCCTCATCTCCTTTTCAGCCCATTCTTTTAATTTGTGCTGGGAATAAAACTCCCACACTGCCTCAATCTAAGCCAATCTCCCAGTTGAAAAAAAAATGAAGGCGAAATAAAATCCATGTATATTCTATAGATCATGGACAGAGTAAAGAAGAAAAGCAGGTGAGATGCCATGTATAATATGTTTGAATATGTGTTTCTATACACTTATTCAATGGACTGTTTTAAGCAAAAATGACTTGTCTTTTCAAGCAACCAGTTAGAGAAGAGATTTAAAAATAATGGAAGAGGAGGATTGCCTCCCACCCGCCCACCCACCCCCGTACAATGCTATAAGCCACAAAAGATGGCTTTTGTGAAAAGTGAACACTTGGTGAACACTCAAGAAGATTGGTGACAGGTGTTGGTTCAGTGGCAGGTAACTAAGTTTGCAATGGGCATTTGTATGTATGTCACTTTCAGCTCAAATTAATGTTCCAAAATTATATTGGACATTCTGTAGCAATGGAAAATTGGAAAACCGAAACCATTTTCTAGATTTTTTTATCCTTCAGATCTAGAATGATGATGGTGATAATGCCGATATGTTCCTTGTTTCCTCATTTTATCAAGGACAGAATGGTTTTAGTTATTTTTAAATGGGTGGATATGACAACAGGAAATTTCAGTAATACCAGTAAAGACTGAGGCAACCCCATGTTTGTCCTTCAAAGTAAAGTGTCTCTGTAAAAGCTCAGATAGACTCTGGATTTTTCCCAGTGTTTTGGCCAGAAAGAAAATTGTTCATTTCAGCAGGATGAGATTTACAATAGGACATAACACAATGTTCTTTGGGGCCTTGGGATCATAGAAGCTCCTATTCATTGGATAAATCATTTTGAATTGTTAAAGGACATTGTTGTTTTTGGTTTATTATAAGTTTGCATCTCTGCAAGTCAGGTCGGCATGATTTAAGAGAGGTCCCACTTTCCATAACCTGCTATTTCAGTAGAAAAATTCTCATCTAGGCAATCCAGGATTTCTAGATGCTACCAAACTACTAGGCTAGAGAGAGCAACTCACATTAACCAGAAAGGGGAAAAAATTTTTTCGGTTGGGCGATTGAGGGGGCAGAAGCAAGGTAGTGATAACAGCTCTTTAATGTAGAGTGAGATTTCAGCAAAGGTTACAGGCAAATAGCTCTCCTTTTGCACTCTGCTGGCCAGAGCATTGACCAATCACAATTGACCCATTGTAATTTGAATCTCCCACCAAAACTTATATACATAACACCCTTCCCCTCCCAGAAGGCACTTAGTCAATGCATTTACTGTACATACAAAATCATGCAGGGCAAGTTTGGGCCCTAGTTGACCTGTGCAGTTCAGTCTGAGGCATGACATCAAGCCGGTCGGAGGGACCTTTTGTTTCTCCCGACTCTGCCAATGGAACCTCCTGGATTTCTTCAAGGGCGTTGATGTCGTCGGCTGGGAGTGGCATCTCGCTGGGGCGGCGCTGGATCCCGGAGTTTGCAGCTAAGTTTTCCGACCTCTTCAGGCTTGAGTTAGCTGTTGTGGGAAAACCTTGGCAGTCAGGGCCTGGTATTTCTGGATATCTTTCTGGCTGTCCAGCCAACCTCTTTCTAAATTGATCAATGTGTTTGTGCCAGTTCCTTCCATCTACTGTGAAGACTTTGGGCCCTTGATGTCAGATATCGTCCTAGCCACCCATAGGGGACCCTCTGAGTAGTTCTTGCGGGAGTTCCAGATAGAGACTGGTGTCCCTATCTGGAACTCCCGTAACTTCTGGTTCCCTTAAACCCGTCCAGGGAATAGTTGGGGTATAATTGGTCCAAGGTACATCCGAGCTTCCTACCCATGAGGAGTTAGCTGGACTGCACCCCACGGCCATATAAGGGGTGGCATGTTGGACTGCTAAGCATGTGTCTACTCAGGCCTGCCAGTCTCCTGCATCCAACCGAGCCAGGGTCTCCTTAGCTGTTCTCACAAATCTTTCGGCCAGTCCATTACTGGCCGGATGAAACAGGGCTGAGAATGCATGTCAGATGCCTAACTCTTCCAGGTACCTCTCAAACTGGGTGGTGGTGAATTGGGGCCTGTTATCTGATTCGAGGGTATCGAGCAATCCATGGGGTGGCAAAGCGTTTGCATAGTGCCTTAATGACTGCTTAATGACTGCTTCAGCAGTCGTGGATTGCATGAGTATGATCTCAAGCCACTTCGAAAAGGCGTTGACAATCACCATGAAGGTTTGACCCCGGAATTGTCCTGCAAAGTCTACATGTATCTGCGACCAGGGGCCCTGGGGACGCTCCCATTCCCTGACTGGTGCTGTGAGGGGATCTAACCTGGATTCCTGACAAAGATTGCACTTCCTCACCCACTTGGTGATGTCATTATCCATCTGGGGCCACCACACATAGCTCCTAGCTAGGCCCTTCATTCATACAATTCCTGGGTGCCCTTCATGCAACATTTTTAAGCATAAGGGTACAATGATGCAATCACCCCATAACAAACAACTCCCTTGCATGGACAGTTCATTTTTCTTTGTGAAGAATTTTTTTGAATTCCCCACCCTCAGTCTTTGCTGGCCAACCCCTGTGACCCAACTCATGACAGTTCTCAGCAAATGGTCTTTAGTTGAGGCTCTTGCTACTTTTGTTGAAGTGAGAGGCCCTGAGTCCAAAACATCAATAAGGAGAACGGGTGCTTCTGGGGTCAGATCTTCTAACAGGTCCAGTAGCGGGCAATGGCTGAGGGCATCAGCATGGCCCAAACTCAGTCCCTGTCGGTGGACAAGTTGATAGGAGTAAGCCACCAGGAAGATAGTCCACCGTGCCATGCATGGAGACAAGGCAGCAAGCGTGGGCCGATCCCCAGCCAGGAGTCCCAAAAGTGGCCAATGGTCCATAACAATTCAAAATGTCGGCCGAATAGGTACTTGTGAAATTTCTTAACTCCTGACTGCGAGGGCTTCTCTGTCCAGCTGGCTGTAATTTCATTCTGCACTGGACAGGGTTTGTGAGTTGTAGGCGATGGGTGCCTCTAGGCCGTTTGGCAGTCTATGGCTCAAGACGGCTCCCATGCCAAAGCGGATATGTCGCAGACAAGTACAAGCGGTAGCATCACGTTGTACTGAATTAGGAAACAGTCCGCTGATAGAAGTTTTTTCACTGCATTGAATGTGGCAGCTTCAGCCTTCCCCCAGACCCAAGGTGCATTTTTGGCCAGTAACTGGTATAGCAGTTTGGCGACTGTTGCCTTGTCTCAAAGGAAGATGGCATAAAAGTCGAGGAGACCCAATTTGTTCTTGGGTGTGGGTGCATTCTGGATGGCCCTTATCTTGCTCTTGGTGGTGTGTATTCATGACCCATCCACCTGGGACCCCAGAAATTCCACAGAGGGGAATGCAATCATGACTTATTCCGTTTTACGCGAAGTCCAACCTCTCTGAATTTGGCCAAAACCTGCCTGATTCTGTCCCCTAGCTGTTTTTCATCTGTTGTGCTAACGAGGACATCATCAAAGTAGGGCACCACCCCAGGTAGACCCTGTAACAGATGCTCCATGGTACTTTGAAAAAGTCCGGGGGCTATGCTGACTCCAAATTGAAGTCTGGTGCACTTGAATGCACCTCTGTGGATGACTATAGTCTGTGCTTCTGCAGTAGCGCTATCTACTGGTAGTTGCTGGTATGCCTGCAAGGTCAAGTTTAACGAAGATCTTGCCATGGCCCAATGAATGGAGTAAGTGGTGCACAATTGGGACATAGTAAGTGCTTTGCTGAAGAGCCTTATTTAATGTACATTTGTAGACTGCACATCTACAAATCATGTGCACAGGCCCATCTGATTTGACCGGGGTCACTATTGGGGTCTCCCACTTGGCATGATCCACTGGGACTAACACCCATTGCTTGATGAGCTTATCCAGCTCTAAGTTGATTTTGGGCTTGAGTGCAAATGCCACTCGCCTAGCCTTCAGTCTGATCGGAGCTACATTAGGGTCTAAGTTAAAGGAGATAGGGGTCCCCACATACTTGCCCAGCCAGTCATCGAAGATGTCCTGGAACTCCTGCATGAGGTCCTCCTTCAGGGTGCTGCCGCCAGCGCTGTGGACTCCAGTGAATCCCATTCCTAGGGCCTTGAACCAGTCCAGCCCTAGGATGCTCGGAAGTGTCTCGCTGACTACGGTGAGGGGTACTTCTGGTACTTGCCATAGGTGACCTGGAAAAGCCTACTCCTATGACAGGAATCCTGTTTCCCTGATAGTCTCGAAGCCGCATTCATTGAATCTGGAGTCAGCTTTTCTTGAGGTTGGGAAGAGCGGTCTTCAACATTGCTCAGGACATGATGGAGAGGGATGACCCGGTATTGATTTCCATCTCGTTGGGTTGTCCTTGACTGTTGAGTGGACCTTCTTCTCGATGGTCACGTTGCTTGGCCAATCCTGGTGCTGCAGGCCTCGTGGCTTTGAAATTCGCTCCATTTCTCTGATCGCCATCTTTATTGGTCTGCTTGTGCCGTGCCGGCTCTGATTGGCTGAAGTTGTTCCAGGGCTTGTGGCTGACAGGTAGGCTTGCCCTGCAGACTCTCACCAAATGCCCCTTCTTTTCGCAACGCTGGCAGATGGCATCCCTGAACTTACAGGTCTGCCTCTGGTGTGTTCCTCCACAACTTGAGCAGCTTCGCATTGCTCTTTCTGCTCCCAAGTGTGTCTCTCTGTTTGGAAGATTTCCTCTTCCGACTCTTCCTTGCTGCTGGTCTGGGTGGCTTCTCTGTGTACTGGCACTGATCTTGGGGTATCTTTTGGATTAGCTGGTCGTTGTAGTGTATCCACAGCCTTGGTAGATGACTCATGCGCCCTGGCTTCGTTGAGGGCGATGGGTAGGGTCAGATTCTGCCTTGCGAGCAACCTTCTCTGTAAGCGTATATCTCTTACGCCACAGATTAGTTGCTCTAGAAGTGCATCATCGAGGTCTCAGTATTCGCAGTGCATTGCAGCCTTATGCAGGGCTGCCATGTACGTGCTGATCAGCTCTCCTTTCTGCTCTACTCATTGGTGGAACTCATAGCGCTGCACAAACTTCGATGGTACCAGAGCGTAGTGTGCCTTGAGTGTGGCTTGTAGCACTTTCCATGAGACAGTCTGGACCGGAGTCGGTTCTGAGAGTGATTCAGCCATGTTGAAGACCTTTGGCCTGCAGTGGCTCAGGAACAGGGCCCTCTTTCGGTCCCCTTGGAGGCCCTGCATGTCACTGGCTTCCAAGGCACAGTCAAACTGGATCATGTACGACCTCCACTTCTCTCTGGCTGGGTTGAAAGGCTTTGGCAGTACGAATGGAGACAGCATGGTCATTCTGCTGCGTACGGCTCGTCAGCCTGGCTGAATCTGCTGTAGGTAGCTCTTTTTCGGCTTGCTCTCCGTGCCTCTATCCCACCCTCATTGCCAATGTTGGGTTGGGTGATTGAGGAGGCAGAAGCAAGGTAGTGATAACAGCTCTTTAATGTAGAGTGAGATTTCAGCAAAGGTTACAGGCAAATAGCCCTCCTTTTATACTCTGCTGGCCAGGGCACTGACCAATCACAATTGACCCATTGTAGTTTGAATCTCCCACCAAAACTTATATACATAACAGAATTGGAGGCACAATTCCTCCTTTTTATAAAATCTTGGCCCAAAGAGGAACAAAGATGTTGCTCTGATCTTTTCTTCATCTGTAGACTCTTGCTAAGCATCCTATAAATGCTAGTCACCCTCCCTGGTGGAAAAACAACCACTCCCTGTAGAGAAATGCCAAATGCCCAAAGGGATTTGTACAAATGAATGTGAGTCAAGAAGCAGTAACGGCACAAAGCCATAGTTGGATGTGGATTGTCTGCAATTGAGCCGATTCCCTCCCTCCCTCCCCCACTCTCTCTCTTCCCCCTTCACCAGTTGGCAGGGGGTATTTCTTCTGAGGGTCAAAAGCAAGAGGCTCCTGTGGGAGGGGGGAGCTGTTGTGTCATGATGAAGTATAATAAATAAGGCAATGCAGACTGAGTAATATTTGTCGTTAGGGACTTAGAAGGGCAGGAATCACCCCATGCTAGCCATGTCTTGCTCAATGTTTTGTAAGAATGTGTTCAAACAACACAACTTACATGCCTAAGTTAGGGATTGGTATTATTGTGTTTATTTTCTTGCACTGACCAATTTGGCATGGCATATTCAAGCAGCAAAGAGAACATATGCTGCAGGCTATCTGCATAAACTATTGTCCAATGGCTGTTTGAAACGGCATCCCAGGCAGGAACTCTCAAGACAGTTTAGTGTTTCCTTACATCAGGGAGTTTCTAATCCTCATTTACTTTGATGCCAGAACAGACCCAAAGGGCATCAAAAATAGTTGAGGAACCATCATCTGTATTGCCCACAACATGGGCAGAACTTGACTCCATCCTGGAAGTTGTATAACTAATTTCTCTCTTCTAATATAATAAGAGTTGGAATCCACTTTGTTTTTCCCCGTCCAGACTTGTGCAGACAGCACTTTAGAATTCGAGGCAAAATCGTTTTGCCCACTTCCTTTGTGGGTTTTATTATTTTCCATATTTATTGAATGCATACCTTGCTAAAGGCAATACGTACACACTTATTCACAAAAGCCCTATAAGAGAATGAAATTATGCGTGTTCTGTCTGAACTAAGGTGATACTGTTAACCAATGAGCTTCAAGGTCTCTGTATCCTCCTGGAAAGCCACTTTGACCAATGCATCCAAATGGCACTCTAAGCCTGGGGCTAAAAATAGATTGGACTACGCTACAGCCTTCATCTTCCCCTTGCATTGCTGTAGATACTCACTACCATTTGATCTCCTTATATCGTGGTATAGGCATTGCTACTGGTAATCTCTCTCTCAGCCCAATCCACCTCACAGGGTCTTTGTGGGAAAAATAGGAGGAGGAAGGTGTGTTGGATATATTTGCTGCCTTCATTTATTTGTAAAATAATAAAGGTGGAATAAAAAGAAACAACTAAACTAACATGGCTTCTCTGCTAGGGGTAATTAAGCATGATGGTTAAGGATCCTTTCCTGTTAATCTGCTTTAATTCCCTCTTCTGCTCAGGTGTTCTTTGGTTTGCATGTTATAGGGCTGAACCCTAAGGAGATTGAGTTCTCTAAACTAACCCTAGTCTTTAAGGTTTGTTTGCTCCCACATTCAATTCTTACAACCAGTGGTGAAATCTGAACCCGTTTACTACCGGTTTGCTGGCTGCGCATGCACAGTGCACACCATGCACCAAATGTGAGGTGTGCGTATGCAGTGCATGCCAAAAGGAGGCATGCGGTAAGTAGAACAGCATGCGAGAGGGGTGGGTGATCAGCTGTGGTGTGCAATCTGACGATCTGCAAAATCTGCAGAATCTGCAAAAGCCTCTGACGATCGCGCTGCTCAGCTGTGAAGCCGAAGAGGTTGTAGTAAAAAAATGTTTTTAAAAGTAAAAAAAAAAAAACAACCCTCTGATGATCACATAGCTCAGCTGGGCACGGGGAGGGCAGGGACTTTTGCTACCGGTTCTCCAAACCACCCAATTTCTTCTTATTGAACAACTTCTTATTGAAAATGAACCAAATTATATTGTTTGTTAATCTGTGGAAAGGCTAAAAGTCTGTCTTCCATGTAGCTTTAAAGATGAGGAGTAATTCAAGGCTGTGGGGTGGAAATAGCAATTCTATTTCAAGACCATAAATGTGTGCGAATATACGGGGCTTTAAACCCAAAAGCATTCTAGCAAGTGTATGTAGGGAGAAGCAAATAGACCTACTTTCCATTTGCTTTCCCACACAATCAAACCTCAGAATCTCGTCTTTCCATCTTGCTAGTAAACGAATATCTTCATTCTTAATTGAAGAATAATTTTTCACCCTCTCCTAATCTGACCCAGAAATTCCTGTCAGTTTAGGAAAAAAAAGTGACAAAGGATCTTCTTACCAGGTCTTTGCATCTTCTCCACATCAAGCCCTTCTTGCTCTGAGCGGCCCCTGTGTTTATAAAGACATGAAGCTGCACTACTGGGGAGAAAAGTTGACCTGCAGTCTGGCATGAAGCCGACATGTTGCTGCCTCTATAGGCTTTGCAAAAGCAACCTGCTTTGCATTACTGGGGAATGTGACTGCTCTCTTCTACATCTGGGAGACAGATTGTGCCTTGGGGCACATGGGGTGGCAAGCAGGCAGCTCTGCTTCACTGCCTGACTCCTTGACTCAGTTCCATCTCTGCCTTTGCCTTTTCATCCCAAAAACTAATAAGAGAAAGGGGGAAGTGTGTGTGTGGGAGGGGGAGAGGAACCAAGAAGTGAATCCTTCCTTTTTGACAGTGAATAATTTTCTGAGATAATATAAGGCCCAACAAAAAGTAGTGTTTAAAGCCCAATTAACATGGAGAGGACCAAGTGTAAAACACTCCAGTGAACACTTTCTCTCTTGAAGTCACATTCTATGACCGTGTATTTTTTTTCCCACCACTTCTCTTTTTTTATGTTCACTGGAGTTACTGGCCCAACAAGAATCTGCAAGGAAACACAAAATACAGAAATGAGATTCTGTTTTGGCTTCACTATCCTGAATGAAATACTGTATTTCATTCAAAATAGAATATTAGAATGTGATTCATTCAAATATTCCAAACATTGGATTGTACTTTGGGTGGAATGCTAGGTGCAACCAATTGCTTCCAAGTGCATTGGTCTGCAACAGCCTTTATAGTATTAATATTATAGTATATACTGTAATACAATTCAAGACAGTAGTAAAGACAGCAGCTCAATTGACTACAGTGGCTGAGAATCATGGGAGGGGAATCCCACATAACCTGTGAATGCCTGCTCCATGTTTTATGGATTCATAAATATCTATATGAGACATCAATAGATGTATTTTTACATCACACTAGATATAGCTCCATTTCTCTCTTTCCAGGACAAATATGAACCTCAAGAAGCATGAAGGAGAATTAAGAATAGTTTATATAAGAGTTTGTCATAAGTGAATAGGGTAGATGGTAGGAAAAGGGTTTTCAAAATCAATTTGATGCTAAAGAAGGAGTTTTGCAAGTGGCTCTCAAGAGGCAGAAAAAGAAGAGAGAATGACTCAGTTCACATATCACATGATGTATTTTGGTTCTGGCTCTGGGTGCTGTGTAATTCAACTACGATGCAGTAATATATGAAGTAGGTTGGCTAAACATACATGAAGCATTGCAGCTAAAAGAAGTGGCACTGGATTACAAAGCACAATTCATTCATTTGGTATGATTGAAATAATAAATGTGAGGGGACATCAACCCTCCAGAACAAAGATTTTATTTTGCAATTTTTCTGCTATATTCAAGAGGTTTAAAGGACAAGATAGGTCCAATTATCCCTAGATTATATTCCTTATTGCAAAGGAAAAAAATGATAATCTGTTAAAGAGCAAAAGATGGAATGGAATAGCTGTGCAACTTCTGTTGATTGTAATACTAGGAGTTGTCCAACTGGAAACTACACAGATGTTTATTAGAATAAAACTAATCAATTTTTGTTTGTGATCAAATACTCTCCATGCTGGTCCTCGCTTGAAAGATTCCTTGACCACTGGGCATGCCAACTTGGAATGATGGGAAATGTGCTCTAGCTCATCAGTAAGAACCAGATTGGCCCAACTGGTGAGTCTAATTAAACCAGATGTAAGATGTTTTTCTTTCATCAATTTTTCTACTTTTCCTTTGGAAGCTATAAAACTGCCATAGAAGGGGAAATCCTTTGACCTTTCCTGTTCCTCTCCCTTCTCCAAGTTGGTATTAGCCTCATGCTCATTTCAGTCTTCCGTGGATAATATTTTTGCCTCCTTCAATAACTATAAATTGTTGGGGATAGCGGAAATACTTGTCTCCTGATTCCTGCCTATTTGACCACCTTGTGAGAGCAGCTCATCTGTTTTTGTTTTTCCCTGTTTGGCTCCCATCATGCTTATACTTTTTGTCTCTATCCTTTTGCTATGATTTTTAAATTCTTCAAAAAGATAGCTGTGTGCCATCAAGAAGGAGAAAAATGCAGTGTTAAGGCACAGTTTATTGGTACTGCCAATAAAACAAGGAGATATCACATGCCCAGTGGTGAGAAAAGTGGTTTGGACAGGTTTGGAAGAGGAGAAGTGTTCATAATTATGTAGCCCATATTTTGCTTATGTTAAGTTTGGTCGGTGGCACTCTATCTGCACAGGGTGGTATATTGTTTTGGACAAGTAATTGTGCCAGATATTTAGCTCCATTGAAGTCAAGATAATGGCCACTATCATGTTGCATGTAAAAAAAGAGATGGAATTTTAATTGTGTGGTTGTGCCTGCCCTCTTAACTTTTTGGACTCTCCTGTGGACACTCTTGCCCTAGTGCATTTCCTTGAACAGCATGAGAAAATTATATGTTTACATTTAATTACATGCTTCATGAATTGCATTGGTTGCCAATTGGGCACAATTCAAAATGCTGAATATCACCTATGATGTTTTCAGTCTGCAAAGTTTTCCTAACAAGAAGCATATTCAGAATTATTAGTTCTAACTTCATTGTAAGATTACATTAAGAAAATCTTGCAAGTACATCTGACAGTACATCTCTCCCCCGTTGTATTTACAATCCAGCAAACTAAGAAAGGTCCCCTCTGAGACGTTTGCCATTTTCCCATTCCTTATTTAAGCTGTTCCTTGTCTGCAGCTCTTCCTTCTGTCTCCCATGGTCATTCTCACATACCATTACAGAAGACCTTCATGACAAAAACTCAATTTACTTGAGGGATGGATCACATGTCTCCATAAGTTTCTACTCATCCAGTGAGGTCAGCTAAAGAGGGCATACTCCATGTTCTATCATTAAGCAGCCCCACTTTAGGAAGGAAGTGGGACATCACTTCTCAGTGATGTCTCCTGTCCTGTGGAATGATATCCCTCTGGAGAACCCTTCTGCCACTGCCCTTCTGGCTTTCCACAAATTGTTAAAGAACTTATTGTTTTCTATGCCTTAGATAAGGATAGTGATTGAGCCCTTTTATTTTCTGTTTTCGTCTTCTAGTCAGCTGTTGTCAGTCTTACCAGATAGAACAGACACAGAACATACTAGATGAGTTAATTCTACTTTATTGTAAGACTACATTAACAGAATCTTGCAAGTCTGAAAGTACAAATCTCTCACCATCTTCTTTACATCTTGAAAAACCAGGAAGGGTATCTTTTGAGTGCAGGCTATGCTCTCCCTTATGTCATCATTCCCTAGTCATCATCTCTTCACCCCATCTCCCAAAGTCTTTGTTACCTATATTCTGTTTTCTTGGAAATAGGTTGATTTTTTTAAAAAAATTAATTGAAGCTGGCCAGAGTTGCTGTGGACTCCAGCAGGCTCAAAATAGAAACAAGCAAGCAAAACTTTGTTCATTATTTCATGTGTACAAGGATTCAAAAGATGTTCCTAAAGGTTTGCCTCAAAAACTAATGCTGCTGTTTGTGTCACCCAATTGTTTTTCTTTTATCACTTTTATATAAAATCACTTCCCTATAAGGAACTCAAAAGTTTACTTCTCTGATCTGTCAGCAGTGTCCTGAGCAAAATTTGGTTATTTAGAAATAGGGCAGCTGGATGGATAGATGAGGATTTGAAGCTTGTCAATTGGTTAAAGGTGAAAGGAAAACATTTTCCATGGCCACAGTGGAGCATGAATTCCAATACCTATAAAAAGAGCCTTTCCCATCTCCTAAGAATAACCACATAATCCCCTTTCCATGTTGAGATTATGAAAGATTTCCACTTTCAGATCTGCTTACAAAAGGTTGATCAAGATAATAACACAGAATTAAACAACCTTAGGTATCTCTTAGCACATAAACAAGATGTAAAACAAAACTTGACTTTAAAATAAGGAACATCTGGGCAGCTCTCCTCAATCTGGTGCTGTCTGCTTCTGTCAATGTCTGTTACTTACCGTTTAGATTGTCTTCTGCAGAGGGGGAAGGTTTGAAGTTTAGACAGAAATGGATTCAAATAAGTTGTTGCTTAACATCATTTGTTCTTCTGGAGTCAGAAAGTTGGTTCATCCACTCTTTGACCTGTTGGCATTGTGTGTGTTATTTTTAGGTGGTTTCTAGGTAAATAGTAGAGGGAAAAATGTTATGCAGGGGCATTTGAGGGGTGAGGGTGTCAAGAAAATTACCATTAACAGTCACAACAGCTTGACTGAAGTGCTGATCTTTTTATGTGCTTGTCACATAAAAAGTTTCAAAGCATTTGTGTTCTAGTGGAGGCAAGGACCTTCTAGTATGTGTTATACACCTTCTCTTTCTAATGAGCAAATCATCACTTCCAAAATGTGATGTTCAGACAATATGCTTCACCAGCTGAATACTTAGTGGCTACCTTTGTACAAACTCCTAAACCTGGTTGGTAATAATCTTAGTTTGCTCTTTGGTGCTGATGCTGTTACATGATCTAGTCCATTAAACTCATGTTCTGGGTAAAACATAAAAACAGTGCACTAGTTAAAGTACTGGGTAAGTTGTGTCAAATTTTTCAACTTTCAATTTCCAAACATTAAGGATGCTCAGAAATTGGGATTGTAAAGATATTCTGGTTACTTTAACATTATTTAGATGTGCTTGGTAAGTAACTACATAAATATAACTTTTTAACATTTAGTTTTTTTCATTGCAGTGTGAGTGTATTCGTTTAGGAAGAAATGACAAAAGACAACTTATAATAGAGAGTGTGACCGTTTTCAAGTTGAGCACCACACATGTAACCTTTAAAGGGTGGTTGAGCACAGTTTCCAAAAAATAGACAAGTCAGAAAGATAAAGAAATGGATGGGCCCAAGACAAAATGCACTGATTGGATTAAATAAATGTTGTTACTCTCAGAGCATATAACATTTTGCCCCCTGTTAAAACATTTCAAAGGGGTGGCTAGTTTTAGAGGACCTTGATTCTTTATCCTATGCACTGGATGCCCTTCTAATACCCAGATTGATCTGAGTTGGGAAATTTGAGCTCAGGCCAATACATGGGACCAAGTCATGGTCCCTACGGTTGTCTGGAGCTTCAAATAATATGATCTTGTTTGGGACATTACTTCCAGTCTGATACCTGGATTACAATTCGGAACTGCCAAGCCTGTTCTCTAGTAAAGGTTTATGGTACAGTAACCATGATTTATTTATTCCAATGTGATGGTGTCTGCATAATACTACCTCTCTCATTTATACTTCTCTTGAATTTTGTAGGTCGTGTTTTCCATGACTGTTCAGGTGGAGGAAGAATAACAAAGTCACTCAAGTGTAAGATGCCTTTAGCACTTTTCTTTTATGAAAGTATGGCATTAGATTGGCTTAATGGAAAAAGATTTGGGGAAAAAAATTGGAACTTTGATGTTATATACGTTGATAGCAGCAAGACTACTTTATGCACAGGAATGGAAGGACATTTCAATCCCCACAATGGACGAATGGCTGCAAAAATTTATGGAGTTAGCAGAGTTGGCTAAATTGACTGCTTTGATAAAAGAAAAAAAACCCAATTACTTTTGTTCCTACTTGGAAACTGCTTCTGCACTTTGTACCTGAGGTTGGAAAAAAAATGAAAGTTTGATTTTTGGTTTTTACCGATTAGATAGATTTGTTGTTATTGAAATGGCTAGTTTATGGTATTATGTAAAAGTAAAAAGTTGAGGTTTGATGTTACTGTTTTATTCTATTGCACCAGAGGGAGTCGGAAATCAACGCTTTATTTTCTTTTTTCTCTTCTTTTCTACTTCTCCTTCGTTTTCCCCTCCCTTATTTTTCCTACTATTTGTTTTTGTATTTTTGTATTGTATATTATAAACTAATAAAAACTGTATTAAGAAAAGATTGGGGAGACCAAAAGATTTCATTCATCATCATGCCTGCAATTTAACTAGATGCCCTTTTAATCATCATCCATTTTAATTGCTTTTCTAATTCTCTGAATCTCTTTGTCTTTCTCTCTCTCTCTCTTCTCTCTCTCTCTCTCACACACACTCCCAGTCTAAAATAAAATAGAAGTAAAATTCTGTATAAATGAAAGTGTGTTACTAATGAAAGAATATTCTTTCCAATCATACCTTAGCAGTATGACCAATAGTAGCTTTTCAATTTTTAAAAAATTAACCCTCTAATGCTTAAAACTAAGCTACACTAACAACTTTTTAAAAATATTGTTCCAGTCCTTATTACTCACTACTTGTTAAAATACCATGTTTCCCTGAAAATAAGACATCCCCTGATAATAAGCCCAATCGGGCTTTTGCGTACATGCACTAAAATAAGCCTCTCCCTGAAAATAAGCCCTCTCCAAAAATATTCAAATGCCAAGCTGGAAATCAGGTAAGATGGCAAGAGGAACTCCATCTTGCACCACATGCCCCAAAATAATAAGACCTCCCCGAAAATAAGGCCAAGTGCTTTTTCGGGATTCAAGAAAATATAAGACAGGGTCTTATTTTCGGGGAAACACAGTAGTTATATCTGGAAACATATTGCATTATGACTTCAAAGGGATAGAACCAGGGGTGAAATGTAAAATTTGTTACTACCAGTTCTGTGGGCATGGCTTGGTGGGGAGGAATAATGTGACTGGGTGGGCGTGGCCAACTTTTTTTTTTTAACTTTTCAAAGCATTTTTTCTAATGCTTTGAAAAGCCTCTCTGCTGATCAGGAACTCAGTTGGGATCGTCAGAGAGGCTCTTTAAAAAATGCCTCTCTGCCGATCAGGGAATTCAGCTGGGATCGTCAGAGACTTTTCAAAGCATTTTTTTTACCACCTCTTCGGCCAAGAGGTTGCAGAAAAAAACACTTTGAAAAACCTCTGATGATCCCAGCTGAGCCGCGCGATCATCACAGGCTTTTTTTTTTACTTTTAAAAGCATTTTTTTCATCGGAAGAGGTTGTAGAAAAAATGCTTTTAAAAGTAAAAAAAAAAGCCTCTGATGATCATGTGGCTCAGCTGGGCATGGTGGGGGGGGAGCACAGGGATTTTTACTACTGGTTCTCCGAACCACCCGCCACCATCGCTATCGGATCAAGTGATCCGGTCCGAACCAGGAGCATTTCACCCTGGATAGAACTCTTCAGAAAGTTCAATATAAGCAGTGTTTTGCTGTAACAGAGCTAAAGCTAGGAAGATACTTTGGTCCTAGTTAAAAGTAAATTTAACAATAGAACTACATCACAAACAAAATTGATATTAAGGGGTTATCTAGATTAGGGTTAGGTATAGCTGCTTTAAGTTCCTGACTATGTCAGGAGCCCGGCAAGGTCCGAATCCCAGCTGATCCGCTCTAAATGAAAACCGTGGCGATTTCGGGCGTGCCTGGCAATCGCTTCAATTAGATCTGCCCGAGTGAGTTTTGGAGCACAGGCAGCTCCACTGCCCCACGGTCCTCAGCGGAACAAGGCAACAGCCTTTCACGCTGGGAAGCCAAGAAATATCTTTTAAATCCGGCAATTCAACAATAAAAAGAAGGAGCACTTCTAGGCACAAGTGTCCCTTACTCGACCGAGTCGAAAACTGGCAGATAAGCATAGGAGGCGGGACTTCCTGAAGTTTTGCAGACTCGGTCCAATCAAAGCTCTACCAGTCACCTCCCACTAGGTGAGACTTTACCGAAGAATTGTCAATAAGGTATTCAGAGACCCGAGCAGAAGCTTGTTGGTGGAGCCCTTCAGTTATTCCCTGCTTTATTGACTGAGAAATTAATTTCGCTAATGCTGGGGAAATTTCCAGACTCTGTTCCTGCCCAGAAGAAACCAATTGATTAGGTTTTGTTTTAATCCTGTCTGCTGAGGTGGTGGAACCACCTCTGGTGTAGCTGAGGGGGAAACTGAAGCAGTATCAGGAGGGATGGTATCCCCTTGTATCGACACATCTGGTGATGTTATCTTTTAAAAAGATAAAAGAATAGTGCTAAGGATTTAGGAATGGCATAATACAATGGGATGACTGCATGGAAAAGCCACAATGTCCCTTAATGGTATGGAAAGTCAATTAAAGTTCCACTTTTTTATAGCGTGCAGCTGAAGAAACATGTTCCACTAGTGCTATAATCAATGTTTACGAAAGTACGCTTGCTTCAACTGAGCTTCTAAAGGTAAACAGGTTTGGATCTGAGCAACAATTGGACAGGAGACCACCCATATACTAAATAGCCCATGCATATTGTGAAAAAGAAGACAGATACAACACATAGAACGGAATGATTTTGTTGAATGATAACTCTACAAAGGTGCTGCCCTTCAGAGTGGTTTGCGGCTAACTAACCACACAGCAGTCTTGGCTAATCACCAAAACTGATTAGTTGCTAATTATAATTCATCAATTAGTTGAAATGAATTCAAACACATATAACAGTTTAACATAAGCCATGGACTCCAGAACATTTATCATTAAAAGCTAACATCTGTGTCTGTACTGAAATGTCTGGAACAGCTGTAGGCCCATTAGATATGTTTATCTAAATCTGCTCAGTTTGTCTTTTTTGATTGCAAAGTAAACTTGGAGGGAACTGCAAAATTTAGGGGATATTTTGTGATGTCAGTTTGGTTCGGAGAATAGGAACGAATGAGGGCAGAGAAATTCAAACCTCTTAAAATGCAAGAACTGCATCTAGGGGGGAAAAACCCGCCAACTGAACAATTAATATAGTGTACCCTTTCCTCATCTGATTTTTGGAATACATACATAAAGGTTGTGGGCACAACTATTATTCATATTTGCACAGTACACATGTACATCTGGCCATACAGCTGTTACAAAATCATTTACAGTCACACAGATGTGTCCTTTTTCTCCTCAGAGTCTCTTTTAAGTTGCCCATCCTTGCCAACTTAGAAATGAAGGGACTAGATCTTCAGTCCATCTTAGTGAAACCTACTAATTAGCCATAGTGAAACCTACTAACCAGTCCAATGCTTCTGTCAAGAGAAATATTTATTCAGGATTTTGGGATAAGATATAAAACCCCCACATAAACCAATGAAGAAACAAAATGGTTTGAACTACAAATTGTCATTCAACCAAGATTGAAGAAAAAGTTCTAATTTTCAAGGAAGAAATTCAACTTTGGAAACTTCCTTTTTCCAATGGAGGGAAGGGTTTTCTTGGATCCACCAAATCTGGAAATCCAATTGCCTTCTTTAAGTAACATGGATTCTATACTAGAAGTGTGTGTATTGGGTATATACACACTCCCTCATACACATTTTAAGTAGCCATGAGAAAATAACCAATTAGTCTCCTTCAACCCTCTAGCAGGAGACTAGCAGGAATTATTGAGTTTTTTGGATAGTCTGGCATTTGAACCCACAAAGGTTTATTGTGCTCAGTGCAGTGAATAAGATGGAGACATATGCCAACAATGATTTATAATAAAGTGTTATTTTCCCATTTTATTCTCTTCTACACATGTATCTTTACAACTAAGCATAGCTCTGATATAGAGATATACTCTATTCAGGATAATTCATTCCAGATAAAATAGGCCAAATTTTAACTAAGCACGCTCTACCTTTCTTTGCCCTATCATATTTCCATCTCTTTTTACGGGTTGTTAGCATAAGAACTCAACATTCTTTAACTTCCTGGGTTAAAAGAAAAAAAGAAAAAGTTGTACTCCAAAGACACTGTTATTCACTGACACTGTGTCCTTGTTAGTCATGTATGAGGAGGAGTCTTCATATGCAAGTACTAACAGCACCTATCAATCACATGGCTATGATAGTCAACATAACTGTACCACATTTCTGATTTCATTCCAAAAAGCTTTGAAAGACAAACATAGGATATCTCTGCAACATTTTAAAACACTTCAATCTTTTCCTAGGATCATGCAGCTGAAAACATGATTTTGGGAAGAGATGTAGCTGTTGCATAACACAGTTACAATATGACACATTTATACCTCAGTTTATTATTCAGGAATAATAATCATTCAGTCTCTTATATTTATTGGTTTTCTTGTTCCTACTCTGGCTTCAGAACAATAAGGAATAGCATTTAGAAGAAGGGCTTCCTTTCTTTTGCAGAAAAGTTCCAACTCATGTATGTCATGTGCCAAAATTTACCTGTCAAATTTTGCTATATTTTGCTATAGCTGCTTGCTGTAATCTGAAATTCAAGTGGGGTTTCTATCTTGCCTGTATCTCTTAATCTGTGGAGATTTGGTTGTCCCAAAAGAAAAATGAAGGGCTTAATGCAGTAGACCTTAAAAGGCAAAGTTGTTTAATGGGCTTGCATGTTCAAGAAAAGCAAAAACATTTGGCACTCTGTTTGCTTCTTTAGGGATAGTCACTGCACAACAAGGCACATTACCTCTACAAAAAGAGAAAAGGGCCATTAGAGTTATCTGCAAATTGTATACCAAGAGGAGGTTGAACTAGATTGTGAGTTGGACTTCTGAGGTAAAGTGCCTGCTTTGTGTGTCTTCACAAGCTTTTTGCCCTTCATACCATAAAAAGAGAACTTGGATTTCAGAATTGACATGAAAAGGCTTCTGTCTGAATAAATGAAGGTTGCTGCCAGATCAAAGAAGAATGTTAAGCTAGGTGGGCCAGTAGTTAGACCCAAAATCAACAAGGCCACAAGTACCTCCATGCATCTCCATATTTTCATTCTAAACAATTTAGGAGTCCATTAGATATATTACTCCTCCTCCTCTGGCTCCTTTATTATCATTATGTAATAGCAACATTCTACGAATAAAGGCATGGTTCTAGTTGTTCTGTAAAAAGTTTTTAAATAGAAAGCAAAAAATGTAATTAACTTTCCTCAATCTGTTTGTACCACCCTATTTAAAATTGCTACTAAGTTTTGTTGACAGAAAAAAATGTCAAGGTTAAAATAGAAGTTTTCTGGTGAGGCAAACCATTAAAACTGGTATGATGACAGAAAAATGATCAGAATAGCAACACTTTGTGCAGCCTGCCAAGTTCCCCTAATCATCTCTTGGTTGAGAAAGGAAATTAATTAGCATTCCTAACTAACATTCGCCAGGAAGTATTCCCATTACTTTCTAAGTATATATTTATATATACGTGTGCGTGCATACATATGATGGAGAGATTTCTTCTCCACGGTTTTAAATCAGAGAAACAAGATGAGCAGCTAAAAATTCCCCTGAACAACCCAGACAACTGTTTAAAATGCTATCAGCTTTCAAATGCCACCATTTTTTCCCCATCGGGTCTATATGAATATCATCAGAATAAGAATAAAAGGAACCAAAATGAATCTTGTAATACAGATACAGAGGGAGGGCATTGTTCAGTTCCAGTTCTCTCTCTCTCTCTCTCTCTCTCTTTTTTTTTCTTTTGCCCAAGGGTTGCTTTGGTGGCTGTACATCACTTGACACAGGAATAACATTCAGCAAAATTCTACCTCTGAGAGTAGTTATGTTTTCATATCGATTGCTCCCTACTTTGTGCATTAAGGCCACTAAGGGATTTTTTTTTTTTTTGGTTTGCTTGCTTCCCCTTTTAATGCAACAGAGATAACAGCTTCTTAATACACAGTGATTGGTTTACCAGTTTGAAGAAGAAGGTAGGGCTTCATCAAAGCAGCATCCCTTGGAAAATGAATGAATATGTCTGACCACTTGCCTTGTTTGCTTCTGATTAGGTCCACTCATCAGTGTGGCTTATTTTATTTATTTAGGGAATTTATATTGCCGCCTATTCGCACATGACGACTCAAGGCGGCCATTACCTGGCTCCTTTAAGCAAGGGTTTATATGACTACTGGTTTCAGTCAAACCCAGAAAGAGGAAAATGGAAGAGGGTTTTTAAAAAAATCATATTAGCTAGGAAGAATGCATCTGCAAGAAAACAAGGGCAGGATCAAATATAGTCATGATGTGGTCACCAGTACTTGGATGGAAATGTGGCTATTTTCTCTTTGGGTTCCATCCCTTAACTTCTCTCTTTGATCTTCATATTGTCAGTTTTGATAACTAGAAACTTGGTCCACATTTCTTTTCTCCCCACTCAGAGACCCTCCAGGAGGTTGCCTCAAAACAAATGTTCACTTTGTCCTCTAAACACCATATGTTTCCTTGTTGCAGGCCCAGCATTCTTGCTCTTTCTGCCTTCTTTGAATCCTTCATCACTCTGTAACATATCTGGCTGGTCTCCTTGGTTTTTTGGTTGTTGGTTTTTTTTCCTGATTTCAGATGTGCTTAAATAGGGTAAACTGGTGACTGAAGGAAAGAAGATGTGCAAAAGAAGAAACAGAACTAATGTCGATGGGATAATGAGAGAAGCGCATGGGATAAATGTCAGAGGCACCTGAAAGAGAAATCAAGCAATTTACTTTGGACAGATGTCTTTCTTCATTCTTGTCTCGGTTCAGAATCAGCAGTCCACTATATCAGTCCAGGAGATTTTAAGGAGCACATGGAGTATAAGCAAGACATCAATTCTCTTTCCCTTCTTTCATTTCCTTTTACCATCTTATTGTTTGCTACTAGTAAGAGCTATTGGATAAAAATACCAGGACAGCAGGGCAGAGAGGGAAAAATAACTAAACCAGTGCTTACAGGATTGTTCCAGTGTCCCCAGAAAGAATGAGCTCTATTTTTCCTTCACATGTTCTTCTTCCAAGAGGCACCAGTGGGGCGGGGTAAATGAGGAGCTAACTCAGAATGCCTCTGCCCTCTCTTTCTCCTTCACACTGGAGAGCTAGCAGTGGATTCACTGTAAAGGCTTTCCACAATGTCCCCCCTTTGAATCTTGCGCAAGGCTGAATAAAGGGCATCCATGGTGGAACTGTCCTTGCTGGACCAATCAGAGAGCAGTGCACGAACAGGATATTCCTCTTGTGTAAAGGAGTCTATGTGATCTTCCTTGTAGCCTAATTCTCCGGCCAGGTGGCGCCATGTCTCCTCTGTGGAACCATTCAAAAGCTTTTCAACCTCCTCGCGTTTATTAGGGGACAGGCTGGTGTAAAGATTCCCATCTCCTTTAAGACCTGAAATTGAGGAATGAGTTTGGGATAGAAAAAGGTTAAAAAAACATTACTGCATGCAAGTCACTCACTCACTTATCTATTCCATGTTCTGAAAGTTGATTTTAGCAATTGGGGCAATTCCACACATTGCCACAGAACAATGTGACAAATTTAAAATGAATACAGATGGTACAGATTAACAGAATTGGAAGGGACCTTGTCGGTCATCTAGTCCAACCCCCCACCCAAGCAGGCCCTTGTACACCAGGCCTCAAGCAGGTGTACCATTAGGCTTTAGTTGTCCACAACAATCCTCAGCAATTATCCATGAACCTGGGGGAAAACCCAGGACAGAAAGGGGAAATGATCAACTATTATTATAAAGGGGAAATGATCAACTATTAGCCATAGATATTCCTTTACTGTGGAGAACCAGCATTTGGCTCACACTCTTTTTGGTCCAAGTCAGTTTCATGTGAATTTACTCCATCCTGTTTCTGTATTAACTGACTGACACACACACAAACCAACAAAACAAACAAACACACACACACACACACACACACACACACACACACACACACAAAGTGTGGCCCAAAAATGTTGTAGATGCATTTCACAGTAAAATATCTAGGTTTGCATTTCATGTAAAATTCCCTTGATGAAATATTCTTTTTAGCACATATTGTAGTATCTTTTTAAAACAGCATTAGAACATTTTGAAAATCATAGAATTATTGAAGTTTGTGTTCTGTGATTTATAAGAAATATAAACAGATCAATAGGTTTCAAAGGTAAACCATATTCAAGATTTGGATGAAGGTTTTTCTGGATAATTTCATGAACTTCACTGGGCAAAGCAGAATATGAATTATTCTAAATAATCTAGGTAAGGTTATAATCACCATTATTTTCACATAGACCTAAACATTCAAACCCCCTTTAATATTCTGATATTCTTTTCTTTGTCTGTATTACAATTAATGTTGTAACCACTCTGTTCCGAACATGTCTCAAATTAAAAATGTATAAATGTTCATTTTAGTTCCAGGATTTCTCATTTGGTACAATTCCAAAGCATTTGTACAAAGAAAGAATTTGGTGGTCCAAATTTTGAGAGATCACCATCTGATCACAAGTGGGTTTACAAATGAGTAAAGGACAAGACTACTCATTGGCCCTTTCCATCGGGTAGTACTCACTTAACTTTGCCAGTTTGCAAATGGGAGTGTGCTCGCTAACATGCATCACCTCTGTGCATGCACAGGACCTTCTGCGCATGCACAGAGCATCAAAAATGGGATGACGATTGGGTGGGTGGGTGGAGCCTCCCCCAGCCACCGCTACTGATTCACTCGAACTGGATAGAACCGGCTGAATAGCACCACTGCTTTCTATACAGCTCTTTCTAAATGCCAAGCATTTAGCCTGAAGGACAGGCTTCTGTGGAATACAGTGCAGCTTGCTGTGTGTTCTGGAACTCCAGATGACATGGAGAGCTATGACATTTAAAATAATCCTTGTTCAATTTATCTTCAGGCCTCCCAGCTGAACAGGTGGGTTGCCTGTGAAAACCCAGAATCAGGCAGAGGAAGTTCAAAGAAGAAAAGATTGTGGCGTTTTTGAGCTTCCTTAGTTAAGAAATGACAGAGGTCTGTGTTTCTCCAGCCTCCTTGGCTTCTGATACCTCAAACCAACCTCAAGGGAAAACCTCAGGCCAAAATTCTTCTCATGTGGCTTTTTCAGGAATGATGTTCGTGTCTCCACAGAGTGAAAGTCCTATCTCAGGGGTCAGCAACCTGCAGCTCTGGAGCCGCATGTGGCTCTTTCATCCCTCTACTGCAGCTTCCTGTCACTCAAAATATGTGTCACAATCACCAATGAGCAATACCCACCGGCATGAGATTTATTGAGCTTTCAAACCCCCGATAGGCCAACCATGGTTAAATCCAGGAAAAGAAAAGTTTCAGAAGAAAACGTCGTTTAATTGAACTACATATGCTAGTTTTGTGGCTGCTCAAGAAATAGTCAGCCACGAGAAAGGTCTTGTGGCTCCCAGTTTTCTTTTTTCTATGGGAAATGGGTCCAAATGGCTCTTTGGGTGTTTCAGGTTGCAGACCCCTGTCCTATCCTTTGTAGGAGAGTTTGTAGTTCAGTTAGAGAATTGTTTGACTTACAGAAAGTCAAATAAATGGTCTATCCAGTTCCTCCACTCATGAATATGTTGGAGAATTTTGAAAGGCCCCTTGGGCCCAGTTCAGTTCAAGTCTTCATGCAGTTTTTATTACACTGTTTACTGTTGTAAACTGCCAGAAGTGGGAGTGGCACTCAAACCAAACCAAACCAAACCAAACCAAACCAAACCAAACCAAACCAAACCAAACCAAACCAAAGACATAAAAAGGTTACTGAGAGATAATGCGCTGCTCTTCCACATGCATATGATCTTGCCTTTTTCCTACTTCTCCTCCATATTAACATTTATTCATAACAGTCCAGTTGGCATGGGCTTCCAGAAATAGAAAAAGAGTAATTTTTCTTATTTACTCTTTGCTACATTTACTGGTTTTAAGGAAAATGTGGCTTGCTCTTTTTGGCTTAACACGATCCATGAACTCAGACACTGTAATTTATAATTTATGGCTTACTATGTTTTGTGAAACTGGCAGTTATGAATTATTACATACATTATGACTAAATTAAGTAGTGTTTATCATGACAAGTGATACTATTCACTAATTATTTGTTTGCAAAGAGCGCAGAGATAGAAATTGTGAAGTGGAACAGCAGAAGATCTAAGGATCAAAAAGCAACAAATGCCCACCCTCTCAAATGTAAACATCATGCCATAGGTTAATATCAACCTCATAAAATCTTTTGGGGAAGAAATGGGCTCTAGAGTGAGTCATAACTAGTGGGTGATAGAGTTGCAATGGTAGGCAACATAATTTGATAAAACAGCACCAGTCAGAATCTAAACTGGTTCTTTCTCATCTACTATGAGTTATTGAAAATCTTGTATAGCAATTGTGCTAGCAATAACATTTAGACTTATATACCGCTTCACAGTGCTTTATGGCACTCTCTGAGAGATTTACAGTGTAAATTGCCCCCAACAGTCTGGCTCCTCATTTTACAGACTTTGAAAGATGGAAGGCTGAGTCAACCTTGAACTGGTCAGAATTGAACTCCAAGCTATGTTTCCCTGCAGTACTGCATGGTAACTACTGCGCCACCAGGGTTCCTGCTATATATTTAACAAATGTCTTAATTTTCCTAAATTGTGTTTTTTTCAAAGTATGATCTCAAAGATTTATTCTCCTAATCCTAATCCTAAAGTGAAACCCTTGGGTTGATCTTTTCAGAAAATTCTAAATTTAACCCAAAATAACATGATGAAGTAAAGTGAGAGTTGACATACTGTATTTTCCTGCATATAAGACTACTTTCTAACACACAAAAATCTTCTCAAAAGTTGGGGGTCGTCTTATACGCCGGGTCTCATTCTCCTGTAACCAGGCAGACCAGCCCATAAGGCTCTGATGAGCCTTAAATGGCTCTGAGGAGGGTCGTCTTATACGCCCAGTCGTCTTATACGCTGGAAAATACGGTAATTTTTACAAGAATACTTTAGTTTTATGTCCTTAGGTATAAAAATGCCTCCCAGTCACTAAGCAAAATATGGTTTTAATGACCATACCTATTTGCTTAATAGAAGTAAACTAGCTTTCATGCCAATTGCACATAAATTCATCCATCTAGAGTGAAAATTGATCTTGACTTTTAGTGTCGGAAGCAAAAAAAGTATAGTTTTGAGAGCTGTTGTTTTTATTCTACAAGTATTGTATTTCATATGGACTTAATCTTCCGGCATAAATAATTTGAAACATGGTAGAAAAGGGGCAAGAGACCCAATCTGGTGTAGCGGTTAAGGTATCAGGCCACAACCTGAGAGACCATGAGTTCTAGTCCTACCTTAGGCATAAAGCCAGTTGAGTGATGTTGGGTCAGTCACTCTTTCTCAGTTCTAGGAAGAAACCAATGGCAAATCTCTGAAAAACCTTGCCAAAAAGACTGCATGAACTTGTCCCAGCAGTTTCCAGGAATCAACACTGACTTAAAAGCACTAAAAGAACAACAATGGATTTTCCAAACTATGTCCTAGGATTGAAATCTGAGTCTAAATTCAACCTAAAACAAACACTGTCCTATAGCATTTCTTGAGAACTAATAATTTTCCACACTTTCAATTGGTACTGGTATCTATAAAATAGTGAAGACCAGCCTTCTTCCCAGGAATGGGGAAAAATATGTTTAGCTTTACCTTTGACAGCAACTTGATCATATTTTGCATTTTTAAACAAAACATAGATCAAAACTAAGATACCCCCGATTTTCAAGTCTCTGAAGACTGAATTGCAGCTCACCAACAATTAAAAGAGATACATACTAGAGAAAGGTCTAACCCCAAATGCATTCAATATTCATGAATTATATGCAAAAGGATATTATATTACTAGTTGTCTACGATACTAGATAATTATTTGTAAAAACAGTGTATATAAGTAAAATAGATAACAAAAAAAGTTTAGAGCAATATGCACCCCAATGCACCCCAATTTTAGTACAAACTAAAACAGAATTTCCAGAGCAATCAATTAAACTTGACAGATGTGCCAAAAGAAGTGAAATAGAAAAACACTAAATCTGACATTTCTGGAAAAATGTGAAATGTTGAGGCAGAGGAATACAGCTATTTGCCCCACCTTGCTTATTTCCCCATTGCGATTTTACTTGGTTTTTAGTTATAGTTGCATCAACAAAAACTTGTATATGCTTGCTATCTGCCCAGGGCAAACTATAGTTGGGATTTCATTGGTTGTTTTACAGGACAAGCAACAAGAGGGATGTGATCTAGAAAGTAGATGGTTCTTGGATTAACTGTCCTCTTGGTGTCTGCCAGGGCTATAGTGTCTTTTGGTAATTAGTGGTTTCCTGTCTCTCAGAATTGCATTCCTGCTCTTTGGTTTCTTCCCCTCCCAGCTTCAGCTTGACCCCTCCTCTTGCCTTGTAGGGATGCTGTTTGTGTAGGTGGCTGTTGATCGTGGAGGCTTTGGCTATCAACCGAGATGCCGCTGTCACTATGAAGTTTCTCTCCTTCTGGGGAAGGCGTCTGGTTGACAGGACGGTTATTGGCACCTTGCTTGTTCTGTTTGCAGCTGTTCCACCTAGAGGTGAAAATGTTTGACAGTTGAGCCAAGGATACCTGTTCTTTCTTCTGACCCACAAAACACTACAAAATTGGCAGGGCTACCGAGAATTAATTCCTTTCTACATATCATGAAGTCTGGGGCGTGGTGAATGCTATCTTTTCAAGGCTTGTCCAGACAGAACTCTCTCTGTATGGATTAATTTGCCAATCCAGATAAGGGTGCTTTCATTTATACTGGCTTCTGCAGTATAAATGAAATTAATTCTGCAGTAATTCACTGATCGTGAATTTGTAGGAATTAGCTTTCTTTCTTTATACAGAAGGAAAAGCATTTGTTTATGCCTAGGATAGGGCAGAACTGAAACCTTCCAGGCATTACTGAACTGCAAATCTCATATGCCCTGACAAACATGACAGTGGTAAGGAATCAAGGGATTTGTAGCCCATCAAAATCTGGAGGATCCATCCAAAGTAAGATGCTTTCTTAGAAAGAGCTGAGCACAATCATGATGAATCAGGAGACCAAGAAGCCACTTTTATAAGAGTTTGGAGTTTGGTCAATGAGCTCCTAAATATCTATGGAGATTCTCAGTCATCCAGGTCATGGTTATCCCAAAGGTGCTGTTCCAAGAGGCAACTGAACTTTCTGGTTTTTCTTTGAAGACGTTTTGCTTCTCATCCAAGAAGCTTCTTCAGCTCTGACTGGATGGGGGAGAATGCAAGGATTTATACTCCTTGCAGACAGCTGGGCATTTGAATTCTTTTACTGAGTCATTAAAGTCACTTGGAGATTTATCTATGTCATCAGGGCCATTTGCACCACTCAGGTGACCCTGATGACACAGATAAATCTCCAGGTGATCTTAACAACTTGCTAAAAGAATGCAAATGTCCAGCTGTCTGAAAGGAGTATAAATCCTTCCATTCCCCATGATCCAATCAGAACTGAAGAAGTTCTTGGATGAGAAGCAAAACATCTTCAAGGAAAAACTAGAAAATCCAGTTGACTCTTGAAAAAGAACCTTTGGGAGAACTCCTAAATAGATAAAGTGATTCAGCTATATGTACACATATGGTAATGATGTCATCTAACATTGATGGTTGAACTGGAGGATGAAGGAAAGGATGGACTTGGATCCACAAATGATTTACTTTTTTATTTCCTATTTGCTTTTTCTTAATAATTTACTAAGCCAATCCATATGTTGCTGATTACAAGGTAAAGCAATCATATGATTCTTTCTATTTTCAACTCTCATTCTTGGAGAAGGAAATCCAATAGGCATCAATGGAAAGGAGAAGGAAGCTTTGGGTTACACTTTAGGAAATGCTTCCCAATGTAATCCAAGACAACTGGCTTTCTAAAAGCAGAATATGTTATATTTAGTGATTAAAGTTTGAGATATAAGATAATAGATTTTATCTTATAATAGAAATCAGCATTCATGCAAAAAAAGAGTAATGTCTATCAATCATAGGAAAAGACAACAAACCAATTTATGTTTGGCTTGCTTCTATGCCTTTATCAACCACTTGAGCTATAGGAATCAGCCAGAGATAATAATTCATAGCATGGATATAATCATTATCAACTTCCCATTCTTTTATGGCCATATGTGTAGAGTAGCCACTTAAAAGTTGGCAATCTTAGAGGCAAGATGTTTCTGGATTGGCACTGAGAAGGATCTAATTTCTAATAACAGCAATTTAGAAATTTAATCCTGAATGGTTATTTCTAGGGGATACTCATCTTTGCCATTCAAGGGTAATTGCATGTGGTCAGCTCTGAAATTATTGAAGTACATCTATTTGTCTTTATAAAGATGCCTATCACTTAAGGGAAGGGTGTAAAATACAGGTAGAAGGAGGATGGGAACAGAAATTGGTTCCATGCTTCTCTATTGCATGCTAGAGACATGGCCCCTGAGCTCCACCAAAAGATTCATATTAGAAATTATTAAACATGAAGAATAATCATCATATGAATAATTTATCAAATTAATTTGCATCCTATCCTCATCTACTTTCTTGAAAGTGTCCCAGGAATTACATTTAAAGGTCAAATATGCTTTGCAATACTGTATGAAAAACGTGCATCTGTTGTAAGCACATGCTCACAAAGTGGCTTCCTCTTCCTCTGCCTCTTAGCCTCTCCTGCTTGCAAATTATGTAGGGTTGCAGGAAGGCAACATTATTTAGGCCCTAGAGGATTGTTCAAGCATAGTCAATGATATGACATTTTATACACTATTTCCTTGAAAGGAAAATGAGAGTTGGACACAAATCATCATATTGTCATTGGTAATGCTGGAGTTTACAGTTTTAACTGCAAAATGTGCTAGTCATGAATGTGTTTCGCTATGGTCAGCCAAAATTACATCCTTACAGGAAGTAGTTTGAACAACTGAAGGGCATCTAGTCAGTGAGCAAGATCAACTTTAGACACTGCCTGTCACTGCTCATCCATCACATCCATTCTTCCTGCACGCCTGTCTTCCAGACTGTCTCTGCTACTTACCTCTTGAAGGCAATATATGCCACCAGACCCACCACCACAGCTGCCAAAATGGAGCAGTAGACAGGGATGAGGTTATCAGCTGTCCCACTTCTAATGACAGGCTGGGAGCTGCCCATAATAGTGGTCATTGTGGTGCTCATTACAGTGGTCTCCAAAATATCCATAGTCTCTGAAAAATTTGTAATAGGAAAGGGACTTTTGGGTGTCCCTGGGTAAAAATCTAGAAAAGTAAGGAAACAGAAAAATAATTGTTGAAACAATATGCAAAAATGAGGCTGCATTTATGTTAATCTATTGTCCTTTGCATATATGTTGAATCTATAATATTAATGATCCAAAAGCCAATAGTTCAGATGTTAGCTAGTGCTGGGGAATCCAGATTCAAATCTACTCAGATTCCAGTTTACATTTAGTCATAGAATCTTGCTGGGTGACTTTGGACCTTTTACTGTTTAGCCTATCACACAGGTTTGTAGCAGAGAAAAGAGAAAGAAGGAAATGTTAAGTTTACTATCATGAGCGCCTGAATTTGTATGGTGAATAATGATCTGAAGTACCACAACAGCAATACAGATTCAGGTCTCTATAGAAAATCGGGGCTTTGTATAACAATATGCAAATATTTATTAGATCGTGCATTCATATAATGTCTTCTAATAAGAAAGTCCTTCGGGTTTTACAAGGTTTAATCACTAGTAAGTAGGTATTGGAATGTAGCTTCAATTACTCTGGAATAATGCTGGATAATTAGGTCACTTCACATTCTCCATCTTTGAGTTAAAGTTGAAAAATCATTTGTTGATTGATTTTATCATCAGGGCAGCTCATGCATCAAAATGAGCTTTCAGAAAAATGTAAAATTCCCTTGGGGCCCAGACACCTTTTTTATGAAACAAGAAATATACTTTTTTTTTTACTACTCTAGGTATTTTTGTCTGCATTTGCAAATAGTTAGTGATCTAATTTCTGCCAAAATTTCTTAAACATTCTTATATCCAAATAGAAGGATATGGATAGAATATATCCATATTTATCATAAGCATTCTAAAATACTAGAATGCAATAAAGCTGGAGGAACACTTCTATACTGGGGATTAAAGGAAGTTCTCTTTTTGGCACGAAATGAGGTCACTGATTCTGTTAGTACTTGCAATCACATCATACTATATTACCTGCAAATAAAGCTATAATGGTTAGTTATACTTTCACTTTTATGGCTTTCCTCCAAAATGCTTGGGAATAATAATTCCCTCAGGGCTCAGAAATGTTGGTTTAATCTGTGGTCTTAACTATTTTATGCAGTCGAGGGTTTCGGCAGTTGGAGTGAGACCAACTAAGCAAATTAGGAACTGTTTCAGCAGCGTAAGGAAAAGACAACAAGATACCATTTATGACTGCATCTGGGTCTATGTCTTCATCTGGGTCTATGAATGCATCTGAGTCTGCATCACTGGCATTGGAATTCATCGGGGTCTTCGTTGCCACTGCAAATTGTGGAATAGTTGCTGCCAAGAAAACAAGGAGGAAGAAGTTAACAAAAGAGAGTGAAAAACTGTGAGACAATTAGGAATATATCACTTAATTAACATTTCAGTAATTAAGCGAGTGTGAACATGATCAAAAGTTCCCACCCCATCTTTGCTGAAACAATGTAATTCCCTCAAAAGAATTTTGTTTGTTTATTTAACAAGGCTTATAGCTGCTCCAATCTGGAGGGACTCTGGAGAATGAACCACTGATAATAGAATAAAAAGGAAAACATCAAGACAATGTAATCATTCATTCAGTAAAGTTCCTATGGCAGATACCCACAGTCAACCGGGGCCAAAGGTTTTTTGTAGATGAATTGATTTTATTTGCTTATGAAATATAAGAACAGTAGGGATCATACGTAACTTTAGGAAAACTGAGATTCTGAGGAAAATGCAAGCTACTACCAAGGAGGTTTGCCACCTGTCCCATGATTTATGTACCTCTTGAGGAAAGGAACTCTTTCCTTTTTTTTAGTTTTAAAAAACAAACTTTATTAAGGTTAAAAGATAAAAACTATACAAAGTATTCACAACCATAAAATTACATAAACAATACATATCACAACATACAAACTAAATATGTATAAATCTTTATATACATGTATATAGACAGTGACTTGCTACTTCTGTTATCTTAATGAAGGTGCCTATTTGTTGCTTTCAATTTCTTACTGAATTTTACCTTTACCCTTTTTTCTTTTGGTTTATCCACTCATACCATCTATTCCATACCTTAAAATTTTTTGAGTCTTCCTTGTCTTTTAGTTTCAGTGTTAATTTATCCATTTCTGCACATGTATAAATGTTTTGAATAACTTGCTGCTCTGTTGGCACTTGCTTTGTTTTCCAAAATTGTGCTAATACCAATCTGGCCGCTGTAATTATATGTAATATTAGGTATTTTGTTTCTTTTCTAATATTTTCTTTAATCATACCTAATAAAAAATTCCTGGTTCTAATTCTATTTCTTCTGCTGTTATTTCTGATATCCAAATTTTTATTTTCTTCCAGTATTTCTTGATTTTTGGGCAAAGACACCAGACATGAAAGAATGTACCCTGAACTTGTTTACATTTGCAACACGCTGGATTTAAATTTGGGTACATCTTCACCAACCTCGATGGAGCCAGATACCATCTATACCACATTTTGTACTGATTTTCCTTATACGCTACTGATTTTTTCATGCTATAATTGGTTTCCCATATCCTTTCCCATTCTTTTAACTGTATGTTACGTCCAATGTTTCTTGCCCATGCTATCATTTGTCCTTTAACCAATTCCTCTGCTAAATTAAATTCTAATAAATATTGATAAATTTTTGAGATAAATTTTTCTTCCTTGGTTTCCAATAATTTCATCTAATCGATTCAGTTTTGGTTCTATTCCTCCTTCCTCTTGATCTTTTCTATATCTTGTTTTTATTTGTAAGTAGGGCCACCAATCTATTAATATTCCTTGTTTTTTAAATTCTTCCTGTGTTTTCAATAATTCCTGTGAATCCAATATCTTATTATTTTTTGCTTTGTTAGCGTGTTGGGGTGCATTATCGCCTCTATTTTCGATAACCATCCTGGAACTTTCATATAATGTTTATTCTTAATTTCTTGCCATGTGCCAATTAAGGTATTTCTAATAATATGGTTATTAAAATGTTTATACGTTTTACTCCTGGTGCTCCATAAAAAGGCGTGCCGTCCCTGAGGAAGGGAACTCTCAATGATCCGCTCTTGATGTAAGGACCAGACAGGCAGATTCAAGAGTGACAAGATGTTGCCTGATATGTCCCAGTGTTACATCTCTGTACAGCTTTAAAAGTAATAACCAGCACTTTTATAATTGGACCAGAAGCCTACTACAATAGTGGTCAAGGCACTACCTGTCAATGCAACACAATTAAGTAACATAAGGGAAAACTCTGAGTTCTGTGGGACCTGCTAGTACCAGTGAGCTTAAGCACTTCCTTCCTATGTCCATGAGTTGGCACTACTAAAGATAGGAAAGGAGTCACCATAAAGTGATAAATCTAACTCTGATCATTATTGGTAAATTTATATCTATGGCTTCTCTCCAGAAAATTTTTGGAACAATACCTCCCTGAGTGGTTCCAAAATGTTGTTTTAGTCTGTGGTTTTATTTATTTCATGAAGTCAAGTAACGTCCTTGTGGGAGTTAGATCAATTGAGCAAGTGAAGAACTATTTCATCTGTGTAAGAAAAGGAAAATAAGGTACCGTGTTCCACATTTACGATTACATCTGTATTTGCATCTGCATTTCTATCGGCGGTGTAGGGATCCATCGGGACTTTGGTTGTCATCGCAAATCTTGGACTAATTGCTGCCAAGAAAATCAGGAATAACTTAGTAAAAGCGAATGAGAAATTGTGGCAATTGCGAAGTTTAGAAATGAATCACAATTAACTAAAGATTTAAGATACGAAGCAGATGTGAATACACAGAAATTCTCATTACACCATAATTCTTGCAAAAAAAAGTAGATGAGAAGGTCAGACACTGTTTCAGAAGTCAGGCATAAGTGGCAGATGTGAAGGATTCTAATTTTGCCACACAGTTTGCTTTAAGGCCTTAAGTAAATTGATGTCCTGCCATTTAAGCTTAATCCGTAATAAATACAGACTGCCACATTAGGGATATTTGAACAATCCTAAACAGATCACTTCCCCCTCCCCTACAGTAATAAATCATTTTGGTAACAAAATATACATATATATCATTTTTCCCGTTAAGAACCAAAACAAATTAAAATAAGATAGCAATCAAATCACAGAGTGAAACTATTCAAAAACCATTACTCCAATAAAATACAGGGAACAATTTTAAAGGTCAAGATGTGCTTGTTTTTCTTAAGAGAAAGGTAAGCAATCATAATTCTGGAGGAAGCAGAAAGTTCTTTCTCAACATTTCTGATCTTAGTCTCTGTGGAAACCTTGCTGGTAAATCTTATTAACTGGTCAGATTCAAAACAAGATAGGTGGTCTTTAGAAAGTCAGAAATCCCACACAGTATCTTGAGAAATGTGTTCCTTCTTTTCAAGATAATCTGTAATGTAGGGTTTCTCAACTTTTGTGGCTGGGAATTCTGAGAGCCGAACTTAAAGTTGCCAAAATGGAGAAACTCTACTATAATGGCTCTAAATGTAATGGAGGTTTTGGAAAAGAAAGAAAAAAAATCTGTCCCATAATATCCTTTCTGACACCTTTTGTGCATCTAACATTATGTGGGTGTCTGGGTGGGGCAAGCTCCGCCTTTTGATTGTTTCATTCCAAAGAAGAAATCCAATCCCACACAGAGAGAAGAGTTTCCTATTCAACTGCAGGCTGCCTCTCCCTTTCCTTGAGTGGCTTTTATGAAATTTGGCCATGCCTGAAGAAACAATTGAACCTCTTGCCCTGCAGCTTGCACAATTTTTCTCCATTTGGAAACAGCTGATGTCAGAACAATACTGACTCCTGATTCAAAGCCATTACCTTTCTATCAATTGGCTAGAAATTAGCATTTTGTTCTCTTCTTTTAAAAGGTAAAGAATGTCCATTATTTATCATGTTTTTGTTTGAAAGTTACATTTGGTACCACTGACTTGATTTGATATCTTTGGAAGTTCTTTGCTCCAATTTTCTACAATTCTGCCTGCTTGGCTACAGATGACCAAAGATGCTATCCCAGTTATTTTTATAAATTCCTCCACTTTTCTTGTTACATGTTTGCTAAATAAAATAAAATAAAATAAAATAAAATAAAATAAAATAATAAAATAAAATAAAATAAAATAAAATAAAATAAAATAAAATAAAATAAAATAAAATAAAATAATAAAATAAAATAAAATAAAATAAAATAAAATAAAATAAAATAAAATAAAATAAAATAAAATAAAATAAAATAAAATAAAATAAAATAAAATAAAATAAAATAATATCAATTATTTATAAAAATAATAAAGATAGGATTTATAAAAATCTAAAAAGGAAAAGGAAATAAACAAGAGTGCTTTCCTTACTAGCTCACAAAAAAGAAAAAAAAAGAAGAGAAGTAATAGCATAGGAATGAAAAGAAGAAACTTCAAGTACTTTGTAAAACTCAGTTCTGAGTGTTCAATATATTTTGAACAAGTCCTTTTTTCAGAATCCTCCTTATAAACAACCTAGAGGAAAGACTGTCCAGTTTTGTGGGCCTCTGTTTATAATCAATTTCATACTTAATGTTGCTTGAGTACGCTATGATGCCTAAACTGGGAAACTACACTTTCTTTGTCCAAACCATGATATAACATACTGATTTCAACAAACTGGAGGCATGAAGAAAAATTAAAATGAAAAAAGTTTCAAAATCTCCTGGGATGTTCAGTAAAAACACAAAGCATTTGCCAGAGTTTAGCCCTTGTGGTCGATTTACATTTATTCCCATTCCATTATTTTAAATGAAGAATACCAAATAGATATTTTTGAAAAATCTTCATTTCACAAATGACAACTATCAGTTGCATTAAATATGTTTGCCATTTTGAGATATTTGTAAAAATAATAAAGGCAGGATGCAAATAAATAGAGAAATATAGATTTAATTCTCCATACTTTCAGCATTATCATTACCATTTAATCCAGCTTTGGGTTTTGGCTGTAGGAACTTCAATATTCAAGTCTTCTTTAGTTCAACCAAGATTTATTACTTAAACCCACTGAAATTCTGGCCAATACTACACCAAGAACCTTGTTTGTATTTTATTTCAATATCCATATTTAATATCTTCAATATCTACATTTAATGTTGCAAAGCACAGAGGAAAATTACTTGGTTGCAAATATTATGTGGACTTGTTACCCCTCAGAAATTTAAATTAAGTGTTTTAAACAATGCTTGTGATAAACCGGCTTTGTCACAACATAATTAATCAAGATCACCTTAGTTTCAAGGAAACTACTTTAACATAAAATTTTTAAAAAGTTTTATTGAACTCAGAATGTTCTTGGAAGTATATTCAGTTTAATCATTTGTTATTTGGCTTATTTAATCCAGATGCTATCACTGCCTCAGAAATTATACAGTAATTAGAGGTTTTGGAAAAATTAATAGTCTTAAACCAAAACCCCATTTTTATAAAAAGCTGAAGAAAAGTGATTAAATTGGTATTTATGTTATTTATGCATCACATAAATAACAGGGGTAATGTCTCATCTCTGTAAATTCATAGAAGATCACTGTAAATAATGTGAAATTAGTATTTTATCATCTTAAAAGGTTAAAACAACAAAAAATGTTTGTGGATACAGGACACCCCAGAAATTTTTCAATAAAGCATAGTTAGAATCACCTTGCTTTGGAAATGTAATTCAAAAAGCTAGAATAATGATTCATATTATTTTATTTTATTTTATCCTAATATTGTTGTATTTGGAACTGCAACCACAAGGATTGAACCTGTAACTCTGCATTACTGTTATATTAACATAAATGTTCTGGCTTCTGTAAGTCAACATAAGTCAAAATGAAAATGAAAAAAAAATTCAATAGATATTAAGTAAACAAATTGTATGCTATAAATCCATTTGTTCTCTTTCGATATAGCTAAGAAATATGGTCAATTTTTGGAGTTGTTCTATTTACAACTTATTTTTTTGGCCCCATTGTTTTTCTTCTTCCTCCTTTTTCATTCTTATTTTTGAAGTTATACAATTTCACAAATACTGATGATATTGTTGTATAGCTGTATTTATATTTTCTTTTTGTTCATTCACTTAACCCAAAATCATTATATAAAAAGATTTTGGCCTTTTTTTTAAAAAAAATACTTTTAATAAGTTCGGATCCCACTGTTACCCTGAGTGCTACCCTGAGGAGTCCTATTGTCAATACTGGCCGTGAAGGAAGAGAAGCGGAAAGAAAAAATGGGCAGGGACAAGATTTATATCTGTCTATAGTATCACTGTTTCTCAGATTGGAGTTGTTGTTGCATCTGAATTAATAAAATTGGAGTGCCAGAAACCTTCATAGCAATCTTGAAAAAAAGACCAACATAACAAACACTGGGAAGGTTAAACTTGTTGAAGACTGCCCAGGAACTCCATTGCTCAGCTGGGATCAGAACCAGCTTGCAAATCAAACCACATCAGTTCTGGCATTTATCGTATAAACACAATTGTTTTATTCTCAGATACAGTAGTGGGCATAGAACTGTAATTTTGTTTGGTTTCTTTAAGTCAGATTTTATTTTTCCCCATGGCTCAAATTCAAAACTCTTCTGTTTAACCATGCTTTACTGGAGAGACCACACTTAGCTTGGTTCACACCAAGCCTGGATGTCAAAACCACAATGGCTAAGTTCAGACACTGAATTACAAACAATTAAACCACACTAGCACAAGTGAGAACTGTGTGGTAGGTGATTATCTTCATCTTCTGTTTGTTTGTCTTGTGTCTGTTTTATTAAGTTCAACTTCTACAGCCTCAAAATAAATCTAAAGAATGGGATACTTTGAAGAGGTATTTCTTAACTATTTCTCCTTGTTATCTTTTTCTGCAAATCACCCCTACCCATTTCCCATTGCTCTTTCTTCCATAAATAAAATATGCAGATATCTGTATTTTGATAATAACTCTACTTGCTACTATTCTGCAAAGTGGGCCATGCGTGAAGGCTTGGGATGACAAGAAATCAATCTCATATTGCAATTCCTATCTTTTTAACAGAAATGTTGCCAAGCAAAAGAGATTCGTTTCCATGCTCTGTATTATACTGTCAAATTTTTGCTTTCCACTATGAGAAATACAACACATCAAATAACCACTGAGATTCTGAGAATCCCAATAAATATTCTAATGACTTAATAAGCAAGCATTAGATAATTGGACATAGCTAAGATTACACAGAAGATGACACATTTAATACATAGGCTCTTTATCAATGGTTGAGAAAAAAAGGGGGGAAATGGGATTTGCCAAGAGTACCAGCACCAAAAACTGTACAGTCATTTCCATGCCAGAGCCACCATCTACATTTCAGAAGAGAATCCATCAGCAAACAGCTGATAATAGCATGGAGAAGATTGATCCAGCCCCAATCTTCTCTATGCTATTATCAGCTGTTTGCTAGACATAGCCAAGCACAGAAATAGATGAGAGGAGAAATAACAGCATTGGAAGGGGCCTTGTAGGTCATCTAGTCCAACCCCCACCCAAATAGGAGACACTTCTCATCCTAAGAATGAGAAGTGTCTCCTATTTGGGTGGGGGTTGATCTCCTTGATCAGTTTTCATCCACCATTTCTTTTCTGGCCTTCAGGTGCTTTAGAAAATATCTTGACCCCCTCCTCTCTGTGAGAGCCCCTCAAATATTGGAGCACTGCTATCATGTCTCCCCTGGTCCTTCTCTTCACTAAACTAGCCATGCCCAGTTCCTGTAATTGTCCTTCATATGTTTTAGCCTCCAGGAGGAAGACAAGGAGGAGGAGGAGGAAGCAAGGCTAATAGACAAGTGTCTATTAGCCTTAGCCTATCATTCAAACAATGAAAAAGGTTGCACCAACAAGGAGAGGTCCTATGTGCAGTAGTAATGACAGCAGACCCAATCAAATGGGGAATGTCTTTTAAGAATATGTTTTCAAACAGTCCTCCGATTCTAATGCTGGCACTGATTGCTAAGTTCAGAATTGCACCCTATTATTACAGTACAGCTTGCCATTTTCCCTGAAGCAAATAGCAAGAGATTCTGTTGAACTCCATGCCATCGAAAGTTTTACCTGTTACCTTTTGCAAGTCAAGACATACTTAAGAAGCAAGAAGAGAGCAGGTTGATTTCTGTTTTGTGTGTTATCAGTCACAGGAAAAACTCATCCCTCTATGGATTAAGCAAAACAAATCCGCTTCTATGTTTATGTTAAAAGATGTGCTTCAGCTTCTGCCCACAGGAGAACAATTCTGATAGTGACATGCACTCATGTCACCAAGGAGCTTCCAGGGTGAAAGAATTAGCTGGTGACATCACCGTAGCCTGCATGATGACTAGTTGGGGACTCCTTTCGTGTTTGGAGAAGTTGAAGCGAAGGATGGAAGTTCAACCCCACCCCACAGAAGCACTCAGTTCTCCAACATGGGCTTGCCAACCTCCATCCCAGCATCCTAACCACACACACCACCATGTGTGTTAACATGAAACTATTTGGTAAACTCCCAAAAAGAAGAATGCATCTTGGGTGATTTTGTTTTCGTTTATTTCAATATATTTTAGGAAAAGAAAGATGACAGTGCTGGATATGAAAGATGAAAGATGGCAGAGATAATATCTAGGAAGGAGGGACTGGGAGTGGGATATGTTTTAGCTTCATGAACGTATTAAAAAAAATTAAAATTGTAAATGGAAAATTGTAATCATAGCCACCTCTCATCAGTGGAGGTTGAATTGGGCATGTCATTGGCTACATATCTTTGCGTACATTTATGCAACTACACAATATGTTTCCACTTCTGATTTGATTTGTTTATCCAGTAGAAACATAAACCTGAGAGTGACTTTTTGAATAATCAGGAACAAAAGACATCAGGGACTGTTAACTTCCTTTGCAGTACACTAGGGAGAAATATTAGCACAATGTTGAGTGAAATCCATGATCTCACTATGAAGTTCCTTGCAAATATTGTCCTGTACTTATAGCATGAGTAAATAGAGGAAGAAATGAGTTGCTCAATAGTGTATGGTCCTTAAGCTATTTCACTTTATAGCACCATTCTCAATCTTCCTTATATGCACATGTATGTCAAGATCTCAAGCGCTCAGGAATTCTGATATTTGTTGTACTAGTTAAGGTGCTGGCCTAGAAACCAGGAGACGGTGAGTTCCAGTCCCACCTTCGCCCAAAGTAAAAAAATGACATTAAAGGTTATCTATCCATCTATATTTGGATGCAGATCATGCCAGGAATAAAGGTATCATCATGAGAAAGTCATAAAAGGGGGTATAGTTTAGCACAAATTTCACATTTTTCTCATTCAAAATACTGAAGTTTATTTAGAAATAATTGCTAAGCAATAGAAAGAAAGACAACCACCTCACCATTGAGAGAAATTCGAACTAGGGACTTGTGTGCTTGCATGTTTGCTCAGCTGCTGCTGGGGAAGGGGTGGGCCAGCAAAGCCCTCTGACTGTTTCTTTTCTTAAAGTTCTTTATCTTAAACTAGTTTTGATCTGGCTCACCCACTGGGCAGCCCCATCCTCCTTCTTGGGACCGTCAGAATTTCCTTGTAGCTGATCATTCCAAATGGCTCTACTGTCGTTTTGTTTTTCAACAGCAAGAAAAAGAAAAGAACAAAGCAATGTGTTCCTTTCCTTAACTGTATCTAGTAAAGAGTGATGGAGGAAAAAACAACAGCCCAGAACTGTACTGGGAGAAAACCAGGACAGCCTGTGGGGGAAAAAAATCAAGAACATTATCCAAAGGACATTTTGCTGAACCCTTATCCTTACCTCATTGCTTGAAGCACTAATGCTAGTTGCCTATTTCTGAATATCTGCTAGGCAGGGGCAGAATCTCTGCTGCTCCATAGCAGGATTATGCACATTGTTTAGCTCCATCTTCTCCCCACCACCGCTATTTTAAGAATGTATAATTACCTCTGCACTTGGCATCTGATGTTGCAGTACAGTCCTTCTCAGTGATCTCATCTTCCTCACACACTGTGCAAGGGAAGCAGGGGTCCACATGGTTGGCTTCATCAGAATATGTCCCCGCCGGGCATTTCTCACATAATGTGTTCTGAGTTTCCCCACAAGGATAGACAAGTCCAAAGCCTATTTCGCAGATGCGGCACTTTTTACATTTATTGTTCTCATCCCGGTAGAAGCCATAGATACACTTGCAGATGGTGTTGTCCGATTCCACACAAGGAGCCGACATGCTCTCCAGGCCTACACACTCCTTACAGGGCTTGCATGGCTCAGTGGCACTCACTGTGTCTGAATAGCTGATGCCTGTAAAACATTGGAAGGTCAAAGCAAGTAAACTGAGAGGTGGGTTAACAAATGACTGAGTTGAGCACCCTCCGTTTGACCACCGTGGGCTCCTTTCACCCACATATAGGCAACCCCAGGGAAAGCTGGAGGCTTCCACAATAGTGCACAATAGTTATGGGGAACTCAAGGGCTGAAATAGATGGGACAGTGATACCAATCATGATTCAGTCCTATGCATATGCAAAATTGGGGAAGATGTTTGTTTTCTTTTGGGCTGATGTCCAAGGAAGTAATGTGGATCCTTGGGCAACTTAAACACTTCTCACGATGCCTGTCAAGTTGACCTTCTAAAAATCCCAGAGAATGATAGCATGTACCTTGGGAACAAGTTCACATTCTATAAATGGGTATTTCATGATTGATCAGACTTTTGCGGTAGGCCAGGCCAGGAAACATATGCAACAACTTTGCCTGAAACTATACTTCATCAAATGTTACTTCTTTGTTACAAAGAAAAAGGGAGAAAGAGGGAGGGAGGGAGGCCATGGCTTTCCAAATGACGCAATTAATCATTCTGCATCCATCACATCAGGGGTGAAATGTACTTACCTTTTTCTACAGGTTTGCTGATATGCGTGTGCACCCTCATCTGCACATGTGCAAATCCTTCTGCGCATGCACAGATGGTCAAAACTGGGATGTGACAACATTCCAGTTTGGGAGAGGTGGAACCTCCCACGACCGGTGCTACCGGTTCTCCGAACTACTCACCGCTGGCACTACTAGCTCCCGCACGCCAGATAGAGCCGACAGCATTTCACCCCTGCATCACATGCTCTCAAATTTCCAAATGCACCATGGCCTTACTTATTTGTCACTTACATAAATTTAATCTAAAAACTGGAAAACATGGCACAATTTAGCATTTACACCACCAATGGAAAAAGCTTTAAGAGATGCAAAAAAGAGATGCAAAAATGGGTTTAGAGACTCAGCTTGCTCACTCCTGCTTTAGCAGAAGATTTAAAGGGGAAAATATGGATTCTTCTCCCAAAGAAAACCAGTCTGAACCTGATAAATCTTTATGGTGATGATGATAAAGGTCAAGGGCTAAAATCTATCCAGCTTTCCTCGCATACTTGTAGCTGTTCTTCCCCTCTGGTCATTGAGGCTTGCTCTCCATGGCCGTTTTGGGTTGGGCAGTGAGAAAGATCAGACACCTGGTTTTCACAGAGACATCTGACCTCCGATGGTTAAATCTGTTTAGAGGGAAACAGGTGCACACCACCTGCATGGGAGATAGATTTAAATGCCAACTGTAAATTGCTGGTTCTGTTCCAAATGAGTACATTCCAATTTTCTGCTGCTTCTTCTTACAAGAAAAAGTTGTTTGGTTGTGCTTTTTACTATTTTTATCATGGGGAAGGAGTGCTGGTTTCCCTATCCAAATTTTCCATAAGTTGCACAGCGAGTCTTTGGTTTCTCATTGTGCCTAGCATTTAAGATAATTGAGGGCTGAAGAGAAATTGACAAGAGTTTGGTTAGTGTCTGGCCCAAGTGATGGGTTACAGATAGAGCTGGAGGAAATGGGGGAAGCAGGAGTACACTTAATGCTCCTCACAAGCCCTCCTTCCAGAAGAGCAGTAGGCCTGTGTTGTGTGGCAGGCAGAAACAGATTATTGTGATGAAGCACCTGTGCATTAGCAACCTGCTGTTTCATCCCTGATACTCTCCCACCCTTTTCAATATCCATCCATCCCTATCTATCTATCTATCTATCTATCTATCTATCTATCTATCTATCATCTATCTATCTATCTATCTATCTATCTATCTATCTATCTATCTATCATCTATCTATCTATCTATCTATCTATCTATCCATCCATCCATCCATCTATCATCTATCTATCTATCTATCTATCTATCTATCTATCTATCTATCTATCTATCTATCTATCTATCTATCTATCTAATCTATATATCTACTGTATCTATCTGTCTGTCTGTCTGTCTGTCTGTCTCCCTGCCTATCTATCTATCTATCTATCTATCTATCTATCTATCTATCTATCTATCTATCTATCTATCCATCCATCCATCCATCCATCCATCCATCCATCCATCCATCCTCTCTCTCCCTCCCTCCCTCTTTCTCCCTTTCTCTTATCTATCGTCCATCCTATGATGCCCATCTTCTCCCAAGCCTACCCCACCACATGTAGCTGGGCAGAAATAAACCCAGAGAAATCTACCAACCATTGCCCTAAAATTGTCCCACAGATGTAAGGGGTATATAAGAATAGATGTATTCATCAACTTCTTTTATTCTGTAAACACAGATTAGAGTTTAGGTATGAAACTATAGTTTTTTTGCCTGTCCAAAAAACTGGATGAAAAGGCACTCTGAAGAAAAGCTTTATGGCTAGAGAAAAGGAAGAAGGGATCCACTATAATTTGGTCTGGGATAAGACAAGTTGACAGGGCTGTATAATTAGCAATGTTAGCACAAAGTCTCTTATTCCCAAAGATTTGCTCTGTTTGCTTACAGAGCAAGCAACTGCTCTGTAGTTCAAGACTGAGGCTGAGGTTAAGCAAGCAAGTTGTTTTATTTGAAGGAGGCTAGAATGGATGCAGGTATTCCATGGTATCACTGAAGCTTGACTGGTTAGTATTTCTGAGGGTTTTGTAGGCCCGACACTGAAGAGTGGCTTGGTTTTCTGAGACCAAGAGTGGTCTCAGAACCAAGAGGGGCTTGGTTTTCAAGAGAAAGCAACTTTTTTCAGTTATGCATGTTTTTCCATTCTGAAAAATAGTACTAAACTTTCATCTCTCTTCCTTGGCTTTTTTTTTTTTCTCATAGAAATTTGGCAGTTTGATCTCTGGGACCTGGAGATTGCAAAACAGGAAGCTACATGTTACAAACTGTTTAGACTTATTTAAATCAAAGTTCAGAAATATTTTGTTGACAAAAACTAATAACAGGTAATCAGTTCAGTGGGAAATGTTTACCTTTTCTTCCCATTTTTTTCACCTCAAACAGCAAGATTCTGGTAGGTTAATTCAAACAATTTTTTTTTACAATACAATCATGTTTAATTGAAGGAACCACGGACCTCCTGCACTTTAATGCTCCTAATCTCTTCTTGGCCTTTTGGGATAAAATAAAAAGTAGTATGATTTTAATTTTTCCAGACCAAAGCACTTTCCCATCACTATTGTTTAGTTTCTAGCCTCAGAATATCTTTGAAAGTACCTTAAGTCTCAACCCACAGAAAAAAGTAGTAAAAAGGGTTGTAATAAGACAGAAATTCTATTTAAATATAAAACCTAATATTTCCCTATTCCTACTCCCCCACACAAAGCTTAAATCATTGAAGCCACCATCACCTCTTTTGGTATGAATTGCATGAATTAATTACACCTTGTACGGGTGGCAAGGCAGGCAGGAAGGTGGACACAGGGAAGTGACTGGCCGGAAGTAGTCACCCACCAAGTTTTGGGTTCCAGGTTGGTGCAGGAGGCTTGCCAGGCCCAGAACAGAGCGCGGGGGGGGGGGGGGGGGCGGGGGGAGAAGGTTGCATGCAAGGGGATCTGGGGTGCATGCACAGGGTGGGGGTGCATGCATGGGGGTCATGCACACATGTGCAGAGGGGCACATTGCATTATGGATGCCGGCACACATGTGCGCTGTTGCGCATGTGCACACACACTTTCGGCATACGATGACAAAAAGGTTAGCCATCACTGCTTTAGAGTAATGAAATATTCAGTGGCTTATTTCATGCTCTACACTGAACATTATGACATAACAACATTATGGACTGAAAAAAAAGATCTCACAAAGAAAGCCAGATGCCCGTAGGAAGACTTCAAGCAAGACATAATTGGATCTTGCATTTTCCAATAACTGGTATTATAAGTTAACTCTCCAAAACTGGGTATAATACGTAGAAAACGTGACTAACAGGCATTAATAAATTTAGCAGCCATAAACTGGTCTAATCTTCTATGTTTGCATCATTACCTCTCATGGTAATGAATTCCACAATTTGGCTGTGCATTACTTCAAGAATAATTTCTTTTTAATCTGTTCTAAATCTCCCAATACTCAATTTCATTGGGTTGACCTTGAGTTCTAACATGAATCACATCCATTTTGTTCACATGTGTAATGTATTATATACAATTATATTAGGCTATCCTTTATTCAACTTCTCTTTCCTTAAGCTAAAACCCCATAAATATTAATCAAGTTCTTTGATTTTATATGCACATTGGCTATTACAGTGCAATACCAATTCCCATAAAATTTAATAAATTTGTTTCCAGAAATTGGAAATGGAATTCCATACTTATTTACTTGCTATTAAGTGCTAATTATTCCATAAATTTTACTGTTGGATAGCCATGTATGAATGATTGATTATGTGCCATTAAGACAGCTGGCTCTTAGTGACCCTATAGATTTTCCCTAAGATAACCTGTTTCCAACTTGGTCCTGCAGATCTTCTAATAATGGATCTCTTGTCACTGTAATTGAATCCATCCATCATACTTCTGGCCATCCTGTTTTTCCTTCCATCTTTCCCAGAATTATAGACTTTCAAAAAGGTCATGTATCCAAAATATGATAGTTTGAGCCCGATTATTTGTCCTTTGAAGGGAGAATTCCAGGTTGATTTGTTTGTTCTTGATTATCCATGGAATTCTCACATGTCTTTACCAAAAAAGTTAGATGCATTTGAGATCACAATTAACTAATCTTTTTTTTCTTAAACTGCAAAACCTGAACATTGCCTTATCTTCAAAATTTCCAATCCTAATGACTTTTGCTAGATTTTTTTTTTGCACCATTTTCAGTCCATAGCGTTAACTTGGAATAATCATCACTCAGTGGTATTTTTAAGTCTGAGAGATAACCATGGATTTCATACAATTCTTTCCACTTATTCTGTCATTCTCAGTTTCCCTTCTTTTTAGGAGAAGAATAAGAACAGAGGGAGAAAAAGAAATCTAGGCAGCCAACCAGCAGATTTGAATGAGACGATGGGACACTAGGACATGTTCTCATATGTTGCTCTTTTTTCTTTAATCAAATATGTCTACGATTCAGATCCTCTGAAGTGTAGAATCCTTGATTTATGGCAATTGTTCAGTCTTAATAAATCATTGCCAGATCAATGCATTTAAATAGATTCCCACATTATAAATTAGGATCGAGAGATTTCTGCTTCAGACATATTATTTTATACTCTTTTCAAACTATCCAGTATTGTCATGCTAAATAAGGATAAGATAACCCTAACTGATGGTGACATGATAGTAATATTCCAATATTTGAGGGACTGCCACAAAGAAGAAGGGATCAACCTATTTTCCAAAGCACCAGAAGGCAAAACAAGAAACAATGAATGGAAACTAATCAAGGAAAGAAGGAACCTGGAATTAAAGAGAAACTTCCTAACAGTGAGAACATTCATCCCGTGGAACAGCTTGCCTTCAGAAGTTGTGGGTGCTTCATCACTGGAGGTTTTTAAGAAAAGATTGCACAGTCAGTTGTTTGAAATGTTATAGGGTCTCCTATTTGAGCAGAGGGTTGGATGAGAAGACCTCCAAGGTCCCTTCCAGCTCTATTCTGATTGATGCAGTTGAACATACTTTCAAGAAAGCTACTATCTGTCACCTTTCCTAAATGTATTCCTTGCTTGCCTCTTCAGGTCTCAAATTAAGAGGTATCACGTGAGTCCTGAAGGATGGGGAAAATAGGTTGGACTTTGTGTAACTATGCTTGGAAGGCTAAATTCACTTGCTATTAATTGCTGCACAGTTATCATCTGCTCATATCAATAAAATTGACCCAATTCCTTCACAAAGATCTCATAGGATGAATCATACACCACTGAGTATTATAAAAATGCATTTTACTGCCTAAAAAAGACATATATTATGATTTAATGGTGAGTTAAACTAGTGGAAGGAGCTCAGCATACAAGCAGACAAGGTTAAACAATGCATTATGTTTTTGCTTTGGCTCCAGTGAGCCAGCCTACATAGAAAACAAGACCAGAAGCTCTCTGATTTCACAGGTGCGGAGGTTGGGCAGCACTAAATGTCTATTGCTAGGATCAGGCCTCTAAAGAACCCTGTGTATTTTTGGTGTCACAGAAGGAATAACATTACCAAGTGATACTCTTTTTGATTGCAACTGCATAGATTGATCAGAGAATTTGGTCCTTAGTCTCAATAGCTTCTGAGGAGTATTCAGTTGAAAAGAGGTCCATGCAGAAACATTCTTCTGATATTTTTCCTTCAGCTCTAATTCAGTTGAAGAATTAGACAAATCAGTTCCAATGTTTCTTTCAAAGAAAAGGATGGTTTGTCTGAAATTCTCATCATGAGTAAAACATTGTTGCATTTATTTATTTGGAAGAAGCCCAAGGGTCTATCAGTGAATGTTCAAACATGAACTTGGAAATGAATTTGAGTATCTGCAGGACATTTTTTTTTGTATCTCCATTTGTCTTATACAAGGCAAGAAAGACCCAGGAGATATGATGGGGACTGGCACAATGATTCTTTTCAGAAGAGACAGGAGAATAACCATGTGGCCTGATTTTTGTTTTGTTTTTCAGACAGTTTTCTTTCCAAGCATATTCTCATTTGTGCCCACATTAATATTTTTCCCTAGTATTAATTCTAAACTATTTCTTAATATATATTTAATATATCATGCTATGGATTTCTTTAATTACAGAATAAAAATAGCTGACAAATTTTAATAGGATTAATCCTGTCTTAGTTTCCCTAATCTTACATCATAGGTCTTACATTTACCAGTTGCATTTGAATCCAAAGCCTAATGGTTGATTAGAGGTTGTAGTGAAATCTCTTCAGTGGTCTGCAGATCTCTTCCTGAATTCTCACATTTCTAATAAGTCTTAAGGAAAGACCTCCTGAGGCAAATCCTCTCACTGGTTTCTTTCACATTGAGGAAGAAGGAAAGGATGGAAATTTTTTAACCAAAAAAATGGTATCAACAGTAGTGACATTCACCATTCCCAAAAATAAAATAGCACTAGAAGAAATTCAAAATAAATTATCAAGCCCCTTAAGAATAAGAAAAATAGGAGCCTCTTTCACACAAAGAAAAAACAAGAGAAATTTCAGGACAGATTTAATACAATATTATTTGAATTCAGTTCTGACTGCCCATCCCAGCCACTTCTCAGTGTTCACAATTTACATCCATTTGAATTGCAATGGACCTTAATCTATGCAAAATGTTTCTCTTCTTCCCGTCTAAGCAAACAAATCAGCCCATAGGAGATTAAGAAAAAACTTCAGCTAAAGAAACTTTCTCTGAAAAGTATTTATGGATTTGATGGAGCAACTCAGTTCTTTCTAAGCTATTTCAAGTTTTTCTTTTGCCAGTTACATTATTAAGGAATAATAAATTTATATATGTGGTCAACAAGAGATGGAGAAGGACTGGGGGAAATTATTTGTTGCAGGCAAAGTCCACCTGCCCTAAAAAAAAACCTTAAAATTTAAACCAGAGCAAGATGGAGAGAGTAGTTTAAGAGGAGGTACTGAGGCAAAAATAGGGAAATTAATAGGAGTCCTAAAAACGTCATAATTAAATAGCTAGGAAAACCTGGAGTTTAATATTCAAGGCTTTCAGTAACTGTCTCTATATCCATTTATGCACAGTACAAGATATGAGAAATTAATAAGGTGAGTCTGAAATGGTAATGTCTCCTTCCAATTAAGCCTGATACTTGAAGACTTCATGAACAAGTTCATACAATTTTCATTTCTACAGCAACAGTTGACTGTTATCTTTTTCTCTGGTGCATTTGACTTCCCAATGTAGCCTAGAGTCCTGGAATTCTTGGGTGCTCCCCAATCCAGTTTTTAACCAGATTTGCTGAGTTTTCAAGCTCAGACAAAATGAATGTGTATGGTAGAGGTGAAGGATGGTGTGTATGTGTGTGTGTGTAAAGAGAGGTTATAGTGTAACTGAGACATGGTAGGATGACTCCCATGATTGTAATGTAGCCATTTAAGGACACATCAAAGAGATACCTCAAAAAAAAGGATGAAGTAACTTTAATATCAAAAATACTCACATTGAGAAAATCCAAATAAGTGAGCAAAATGGAGAGCATCTAACACAAGGGTGAAATTCAAAAATTTTCACTACCGGTTCTGTGGATGTGGCTTGGTTGCCGTGGCAAGGGAAGGATATTGCAAAATCTCCATTCCCACCCCACTCTGGGGCCAGCCAGAGGTGGTATTTGCCAGTTCTCTGAACTACTCAAATTTCCACTACCGGTTCTCCAGAACTTATTAGAACCTGCTGGATTTCACCCATGATCTAACAGAATGCAGATGCCAAGTGGGTGACTTTGGGACAGTCATTCTCTCTTAGTTCAACCTGTTTCACAGATTTGTTGTTATGGTGGTGAAAATAGAGGGAAGAAGGAATATTATATAGATTTACCACCTTGAATTATGTATAAAAATAATGCAGTATTTATATAAAAAAGATAAACAGGAAAAAAGGCATGAAAACAACACTTGTTTGGACTCTACAAATCAAAGAAAAGGTTCCAGCAACACTTTCCTGAGAAAAATTACAGATATTTGAAAAGAGTAAATATAACTGGATTCTAATATATAGCTTTTCTGAAAATATATATATATATATGTAGGTCTTTGGTTATTCGGATCTTCTCCCGCGTAAAATTGGAAGTATCTTGGTGACGTTTCAACGAAGTCTCATTCGTCATCTTCAGGCTGGTGTTCTCGGCTTCGTGCTTCCAGGAGAAAAGCCGAGAACACCAGCCTGAAGATGACGAATGAGACTTCGTTGAAACGTCACCAAGATACTTCCAATTTTACGCAGGAGAAGATCCGAATAACCAAAGACCTACATACAAACACCTGCGAAAACCTCAGTATATGTATATGTATATGTATATGTATATGTATATGTATATGTATATGTATATGTATATGTATATGTATATGTATATGTATATATGTATATATAAGACGGAGAGGGAGAGGAAATGTTTTCTCATTAAATGTGCCTAATAGGATAATGGTTTTTTTTTTAGTGTCATGGAAAAGCTTTCCAATGCAAATTACTCAATGAAAATCAGTCTAGCTGCATGATCAGTGATGCGATTTACTGCAGCAAAAAAACTAAGACTTTGGTACATATGCCTATTGGTTTATACATTTATTTACAACCGTAGCAAAATTCATCTAAAAGTACAACAGTCCATATCAGTTCCATACATCATGTTTAATATTAACAGCACTATGTGGCAACATATGTTTTTATACATGTTGGCTGCATAATGATTTGTTTAAGAGATATTTGTGGAAAATAATGATGCAATGCTGGAATCCTTGTGTACCTCAAATTCTAGGAAAGCCAATTTTAACAAGGTCAAAGGAATGCCAGATAGGATTCTTAAGCAAGAGACCAAATGGCTAAGATATCAAGATGTGAGGGAATGGGAGTGAACCGAAAAATCCTAACATGTTCAGACATTAGCTTGAAGACATAAAGGCTTATAATACACTGTACCTTGGCACCCCATATCTTCCCTAACATGCTCATACAATTAATGCCTTTAATAAAACAATTTTCTAGATTGTGTAGTGGATTGTACTCATTTTTAACTCTCCTTTAGAGAGTTCCAGATGAATGTGTGGAGACTAAAGGACAAGGTGCTTGGACCACAAGGGCAGTAAAGAGACCAACAGGTCAGTCCCTGCTATTCTACTCAGTTTTAAGCTCTTAAATATGCAGCAATTGCGTGAGAGGATAGCTAGAGTAGTATTTCTCAGCCTTCAGATTGCATCATTCTATGACTGGCAATTTGCCATTTTTTTTATTTCTTTTCTTATGAAGTCAACATGCTGGCTGGGGATTCCCAGAATCTAGAGCTCTCTGGATGCTTTAAGCTTCAATTTCCACCAATCCCAACTAGATTATTTGTTTGTTTTTATGATTTATTAAATTGGTTTGCCACTCACCACACCACAAGCATAAACTTGGTGACGCAGAGACTAAAGTGCTGTTAAATAGCACCAGCTGCCTGCAATTACTGCAAGTCCAAATCTCACCAGGCTGAAGGTTCACTCAGCCTTCCATTCTTTCGAGGTAGGTAAAATGAGGACCCGGATTATGGGGGCAATAAGCTGACTTTGTATAAAAAAGAACACTGCTTGGGGCGGGGGCGAAAGCCCTACTAAGCAGATATATACAAAAGTATGAAGGCTATTGCTTAATGCATTGTAAGCTGCCCTGAGTCTCCAGAGAAGGCTGGCATATAAATTGAACTAATAAATAATAAATTAATTAAACTTTGTATGTATGTAATAAAATATGTCTTCTCAAACCTATTGGATTGCTTACTTGGATTAAAATGATACAATGAATTGTCACAGATAGTGACAAGGAAACTGAAATTCAGTTGTTCAGAGTGGTTCAGAGTTGTTCAGGTGGTGAACCATGAACAAGCAGATCTGTTCAGTTGTGATTATGTATATGTATATGTATATGTATATGTATATGTATATGTATATGTATATGTATATGTATATGTATATGTATATGTATATGTATATGTATATGTATATGTACCGTGTTTCTTCGAAAATACAACCAGGTCTTATTTCTTTTGATCTCTGAAAAATTATTTTATTTATTATTTATTTATTTAATTAATTACATTTTTATACCGGCCTTCTCCCACAGGACTCAGGGCGGTGTACTGCCAGAGTAAAAACACAATACACCATGAATTTAAAAAGTTTAAAAGTATTAAATAATTTGGCCCAGTTTTGTTAAAAATCCCAAAATTAAAATACCCAATTAAAATTTCACGTCATCCCCGCCTGTTGGAATAGTAGGGTCTTAAGGGCACGGCAAAAAATACAGAGGTCGGGGATCCTATGTATCTCCAGGGGCAGTTCATTCCATAGGGCAGGAGCCCCCACAGAGAAGGCTCTCCCCCTGGGAGAGCCTTCAGTCGACACAATTTGACTGACGGCACCCTGAGGAGTCCCTCTCTGTGAGAGCATACTGGCCGGTGGGAAGCTATCGGTGGCAGAAGGCAATCTCGTAAATACCCAGGTCCTAAGCCATGAAGCGCTTTAAAGGTGATAACCAACACCTTAAATCGCACCCGGAAGACCACTGGGAGCCAGGGCAGCTCACACAGGAGAGGTGTTACATGGGTGCGTTGTATTGCCTCCATAATCACCCGCGCAGCCGCATTCTGGACCAGTTGGAGCCTCCACGTGCTCTTCAAGGGAAGCCCCATGTAGAGAGTGTTACAGTAGTCCAGACGGGAGGTGACGAGGGCATGAGTGACCGTGTGCAAGGCGTCCTGGTCCAGAAAGGGACGCAACTGGTAAATCAGGCAAACCTGATAGAAAGCCCCCCTGGCCACAGCTGTCATATGATCTTCTAAAGATAGCCATGTATCCAGGAGGACACCCAGATTGCGAGCCCTCACCCCCAATAGTCAGCGATAGAACCAGCTGGCTATACCGGGATGCCTGAGCCACAGCCACTCAGTCTTGAAGGGGTTGAGTCTGAGCTTGTTTCTCCCCATCCAGATCTGCACGGCCTCCAGGCATTGGGAATCATGTCAAGGGCATCATTGGGGTGGTCCGTGGTGGAGATGTACAGCTGTGTATCATCAGCATACTGATGGACCTTCACCCCAAAACCACGGATGATCTCACCCAGCGGCTTCACATAAATGTTGAACAAAAGGGGCGAGAGGACCGACCTTTACAGCACCCCACAAACAAGGTACCTCAAGGTCAACCTCTGTCCCCCTGCATCCAGAGTACAGCCAGAGAGGAAGGAACATAGTGCCCCCTGTTCCTAACCCCTCCAACCGGCGCAGTATGATACCATGGTTGATGGTATCATGATGGTTGATGGTATCATGATGGTTTGATGGTATTAAAAGTTGCTGAGAGATCTACTAGGACCAGGACAGAGGAACAACCCCTGGCCCGAACCCTCAAGAGATCATCAACCAATGCGACCATTGCCATTTCCGTGCAGTATCCCGGTCTGAAGCCCGACTGGTACGGATCTAGATAGATAGCTTCATCCAGGTACCGGGGAAGTTGTCGCACCACCACACTCTCAACAACCTTCACCACAAAGCAGAGGTTGGAGACTGGACGGTAATTCACTAATACAGCCGGGTCTAGGGAAGGCTTCTTGAGGAGGGGCCTCACCACTACCTCTTTCAAGGCAGTGGGGAAGACACCCTCACTCAAAGAAGCATTTATAATCTCCTGAAGCCAGCCTTGTGTAATCGCCCGGGAGGCCAGCACCAACCAGGAGGGACATGGGTCCAGTAAACATGTGGCAGCACTAAGCCTGCCCAGAATCCTGCCCACGTCCTCGGGAGTCACAAGGTCAAACTCCTCCTAGATAATACTCTCAGGACCCACCTCCTGGACATACCCAATCAGAGTCCAGGCCTTCCCAAATTTGAGCAATTTTGTCATGCAGGAGTTGCACAAAATCCTCAGCCCTGCCCTGCAAGAGATCTTTCCGCGTTCCCAGCAGAAGTAGGGAGCAGGTCACCCTAAACAGAGTGATCGGGCGGTTCTCTGCAGGTGTAATAAGAGCGGAAAAATAATTTGATTTTGCCGCTTTTATCTCCACTAGGTAGGTCTTAATATAAGACCTCACCAGTGTTCGGTCAGATTCAGATCGGCTCGCCCTCCAATCACTCTCCAGGCGTCTTTTCTGGCACTTCATCTCTCTCAGCTCCTTGGAAAACCAGGGAGCCAATTGAGATTGGCACCGGGTCTGAGGCCGCAAAGGCACGACACAGTCCAAAGCTCCAGCAGCCGCCCTATCCCAGGCAGCCAAGTCTTCAGTCGAGTCGTGAGCCAGAGTCTCAGGGAATAGTCCAAGCTCCGTCAGGAACCTCTCTGGGTCAATCAGGCACCTGGGACAGAACCATCTGGTCAGTTCTGTCTCACTGCGGTGAGGGGAAGTGGTTTGAAAGTCCAAGTGAAGGAGAGAATGATCTGACCATGACAAGGGCTTGATAACTAAATCCCCTATTCCTAGATCATTCAACCACTGACCAAAGACAAAAATCAAGTCCAGAGTGTTTCCCACCCATGTGAGTAGGGCGTTGAACTAACTGGGTCAGGTCATGGCCATCATGGAAGCCACGAACTCCCAAGCTGCCTCTGATGTTTCATCGAAAGATGGCAGGTTGAAATCCCCCATGACCATAAGTCTGGGGGTATCCACTGCCACCTTGGCTATTACATCAAGCAGCTCAGGCAGGGCCGCCGCTATGTAACAGGGAGCCAGGTACACAGTCAGCAGGCCCATCTGCACCCCACGATCCCACTTCACAAGGAGGAACTCACATCTGGCTATCTGAGGAACAGTGGCCTCCCTTGGACAGAGACTTTCCCTATTAATCGCCACCATCACCCCCCCTCCCCAGAGCTCTCGGCTGATAAAATGAGCGGAAACCTGGTGGGCACATTTGAACGAGGAGAACCCCCCCTCCTGGGTCAACCAAGTCTCCTTAATCCCTGCCAGGTCAATTCCCCACTCCTGAATAATATCATAAATGAGGGGGGCTTTATTGACCACAGACCTGGCATTACACAACATCAGCCAAAGGCCTGGGCCCTGATGCTCTGTGCAACCCAGGGAACGAGAAGCGCATTGGGGGCTGGAGTGTGCCATTGCTCGCAGACAGTGAGTGTGCACTCCCAAAACATAATACAGCCCCCTGTGGCCACCATATCTGCCCCTCCCACCCACTGTATTAATTGAACAGCCCTTCCCTTCGTCCCCTGGCACCTCAGTCAAACTTCCATCCCCATCCCTTCCGCCATGACCACCAGACCCACTACCCTGCTCACTAGCTATATGGACCCCCTCAGGTCCATTTCTACAACCACCACCCCCTCCTTGAACCCCTTAAAAACTTTGCTAGTGCCTTCATTAAAAAAACCCTCAACCTCCTTTTCGCTGCATGGCACCTTTCAGGGTCCCAAAATGGCTACTCCTTCTTTTTGATTTTCCCCCTATGTGCCTCACCTGGCCACCAGGCTGCTTCTTTCACAGCCAAAAAGAGCGATCGACGCAACCCACACATGACTCATGCACCTCGTGCACCCTGGCCTACCTATAATGGTCACTCCAGCTACTGGTAGCCATCCACCCGAAAAAGCCAGCCATTGTCCACTCCGGCAAGCCTGGCTGCACATGCACTTAAATAGGGCCTTATTTTGGGGTAGGGTTTAATTTTAACGCATGCTATCTGTCTGTCTATCTATCATCTATCTCTATCATCTACCATCTTTCTCCCTCCCCCTCCCTCTCCCTCTATCTATCTCTCATCTATCTCTCATTTATTTATACATATTGTATGTCTAGCTATCTTAGTGGCTTCAATGTTTCAGTGTTGGCTCCACATATATGCATGGCATCTTAGAACGAACGTTTGATTCATTTGAAGAAATTTAAAATCAAAGCTTCTTTGTTTTGGGTGCCTTTTGAAGAGGTTTAGCATTAAGCCTATTTTTACTCTCTGAGATTTGATAGGGTTCTTCTTTTTTAACAATGCTTATAAAAATGTTAACTAAGGAAAGAAGGAAATAAATAAATAACATCAATCTGGCAGCCTTCCACCATCGCCACCTTTGCTCCATATTATGTGCGGGTGGTAGTCAGGAGGATCGTGTTTGATCATGCTCTGACTTGCATCTGTTTTCCGTCCATTAGTTATGGGAAAGATTTAATATGGTGGTGTCCAATGTAAACATTAGATTAGAGTGCCAAAATTGCTGACTTTCTGCTGACCTGCCGCTTTGTTCCTGTGTCTTGGGTTTCAGTTGCTCTCTGCAGGGAATTTAGTTTTGAATGTAAAGCAATCTTTCCTTGACCTGTCCCACATCTCCAACTTCTTTGTCTACTTTTTTTTCCACAGAATTCCCCATGCCATCATTCCCCCAAAATGTCTGAAGAAGGAACAGTTGTTTTAAAGGTTATAGGAACACAGGCACCGGCTATCCTGAAAGAATTGGCCTTTTATGTGAAGAAATCAGAACATAAGCATTTTTTTGATATCCAGGATGATTATTTACAGCACAAATATCTGACCTTGGAAGTCTCCCTCTGATTTCTGATTTGAATGAAGAATAGGAACAGAAAAATACTCACTGAATTGTTTTGATCCTAAATTGTGTGTGTGTGTGTGTGTGTGTGTGTGTGTGTGTGTGTGTGTGTTTTCTGAGGTTTTCGCGGTTGTTTGTATGTAGGTCTTTGGTTATTCGGGTCTTCTCCCGCGTAAAATTGGAAGTGTCTTGGCGACGTTTCGACTAAGTCTTATTCGTCATCTTCAGGCTTCCAGCACAAAGCCGAGAACACAATCCTGAAGATGATGAATTTTACGTGGGAGAAAACCCGAATAACCAAAGACACACACACACACACACACACACACACACACACACACACACACACACACACACACACACACATATATGAGAGAATCCATTTCCATCATTTACTTTCCCTTCAGGAATCTGCCCTTTTCCTTTCTCCCACCAATTTCCAAGTTCCTTCTAATGTGGAGAATTACGTGGTCATCATAAACTTTTATGATCATGTAAAACATTTTTAACAAAATCTGTGCTGGTTGGAGTAAGGGTTTATCAAAAGATTTTGAAATGCAACTCCTTATTCCTAATTTATTTATTTTAATTTCTCACAAATATATTGCACTTAAAATAGAATATTTATCTGGTGCAGACCTATCTATTGCCATTGCCAGAATCCAGTGTCCTAATTTCTGAACTCAATTAAGAGAGTAATCCTTAAAGGTACAGTGCTCTTCCTAAAGATGTAGGCAACATGAGAGTCAGGGAAGTAATGTCTAACCAACCTTTCCCTTGATGTCCTAGCTGTTAGTTTAAAAAAAATTCTTAAATAAGAAGCAAAACAAAACTCCAGCTTCTACCAGTAGCAACTTATTTACTTATTTATTGGAATACCTGAGCTTCTTACAAAAATCCCCAAAAGATTGTATAGAAAGGATCTTTGTAAGGACTCATTCATTTCCCAATAAATAGGAATTTGGGATTGATGATGCCCAACATGGGAGGCATTTTGTAAACAGGTAAGTCTTCCAGAGCAGCTATTTTGTGAGCACACATGCCACATGCTCCCTAAATTCCAAGTCTGCCCCGGGCTCCAAAGACATGCCTCTTCTCTCTTGCATAAAGGATCTGTTGTTGCTTCTGTAAATTAGAGGCTCCCATGGTGAAGAGTGCAAATTTTGCTTCATCAGACTTCATCAGTTATATCTACAACCTGGTAAACTGGTTAGTTTTATTCTTGGTTAGTTTTTTTGTGCAAACCCAGCCCACTTAAGTCTGTAAATTGGGTTTTACTAACAAAGCTAAGGATGTCATGTGACTCTAAGCACAATTTGAGTAAAATCCAACCCGCAGAAAAATTACTTGGCTAGAAGATGTTTGTGCCATTTGGGCAGCTATAGTGCATGCATATATGTATATGTATATGCACACTTACACAAACATCTTTAGGGAAAAAAAACACTTTCAGAATGGGCACAGTTCCAACAGTATTCAAAATAAGCACTTGGAACCTCTCACGAGCACAGCACTTTCTATTATTTATTCAAGCCATTAAACTCTTTTCAGACTCCTGCACGAGCCTGAAAAATAGCTGTGGCTATTCTGAGGGATCATGCACCACTTAAAGCAGCCACAACTTTCTTTTCCAAGCACATGTGGAAACTCAGGCTGTGTTAATACATAGCAGAGAAGAGCTTTTAGCAAGGTAAAGTCTGAGGCACTGCTGAATAGTTTTCAAAATGTGTCAAGCTCTATTTCTGAGACCACAATTGACAATTGACAAATTATGGTAGCAAATAAATATGGAGCATTTTGGATTCAGTATGATTGTGCCATGCATTTTTCTTTGCCCTTCTTTCATCAGCCCACCATACTGAGTGAAGGGATTGATCCACTTTTCCCATGAGTGTTAAAAGGTTCAGCTTTAATTTACCACTGATCTGTCTCCTTCCTTCTTGCTTTCAGACCAGTCTAAGACCCTGCCTACTCACCCCCATTTTGCTCTCCCTTTTAATGTACCACATTAGTCTTAATGAGCTCTCTGATCTCCTGAGGACATTCTTGGGAAATAGCCATTTTTCTTCTGAATAGCAGGATGCAGAAGTCACTCTACAGATTGAATGCTTCCATCACAACATGCTGGGTGCTCATTTAAACTTGCCCTTTGCTGTCACTATCAATGAGAGCATGGCCTTTGTCCCTGCCCTCGTAGGCAGCCTCTGTCAAATCCCCCCTTGTTAATTCTTGGGAAAGGAGTAATGAATCCTAAATTGCAAGAAAGGAACATTAAACAGCTGGAAGAATTTTTTTAAAAACCATTAGGAGATTCTGAGAGTACCATGGAAGACTTCTGTGATACGGGAAGTGCTGTAAGTGAACACACGCTTTGTATCCATGCCCCAATACAATCTTTGCACTCTTCAATTAAAGCAGGGGTACAAAGGTTTCTCTAGGGGTGAAGATAACAGCTTTTCACTGCTGTGCTCTAAAAAAAGTAGTGTGAAGGGCCAAAACAAAATAAGATACTCATTTCCTTGTATTTGTGTCTCTGTGTATGCCTTTGGGTCATTGTTGACTCCTTGCAACTATTTGAACTAACCTCTGTTAGTCCCTAGTCAACATTATCATTCTGCCAATTAAGTACAATCCCAATCAGGCAATTGGTCATCACAAATTATTTCAAATGGAATAATTGCATCAAGGAAACTGGATTCAAAATGATAAGATGAAGAGTTCCTATAGATCAGATTGAGGTAAGAAACCCCTTCCTCTAATGCCTTAACTGGGACTTCAAGATTTCTCCTGAACCAATCACATCCTGTGATGGATACTATTTCTTCTTTTACTCCCCATAACATAGTTGGAGACTGTTGTTGTTATTCCATAGTGTTGAAAGCAGAACACAAATAAGATTCCAAAAAGCATATGCACAGATCTATCTCTGTATGTGGTTCCACCAAAAGTGAATGTGAAAAGACACCCACCAAAGATGAAGAAGAAGAAAACAAATTACATACCAAGACAAACTAAATATAAAAGTAAACTGTGGAAATTGTTAAAAACAAAAAAGAAGCCAAAGCCAAGACAGGCAGACATCTCCAGAAAGAACATAGAATTTCAGAGAGCTGTGAAAAGAGACAAGAAAGAGTATTACAACTGTTGGTGGAAACAGACATGAAAAAACTCAAAAGAGCTCTGAACTCACAAGCAGGTTCCAGTCTCATAATGAAAGATAACAGTGGACAGATAGTAACTAATTCAAAAAGATCAAAGAAAGATGGAAGGAGTATATTGAAATACTGTACAGTAGAGATGTCAACATTCAAATACTTTAGGCGTTATTACATATTTATGTCAGCCTTTCTACCCATTATAACTTTCAAGAAACTTTAGAAGATGTTATATCATTATTAAGCTAATAATAGCCTTCTGCCATTATTAAGTCAGAAGGCTATAGATATTGATGGAATACCCAGAATAAGAAGCAGTAAAGGTTCTAACCAAGGTTTGCCAACAAATCTGAAAAATGATAACTGGGGGGGAGGGGGGGCGCGGGAGGCAGGGGGAATCACTCAATCCACATTCCAATAACAAAAAAGGAAGATTTAACAAAGTGTGCAAACTGTCATATAGTGTGCTTAACTTCACATGCTATTAAAATAGTGCTTAGGATCATACAATGCATGTTAGAGCCTTACATGGAAAAAGTGATCCAGATGTTCATCTTGACTTTAGAAATGCCTCCAGAACACAAGATATTATTGCTGATGCATGGTGGATAATTGAGTAAGCAAAGAATGCACCAAGGAAGTCAATATGTGCCTTATTGATTACAGAAAAATATTTGTTTCAATTACATGAATCTCTTAAAGCTGTTTAGAAAAATAGGAATTGAAGAACATTTCATACAAAACTATATACAGACCAGAGCTTTAGGCCAGACAGCAAACTATCTCCTTTTGGACTAAGATACTCGTCTTATTCAGTTAGTCTACATGGGGTGTGTGTGTGTGTGTGTGTGTGTGTGTGTGAGAGAGAGAGAGAGAGAGAGAGAGAGAGAGAGAGAGAGAGAGAGAACGGGGAGAGGGAGAGGGAGAGAGAGAGATTGGAAGAAGACAAGTATGGTTTCAAAATGAGAGGAAGAAAGTTCAATAATCTGTGCTGATGACACTTCTCCAGTAGCCAAAATTCAAAGGATCTGCAAACTGTTTTAATAAAAATGCAAATTGGACTTTGAAGAAGCAGAATAGAATGGCATTGACACTTTTGAACTTTGGTGCTGCAGAAGAGAATACTGTAGCCATTAATAAAACAAACAAATGGATCATCATACAAACTAGAGGTGTTACTTGCGGCATAAAAAACCTTGGCTCAAATTATTGTGCTTCAAACACATTATCCAAAAACCTAGTTCTCTGGAAAAGGCTCTTGTGCTGATAAAGGTGGAAGGATACAATTAATCAATCAATGGTGATTAATGCATGTTTGGAAGAGGAAAAGGACCAGATTAAGGACCAGATTCATTAATCATGAAGAAAATCTATCTATGTGGTTGCTAAGAGTCAACACCAATATAATGATCCATAATCAATAAAAACCTTCAAAGCTGTAAAGCCTGCACAACCAAAAGGGTAATAAGATGACAGGAAGTCCTGATTGATTGTCCTTAAAATCACTGTCTAATATTCCAAATATTACCTTCTACTTTGGAATATTTAAATGTTCCCAGAAATTGCCTCCTGATAGAATTAAAAAGAAAAAGTAGGCTGATGTAATACTTTAGGGATCTGGGGAATGCTTGTGCTTTATGGTTAGTTCCAAAAAACAGATTTGTTTCATTGTTATCTTATCATTGTTTCTTTACCAATAGCAATAGCATTTAGACTTATATATCACCCCATAGCACTTTACAGCATTCTCTGAGTGGTTTACCGTGTAGAAGCATTACTTCTACAGGTGGGGTATTATCCCCAGCCACCTGGCTCCTCATTTTACTGATTCCAGAAAGATCATAAACTGAGTCGATCTTGAGCCCCATCAGGATCGAACTCCAATCTGTGTGCAGAATTTGCCTGCAATATTGCACTTTAACCACTGCACCACTAGGGCTCTTCTTAGCCACCTATCTTCTGTAATAGAATGGCTCCATTTGGTAGTCATGCTGCTACCATCCTACTCCACTGCAATGACAATTCTAAGGTCATCCCTTATCCATGAACATCTTTCTTCTAACTTTTCTATTCATAGAGTGGAGTGGAGTGGAGTGGAGTGGAGTGGAGTGGAGTGGAGTGGAGTGAATGGAACGGAACGGAACGGAACGGAACGGAACGGAATGGAACAGAACAGAATATCCTCTTCTCTTCTTCCCCTTCCTCCTCCTCCTCCAACTGAACACTCGTCAACCTGAGAGGTTTTCCTGCCTTTGCAATCTCTGCTTCTGAACTTCCATATCATTCTCCATCATTAAAGTAATAAACATAAATATAGAAAATTACAAGAAATATAATTAAGGAGTTTCATAGTTTGCATACATGCCAGTTATAATAATACATGCACATCTGAATAAATAATTATTATGCATTTCTAAATTTCCTATTAGCAAACTGACTCTTCTCTTTATTAGCTGTGCCCTTAACTGGCATGCAAAGGAAGTCTGGCAAATCCTTCTGAATTCACACCAGAGGAAAATTTGAGGGTAGTGCCCTCTGCTAATTTTACATCTCACATTGAGGATAGCTAACCTTGAACCAGAGAAAGACATTTATTTCTAAAACAGCTGAAAATGATTTGGAAAAGCTGCAGTTCTCAAACTGCCATTGATATACATGATACTTTTTTTTCCACAGTTTGGAAATAAAACAAATATTAGCACCCGGCAGATTTACAAGAAGAAAGTCACAACTGATCTTCCTGAGCACCAAAGCCTCTTCCAAAACTAGAATAGTTACCAGCCAGGCAGTTGTAACCTCTTACAAAACATTCCATTCTGTTGCACACACTCTCACTATTTGAACTCCTACAAACCTTGAGATAGCTTGAGTATTAGGATGCTCGTTTCTTGCAGTTAGACAATTGAATTCATTGCTAATGTATTTCAAAAGAGCACTAAGGGTTTTGAGCTACTCCTTGTCTTGAATTGGCAAATCTGGGGTTGTATTACCCCTCTCAGTGGACATGGCTGAAGTAAAAAGGTTAGCAAAGGCAAGACAATATGGTTTAATTTCAATTAAATCAAATTAATAAAATGCAATCACTATGAACACTTCCTTTTTGTATTTGAATTCTCCTTCCAGAGTCAAAACTGCAACTGCTCTTGAAAGGATCCTAGGGGATCTTATCAAAGGCTATTGAAAGGCATAGTTGTGTATCATGATACCTACCACCACTCCAGTCAGAAATCATCATGGTATCCCGACTGTTACCAAAATGGCATATGAGATCCCCACATTCTTCAAATCTGCTGAGACCTTCTCTCATCTCTGAATGAAGTGGAATTTACATCCGGCTTCGGCTGGATTGCCCAAGCACACAGCTGCCATTAATCTGTATAAGCCCTTACTGTACACTGAATTATTAATGAGGGCTATTAGACTGGTGTAAGGACAGCAGCACATTCATGGAAGGAAAATGAATGGGCCACAACAACGAGGCTGAGTTTTTTTAATATCTAGAACAAGATATTAACTAAGCCTTACTCCTTGTCACGATGATAGCACCTGAACAGTATATAATAAATAATTAAACCTTTCACTGCCAAAGATCCTGGGACCCGTAATGATAGCAAATCTCAATATTCAGAAAGGCCTTGATTTCACTTCCCACTTCACTCCAATCCTTAACTTTTTAAAATGTTAAAGAGGTTATGGAGAACAACCTGCTCCAAAGCAAAATGTTCCTAGCAGAAACTTGGTCAATTAAATCTGATAGGTGCCTACTGATGAGGAAATCATTTGTTCCATTGGTAAATAAGCAGTTGAACATATATGAATGTGTATATGCTGCATATGTATATATTTAGAAATGGAAGGTTAGCTAATCTAACAGTTGTACACTTGCTTGTGGGTATATCTATAAGTCAAATTATAAATATGAGGGGGGGGCATCAGAAATTTGCCTTTTGAGGAATTGTTTTGGAAGGTTATGAAGCAAGTGACAGCTTTTAGGTTTAAGTGGAATTTCTGTCCACTAAAAACTTTGAGTAAAATTTAAGACTGAACTTTGGGTTCTTGTCACTGCAATTATTTACACTAAACAAACAAAAAAAAGAATAATTTTACATTATTATTCTTAAAATATTGTCAGATAAATATGCAGGCCTAATCAACACTTAACTGCATTTTTACATGCATTTACTTGGAAGTAAATTGCCATCTATCTAATGGTACCAACTTCTGAGCAGAAATCAATCTGTGCGTAAGGATCAAATTTTTTAAAAAAATCTAGCTGATTTGTATTTCAGCCTTGGAACAAACTTTGTAAATTGATCTCTCTCATTTTTCAGGGTTCTGGAACCTCCATTCATCTCACTATTGTCTGGCATTTTGGTAATTTTAATAAACACATTTTCCAACTATGAATTTTGCTATATATATATATATTTATGGTCAATAAAGCAACTTTCCCCCCCTGAATCCTTTCTAACTTAAGCTTCATCATTTTTCATTACTTGGGAGGAAACCCTTCCAATGGTTTATTTTTTTTTATCTTTCATTTGTTACTTTTTCTCTCTTTTTTTCTGTCTTGATAATATTCCCCTTGGGTCCATGGATTCCAAGCCAGAGATTTCCATTTTGCAAAACTTATGAACATCTCAGAGCCACAAGGACAACAACAAGGTTAGCTGTATGCAATGCTAACATGAAACAGAAGCACATGTGTTTGTCCCCACCAACGCCCACACACACATTATTGTGCAGCATTCAATGTGGTAGACAAATGTGGGAGTTCTCGTGTGGTAGACATAAATCTGTAGGTCCAATGTGGTAGACAAATAATTAATCTGTTAATAGTAAGCCTCCTTCCCACCCATATTCTCAAATAGCTCTCCCAGATGAGGCAGGAAACATTGCCATCCAGTAACATTCTTGAATTCGATGCTAAGACGAATAAGAAAAAGAATCAGTTTTCCTTAACTCAGTAAGAGTTAAAGGAGTGGTGAAATTCAGCTGGCTTTATCCGGATCGCGTGATCCGGTAGCGCTGGCAGCAGGAGGCCCTGCCAACCCACCCAGACATCATCACATCCCGTTTTTGACCCTCTGCGCATGCACAGAAGGCTCTGCGCATGCGTGAAGGAGGCATGAGCGTTCACCTTTGCGAACCAGTAGCGAAGGTAAGTGAATATCACACCTGAGTTAAAGTACTCAATCTGTAAAACCTAGCCAAGTGCAGTGGTCGGGGCTACTATTGACCAACATCTGGAAGCTACAGCAATATGAGGCAAGCGTTTATGTAGGCTCCTCAAAGGATTATACATCTGCTCCATAATGTCTACTGAGATTCTCAGTTGTCCAGGTCATGTTTGGGATGATCTGTCCATAGACTGCACTGGTTGCCAATATGCTTTCAGATTCAACCCCTAATAGCATGGGACTAGATTATCTGAGAGATTGACTCTCTCCAATTATATTTACCCACTCCAGTAGGTCCAGCATGTGAGATTTGCTTTGGCTCCTACCTGCTAGAAAATATCATTTGGTGGGACACAAGAAGACAGCATTTTCTTTCACAGCATCCACCTTTTAAAATACCATCTCTCCAGAGATCAGACTGGCCCCAACTCCACTGGCCTTCCATAAAGCCTCAAAGGCCACCGGTGGGTGTGCTGCCATTGGGCTTGAGAATCTAAGGTGCAATAAAACCTATGCAGTGATTGTGTTGACTGTAAATTCTTAGGACATAGTGGTTCAGTGGCTAAGACGCTGAGCTTGTCGATCAAAAGATCAGCAGTTCAGCAGTTCGAATCCCTAGTCCGCGTAATGGGATAAGCTCCCATTACTTGTCCCAGCTTCTGCCAACCTAGCAGTTCAAAATCACATAAAAAATGCAAGTAGAAAAATAAGGATCACCTTTGGTGGGAAGGTAACAGTGTTCCATGCGCCTTTGGCATTTAGTCATGCCGGACACATAACCGCAGAGACGTCTTTGGACAGTGCTGGCTCTTCGGCTTTGAAACGGAAATGAGCACCGCCCCCTAGAGTCAGGAATGTCTAGCACATATGTGCAAGGGAAACCTTTATCTTTTATAGGTTCTGTTCCATAGGCTTTATACAGTTTAATTATTATTTTTTTAATGTTTAAAGTTGCATTTTGCTATTTTTTCAGTTTTTTAATTACCCAATCATACATTTGAGGTTTGATGTGTATGGCTTGATGTGTATATGCATTGAAATAATTAATTAATTAAATAAGTATGAGGAGTGATGGAATCATTAAATCCCAAGTCTAAAATTTCCTAACTCATTGCTGTCATGACACTTTGGAAGATTATGAGAGAGGCAATCCAATTTCTCTTAGTGGTACTTGCACAGTGGTATGTGATTTCTGCTGTACTGTGTTACTTTGTTTTAATTATTTATATTGTTTTCTTTATATTTAGTAATACAATGATAGTTATTGTTCACATACCTCATGTATGCTGCCCAGGCTGAATCTCTCTCTCTCTCTCTCTCTCTCTTCCCCTCCAATTGTAAAATAAATTTTAAATGAGACATAGATGATGTTTTGAAATGATGGCAGGCCATTTTTTTAACTGATTAAATGAATCACCCAGCTCAAGGAACTGTTTTTGGATACAGCTATGTGTTCTTCTAGAAAAGTGCTAAATGGGTATCTGAGCCTTCTGAGATTTGACAAGAACCTGAGACACAAAACCAATTTGCTTTGTATTTCTTCTCGGCCCCCCTTGTCTTGCAAAACATGGCCACTAGCTTCTCTATTTTTTTTTCTTGCACTGTCAAATGCCAATACAGCAACTCTTCCAAGGTCAGATTCTTGGTTGGTATTTGATATCCTGCATCTCTGCTGCCCTTCCATGTTGAGATTAAGTAGCAGCCATTGATTTTGTACAAGAAGGTTATTTTTAGCTATTTTAACAAATGCTGTGAAGAGCAGAAGAGACTTTAGATTTCCTCCACCCAACCCTCTCATTGCCAGGGTCCTCCATGGGTTTGAAGGTGCCTAGTCCAGAATGAGATTTCCTAGAATTTTGCAGAAAAAGGCTTGCTCATATTTAGAGATAAACTCCAAACAGAACCCTAAAACAAACAGAATCAATTGCTTAATTTCTACATGTGCCCCGGATTTTCCAATAGGCTGATTATGGGGGAAAGAAAATAACTTTGATTTTATAAAAAATAATTGATGTAAGTGGAGAAATATCAGGATATAAAAGAGATCTATCAGAGGAGAACATTAGTTGAGCTATTGCACCAGGATCTAGTTTAAAAACCCTTTCCTGCTTGCATCTAACCATAATGCCTGCCCAATGCCTGCTTGCATCTAACCATTAATGCTTTCTCCCATCTTGCTTGCAACCCATATTTAAGGCAACCTAAAGCCATCTTTAGCTATTCCAATGTTAAAATTGGGTATCTTCCTTTAATGAGCCAATATGTTGGGGCAATTTTACCATGTTAGATTTCGACAAAATTTCCCATTTTGTTTAAGGCATTGTCAGGTGATCCTTAGGGGGAAGGTATCTGCACAGAATCTCTTGGCCACTTTTGACTGGTTGTGATACACTTTGGTTCCTGGGCATTTTTCTCCATGGTTTCAAACTTGGCTGTCTCCCTTTAAACTCATAGATATACAAACCTAGATCAATCTGAACAGAAGCAGGTGGGTGTAGATGGAGAAGATGAAACATGCCAGAATAGGACAGAGTGAGGTGGATTTTTCTCTCTGCTGCTGCTTTATGGTGTAACTCTCGCCCCATTCAGGGTGCCTGATAGGTGCTATTTGGAATGCAGCATTAAATTGTGTTCAAAAAGCAGCCTGAACAATAACTGGGGAGTTGGATATGAGATTGCACAAAGAAGAGAGGGGGTGCTTATGCGCTTTCCCTCCCTGTCAACTGTTGTTGAAACTGCTCTTAACACCAATTTAGCACTTTTCCAGAAAAATATTAAATAGACCCCAAGCTACCCAATGGGTTGCTGTTTGCGGAGCAAACTGAAGGAGGGAGTATTAAATACCTTATTTTTCTTTCAGCCTCTGAAGCACACTTAAGATTAATTCTAAGACATAAACAGAAATATATAACTGTTTTGGAGAGGTATGTAGTTTAATAAGTTTCACAGTATCCCACCCAGAAAATGAAAGGCAACATAAAGCAATAACCGCAGTAATACTATAATTATTCCTACTGCTCTTGGAGAACCTCCAAAGCCTAAAACTAAGCATCCTCCAGAAGCATTAACATACAATTTCCTGAATGGATAACTATTCTGGGCCCAAGAGAGAATTTTAAATGTGTTTTCATTGATTTATTTGACTCTTATCCTATAGTCCATAGGAGGAGTTTGGAGTAGCATTTTACTCTGGCAGAAACTCCACAAGAATGCTGAAGTGAATGAAAGCAGGGCTTATACAATCCTAGTTGACATTTGAACCTAAGTTTCTTGGTTCAAGACACTGAGGATGTTATACTGTAGAGGAGAACAGAAATAACCTTGGAACATGTTTTACTAGTGGTTACCGCACGGTCATGTTCTTGGTTTCAGATATATAGTACTGCAAATATAGTATTGAGAAACAGATTATATTTTTTAAAAGAAACTGAAGCAGAAAGAGATTTAAATATGTTAACATTTACCACACTGTGGTAAATGGTTTTTCTAAAACAATAACACAAAAGTGCAACCTAATAAGGAGTTTAGATGAAAACCTTCCAGAGAAAAAGGAGCTGAAATATTTGGACTGTCTTTTTTTTTTTAAACAGAACAAAAAATGGCCAGCTTTTTGATATTTTGTGGAGGAAAATGACTTCCTGAGAATGAAATGGAAATGAATTACTCAGGAGATCCCTCCTGAACGTGATGGGAATCATAAACGTACATATTCAAAGAATTTTCATAGCAGTTATGGAATTACCAAGAAAATTGAAGACATCAGAGGTATCTGCAGGTAATCAAACACAGATTCAGTTTTGTGCTGTGAAAATCCTGAAGGATCAAATAGCATGATTGCTAAACTAGATAAATGTGGATTTAGAGTCTAAAAAGAGCACAGTTTAAATGTTCTCCACTATGCTAATATATCAGTTTGGTTCCTCAAAGGTGCTTAATATTGGCCGGCAGAAATCCTAGCTATACCATTAGACAAAGTTAGACAATTCTCCCAAGAAGAATCAGTGCAGCAGCAGCCTTTAAGAACCAAGTGTACCAGGCCATCAGCTCTGGCTCTCTAAGTTAGAACTGGAGACTGCTGTTCCATCACCATCAAAGCAAGATTCCTCTATTAGAAGGAATGATACTTTTTGTGAAGGCTCTGGTGGACTGGTGCAATACAAGTAACCTGATTCTAAATGTTAATAAAATGAAAGAGATTGTCATAGATTTTAGAAAAAAACGGCATGGTTATACTCCATTCAGTATTAAGAATGCATCTGTAAAGGTGGTCAACAGTATTAAGTATCTGGGGTGCAGGAACTAACAATGTGAACTGGTCTCTTCACACATCATCCTTAGTGAAGCATGCAAACCAGTGTCTGCATTTCCTGTGCTGGGTGAGGAGAGAACATTTTTCTCCTTCTGTCCTGGCCACTTTTTACAGAGGAATGATTGAGAGCATTTTAACAAACTGCATCACTGTTTGGTTTGGTGGCAGCAGTGCCTCAGAGGGAAAGTCCATTCAGAGAGTGGTAAGAACAGCCGAGAAGATTATAGGAAGCTCGCTTCCTGTCATTCAGGATGCTGTTGATAAGCGCTATGTGCTTAGAGCTCAAAACATTGTCAGAGACCCCACACACCCACTTTACGGGTCTTTTTCTGTTGCTCCCCTCTGGGAGGAGGTTTCAAAGTGTTTCTAGGAGAACTACCAGATTCTGTAACAGTTTTGTTCCCTATGACATTAGTCTGGCAACCTCGCAAGATTTGTTTCTCTCACCATGTACATGTATACATCCGAACCAGACTGTATTGCTTCTGCATGTCATATAATATATGTGGGCATATGCATAATTTTTTATATTCATTCATTCATTCATTCATTCATTCATTCATTCATTCATTCATTCATTCATTCATGTTTATGTAGTGTCTATTAGAGGTGGAGACCCTTTGAGAGCTGTATGCAATGAAATTTCATTTTAATGTGTGCTGATTAGTGGACATTCAAAGTGACAATAAAGTTAAGGTTATTCTATTCTATTCTCTTTTAAAACAGAGACCAAACTTGGTTTGTTTGTTTGTTGCTTTATTGTTATCATGTGTCCTACCCTACAGAGTCCACTAAAGAAATAGTTCTAACATTGTGAAAGTGTCTTGGAAAAATATTGCCCTATCAAAATGGTAAATTGTGACATTTAGGAATGTACAGGTACTCCTTGACTTACAACAGTACCTTTAGTGACCATTCAAACAGCCCTGGAAAAAAGTGACTTATGACCTTTTTTCACAGTAACAACCATTGCAGCATCCTGATGATCACGGGATCAAAATTTAGACACTTTGCAACTGACTCATATTTATGACGGTTGCAGTGTCCTGGGATCATGTGATTTCCCTTTTGCAACCTTCTGACAAATAAAGTCAATGGGAGAAGCCAGATTCACTTAACAACCATGTTACTAACTTCACAGCCGCAGTGCTTCATTTAACAACTGTGGCAAGAAAGGTTGTAAAATTGGGCGAAATTCACTTAACAAATGTCTTGCTAAGTCACAGAAATCTGGGGCTACATTGTGGTTGTGCATTGAGGGCTACCTGTATAGATTTCTCCAAATATGTCTATCTTAAATAATCTTTATTTGCAGGATATTGGTTGTAGTGATGCAACCTCCTTGCTCAGGATAAATTTGTATAAAAAATAACTTATTTGATGTCCTTTTTGGGCTGTTGGGTTGCTTAGTGAATATGTGTTAATATTATTTATAGGCAGAGAAATTGTATTGGAATGACCAACAAGATACCCAAAATATAAACATCTTGCATGCCATTATTCATCTAAATTTACTGGAGAAGTAAATGTGATATTATTTGAACATACAATTGAAAACAACCTGCAGTGAGAGCAGTGGCTGCTTTGTTTAAGAAGGAACAATTTGCTTTGCTATTTACCACTGCACTTGGGTATACAAAGGCCCTGGGTTATGACCATATTCAGTGACCATTCAAATTTACAATGATGTTGAACAAGGGGTAGTCCTCAAAGTTCTGGCCATCAGTATCCCTATGGTCCCTATGGCTACCTAAATTGTAACATCCCAGAGTGAGCCCTGGTCACATAATCACAATTTCTGAAGTTCTAAAGCAATCAATACTTGATTCATAATAAATAGATTTACTCAGGAAAGTATCCTGAGTTTATCTACAAATTCTATGGAAGGATTAGTGAAAGTAATTTTGTAATTAAAGCATACAGGAAAATCAGTGACATTTGGCCTAAGACATGTACATACAATAAAAATATATTTAAAAGCAGCTTATTTTATGGATTTCAATTTTCAATTTAGAAACTTCTTACATTTCCCTCCCCTTTAAAAAAAAACCTAAACTGAAGAAAGAATGGATATTGTTTTTCACTGTTTAATTAAACTCTACCCAATTGTCACAAAGTAAAATTCACCGACAAAGGCAAAATCAGTATATCTGCAACTTGTTACCTGAAAAATTTAAACAGGGTTCCCCAAAAAGGTACCTTCTAAAATAAGTGTACTATTCTGTGATTATGTCCAGCCAAAGTGCTAATGATCATGAAACTTAAGCATGATGTGGATTGTAGCTCTACATAATGCTTTTGACTCCAAATTCATTTTACCATTAACTTTATGTTATGTTTAAAAACTTCACTCTGTATTTTCTGTTATATAATTAGTTAATCATGCAGTTAATCTTTCTACCTGATTAAATAGAAAGGTCAAATATAAATCAGTTTAATAGATAAAGTAGTTGGAAAGCATTAGCCTAGAAAAAAAACTACATTAAAGTTTTTTAGAAAGCTATTACTTGTTGGACTTCCCCTTTGCCTTCAAAAAGCATGCTTAAAAATGGGTTCATACCCAAATGGACATGCAATTTTAATCTTTTTCTGAGTACAAAGGATAATTATTCTCTTAAGGATGTTCATGACAACGCTCATATGTTCCCAAGGCACTAAAGCCCTTAAGGTTTCTCAATGGACTTTGTTAACTTTGATTATGGTATCTTGTTTCCCCCAAAATAAGGCATCCCCTGATAATAAGCCCAATAGGGCTTTTCAGCGCATGGCAATAAGGCCAAGTACTTATTTCAGGGTTCAAAAAAATATAAAACAGGAAAACACGGTATCATGCTGATGACCTTTTCAGTGGTGACTGGGGACCTCTCCTTCCCCACTGCTAACTGGAACTACCACATGAAGGAGTACCCTCAATCCCTCCCCTCCCCACATGGTCCAGTAGGATATAATGGTCACTGATCTTAACTAAGCCTCCACTCTGCCTTTAAAAGGAGTCTTCTTTGACCTGAGTGATCCTTCAAATACTGGGTTAATCAACTGATCCAAAAAGTTGCATACATTTCCGGCATGGAGCTCATTACTACTTTTAAACCAGTCTGTTTTTCCAAGTTCAGCCTATGCAAGAGAACTGTCCCTATAGGCAGTATAGGGGCATATATTATTATTATTATTATTATTTATTAGATTTCTATACCGCCCTTCTCCCAAAGGACTCAGGGCGGTGAACAGATTAAGATACATGTAAATATATTTCATAAACAGTAAATAATAAATTAAGTCAACTTAATATATAGTATAATGAAGAGAAACCTTGTGAATGCTGAGTCAGTACTGAAAGAAAAAAGGTTGATATAAGTGCAGTGTATTTACTACAGTACTAATAATATGTTACTTACTGTCCAGGCAAGGTTCACAAACAGTTTGGTTTACTCCACAAGGCTGGGCAACTCCTTCCCCAGAGTTACAGGCTCGGCAGCACTCCCCAGTGGCAGTAAATTTCCCTGTGGTGCACTTTTCCTTGGTCCCTGCTGTGCCCTAGGGCAAGAGAAAAAGCAGAACACGAATTGTAAGATCACTTCTAACCCTGGACGCAAAGATACTCCCAAAAACACTGCTTTTCACTATAGGCAAGCTCCAGGATTTGGCCAAGAAGTTTCATCAGATTGGCAAATAAAAAACAAACAATTTTATGCATTGGGTCATTGGTGTGGAACCAAGGAAATGTACTTACTTGAAGATTTTTTCTTCGTCTAATGGGCTTCATGCATCCAAAATTTCCCAAAAGGGAAATTTTTCAAACTCTCTGTACTGTCATTAAAGGAGGATATTTGCAGTTCATGGTTGAAATGAGGGGTGCTTAGTGCTCTCTGAGCTTTTGTTTTCTTGCAGATGTTTCATCACCCGAACTAGGTAACATCTGGATAACCTCCTCAGAACACTGATGATGTTATCTAATTTGGGTAATGAAACATTTGTAAGAAAATAACCAAGCTCCAACCAAACCAGAGAGCAGCAATGATCTCTCATCTCTATTCTCAGAGTTGCAATCTATTGAATAGATATCTGGTGAGCCTTCATTATTTGTTAGACATTTCTTAGATAGGGATAAAGCTACAAATTCATGCTGTACATAACATGAGAAAATAATTATGTAGGGAACATTTGAATTTGAATGAAGTGCCATAAAATTTATGTTTAGAATTGTTTTGTTGGAAAGTCATGCTGACTTGGTGAGAAGACTAATTGTTTAACCTAATGTAAGATAATTTTAATCAGATATTGAGTTTATCTCGGTTGATATTCCTACATTAGAAGCAAACAGAAACCCAACTGAAAGTCTACATTCTTCAACAAGGTGCAATTCAGATGTGCAATTTTCACACTTCCAGTACAGTCAAGCCAAAATCTTCTGTGAACTGTGGCCTGTGGCAATTGTGCTACCGCATATCTGGAAAGCATCCATCTGGGGAAATCTGCTTTAATCGTTTAAATCAACTAGGACATTTTAAAGAGTGACCAGTCATGGCCATTGGTCAGATGGTAGAAAGTACATGTAAATAGCCTTGAATATTTTGAAGAGCAAGATTTCAAACTTAATGTATAAAATCCTGTGCAGCATCTACAACATTTCTGTATACAATTCCCATATTACACAGGAAGATTTTAGTGCAGGATATGCTCACCAATTTCAGAGTAACAATGTGAACTTGTCATTTTCATCTGAACAAAAGGAGAGCATAACCTTAAAGCTTCAGGTTCACATTCAGTGTCCAAAAGCCCATCCCAGAATTGCCATTAAACTATAAATGTTGACATGATAAAAGAAAAACACAGGTACAATAAACTATTTATTTATTTGTTAAACGTCTATATCATCACAACCTAAATCACATCTGGAAGTCTACTGGCAGCTAATGCAGGGTAAATATGATTCTGGCACCTAGTACCAGTTGGTAAATAGATTAAAAATGACTATGGTAGGTATTCATTTTGCCTAAACTTTAATGATCTGGTAGATCATTAAAGGCAGCCCCATGAGGATGCATTGCAAAAATGCTATGAGTTTCAAAATCCTCTGAGGGCAGGAAAAACTCAACAGGTGTCCCATTTGGAGCCAGGCAAAAAGTCTCCCAGACACCTTCCACCTGCCCATATAGCAATAGCTATTAGTCCAAGAGGATCCCCCAAGTTGCAAACCTGCTGCTTCAGGGGCAATGCCACTCCCTTGAAAGACCACACAGGATCAGATGGAGAGCTTTGATCAGCAAACAACAGTTCTGTCTTTTGGGGTTCAACGTCACCCAATTTCTTCCAATCCAAGCCCCAATAACCTCCGGACATTGGAAAAACATCACCAGCTGTTATATAAAACAGCAAAATAAAGAGTGTGAAGAAAGAACTAGCTGAGGGGGAAAAACAGGGAACAACTCAGAGGCACCATTTCAGAAAATTTTCATCCATGCCAGCATCACTTTCAGATCCCCTGTCTTGAATTCAGCAGAAACACTTGAAACTTAATGGCTAAATACAAATTTTTACTGCATTCTAACATGATGCCCCTTTAGGGAGTCAATTGCCATTTGCCAGCACACTTCCAGTATACCCTAGCAATTTAAGTTAGCTATTTCTTTTCCCTACCCTTCCCATGACTTAACAGATACTTTGCTTTGCATTTCTCATGCTTAAGAGCCTTGGTGGCACAGCAGATTAAAGTGGTGTTAGGTGACACCAGCTGCCTGCAATTAGTGCAAGTTCGAATCTCACCAGGCTCAAGGTTGACTCAGCCTTCCATCCTTTCGAGGTAGGTAAAATGAGGACCCAGATTGTGGGGGCAATAAGCTGACTTTGTATTAAAAAGAACACTGCTTAAGGGGGCCCAAAAGCCCTACTAAGCAGGTATATACAAAAAGTATGAAGCAGGTATATACAAAAAGTATTAAGCTATTGCTTAATGCATTGTAAGCTGCCCTGAGTCTCCGGAGAAGGGCGGTATATAAATAAAACCAATAAATAAATAAATAAATAATTAATATTAGGTGACAGTTTAACTTTGACCTAATAGGCATTCTGGCCTTGAGAAATGTGAGTTCTCAACATACTCCTTTGCATCTTTTACTCCCTTCCTCTTAAAAGCATCTGGAAGGATCAGGAACTATTCCTCATACCCTCTGATTCAGAGAAGCAGAAAGAAAATATGTTTCCTTCCATGGTCCCTGTTGCCATTGCAGAAGGCCTCCAGAATAAAAGCAGCAGGAATGGGTGGCATTTCCCCTTTCCCTTCTGTATTTCTATCACAGAAGACCCACCTTTTGCAGAAGCTATTGAGACTCTCCTTTTCTCTTTCTAGAAAATATACAAAATTTCCAGTGTCAGAACTGAAAAAGTTTGTGATTATGGTCCACAGCTCTCACTCTGCCAGATCCCACAGTTGTCCATACTGCCCTTTTCCTGCAGGAACTTTGCGGTAGAGGGGGCTGATAGTGAAGCAGCTCAATAGAGTGAAATGGAGGAATCGGGCACCTAATTTCTGCTTGGAGAGCACAGATTAGAGATCCTAGATAGGTAATTTGTCCAGGTAGCCTAATAATTTGTTTACAAAGAGGACAGTATCCAAATTTGAAAAGAGTACTGTGAAAGACAGCTGCAAAACAAGTATTACACTGAATTAAGCTGGTAATTTTAAAATAAAATAAAATCACAATATCAAGCGCACTACCCTGAATGTATTATTGCTATTTTTGGTTTATAGTTGGGCTGCTACTTTTGTCCTCTGTACTCCCTCTCAGTCTCCCACACTCACAGCCAGCAGTTCCTCCCACCAGCAATAGATCTATCCCTTATTCACTTAAATTTCTGCTTGTATCCTACACCAACTCTCCTTCCTTGGAATTATAATCTCTGCCAACTTTCTCATGTAGCCAATCACATAGTTTACAGAGGTACTTCGGGTGGATTTAATAAAGAATGTGAAATGTGTGCAGATCATTTACGGCTTTCTAGGAAGAGGCCTTACAGTGAATCAAATTCTCAAACCATTCTTTTGCATGAGGGAACAAAGTGAAATCCAGAGTGAAAAGTGAACAACTCCTTCACTTCTACAGAGACAGAAATAGATTCAATGAACAAATTTTGGATTCTCTGGAGCAGAAGGTGACAGGGAATGAAATGAAATAAATGAAATAAATCTTTGATACTTTGCTTTGCATTCCTGAGGCAAAATGCTAGATAATAGAAGGCTGTTAATATCAGAATTCTTGCCTTAAGAAAATTCTAGCATGCAATGTACTTCCATAACCACTGCACACATCCTTTTGCCCAGTAAAATAGATGTAAAATGGTGATCACATGCACCAGCAAAAATTCAATATAAGCCAGAAGGCTATAAGGCTGCTGAAAAGGAGGATATGTATCTTTAGTAAAGCTCTTCTGGAATTGATTTAGATGTCTGATTGTTACATGAATACATAAATGTTTTTTCTTAGGAAAGACGTGAGTCCTTTCTTCACAGATTATATTTACAAATATATTTCAAACATCCCAATCTAGCCTACAGGCTTCTCAAGTTCATGCCAGGTCCAATCTGCATAGCATTTTCATGTTAAGATCAGTCAAAGTCAGGCATTTGCTTCCAAAGGAAAAAAATGAGATTCAAAGCTGAACGATAGCAACTTTTTCTGAAGTCGATAGAAAATTTATCGATATTAACAATCCTCATTTAAGCCAAGATTCTTTGACTCATCTGAAGATACAAGAAACAACAGGGCAGTATAGAAACCCCAAAAGGCTAATAAATTACCACAGCAGAAGTCTGAATATAAGAAAAACCAGCTAAATTTGATATTAGTAGAAGTTGGGAAGAGGCAAAGGGTCCTTCCTTCCAGATGCATGCTGATGAACTGGGCTTGCAGTTTAATTGGAAAACAAGAAGAAATGCACTAAGAATTAACTGTTTACTTTGAAAATGATTAGAAAAAAGTGCATCGGACCTCACACAAACATAGCACTCCCTGCTATGTGCTAAAGCACCCTTACTATTTTTCAGCTGACATTAAAGTTAATGTGATTCTTAAAGCACCTGCTACCTCAAGAGCTGAAACCTAAAAAACGTTATAAAGTTTTAATGAATATCAGGGAGTTGCTGTGTTTTAGTACTTTAGAACCATACACAGCCCTATTAGGAAAGACCAAATTACCCAGTAACATCCAATAAAAGCTAACAAAAATATTGATAAAATCAGAGCAAGAAATCAGTACAGAGACAATTCTCTTAATTATTTTTGTAATTTCTTTTGAGCAGTGTAGTAAGAGCTTTTTTTTTTTTAAACCTACAGGTACTTCTGTGTGCATAGAGCTGGAGAAGTAACTGTGATAAATGCCAGATTCATCTACAGGAAAAGCTCATAAATCTGGCTTGAACTACAGATGTGGCAGAATTAGTTACTTTTTTTTTTGTAGGTGTTGAAACTGACAGTGAATTGATTTCTCAAACTGCAGTATGTTTCTTGCTCCCTTGACATTATTCATTGCTGGGCAAAACATAGAAAGATTCCTTAGGACATTCCTCATGAAATATAGCAGCTCTCCCACTATACAACTGAAAATATGCCTTCCTTAGCTATCTTAGGGTTACAATTATCTTTCTTTGAAGAAGTACTTTTGTCATGATCCAAGTATTGTTAACTTTGTTTACTGAAAATGAAAACGGAAGGATCTATCCAGGGGTGAAATTCAACCGGTTCTATCTGGCTCGGGTGAACAGGTAGCGGTGGCTGCAGGAGGCTCCGCCCACCCATGCGGGCATCATGATCACTTTTTTGCAACATTTTAAGCCTCTGCACATGCTCAGAAGGCTTTGCGCATGCGCAGATGACAATGCATGCAAGCACATTTGCAAACTGGTAGGGAAGGTAAGTGAATTTCACCCCTGGATCTATCTTTCAGTGGCCTCTTCCAATAATGTGGTTCTATTATTCCATTGTTCAGTGGAAAATCTCCAGTACAAAATGCAACAATGGTACCACTGCCACTTTGCCATTTAATCTCTGTTTAAATTCAAGTGCAGAAGAATTTATAATATTCTACTAAAAAGATCTTCCATGGTTAAAAATCTCTTACACCTAGAAAATTTCTCCCAATACATTGTAAAATCTGATTTCTTGACATTTCATTCATTACTTTTCATTTCATTACGTTTCATTTTGCTCTCTGGAACAAGAAAGCAAATCCTGCTTCATCTTCCATCTGACAGGAGCTGATACTTGCAGATAGCTATCACAGCTCCTGTCATGTGGGCAGACTGTTGCCTTACAATATAATCTTTAGTTATTGGTGAAAATAAATCCTGCCCCAAAGCTATCATTTATTGCTTGTTTAACTGACATCTCGAATATGGATACACAGAGTTGTTGTAGGTATCTCTTGGCTAGCATCTCTAACATCCCAACTAATACCAGTAATATTTTAGTTGCTTGGAAATTCTGGGAGTTGCTGTCTCAGTATATTTGGATGGCATCAGATTGAGGAAAACTCTCTGCTGGAGTTCTCCAGGGCTTAAATTCTGATTTGAAATTATGAAGGTCTAAAAAAATGCAATGCTTCCCAACCCTCCATCCAAGAAACACATATTCCTGATAGCTGGACTGTTGCTACATGAAATCTGTCAATGGCTCTTTACAGGCTCCTCACCTGCACACATCTGCAGCTGAAGGATAGAGCTTGCCCACATTTTCCATCCTTTACTTTGTCATAGGAGATACTATCACCCAACATAAACCCTTGTCTGGGTGCCTATGGAATAACATGGTGGAACAGTTGCAAACAATCACTTTACCAGCCAATGTACTATACTTCAAGCATGTTAGAAGTGATATGACATCTATGTTGGTCCTCTGAGCCAAGAATGACAGGCAGATCCTCAATTTGAACATGTCAGCCAAAGTGTGGTGATGATTCTGTAACCAAAAAATAATGAAGGTCCACTGTGGAAGAAACTCATATTGGATCCATGTTTCTGTATTTTGAGCAAACGGTTTCTGAAATCAATGGGTTTTTATATATATTAACTCATTCTATTGATTTTATTCCAACTCTGTATGATTAAATTTGATCTTTCATTCAGTCCTTTATAGTTTATTTCTTTTGCGACTTTAATTGTGCATTGATTTTTTAAAAAATGTGACTCCATAGGAACTTTTGTTATAAAAGGCCAGTTATTTGGATTTTTTTAAAAAATGTGATTCCATAGGATATTTTGTTATGAAAAGCCAGTTATTGGATTTTTTAATAACAAGTAAAGACATACCACTGTTTCCACATTTTTTCAGAATTGTTTCTTCCACTGAAAAAAACAAAAAAAGCTCCAGCATACTTCCTGCTGGTTAAATTCTAGAAGCATAGCTGACTGTGTTAATGCCAAGACTACCCCAAGCATGACACATTCAAAAATGAATATCCACATTTTCAGTGATGTGGAAAATTTAATTTCCATGTTCATTTTTTTTAAAAAAATAATAGTAATGAAGAGGAGGAGAAGTTGAATCTGGCATCTTACATTACGCTTCACCTTCTGTGTTTTCCATAAACACTAGAATTTCTTCCTTTTCTATCCCCAGATTGATATTCTTGTGTAAGGGCACATGTTCTTCATTAGATTCATCCCAATGTGTTTACTATTAACATGGCTCTTGTTGACATAGGTATTATCCTCATAAAACATTCTGACAGGTGGAACAAAAGGAAGTCGGAAGAATGAAACATTTGAAGACCCTTTAATTGCTTTTAAGTCGGATTCACGCTTTGTTTGTATGTGCATGCAATGGAATATAAGGAACTGGGGAGATAAAGTTAAATTTCCAAACTGCTTTATTTTGACTTAGAAATGTTGTTTATGAATGAAAAAGATACTGGGTATCCCAACAAATGACTGGTGTAAATACCCCATCGTTCGTCACTATACACTACACTCAGCGGTGGGTTTCCATTTTTTTAATTACCGGTTCTGTGGGTGTGGCTTGGTGGTTGTGGCATGGCTTGGTGGGCGTGGCAGGGGAAGGATATTGTAAAATCTCCATTCCCTCCCCACTCCAGGGGAAGGTTACTGCAAAATCCCCATTCCCTCCCGATCAGCTGAGACTCGGGAGGCAGAGAATAGATGGGAGCAGGGCCAGTCAGAGGTGGTATTTACCAGTTCTCCGAACTACTCAAAAATTCCACTACCGGTTCTCCAGAACTAATCAGAACCTGCTGAAACCCACCACTGACTACACTATACATAATCACTCTGACTGCTTAAAGGAAGGAACTGATATTTGCTTCACGTGAGGTAAATTTTCTCTTTTATTTATCTTGATTTGACTGATATTGGCAGCATTGTTTGTTGTTGAGATTACAGGAATAAAGCTTTGTAACTTGTTTGCTGTGTCAATTTTGAAGATGGTTTATTCAGTAGAGGAGGGCATTCTGCACATACTTCTTAACATCAACCTTTTATTACACTTTGTGACAATAGAGTGCCTTTTGTCACTGAATAAACCAGCCAGCGTCAAGATACCTGAGCTAAATGTGAAGGATGGTAAATGGGTTGGACTGGAATCTGAATTTATAAATAAAGGACACAGACCTAAACACCAGAAGATATCTGGATGTACCTTTTTCCAATTAACCAGTGTGTAGCTCTTTATCAATCACGCCACTGTATGCATTTGAGAAAGTGAACTCAGTTCATAAAAGCTTTTGCTGTTTAATAAAATGTCTTTAATAAAGCAGTCACTTAGCAAGGATTACCTGTATGTAGAGACTAACTGGTTAATGAAGGTGTTTTTGTTTCTTCACTGTGGATCCTGCTAATGAGTAGTTGCTTCTAAAAGGTTATTATTTCAAAAATTGTTACATTACAGAACAATTCAATTTTGAGTAGTTACTTCTAAAAATGTATTATTCCAAAAATTGTTAAATTACAGAACAATTCAATTTTATGATTATTGAAGAAAATGAAAAGATCTATTTCGTGATGAGGAAATGATATGATAAACCATTCCACAGGAGTAAACACTGAGGCCACATGATACTTCTAATATTACCTGCTTACTTGAAGAAGCAGCTCCTACTTTTAACTCGGAGGCCTTTTCAAGGTTCTCTCACCTAAAGAAAAGTCAAATAACTGCAGGAGACAAAGTTTTTTTTTCTTTTTCTCAATGGTAACATTCATTTTGAGAAATATCTTTCTCAGCAGGTCTCATCAGATGCATTAATATGCGTAAAAGTATAAGTGCGATCCTTAGATAATAAAAATATTTAAATAAGAGTAAAGCGGAAATGCCAATGAAACCATTTTGGAGTCATGGAAGTGGTTTTGCTCCTAGTTTTATAGATGTTATGTTTTTCATTTGTTATTATGATTAATGGTTGTTATGCAGATTTTTGTCCTATGCTTCTGTTTCTAATATTTTTTTTGTATTCTATTTTTAATAGACTGGTATACCAGGGAACTACAGAAAAATAATAAATATTTAGAAGAGAAACAATTCCTCTGGAAGGTAGATCACATTGTCCCATATAAACTTGTCTGGATCTGCAGATCCTTAGAATAGGTATATTCCTTTGATCCTTCTTCAACCAAAGCCAGAGAACCCCATTCCACAGTAGCCTTTTCCATCAATAGGAAAATAACTTCTTAATAGGCTTTCTTCTTTAGAGTTACAGTGGTGTTAATGCTTAATTGAAATTTTAAATTTATATTTCCCAACAAAGAAATAAAGGGGAGGGGGGTAAATTTGTTGGTAAATATAAATTTAATACAAATATAGTTTGTCATGAAAGTGACTGCTTGTGAAGGCTTCTGGATTGGGGCTAAAGGCTAAAGTAGAAGCAGTATGCTCTGTCCCATAGTTGGGTAGGCCAGGTTGCCCTGATAGACGGGTCTCACTGGAAAAAAACATTTAACTGAAATATCTTTTAGGATATTTAGGAGCAGTGGTTAAAATGCAGTATTGCAGGCTAACTCTGCCCACAGCCCGGAGTTTGATCCTAATCAGATGAAGCTTGACTCAGCCTTCTATCTTTCCATGGTCAGTAAAATGAAGACCCAGATTGTTGGGGGCAATATGCTGACATGTGTAAAACACTCAGAGACTACTATAAATCACTGTGCAGTGCTATATAAGTTTAAGTGCTAACTGCTATTGCTATTTTATTGATTTGTTTTTAGTGCTGCATTTTGTATGCATTTTCTTACTAGAATATTAATTGTTTTGAATGTTACTTTTAGTGGCAAGAAGACAGAAATAAAACTCCTTGATCTTTACACCTGCAGAAAAAATTGGACACTGAATACTGGAATAATGTGATACTTATGTAATTGGAAGTTAATGCATAGGAGTTACAGTTCATAAATTACAAACAACCTGGTTCATAAATTATAAACAATTCAGGTTTAGACTTATTCGTAGGACCATGGAAAGCACATGGACAGTATGCATATAAACCAAGCTATGTAGAGGGGACACTTCAATTTATATGATGCAGTTATGTTGTTTTGATGTATATGATTCATATATGCCCTACAAATACCAAATATATTCCTTACTCACAAATCTGGTCTTGTGATGACTCATTTGGAATAAGCAGTATAACAATTTGCCCCATTCAATTTCTAGGGCAATGAAAAAAGTCCTACCTATAATACCAATTTATTATAGGACTTCCTCTTTCATCCTCAATTTTCTTATCTGTAAAGTGGATACAAGCATGACCTTGCTTGATTGAAATTTATCCTGTGAAAATATGCCACAAGAGCAAATTAATAAATGTGCTCTGTGAATAATAAGCATAAACAAAAGCTATTTGAGCTGTTTTATAGAGGGGGAATTTAATGAATGCCACATGGAGAAATTTTACATTCCCATTCAAATTTGATGAAAGAGAATTTGCCACAGCAGTTACTTCAAAGGACAAAGGAATTCCAAAGACATCCTTATGGGTGGGGTGTGACATGTTACATTTGCTGAGTGACAAGATAGCCAAAGGATGTATATGAATATTTTGTATTTCATTATGTACCCATCTCTCCAGATGTGCACAGCCTCTCTAATTCCATTAAATCACTCATACACATATACACACAATAAAAGCAGTGCCCCATGAGGCTACTTCACTAGCAGTACTCCTGCCATTAATGGGAAATACTAACCTTGAGAAATGGTTGGAAAATTGCCTCTATTCTTTGGAGAAATTCATTCGGCCAATTTATTTGCCAGCAAATGTGGCGGAGAATTTGGAAAGTCATTTGTCTCTATCTCTCATTTTAACTTCTCCTCCTACTCACCTTAAAGTAGATTTGCAAGCCAGTAAAGCCTTGTAGGTCAATTTATTCTTTATTGATTCTTTAAAGACAATTTGTTGAAATATTACAGTTGCTGTGATTTTTCATCCTCTTCCAAATCCTTAATGGCAGAGCAAGCTTTATTGATTCTTTATCTTTTGTTTGTCTGGAGGGGGGTACAGCTTTCTGATTTCTGGGTCACACCACAAAAATGCACTCGCTATAATAAGTACCTTGAGGGATGATAGGGGGTCCCTGGTTTGATCACAACCCTTTTCCTTGCCCAAATTGATCCCACCACAGCAATTTGTTATTATTCTTTTTTTCACTTCTTTGTCCTGGAGAATATTTTAAATTATTCATAAGGCAGCTCTAAGAGTTTAACTAGTAAGTTTAAATTCCTGTTACTTTGGTTCTTTCTCCATCCAATGACTGCAGGTCCTGGGACACAAAAGCTGTTCAGTACCTGACACAGTGAAATAAGCTCTTCTTGGCACACTTAATCAATGAGCCTCCAAGGTGCCATCAATTAATTCAGGATCTCTGAGCTTTGGGGGGATTGATGCAACATCACATTATCAAAGTTGACAATCCTGCCATGTAAAAGTGAGAGCAAGTAGGCATCAGACCATTACTCTGGTGTGTAACATAATTTAGAAGAAAGATCTTTCTCCCAAATTGTTTTGGATTATCTAATACCTTTGAATTTTCAGAGAGCATCTGGACAGGGCCAGATTGGGAAAGGCTGGATTATCAGACTAAGGCTGGGGAGAACTTGTTGATTCTCATTCAGCTACAGAGTCACTGATCCCAGGCTAACCTATTTCATAGTCTTTGAGAGGACAAGGTGGGGATGAGACTATGTGGCAGCAAAGGTTTGGGGCCTTGCACACAAGAACTCACAGTCTTGATCCTCAGCACTTGAGTAAGAAAACTCAAGTTTAAACTATAGGCAAAGATCTTGAAAGCAAGGAGTTTAAGAGTCCTACATATAGGACACATAAGGTGCTACCAAAGGACTGTCTTCAATTTGTGAGTATGTTCTATTCTAAGAATACTGCAGGCCATTTTAAAAGTGATCTTAAAATTGACTTTAAAAATGCATCTAAGTAATCAGTCCCCAGAGAACAGGCATTTAACAGGAGCTGTGGTGGCGCAGTATTAGAATGCAGTATTGCAGGCTAATTCTGCCAACTACCAACAGTTTGATTCTCATTAGTTCAAGGTTGGACTTAGCCTTCCTGATATTGGTAAAATGGAGACCCAGATTGCTGGGGCAATATGTAAACCAATATGTAAACCACTTGGAGAGGGCTTTAAAGTACTATGAAGCAGTATATAAGTCTAGATGCTATTGGCATATGATTATGATCATGATTTTTCATTTGTTGCTTATATGTACACTGAGAGTTTCTGCACCGGAGACAAATTCCTTGTGTATCCAATCAAACTTGGCCAATAATGAATTCTAATCTAGTCTAGTCTAATCTATTGTTATTTTTAAAAAATGACCTCTGTGTTGGCTTAATAAATATACTGCATAACTTTCTAATGAGTGTTTCAACTTTCTTTTACATGGCCCTTTGGATCTAGCCCTCCATCTGACATCTAGTAATGGCCTTTCTTATTTCAGTAAGATATATTGCTTGTCTAGTCAAACTATAGATATAATTTCTACATCTAAATAATTTTGTAGCTAAGTATAAAATTAAGATATGTACATTTTGTGCAAAACAATGCCCTTATCTTTTTATTTGGAAATGCACAGGGGGCTCTCTCAAAATCAATAAGAGAAGGCTGGACAAATCACCTGTTGGAGTACTTGAAAGACAGTTAATAGGTTAAGGTAATGGTAGCAGGACAGAGGTTAAATTGATTGTAGCAGACCAGATAGATCAATAGTCAGACTTGTTATATGTTATAAAGGGAAACTGTCTTCAAGTAGTGCTTGGTTTCTAGAAACTATACATTGGCATATACATGCTTGGTATGGAAGTGGTTTGCCACTTCCAAAACCATTTTTCAGCTTTCCAATCTCATCTACAGCCCTAGAAGGTTTCAACTAACCAGATAGCAGGCAATCTCTTTAGACATGTGGACATATTGATGCTCTTATAAAATGCTTCCTCAGAAAGATTAGCTCTTGATCTCAGTGGATGGCAAGACCTGGTTCAGATTCTAACGTTGACTGTTTATTAGTTTAATTCAGAGAACACAAAAATAAGTCTTAATTGTTTACAAAGAATGATGTTTGCATTGGCCTAATAAATATATTATATGATTTTCTAATGGGTATTTTAAATTTTCTTTCATATGGCCAATACAATTCCCTTTCAGTTTTGATCTCAGTTAGGACTGCATTCTGGTTGTCACCTAGCATATTTTTAGGAAGTTCAGGGCATCAAAAAATAGGGTAATTATGCAAAGTGAAAAGGTGTGTCACAGCTTTGGGCAACTATAACTTTTTTGCTGGGACTAGTAGACAGACAACTAGAAAGGACTTATGAAAAAATTGTTTTTGCACATGGTAACTGCAGCAAATTTATTATATGCACAAAGATTGAAAAACTCTGAAGTACCCACAACAGAGGAATGGTTGGTAAAAATGACAAAATTCATAGAGATGGCAAAATTGACTTGGCTTTAAAAAAAGACAAAACCCACTATTTTTTGTGACCAGAAACTCATTGTGGACTTTTTGTGAACTCATTGTGAAAATAGAAAAAAAGTAAACTAGTGATTTATGGGTTTGAGAATAACAAAGAGTAGAACATACCATGATACAATCTTAAAGAGAGGATAAAATATAAATGCATATATCATTGCTATACAAAAGATCAGAAGTTGTTCCTTTATACCTTTTTTCTAATTTTCTGTACTTTTCTTAGTTACCTATTACTTTTCTTTTTCTTTCAATGTGTATTGTTTTGGTAAAATATACAACAAAAATTAATTTTTAAAAAAGTAAAACTGAAATGTAAGTTTCACTTTGAGTGTGTTTCCTGTCACAAAATACTAGGGGACCAGCCAGCCAATGTTTTTAATCTCTGACCTATCCTAATAAGATTTAGCCCTGCAGGATCTCAGACCAGAAGGTTTCATATCCTCTGCTAACTCAGCATTCAAGCCAGACATTAAATCTGAGATCTTTTAAATGCAAAACATGACCTGTACCACTGAATTATGTATGGACTTTATCACAGCTTCATGAGTGTGAGGTAGGTACCTATTCCATGGAAGTAACCAATTTCTTTCCCATCCTGTTCTTCCATCTTCATCAGGTTATAACATCTCTTCAACAGAACCTTATATACTCTATACCCTCTGCCCCACCCAGTTTCTGTTCAGAGAACAATGCACAGTAACTCTCAAGCAGTGGCCTGCCTGAATAACACTGAGGCCTCCTTGCCCCTTTGAAAAGCCAGATGACCTAATAATCACTACCCAGTTTTTCTGTTTCTCTTTTTAGCAACACAATAACACCCAAGGCCCCTCTGGCAGAAGGCGTTTTCTGGAAACTATGCACATCAAATTTCCCCCTTCTTTTCGCTTCATCAAATTTAGGAATAAACATGTTTTGGAACGTTTTAATTGAATTGCTTGGTCTGTATTTTTGATGCTTGGAGTGTTTTCAGTCTTAGAACATTTGCTTTTTATTTTCTAACCCTCTTTCTCTGACTCTCTCTCTCTTTTCTCTCAAGTCTTTTGGACATCATTGCAAGCCTATAGAGCACGCCTCCTTTCCACATCAAGAACTAATTGGTTTCGCAGTTAAATCGTATTTGGGGTTGGCAACGGGACAGCATCTTCCATGACACCTAAAAGCAGCCAGCTGGTTTACCAAGTCGAGGGCAACAATTGCAGCATACACAGCTGTGCCTTCAATCCTTTACCACCACTCCTTGCCCTTCGGCATCTACTTCAGGCAGCCAGCTCATCGTTCTAATTGCAGGACTATCCTTAAGCGGACACCCATTTTATTGACTCTGCTTTACAGAAGCCCTGCCAGAATTGAGAATATACTCACTACTCCAGGAGGGCGGGGGTTGGATTACTTTCCAATTTACCCCTTTTGATTGTTCTCTTTCATTTCCACTGTCCCACCAAATAAGGCACATTTTATTATCTTCTACTTATAAAGAAGATTAGCCACAAATAAGAATTACAGGTGCTTTTGGCACTCTCATTTGGAAGGGAGGCAGGCAGGCAGGCAGGAAAGTAAGAGGAAGGAGGGGAGGAAGGAAGGAAGGAGGGAGAGAAAGAGGGAGGGAGGGTGGAAAGGAAAAAAGGAAGGAGGGAGGGAGGAAAGAAAGGAAGGAAGGAAGGAAAGAGAAGGGAGGGAGGGAGGAAAGGAAGGAAGAAAGGAAGTCTGCTGACTAAAAGAAAACAAAACAGCATGACAGCATGGCACTGATTTTGGAGTCTTGTGAGGTTCCAGGATCCCAAGGGCTGATGTTGCAATCCCAGTTATGGAAGAGCTCTTCCCCCACTTTTCCCCCTCCCCATTCACATTCACAAACAGATAGAAGGGCACCTTCAAAGATTAATGCTCAGCACTGAAAGAAACATATTCCTTTGTTGGAAATTGCCTGAGGAAACAGGTAGAAGAGATGCAGAGTCATTTAAAAAACTGGGCTGCTAGGGCTGAGAAACCACACCCTCCTTTCCTCACTTATATGCCCAAGGCTCTCCACCTTTCTTGCTATCCACTACTCATATACCTCGGTTTAAACACTGGGTTTACTACAATGCTCGTAACAGTTTTCCCTTTTGAGGATAACTTCAGACAAGTTGTGCTTGCACAATCTGTTAGCCATGAGAGCTTAAAGCCAAGCACTTGGAAATCAGATAAAGCTTAGTCAGTTTGAACCTGGAGTTGTTTTGCACATAGGCATGCTTGACAAATCCAGAGCATTTCTGCTTTGATGTGTTTTCTGAATGGCACATTAAAAGTATTGTATCAACACAGCTTACAGTAAATGTGGCAGAAGTCTGCTGTGTTTCAGGACTATAACCTTCAGGGCAAACTCATGATCTTGAGGACATGACTTGTCCTTTCTGAGTGCCTCATTGCCCATCACTTTTTCTATAATCCTTGCCCACCTATGCTTTCAATTACAGGACCTAAACACAACTCACTAGATTCCATTACACGTATCACTTGTTCCCCATGTCCATGTCATGAAACCTTTCCACCTTCCCTCTCCCTGCTGTCCAACATTAGAAGGTTCTTTGGGGTAGAATTCCGAATTATTTTTCCACTGAACCTGCAAAGTACTTCGGGGTGTATTGATATAGGCTTTCACTTCCCCTTGAGCAAATGATTAAAGGATAAATGAGAAACTTTTTTATGCCCTCTTTGCATGCTGAGTGGTTCTTTTTGCAGCTGCAAGTTTTCCAGCTGAAGACCACCTCAAATGAATCTTCTGCTGCAAAGTCCAAGGGGCTTGGTGCCTTTTCTAGCCTGTCTGTCAAAGTTATAGTACAAAATTACATATCCATAGAATCAAAGCTGTTATTTCTTGGGCGGAAATATTTATTCCTGGGAATAAATATCTAGGGAGAGAGAAAGTTAGCCATTAAAAGAATAATTGTGAAGGACAAGTTTTAAATCCTTCTCCAGGAGCTCGTTTTCAGTATAAAAATGTGTCCCCGCAGGTTCTATTAGCACTTAAAAAGAGCCAACATCCTTCAACGAATCTTTGTCTTTCAGCCTAATTTCCTTCCCAGAAGAGATGTGAAACGAAGATGACCCTCTTCTCCCCACCCACGCTTTCTGGCAGGAAAAGTCAGTGGGAATTTGGTAGCCTTTTGAAGTTTTGCTGCCGAATTACTTTGTGCTGATCTGGGTACCCGCCCCTTCATCCATCCGCATCCCGTTCTGCAATAGAAGGGCTAAAGTGCTAAAATGCTTACTCTGCACGGAGAATAAGCAACCAATCATTTCTGAAGCCATGTGAAAGTGTTCCTTCTCCTGAAAATATTCCACCTTTATTATCCCTTCTCTCTTTACTCTTCTGAGAATTCGGAAGAAGGAAAGTGAAATCAAGCCTCGGAATCCCAAACCAGCTTTTTCGCTTCCAGCCGGCGCGCTTCCCACCCCCTTCCCTGAGCCGCCACAAAGAAAGGAGCTGGATGGGAAGAAAGATCATTCTCCGGGAACCCACTCGCAGAAGCGCCACACCCGCTTTCCGGACCGGGGAAGCCTTTTGCCACATCCCACCCCCACTCAAGACTCTAATCTCCGCCCCCGGATTCCTTTCTTCACGTCTTCCTCCGCCGGATGGATTTCTGTTCTGGGGGAATCCCAACCATCAGAAGTAAGGTGTGGTAGGCGGAGAGGACGAGAGCAAGGGCTCCGGCGCTGTCCCCTATATAGCTTTAAGAAATCGCCCACTCGGTTTACAGTTTGTATTTGTTATTCAGTATTAAAACACCATGTTATCATTATATCGGACTGGAGCACATCAAAGTTCACTCCAACCAGCCCTTCTCCCCTTGCCAAGCTGATGCCTTGACTTGATGCCTTCTGCTCTCGCGAAGGTTCACACGTGACGTACGCGAGCGCATCCCAACCTTCCCACGCCTTACGGAGTTCACTTGCCACCCTGTGGACAGCCGTGACCGCCGCGGCCCCCTTTTTCTGCGCCCCACACACCCTCTCCCATCCCGTATCATCTTATACAACACCCAGATACTCACCGGTCCAGGTTTTCCTCGCCCTCCCCACCCACTCCGGAAAAAAGAAAAAAGCCGCGAACTTGCCCCCATCCCAATTTTGTCCTCTGGGATGGAGCCGCGCCTGACGCGGAAGAGTGGGGACGCGTGCTCTCCATTCTCCCTCCCGTTCCCTAATGCCTCCCAGCGTGTCTCGCTCCATCGGCCCCCGGCCGGTTCCCTACTGGCACTGTCCACTCACCCCGGAAAGCAGCAGCAAGCCCCATAGCAAGATCATCGTCTTCCGCATGATTGTCCGAGGTAAAACAGGAAAGGAAGATGCCGGTCGGGAGATGAGGGGAGGCTTCTTAAACATTCCCTTCCCAAGGGGCGTCTCGGGATGGGCGCGGGAGAGAGAGAGAGAGAAGAGCGTCGGTGGCGACGGAGGGAGCGCTAGTAACTGAGGGAGTTGGACAGCACCTGCTTTCTGTAACTGGTAAGCTCGGCCCCCTTTTTTTTAAATTAGTATTAAAACGATCGATGTTCTCCTCCCACTGGTTGGGTGGTTTAAGGAGCGCACAAATAACCAAGACATGACAACCCCTCCTTCTTTCAGGTCCCCGGGAAGAGCATATCAAAGTAAATCACTTGGTTCATTACATCTTTCTCACCCATAAAACTTTTTTAAAAAAAAATATTATCCTGAAAGTTGAGGAAAGATGTTGAGGAAAGGTGTTAAAATCCTCAGTGGTGAAGAAACTATTTTAAATAACTTCCAGGGATTCCACCAGTGAATGAAAACACAAGAGGTGGGGCCCAAGGACTAGAAGCCTTTGCAACTTTTGGGTTCTTACTGCTTTTTTGCCTTTTGCCCCCCCCTCCCCCCCTCTCTCTCCTTCTTTCTCTGCAAAATCTGCTTTAAAAACAAAATCTGGCCATGGCTTTGGGGAATAGTGCTCTTTCTTTGGAAGCATTCAATGCCAACATGCAATCTTGCATTTCTTTTCTTTTTTTCTAATCAGATTCCACCAGGCTGAAGAGACAAATTCAAGAGAGGGATTAGAATAAATCTAACCAGGAAGAAGGTAAACTAGCCAACTAACCCGCAGTCAAATATAGTGTGGGATGTGTGACCCTCAGAAGTCATCCAGATGGCCATGAATTATATGGAGCCATTATTTTTAACGTTATGCCCCAGCCTTGAAAACCTCTTAGCCTCCAGATAGATTGACCATGCTGAAATTTACAGGAGTTGCACTGCAATCTATCTGGAGTAGTCAAGTTGGGCTAGGCTGATATCTGGCTAGTTATTTTGACAAGAAACAAAATGAGATTGACACTTCAGGGCAAAATGGAATACAATCAAATCTGATGTTTAGGACGCACTTCACTTAGACTATACAGACTATATAAATTTCTGGGTTTTTTTCAACATAAGTGTTGAACATATGTACTCATGGAATAGATTATCAGCTGATATATATCTCCATATATACACTTACGTGTGTGCAGGCATGCATATACACACAGATAAAATATGGACCCTACATCATTTCAAGGAAAAAAATAAAGATAATCATGACAAGATATAGTGAACAAGGAAAGCCCTGCTTATGTGCTGCAGCTAAACTAAAACTGCTAGCAACTGGAGTTCATTTATAATTTAAATTATGCATATGGGGAATCAAAGTGGACTTTCTTCCTGAAAGTCTCTTGGAATCTATGGCTTGATGTCACAGATCTATGTGATTTGAATATTTATACTGTTTCATAGGGAGAACAGCCTTACTTTAAGTCTTCCTTCCTTCCTTCCTTCCTTCCTCCCTCCCTCCCTCCCTCCCTCCCTCCCTCCCTCCCTCCCTCCTCCCTTACTCCCAACATATTGCAATGCATTTCACTTCCCTCATCTCAGACAACTGCTTTCCACATCCTCTATTAGATCAATTGTAACAGAAACAAGGATCCAATTGTCTGACTCAACAAAATTGGCTATCTTTGTGCGCAGACTCAGAGCTTCCTGTATCTGGCCAGTCTTACGTTGTGTTTCATGCCATTGTCCTCTCATCCCCAACTTGCCTGACTTAAGAGTAACTAAATTGCTTACTTGGTTAAGAACCAGCATTTCAGAATGTCACAACTCTTTCTCTGCTCAATAAATCAGCTCTGGATGTAGTGCAGCAATAGCATGAGTTAGTTTGAATAGACCCTCTAGTTGCTCATCAGACATTTTATGGCTTCAATTGTGGCTTTAATAATGAATGCCATGTTAAAAGTTTAGCCAGGATCCTTTCTGCTTCCTTGATAAGTGCTCTCTGAATCAGATATTCAGAATGGAGCCGAGACCCTTTTTTGAAAAAGAGGAGATGGATTGCTGAGCATCTGACTTGTTCCAGAGGCGCACCTATCACTATTTGAAGAATGTGAATCTGCAGGAAGGAGTTTGAGATATATATTTTTGGTATTTAGAGGGTGAATTATGGGGAGGCGGGGTTCAGGTGGCATCTGTAGATTCAGATGGCTCTAATTTGAGCACTGGATGCTCAAAACATCTGATCCTTTTACTTTAAAAATGTGGTATGCTTCAGTGCAAACATCTGGTGCCTTGTGTTGAGCTTGAGGACCAGTCCAAGACTTTTTGTAAATTATTTCCCCCCCATACTGCCCCTATCTATCTCCAAGTTCAGTCAAAATCATCTTATTTCTATATTTGGGGTAGGATGGGGAATCTAGCAAGTCTTTTTCGCTTTCTTGACAATAAAAATCCCTCGAAGATCACTTGCCATGGAAATTGTTTTATTGGGCCTAATGATAGAGACAGCGTTGGAAATTTTCTGCAGGATGCTCTTGAACAGGGCTGTCAAACTCATTGCCTGTAGACTGGATGCATCACGTGCTGGCCACACCCATGCCCGTTTTAGCGAAGGGGGGGGGAGTCCTGATACGTCACGTGATGCTGCTGTAATGACACAAGTTTGACATTCCTGCTCTACAACCAGGAGCCATCCTTATTTATAAACTCTTTTAGAAATAGTTCTTGAACTGGCTCACATTCATTACATTTTACTCAAGCTTTTCCTTTCCTTGGAAAATAGTTTATTCCTATTTTATCCTTACACGATCCTGGGCAGGAGATTAGATTGAGAGATACTGAATGTCCCATCCTATGAGTCTTATAATTGCATGATGACTTAGTTGCTTGTTTAAAATATCTTTAATGCCTTATTATTGTCAGCCACATCAGAGGAAGTCTTCACATCACATGCTGAGGACACCTACCCTCTCCCTGCAGGTTGGGCAGTACATCAGTGTGATATATGAAGAAGCAAATTTTATTTTTTGTGTCTTGATGTGAACATTTGGCCAGGATGAATAAAAAGGTTTGAAATTGGCACTCGGGACTGGATTTTAGAGGGACATGAGCAACAAAAGATCAGAAGGCTGGTTCAAAACTGAATCAGAAACATTATTTAAACTTGAGCGCACCGTAAGATATAATTGTGTTGTTCTTCCTTTCCTAGAATCTTTTATTTGTAGTTGTCTTTATAGCACTGGGTTGTCCTTTCTCTGGCCTCTCTGTTTCTCTTTGATAACCTTTCCTTTTAACTCTCTCCAGCTTGCCAATATCCTCTCCGTAATGAATGGTTCCAACCAACTGCAATAGTGTGAAAGGTAAGGACATGTTTTTTCAGATGCTGATCGTAAAATCACTTTTTATAACCTTCATTACCACTTAGGCTTTGTTGCCAGCAAAGCAATATAGTCTTTCAACCTTCACTTTGATAAAGAATGGAAGAAAAAGGAAGGGAAAGGGGGGAAAAAAACCTTTTTCCAGGAGTCAATACACAGGCTGACCATCCCTGTGAATATAGCTCTTCTTACCATAAATTCATTTATGAGATGATGGAATAGCCATGGGCAATTTCAATATCCTCTGGCCAAAGTTAGGATTTTCTCTGCAGCAAGGCTTTTATACAGAAACAAGTCACATAATTGCTTCAGATTCTCTCAAATGTAAAACTATTGTCCTAAATAGAGTTGGGTGTGTGGGTGTGTGGGTGTCATTGCTTTGGTTGAGCTGTCTGCTCTGATTGGCAGCTACAGAAGACCTATCGGAGTTTTAAGTAATCTAGTTTCTCGGAACTGGAGCATATGTTTAATCTCCTTTTGTACAGTAGAAGTACAGCAACTTTTAATTAAGCTGTAAAATTAGATAAGTATGCCATGGCTTTTTTGAATTGATACATGGGCGGGTGGATATCTAAGAACTTTTTGACCAATTAAGTTAGCATGTAATTCGTAAAGCAATACTTTCATGTTGCTGCTACAAATAATGAAGATGATGTATCAAATGAAATCAGAAGTGGGTATGTGAATTCTAAACTTGCTCTCTGTATGTCCCACATTGAGCTCCGTTTAAGACATAAATCAATATTTGTATTGTTGAATCATTGCACCATAGACATGATCCAATATAGAAAGAAAATGTCACTTCCATACTTACATGCATTCCTAAAGGCACTTTGTTGTGCTTAAAGTCGTATCTCTTGTTACAAATATGTGCAAAAGTTTAAACCCGGCCACGTAAGTGTCACAGCCGATTATTATTCTGATCTGTCAACATTTTTATATTCTTTCAAATATAAGAAGAGGAAAGTCCACATTTTTTATTTTATACAATTTATATAAGGTACACGGTTAATTTTTTAAAAAATATCCTCCTTCTAATTCTGCTAGAAATTTGTAACAGATTTTATTTACTTCCTAAATAATACTATCTTCTACAATTTTAGCCTAGCCTTCTAATTTTGTTGCTAATTTGGAAGGGGGGGGGGTGGATAAAAAATGAGCAGAAAAAGCAATGTTAGCTTAACAGTACTGGTCTATGAGGAAAAAACCCTCAAAGTTGATACATGTAAGCATATCCTTATAAGGGCCACATTAATTCAAGCATGCATGCAATCTTTCAAGCAAATTAAAAAGGGAGTTAAGAAGAAATATTTTTTTTTAAAAAAATAGTACTTCAAGTTTGTCCAATTATGTTAGATATTATTGTGTACAAAGATATTGCCTTGGGTGTTTTTTGGCATAATAACATACAAGCAAACTGTACTGATTTTCTTTACCTAACTTTGGCAAGGATTCACCATAACAATTCCTGAAAATGGAACAATTGTCAGTTTTATCCTTGACATGTCCTGTTTCTCTTCAGGTTTCCCTTCTGGAGAGGATTGACAGTGGGCTTCCATTGGTTATTTCTCCTTGGTTATTTCTAGCCAAAAGATTCTGTTTTAAGACTTCATTAAATTTTTTTCCCCCTTGTTCCTATGCTTGCTAAAGCATGTGCATGGACAAGTTTCAGTAAGTCTGCTCCAAACGTCTGTGAAACTTGCCTACCCCACCTTTTCTATCCTCCAAGGATAGAACTTAACAGTAAGATTTCCTCTTGGTGTTTTTTTGTTAACAAAACAATTATTTAATCACCTACCATGCTTTGTCACTGCTGCTTGCTATAGGTTTTTTTAAACAAACAAACTTTGCACTTGAACTGGTCTTGCATGCATCTCTTTGTCTTCTAAGGCTATCCACTGGCTTTGCCAGCCCAACTAACAGTTTTCCCTTTATGTGGTTGTTTTCCAGGAAGTATGGAATCTGGGTGGGAAGACAAAATTGTAGTATACTTTTTTCTGCCATTATACACTGGCAAGTCAGTATCAGTCATTACTTCATATGGCAGCCCCTTCACAATGCTTCTGGCCTGATCCAGGCTTCAATCCATAACCCAGGCTTCAGTGGGACTGGTTAACCCAAAGACATTAAATATTCTGTGGCCATTTCTGATAGGTTTCCCCCACTGCCATTGTCCAGAAACCCTTCTACCTCCTGGCTATTGACTTCTATGAGCACCATTCCCACTTTGTATTAGAAACTGTGTTAAAGAATTAAAGTTGTGGGTTTTGATGTGTTCTTGGGCTTTAGCCTAAGGTCATATATTATTCCAAAAATAGACATTTTTGTCTGTTGGTGTTTTTTTTGACTCTCTTTGAGATCTTTTCCTCCTGTCTCATTTCCCTTCAAAGGCTTTGCTTTCTGAATTTGGGAGTGTTTTTCTATTTATTTATTTATTAAATTTATATACCGCCCTTCTCCTGACGGACTCAGGGCGGTGAACAGCCGATTAAAAAAAAAAACCCAATACAAAAAAGTTAAAATCGTACTAAAACAGATATAAATTAGGCTGAGAGTTTAAAACAGAATAAAACTCTAAAAAATTTTAAAAAGTAGAAGGGATCAGGCAAGTCTGGCAAGTTGAAAGAGATAAGTCTTCAGAGCCCGACGAAAAGTCTGGAGGTCGGCAATTGTTCTCAGTTCTGGAGGAAGATCGTTCCAGAGGGTGGGAGCTACCACAGAGAAGGCTCTCCCCCTGGGGGTCGCCAGCCGACATTGTCTGGCTGACGGCACCCTGAGGAGGCCTCTCTGTGGGAGCGAACCGGCCGGTGGGAGGCAATTGGTGGCAGAAGGCGGTCCCGTAAGTACCCTGGCCCTAAGCCATGAAGCGCTTTAAAGATGATTACCAACACCTTGAAACGCACCCGGAAGTCAACCGGCAACCAATGCAGCTCACGCAGGAGAGGTGTCACGTGGGAGTGCCTCGTCGCTCCCATAATCTCCCGCGCGGCCGCATTCTGTACCAGGAGCCTCCGGGTGCATCCCAAGGGGAGCCCCATGTAGAGAGCATTGCAGTAGTCCAAGCAAGACGTGACGAGCGCCTGAGTGATTGTGTGTAGTGAGTCCTGATCTAGAAAGGGCCCCAACTGGCGTATCAGGCGAACCTGATAGAAAGCCCCCCTGGCCACAGCTGTCGTATGATCCTCTAATGACAGCCGTGGGTGCAGGAGGACGCCCAAGTTGCGCACCCTTTCCGTGTGGGCCAATGATTCGCCCCCAAAAACCAACGATGGAGTCAGTTGGCTATATCGGGACGCCGGCAGCCACAGCCACTCGGTCTTGAAGGGGTTGAGTCGAAGCCTGTTTCTCCCCATCCAGACCCGCACAGCTTCAAGGTACTGGGACATCACTTCCACGGCATTGTTGGGGTGGTCTGGGGTGGAGATGTACAGCTGAGTGTCATCAGCGTACTGATGGAATTCCACCCCAAAACCACGGATGATCTCACCCAGCGGCTTTACATAAATGTTGAACAGAAGGGGCGAGAGGACCGACCTTTGTGGCACCCCACACACTAGGCGCCTCGGGGTCGACCGCTGCCCCCCTGTCAACACAGATTGCAACTGGTCGGAGAGGTAGGAGGAGAACCACCATAAAACGGTGCCTCCCACCCCCAATCCCTCCAACCGGTGCAACATGATACCATGGTCGATGGTATCAAAAGCCGCTGAGAGGTCTAACAACACCAGGATAGAGGAGTACCCCCTACCCCGGGCCCTCCAGAGATCATCCACCAATGCGACCAATGCCGTTTCAGTGCTGTAACCAGACCTGAAGCCGGACTGGAGCGGGTCTAAATAGACAGCTTCATCCAGGTACCGGGGGAGCTGCCACGCCACCACACTCTCAACAACCTTCGCTAGAAAGGGAAGGTTGGAGACTGGACGATAATTTGCCAAAACAGCTGGGTCCAGGGAGGGCTTCTTGAGGAGGGGCCTCACCACCACCTCCTTCAAAGCGGTCGATAGGGCACCCTCACTCAAAGAAGCATTTATAATCTCCTGGAGCCAGCCTCGTGTAACCTCCCGGGAGGCCAGCACCAACCAGGAGGGACACGGGTCCAATAAACATGTGGTAGCGTTCAGTCTTCCCAGAATCCTGTCCACGTCCTCGGGAGCCACAGGATCGAACTCAGCCCAGATAACACTCTCAGGACCGGGCTCAGTCACCTCGCCTGAACTAACCCAGTCAGCGGCCAGATCATCCCGAATCTGAGTTATTTTATCATCCAGATATTGAACAAAGTCCTCAGCACGTCCCTGCAAGGAATCCTCCCGCACTCCCAGATGGAGGAGGGAGCGGGTCACCCTAAACAGGGCGGCTGGGCGATTATCTGATGACGCGATAAGAGCGGCGAAATAATTAGATTTCACCGCTTTTATCACCACTAAGTAAGTCTTAATATGAGCTCTTACTAGTGTCAAGTCAGATTCAGAGCGACTGGCCCTCAACCGCTCTCTAGGCGTCTTTTCCGGCGCTTCATCTCCCTCAGCTCCTCGGTAAACCAAGGAGATAAGTGAGTTCGGCGCCGGGTCAGAGGCCGCAAAGGCACGATGTGGTCCAAGGCCCCACCGGCTGCCCTATCCCAGGCAGCCACCAGGTCCTCAGCTGAGTCGCGTGTCAGTGTCTCAGGGAATGGCCCAAGCTCCGTCTGGAACCTATCAGGATCCATCAGGCGCCTGGGGCGGAACCACCTGGTCCGTTCCACCTCCCTGCAGTGGGGTGCAGCAGTCAGAAAGTCGAGTCGAAGGAGCGAGTGGTCAGTCCATGACAAGGGTTCCACAGCTATATCCCCAATATCAAGACCACTCAACCACTGACCAGAGACGAAAACTAGATCCAGGGTGTGTCCACCAATGTGAGTTGGGCCCTGAATTACCTGGGTCAGGTCCATGGCCGTCATGGAAGCCATGAACTCCCGAGCCATCTCAGATGTTTCACCGATAGATGGCAGATTGAAATCCCCCTTGACTATAAGCCTGGGGGTACCAACCGCCACCTCGGCTATAACATTGAGAAGCTCAGGCAGGGTCGTTGCCACGTGGCAGGGAGCCAGGTACGTGACTAACAGACCCATCTGCCCACCAGGACCCCACCTCACAAAGATGGACTCACACCCGGCTATCTGAGGTACAGTGGCCTCCCTCAGACCCAGATCTTCCTTAATAATGACCGCTACTCCCCCACCCCTGCCCTGGGCTCTCGGCTGGTGGAATGCAAGGAAACCTGGTGGGCACATCTCCATGAGGGGAACCCCCCCCCCTCGTGGCCCAGCCAGGTCTCGGTAATACCAGCCAGGTCCGCACCCCCTCTTGAAGAAGGTCACGTATGAGGGGGGCCTTATTTACAACAGACCTCGCATTGCATAACAACAGCCGGAGCCTCGGGTCCTGAGACTCTAAACAACCCGGGGAACGGGAATAGCTCCGGGGACCGGGGCACGAAATGAAATTATTCCTTTTTCTCAGGGACTCAAAAATCCCTCATCAAGCTGCTTCTGCTGTCTTCTTGCCCCTCTCAGAAGCTGACTAAAGTTGTAGAACTTGCCGTAGCAATTCAAGGGCTTCTACCACTTGTTTCTTAGTTTTCAGGACAGGTGGCAGCCATTTGGTTACTAAATTCATCTACTTTACTTAGTTTAATTTTATTTCTATACCGCCCTTCTCCCGAAGGACTCAGGGCGGTGTACAGCCAAGATAAAAACACAAACACACAAACATTCATAAAATTACAATTTAAAATTATTACACAATTTGGCCCAATAAAATTAAAAACCCCAAATTAAAATGACAAATTTAAAATTGTTTAACTGTTTAGCCCCACCTGTTGGAACATTAGGGTCTTAAGGGCACAGCGGAAAGTACAAAGGTCGGGGATGTTACGTATATCCGAGAGCAATTCATTCCACAGGACTGGAACCTTTACAGAGAAGGCTCTCCCCCTGGGGCTCGCCAGTTGACATAGTTTGACTAACAGCACCCAGAGAAATCCCTCTCTGTGAGAGCAGACTGGTCGGTGGGAGGCTATTGGTGGCAGAAGACGGTCTCGTAGATACCCAGGTCCTAAGCCATGGAGCACTTTAAAGGTGATAACCAACACCTTGAATTGCACCCGGAAGACCACTGGGAGCCAGTGCAGCTCACGCAGGAGAGGTATCACATGGGCGCAACGAGCTACACCGATAATCACCCACGCGGCCGCATTCTGGACCAGTTGGAGCCTCCGGGTGCTCTTCAAGGGGAGCCCCATGTAGAGAGCATTACAGTAGTCCAGATGAGAGGTGACGACGGCATGAGTGACCATGCGCAAGGCGTTCCAGTCCCACAATTCCTAATCCCTTTCTGTGGATTGCAGAAATGTCCCCCAAATCTCTGTCTTTGTTGTGCTTTCTGTTGGTATTTCTTAAGGAAAACATATTCAATCAACCCCCCAACCCATTCCTCCATCTCAACCTTTTGGCATAGGAATGGTGAAAGTTTCCCTCCTCCCTGTGAGATGTTTCTGTTCAGTTTTAGGTTTAGCACCACTGCTATTCTCCCCTCCCAACTGCTTCTTCCAAATCAGGCAAGTTGGCCAGAGTTTTTTTGCCAACCTTCCATCTGTAGAAAGGGATGCACCAGTCTTTGGCTCGTCCATATCTGCTTTTGCAGCTTTCTCTCTACTTGATATTCTCTTGTTCTACTTCACCTCCTTAAGCAGCTTCTCTCCCAGTCTGGGCCCAGGTGGTGGAGCTAATGCTTCATCTGGGCCACTTGTTAAAAATTATGGTGGCATTCTGAGTAAGGATGATGGAACCAGTTCTACCATTAGACAGCATAAGCCCCAGTGGCAGAAGTAGGTAATGACAATGGCAATCAACTCACTGTTCTTCTCAGGTCCCTTAGCTGTGCCGTTTCTCAGTATGATATACTCCAGAGGTATTGGGATTGCAACTTTCAGAACTTCAAGCTAGGTGGATTAAAGTCATGCTACTTATTAATTCTGGGAGTAGCGATCTGAATACGTCTGGAGGGTTCGGGGAAAGTTGCCCTAATCATTCCATTCTGTGGAGGCAAAGATTCTAGATTACTACAATAAAGTGAAATCCACCAGACTTTGAATGAAATTATTTCCCCAATAGCCTAATCTCATTCTGCCTCAGTAGCAAAACTGCTGTTGTGTTTAGAGTTTAAAAGTAGAGCACATTAAAGAAAGTTGTACCGGAGACAGGAATCACAGCCATCTTCCACATAAGTTAGTAAATGTGGCATCCAGCAAACTGAATTTGTCAGCTTAGATCTTTCCCTCTATCCACCAATCAAGTTTATACAACATATTAAGGTCAAAATAAACCAAAAACTTTGTAATTTAGCATGTTGTGTGAACACAGTCCTTATGGTTTGGCAACCAGGATAAACTAAATGATACCACAACACATTCCTGGTCAACTATCTCCAATGTGGTATTCTCTAGACAAGCCAGGATAAAAACCCCTCACTGATTCTCCCCAGTGGGTCTTGAATGCAGGCATCACTGGCTCCCTCATGCACTATCAGTGTCAGAACGTCTAATATGGTTTTCAATAGAGTGAAGTAACAACTAAAAGGCTTTTAAAAAGGCAGCAGCAGCCATAAGAACTCCATAGCTACATATACATGTGTAGCCCACATGGCAGTTGGGATATGGCTTGAAGGCTGTTAGCTTACATCATTTGTCTGCATCTGTATTTAGTTCTACAAAAATGAATTATTCTTCTCTATCTGTCCAAATGGGGATTTCCAGGCAGTGGAGGCAAGGGAACTCCATTAATGAACTAATCCCACCCTTTTTCTCATTCCACAATGAATCTATGTTTCTGCAATGTATGAATCCCAGAATATGGGGTAGACCTCTGGGTATATCCATTTTGACAACTGGAAATTTAGCAACCGATTCCCAAGTGCCAAACGCATTTATTAAAATATTATTCATTTGTGAAATGCGTTAAGGAGTAAGAGAAATGGAAGCAAATAAACATCAGGAGTGGTAGACAATTCTTTTCTGACTTGCTGGTCATCATCTTCTATCCTTGAGATTTCCTATCTGCCGAACAGCTTTAACTAATATTTGAAATCTTTGAAAGTTAGCCACTTCCTAATCAAAATCTTCTTGGTTTAAAAAAAAATGGAAAACAAAAAAAAACCCAAATCCCAAACCCTTCATAGTGTGTCTTTTAAAGAAAAGAAAATAGGAGCCAATGATAAAAATACTCCCATGGAATCAATAATTGTGGACAGGGTGGCATATGATTAGAAATGCAGGTTTAGTGGCCAATGATGAGATTCATATCTCGTGACAGAACTTCCTGGGTTTATAAAATGCTCTAGTCCTTATGCCCTCAGCCAAATCTACATCCCAGGTCTATTATAAAAATAAAAATAAAAAGAGACCAAACTCATCCCTTTTGAAGAACTTATCAAATATTTTGAAAAACCATGCAATAAAAAAAATAAGAAACTTAAATGTGTGTTTTTTTAACCCCTGGATGTCACCTCTTGAGTAACATTTGATTTTGAAAAGTGATGGTACAATCTGTGAAGCCTGGACATTTCTAAACTGCCATTCTAACAACAATATGTGATTGACTTCTTTCTGGTATCATAGGAAAAAGAGGGTATCAATTTAACCAATAAAATAAATAAGAATGAATAATGAATAGGATATCAAGATTTATAGTTCAATCACACCTGTCTATTAGGACAGCCCAAAATATTCAGACTAAAAGGAAGATCAACCTGAGTTTTGATTCTAGATATCATATTTGCTGTCCCCCCCCCTCAAACATTGACAAGAGTTTTGACTGTAAAACTATAATAATCAATTATGCATATCTATATGTTGCTTTTTATATGCTACACATAGGCAATTTTTGTTGGCCATTTTTAGGCACTAGGTAGTGCCGCTGGATCTCAGTGCATGGTGACTTGTGAGTCTCATTGTTGGAAGCTATCCTGAGCAATAAGACAAATTTAATATTGCCTTTTCCCTGCTCCAAACTGCCTCCCACTCCAGCAACCTTTGTACTGTCTTTTATCTGTCGCTTAATTACTGTAGTGTATTATAACAATTGCAAAGCAACTTTTTGTGGCATACAAGGACAGTACAGGCTAAAAAACTCCACCTGCAAACCATAAAATGTTTCTATTGTAATTAAAATTAGTCTGGGATATTTTCAGTCAATGTTCAGATCATCTTGAGACTTTCTCTCTTTCTCTCTGTCTCTCTCTCTCTCTCTCTGTCTCTCTCTCTCTCTTCCCAGTAGCACAGTATTAGTTAACACAGTCCATGTTGACAAACAGTCGTTGCCTTTGAAAAGTTTGTGATTAAGCCACACTTCTGCAGATTTTTTAAAATTTCAATTCAGTGAAAAGTGGAAGTCCCTCCTGAGCTCATGAGGCTTCTCTGTATAGCACATTCCAGGGATTATAAATCTCCAGATATTTCAGTGTCAGAGCAGCATTTTGCAAGCTTGTCCCAGGAGTATATGGTTTGTACATATAAATATAATATACAGACACATACAATTATAGCAACATGAAACAGAAAAGGAAAAGCACAACACTGAATCAAATGGGTCACGTCTGCAAAGTGAGCTGGTAGCCAGCCTAGGTAAGTGAAAACCGCTGCTCCCTATTGTAAGTTTACACACAACTTTTTTTTTTAATCCCTTAGTATTATCTAAATGCTTGACACAAGATCTTCATCTGTCTCATAGAGATTGCAGCTGATAAATCCCCCCCACTTCCCAGATGCTCCTGGTTTTAAAGATTAGAATGCCTCTTCTTTAATTAAAAAGGCAGGGCAAAAGGCTGCTCCCTCCCTGATATTTAATGAATCATGACAAATAGCCCCCATTCCAACAGACAGAAGTGCCCACTGGTGCTTTATAACTATTGTAAAACTCAGCAAACAGAATGCTGGTGTGTTAACTCTTTAATTTACACGTATCCAATAAGCTGAAGGCAGGATTTTTGTGTGTATGTCCTTTCCTTTCATTTTTGTCATCCATCAACCTTTGAACAAAGCCCCAGGAATCACACATCAAAAAGTAAAGAATTGGGGTTAAACAAAACCGCTGCATATATTTTTAAACATATATATTTGAACAGCTGGAACTGCTGCAGGATTATAATACTGGGAAGTATTATACAAGTATATTACAAGTAATCTTTGACTTACAACCAAAATTGGAGCCAGGATTTCCATCACTGAGCAATGCAGTCATAAAGCATGAGGCCATGTGACTACATTGTTTAGTGACAGCAGCCCCAATTCTCGTAACTCCAGGCAAAGGAGTTGTTGAGCCGGAAGCATAAGGTAAAGAATGGTGATGGGGGCGGGGGGGGGGGGGGGAGGACCTGACAAATGCAATGCAGACCATGCACAAAGTGGGTGCTTCAGTGTGGCATGAGCTCAGGGAGATTGAGGAAAGAGGGTGCAGGTTATTTGCATGCATAAGTATCAATGCAGGGAGGCCAAGCAAAGAATTCACTACAGCTCAGGGGCTTCTTGCTCTGCTGCAGCTCTGGGCTTCAAGAAGCCCCTCACTTGCAGCACAGCACAAAGTTACAGCCATCCCTGGAAGCCTTAGCTGCCTCAGTCCTGCCCAGCAGTGTAGCACAAGCTACAGCGTCCTGAAAAGCTGAACAATGCATCACAAACCCTGGCCCACCCTGGGAATTGTGAAGAAACTTTTTGCTACTTTTTGAGCCTATAAGACATCCTTGAGTTATGGTGCAGCGCAAAGACCATCCCCTGCCCAGCCCAGCAGCACAATAAAAAGGGGTTATGTGCTGCCCTGAGAAGCTGCAACTGCTCAGTTCCAGTCACCCTTCACGCTCAGGCCCCAGCCACCCTGCGCTCACTCTCCCACCCCCAAATGACCTTCGCTGTCTTCCTGCTTCCTACTGTTGACAAGGCTTGCCCAGCTTGGCTCTTCTTAATGCAGCTGCTAACCATGTGAGGCCATCTTCACCAGGTCTCACAAAGGAACCACCATGCATAACTAGTCTTGTACAGCCAGCAACTGCCTCATGAAAGACCAGACTTGGTATGTATGTATGAATGTGTATGTATGTATGTATGTATGTATGTATGTATGTATGTATGTATACATGCATGTAGATATGTATATATTTGTCAAGTACAAGGAAACAAGTAACAGTATAGACAAAGACATGGACACATAAAAAAACTGGCACAAAGAAAAGGAAATAAATAAGCAAAACAGCCATAAACGCATAGAATGATTACATATAAATGGGGACAGTAGAACAGGGACAGTAGGCACGCTGGTGCACTTATGCATGCCCCTTTAGGGACCTCTTAAGAAATATGAAAGGCCCACAGTAGACAGTTTAAGGTAAAAGGTATGGGGATTAGCAAGACTAAGAACCAGATCAGGTAGAGTGTTCCAGACATTGACTACTCTATTGCAGAAGTCAAATTTCCTACAATGAAGATTAGAGCGAATTACAGTGAGTTTGAATCTATTGATAGCCCTTGTGTTATTGTGGTTGAAATTAAAGTTTACAGGCAGGCCACTACCCTCCCGTTGGTAAATAATCTTATGAACTAAGCATAGGTCGGAATGTAGATGGTATAGTTTGAGGCTATCGAGGCCTAAAATTTCAAGCCTGATGTATAGGGAATTTTATTTCAAGCAGAGGATTTGGGTACTCTTCTAGGAAAATATCTCTGGACCGTCTCTAATGTACGTATTGATGTCTGAAATACATCATGTATGCTTGGTCAGCAGCAACAGAAAGAAGACAGAAAAATTGATTAGGACAGAATGCAGGGGGCCCAAAAGGGCATAGATCAGGGGTAGGATTCAAAATTTTTACTACTGGTTCTGTGGGCGTGGCTTGGTGGGTGTGGCAGGGCATGGCATGGCTTGGTAGGCGTGGCAGGGGAAGGATACTGTAAAATCTCCATTCCCTTCCCACTCCAGGGGAAGGTTACTGCAAAACCCCCATTTCCTCCCGATCAGTTGGGACTCGGGAGGCAGAGAATAGATGGGGGCAGGGCCAGTAAGTGGTGGTATTTACTGGTTCTCCAAACTACTCAAAATTTCTGCTACTGGTTCTCCAGAAGTGGTCAGAACCTACTGAATACCCCCTCTGGCATAGATGTGAGATGATAGGTGGTTGAAATGCCCCTGTAGTTGTAAGTGTGGGGAGGCTGCCAAGTGCCCAGATTTTGATCATGTGAACATGGGGTGCCATAACCCTGGGGATCAGTGACAAGTCCCTTAATTCAGCATCACTGCAACTGTTGATTAGCCACTGAACGAATGGTTGCAATTTCCTGTAAATGGGTGGAGATAGTCCTCATTTAGCAACCACCACCAGGACTGGCAACTCTGTCATCAAGTTAAGTAATCATTAAGTGAACCTGTAACTGTGCCTATGATCTTACTTTAGCTTTTCTGTGTTTTACAAACCTGGAGAGGTTCTAAATACAAGAATTGGCTCTAAAGTAATTTTTTCATCGTAACTCTGAACAGTCATCAATTGAGGCGGTCACTAAGCAAGGGCTACAATAAGTAAAACCACTGTTTTACACTGATCATGTGCTACCGTCTTTTGATTCACAATAAAAAAGAGCTCACTTCACCTTATTCTTAAGCAGCGGAAAGTGGGCAGGGAAGTCAGGTGGCTTTCTCGTCTCTCCCTGAGTCCTGATATAAGAACAGCTGGGCCAGGCAATTGACTTTGGGTTGCTTATTGCCCCCAATTAGGAAGGAGGATTTGGCAGCTATAGGCAGCATCTGTTCGGTCTGCTGCTGCGCTACTATTGCCAACTATTTTTAAAATTTGCGAGAGCTCTGGGAAGAATAGTCAGTGATTTTTTAAAAAAAATCCATACAATGGATTTATTGTGGGTCCAGCATCAACTAACAAAAACAAAACAATTTATCCACACAACCAAAGCCTGGATAAAAATCACATACACACAGACAGACACCATACTTGATCTTAGCAAAAGAGCTGAGAATCTATAGAAATTTATATAAGCATTAGACATAAGTTTTACAGTAAAAGATCAAAAAACACAAACCGTACAACTGATCAAAATTAAAAGCAGGACATCTACACAGCTGAACACAAATAGGACAGTAAAAAGATTTGACTTCTGCGGGTCATAAAAAATTAACAATCTACTTATTTAACAAAGTTATAAACCTGTCCGTCTTAAATAATACAAAAATGAAAGCAACAGATAACAAGCAAGTGCAAACACCCATTTACAGTGCAACACAATGCAAACATTTACAGACTCAACAGACTCAGATTGCTGCTATTATCCATTAAAAACTGAAATACCAAATAAACTTCATTCCAAAATACTTGTCTAGTAAACAGTAATGAATCTGAATAACTACAATGAAGGAAGAAAAGATACATTTGTATTTTGAACAATGTTATCATTCAAAGATACATTTTTGAAAACCCAGTCTGCTAAATTACAAGAAATGCAGTTAAGTATGGAATGAGGCACCATTGCCTTATCATATAGGCATAATAGTCACTTCATGAGTCCAATAGAGAAGCCTGCTATTCGTGGCTCATTCCACAAAACATGTTTTTAAAAAGTCTTCATTGACATGGAATCCAGATGCTTAGGTTGCAATCTGTTTGCCTGAATTTTCCTTCATGCTATGTGAATCAATTCTACAACAAATTGGTCTGGCTATGGACCATGCTTGAAAAGATCATTCCCTTGTACCAACTTTAGACCCACAGTGCATTTTCCATCTATATTGCTGAAAGCTGAATAACTACATATAATATCTGTATCTATAATACAGATAATATCTGTATCTATAAGGTGCAACTCTCATAATCATGGGAAAATTAATTCTTTCCAACAATCTTGATTCTTTAATATAGGTGCATGTCTTTCCTTCAGGCTCTGTAATTATTTGACAACTTTTTCCCGCTAATCTGGGAGTTTAGAGATGCATTGGAATACCAAATCTTTTAGGCTTCTGATGAGCAAAGGTACTCTCTGCCTTGAGTAAGTATTTCCTGTCATTTACTTTCCTCCAATGAAAAAACACCCTTTACGAAGAATGCAAAGTTAACGTGTTATAGATTGAGTCTGGTTTTGGCAGCCCTCAAGCATAATGTTGGCAGATGGCACCTCCCATTCCATAATGGGAACCTGATAAGTTGGCATCTCAGTTTTTCCAAGCTTGGCATTCCCCTTTTCACCTGTTTTCAACTTGGTGCCAAAAATCTACCTGCTAAGCCTTTCCCAGCCTGGCATTTGGCCCAGATGTGCTTGAACTGCTACATCCAACATTTCTGATAAGCATGGCCAAAGACTGAAGTCACACTCCATAAATGTTGGGAAGGTGCTAGTTGGGGAGTAGCTGATCATACTGACATTTGCTTATGCTTCTCCCTCTGCTTTTATTGCTGTTCCATAGCTGAACTTCACTTTTGAATATTAAATTTTATAAGATTAAAAAAAAATAGAAAACCAAGAAAAAAGGGGGGGAAGGGTTGTAAAGAGAAAGAAAGAAAAAAGTGATGTCTTTCGACAATTTTCAGTGCAGCAAAATAGTAGGAAGCCATTTCTAAAGTCAAATAACTGAGATCCACTGTTTTTGTTAAATATACAGTACAGTCTATTTTCTTGATCTTTTTGTTTCATCTTCTAAAATTCTGCCTCAGACCTTTTTTTCAGACTAAGTCAACTAACAGCCACAAACACTGACACACAGTTCAGAAATAAATGGCAGGGCACCAGTCAAATAACATATTAATATAGCAGATGGAAGCATGAGGACTCAGCATCTGTCTGCACAGCAGATGCACCTGAATGTAAACTGGCTGGAAACAAAGCTGTCTTTAAAAAAAAAAAAAGAACTTCCTAGACTTCAATCTTTTCCTCCACTTTGACCCTGTTGTTATTCTGATATTTTTGCTTCTGTACCTTTCCTGGACTGGGAGAAGGGAAAAGGCAAGACTGGTTTTAGCATTCTTCTCATAATTGGGGCAGAAAAGAAAAATGACATAACTTTTGGTCAATTTCATCTAAAGGTGGGTGGGTGAGGTCAAATGAATAGTATTTTTTGTCCATTGATCAATGAACAGTGTGTGTGTGTGTGTGTGTGTGTGTGAGTTTAATAGGCAGACCTCACTTTTCATTGTTGCATCAGTGAATTTGTAAGAAACAAAAGCAAGTCCAATATTTCCTAATGTAGTGACAAGTTTTTTCATCCTGGAACTAAAAAAAAAAACCCAACAACTGGCTAACTATCAATGAGACAGGATTCCTGCCAGAGAACATGGTAGCTGATTGGATCCAGAGTGGTTCCCTACAATGAAATAATGTGCATCAGGCAAACTGGACGGCACTGTCTGAGCCGGTATAAGTCAGGAAACTATCCTTTTGAAGCCTAACAGGAAAAGTTGAGTGGAGGTTCCTGCCTGATGGGTTGGGGGCAAGTAGAGGATAATGCAGTATGTTTCTACTCTCAAATAATAATCAGTGGTTTGTAGTCAAGCTAGGGCCAGCCAATCAAGGGGATCAACTCTGAGTGTCCCATTATACTTTTTGTGGACTTCATCGAATAGACCATTAATGATCTATTGACAACTGGTACATCATCGATAACGAACGTTAAACATAATGTAAGTTGTCAATGTCACATTGACTTTTCTGGTGTATACATAGTATTTTTGTTGGTGGTGTTGGATGTCTGTCAGTTTGTTTTCTTTTTCTTTTGTTTGGTGATAAAGAATAATAAACAAAAATAACAAAAAGAGACTGTAGTCTATTTTTTTTTCATTTTGACCTTGCAGGGGCTTTTATTTCTTTTTAAGTATCTAGGGCCATGATGGCGAACCTATGGTACAGGTGCCACAACTGGCACGTGGAGCCATATCTGTAGGCACGTGAGCATTGCCCTAGCTCAGCTCCAGCACACCGGCCAGCTGATTTTTGGGCCTTCCGGGCCCACTGGAAGTCGGGAAATGAGCCATTTCTGGCCTCCGGAGAGGGGGGCGAAGGCTGTTTTCACCTTCCCCAGGCTCCAAGAAAGCCTCTGGAGCCTGGGGAGGGTGAAAAAATGGGCCTACTGGGCCCACCATTAGCTTTTTTGCCATCATGTGCCAAAAGTATGGGTAGCGTGGGGGTAGCGTGGGGAGGTAGCGTGGGGAGGTCGCATGGGTAGCGTGGGGGTAGGTGGGTGTGGGGTGGGCATTGAATCATGGATGTGGGCATGCATGCATGCAGCCCCCCCATGTTCCCCATACTTTTGGCACGCAATGGCAAAAAAGTTAGCCATCACTGATCTAGGTATAACTGATTGTTTCCCCCTCTCTCTGTATGCTTTGCCTCATATTTTATTTCAGTTTCTTTGTGTCCCATATTTTAGATGTTGGCACCACTGTTTTACTTCTCATTTGGTGTACATACATAATCTATGAGTGGTGCCATTATATTATTCAAGGTGCATTAGGATTCGACTATTACCTGAAAAACTGTCCCAATGAGGGGGGGCGGGGGGGGCAACACTTTGTAGTTTTTCTCAGTTACAAACAAATAGAGCATAAGAGTTCAGCATAACCTTTCTTTAATACTAAAAGTGATTATTAATATTTTGGGTCTGTTTTTTATTTAAATCACTGACCATCAGCAAATACACATACCGTCTATTCCTACATTCTGAACCCAAGGTCTTTAAAGGACAGTTAATACGAAAAAGAGTTTAAATAAATTTCCTCCAGAAAAGTATTGGCATTGATCACATATTTCAGCTATCAACATGCAGCTACCGGTTTTAGGATGCAGCCATGAGGGTTGCCAATGAAAATCATGTAGTCTGGAAACAATTTTAGTTGTCAGTTGGTTCACACATAGGAATGCCAACATGGCTTGTGCCTTCTCCCACATTTGTTTTATTTATAGAGGCAACATTCTGAAGAACTTGCATGCAGTTTTGTAACTTTTCAGTTGGCCTGAGAAAGGTACCCTTGCTGTAATGCCGATTCCTGTCCCAGACCTATTTGGAACTGTGTTATCTCCTTCTTCCAGAGTATGGCACTGTGCATCAGTTCAATGCTTCATTCACCAGCAACAGGCCAAGTTAAATATTGTATGAGTCTATTTGCACCTATCTAAACTTTCTATTGATTTTGTTAAAAAAAAAAACAAGCAATTACTTTACTTTGAACCCTTAGGGGACTGTTATAAATACCTATGCATAAATAAAACCAAGAGAAGACAAGATTTTTTCAGAAGTTGGTGTAGCAGGGAACATAAATATGGGCTCTGCTATATTAAAGCATGGCAAGGAAGAAAAGCAAATGATTGGGTGTTTACTTCTCAGTTGCAGTATAAAAATATGAATATCTAATTATGAAATGTTTTTATTAAGATATACAAGCAGCCATGTCAGCCATGTCAGCCATAGGAATATGGCTGTCATTACATAGGATTGTGGGATTTCTCTATACAAAAGTATATGAATCATATACAAAAGTATATGAATTATAAAAACATTTAGTATATAGATATTATTATATAGTATCTTTCCAATGAGAACAGAACAGGCGCAGGATCTTCTTTATTCTCACCAAACATTTGAAGTTAAACATGTTTTATCAGGAACACGCATAGAATATTTGATGTTGGAGGAGATTATTTTATATATAATATAAAATATATATTATACACACACACACACACATCACCTGCTCAATGTTTAAAGCAGTTACTGAGTCAGTATCTAAAAGCATGGAAGAAGGACTGGATGAGTAAGTCTGCCCATTTTAAGTAAAGAATTTCTATAATGGAGCAAATTCAAAGAACTGCTTTTTTGTTGGTCTGTGGCTCATCAGTGTCCCGATTAATCAGTATCCCAGTGAACCAGTGGTGGGTTGCTCCTGGTTCGACCCGGTTCGGGCAAACTGGTAGTGGCGGTGGTGGGAGGCTCCACCCACTTGCCCAGAAGTAAAAAAAAATTATCTGTGCATGCGCAGAAGCAGTGCACGCTTGCAAAGCGAGCACAAACGCCTGCACGTTACCAATAGCGAACCGTTAGCACTGGGTTTTGAAACCCATTACTGCAGGGAATATCTTATTCATTCCATGTACCTATGACTATTTTCAGAGAAGCAGGATCCCTCTGGAACTTTTTCTCAATGACAGATGTCAAAAGGGACAATTAATCTTTGGTAGGTAGCTGCATGAATGAGTTACTGTAGTTGCATTGGCCTCAAAGAATTATGAGTTTGGGGTTAAAGTTAACCTCTTCAGGGTTAACTGGATGGGTCAGTCAGCTCCGTTTGGGAATTCCCATAGCATGTTTATCACTAATAAGGATCCATGATCTTGTATATACTACTGATATATAGGGCTTTACACCTATAGAGCAGTATTCCAACCCACCACTTTTTCTATAGATTAAAACAGTGGAGAAAATTTCATGACCTGCTTTTAATGCCTAAGAAATATGACTTTTCTTTGCATTATTATTTAATTTGTGTAACTATGCATGTTCATTGATCAAAGAAACTCCTTTACAAACATGCAAATAATTCTATTCGTATTTTAAATATGTATGGGTGCTAGCTTTTATAATGCAAGTTGTCCTGATATAGAGCCATGGTGTTGCTGTGGTTACAATGCAGTATTGCATGCTAACTCTGCTCATATTGCCTGGAGTTCAATTCCTTCGATCCTGCATGGCTCAAGGTTGATTCAGCCTTCCATCCTTCCGAGATCGGTAAAATGAGAACCCAGATTGTTGGGGGCAATAATGATGACTCTGTAAACCACTTAGAGAGGGTTGTAAAGCACTATGAAGTAGTATATAAGTTTAAGTGCTATTGCTATATTAATTTTCTTCTTAAACACACTGGTACCACTTGCATGAAAACAAGTGGGAAGCATGCTGTTTTTCAGTACCTTTTTCTGTGTATTTCTATGGGAGAAATGAAAAAAGTACTAGACTCTCTTCCATGTTAACATTTTCCCATTCTTCCCCTTGGGTTCAAATTCCACAGAAAAAGTGCTTGTCTTTGAACCTCATAAAGTTGCTTTCCATGAAAATTGTATCAAAAAGGAAAAATAGAAAACTTTAAGTTCATTTACTGCTTGAAGGTCAGGTTTACCTCTACTTTATATGCAAATCTCCTTGACATCATTTTCTTTTCAGCTGCTTTTATATTTTGATAAATAGGTATTTTCTAACTGGGCATATCCATAATGGCAGCCATTGTGATATTCTATTTTGTGAACTATTTTGTTAAGATACGTTCTCAAAATTACAAATGGGGCTACAAATTGCTTTGGAGGCATGCTATTCGGGAATTGCCTCTGTGTGCTTCAAAGCTTGTCACCACTCCACTGCTTTTTATAGCTGAGGAAGTTAGGCAGTATAAATCATGAACTGACATAGCTACCCAATTTATCTATCAAAGCTAGAACTGATATCTTCTGGGTCTAAGCTATGGGAGAGTGGGAGGAATGAGTAGATGGTTTAAATTATACTAATTGAAACTAACAGCAGAAAGGGCTTGTTCAACACACCTGAGCATGAAATAGCGGAACTGACTGAACAGATGCACAAATATTTGGATGAACATCTACATGTTTATATCCTTACTGACAATCTGGAACTGTTCACTGGACTTGTGAAAGCAAGATTTATTTCCAGCTGACAGAATGACGAGCTTGAATAGAAAAACTGGTTGTTTGGGTTTGAAGGAAGAGTTCCATGTGATTGTTCACTAACCAGATCTCTGTTTAAGAAGCAGAGAGGAAATATACACTCTGATCAAAATGCACAAAGCTGCCCTAGAAATTTGATCATATTAACACAATATCTTTTGATGGATAAAAGGAACAGTAACAATAATCACATGATAGCAGTTCAGGCTAGTAGGGACAAATCTTAAGAAAAAGATCAATTTTCTCTAACAAGATGGTACACAAAACCAGCAACAAAACCAACAATAACAAGAAAATTCCCTTTGTCAACAATTTAAAACATTTTCAAATAATTTTTCAGTCATTTTAAAGACACATGACCATTTCTGATTGGACCTAGCAATGCTGAATTGTTGGCAACTGTTAATTTTCCACAGTGCCCATTTAGTGACTAAACTAATTGGCATTTTGGCTTCTTACTGTATAATGGGAAGGTTTTTTAATAATCATGCTAGAAGTATTATTTGTAGAATTCTGGCAATTCTGTAGAATTGCTATCCTATTCCAGAGATGTCCAGTCTGGTGTTTTGATCATTTCTCAATATAGGAAATCATTTCAGCTGAAAACACAAATGTATTTTATATTTAACATTGTTCTTTCTGTAACCTGCCATCACTTAGATGATCAGCTATAGCATCATCTAAGGAAGCATGCTAGTGTAAGCAAAGTTCAGGTGTTTGCATCTATATCTTCCTGCTTTTGCTTTATCTCAGGAATATGTAACCTGTGAACTATGCACAGTTCCATCACTTTATGGGTAGGTCTTAAAGGAATCACCAAAATTTGGATGAAAAAGTCAGATTTCAATAGTTTTAACATAAAATAATAATAAAAAAAACAGAATATGAGTGGAAGCAGAAATGTAATACTACTAGATAGTGAAATGATTTGGTCCCTTTCTCAAATCCCCTGAGTTATTAAAACTGGCCAAAACATAGAAAGGTTTTTCAACCAGAAAGGTTCATCACCCTTTTTGGTGATGTCCCAGCACTCTTCCATTTAGAAAAGTGTCATTCTCCTAGAGAAAAAAGTTGTTTATTACTGTTTTAGTTCATAAAAAAACTTGATAGCTATGCTCAGTGCCAATCCAGTGCTTCTATTATACTCTCTTCTAACATGAAATTAAATGAATTTCATTACTTTGTCTGCCGTCTTTGGGAGGAGGAGTAGCAGAAGATCTAAGTGAACTTCTAAAAAATAGTATGTTCTATGATAATTCTGAGAATATCTGACTGTGATTATATTCAATTTTAATATTTCAATGTATTTGTGTTACTTATATGAGCTTTAAAGAGCCAGTCTGAGGTAATTTCTCTGGAGTTGCAGTTAAGATATCAGGATAGAAACTGGGAGACTGTAAAATCTAGTCTTGCATAAACCATTAAATCAGCTCAGTGGCTTTGAATCAGTCACTCTCTCTCAGCCCTAGGAAGAAAGCAATGGCAAACCACTTCTGAAAATTTTTCCAAGAAAACTGCAAGGATTGGTCCAACCTGTCACCAGGAGTCAACAAGGAACTGAAGGCTAAAACTTAAACATTGAAACTTAAAAGTCCTATTGACATGTTAGCTATCTTAAAGATGAATGTTGCTTAATCTTTTTTTGTAATCAATCTCTTACTTCAAGTTAATGAATTATACAGATGTTGGAGAGTATGTGCGTGATACTGTACAATCCTCACAATTATAATATTTAGTGTTTATAAAGCACAATCTGTGTGCTTCAATTGCAGCAGGTTTTGCCATTATTATAGTTGGTCACACAATCAATCATGTTTAGCCTAGATTTGGTATTTTTGTCCACCTCAGTCCTTCCCAAGTACCTGGAATAGGCAGATGTTGTTGTTTAATAATATTAAAAATATCATCACTAGATGTAAACTGTTCCAAGTAAAGCTGCCTTTTGCAATTGATGTTGATTTTGTCATTGGAAATAATATTTGAATGCTGGTCCAAATGTTTTGGAATTACACCCTAAGCACTTATTACTGTACTACCTTTGCTTTCTTATACCCTGGGGTGGGTGGAGGAGGAAAACCACATGCTCATTGCAGAATCTGCAGAATTTTGGACAGATAGCTATTCAATCTCTCTCAGAAGACCTCCAGTGAAGAGGAATATATGACTTCATGAAGCAATCTATGTCTGTGGTTGAAAGCTCCTAGTATCTGGTCATTCCTTGTAATAGCTACCTGAATCTACTTTCTTATAGTATCATCCCATTGGTTCTTGTTTTCTCCTCTGAGGCAATAGAGAACAAGTCCACTCTTTGTCCCAAAGGTGCTTTTTCAAAAGGCACCTTTGTGACATCCATGACCTTGATAAATGAGAATCTCCATAGACGAAACCCATTCTTTCTTTTGTGTAATAATCGTTTTAGCTAACTTGAAAGGAGTTGTTACGTTTCCTCAGTCTACTGTGGTGCAGATTAAACATACCAGTTTTTTTAATTGGACTTAGTTTTCAGGTCCTTCATATCTTGGTAGCCTTCCTTTGGATCTGCTCCAATTTACTGATGTCCTTTTGGAATTGTAGTGTCCATATTGTCTTAAGTGGGACCTGAACAAGTTAGGGTAGGATAGTTACTTTCCAACCTTTGGATTTTGTGCTCCTGTTAACACATTCTCAAACAGCATTTGTCTTTTCAGCATCTGCATCACTTTGCTAGTTTATTTTCAACTGTGATCTGCTACAACATTTATATCCTTTCACAGATACTACTGAAATTTCTAATACAGTAATGCATTACTGTATTACTTCTATATCCAATCCTATATTAGTGCCTTTCATTTTTTCTCTCTCTGACTTTACAATACCTGTCAAATTTCACTGTTTCAGCACACTATTCGTGTTTAGTGTTAGCCATGCATCTTAGTTTTGTATCTTCTACATGTTTAATACTCATCCTCTCTCAACCCCCTTCAACAAGATAATTATGAAAATATTGAAAAGAAAAGAGCCCAAAATAGACCCCTATTACAACACATTACTGTCTAAACTGATATGGACCTCCATTATGCCAATTGTAAAAATCACAATTGTATCATTTAGCCTGTATATTACCATGTTAATAATAAGCATATCATGAGAGATTTTGTCGAAGGCCTGACTGAGATCAAAGTACATTATGTCCAAAGCACTTCCCCAACCTATTAAACTAATACATTTGTTCAAACCAAAATATATACTTGGAAGAAATAAAGGTCGCCTAGCATGGCCTCTTTGTGACAAATTCATGCTGGCTTTTGTTGATTTTTATTCCTATTCAAATGCTGATAAACATGCTGTTTAATAATCTGCACAAGAAGCTTGCCCAGTATGGACTGCATGTAATTTCCCAAGTCCTCTTTCTCTTGGCTGAAGATAGGAACTTAATTTGTTCTTTTTTATTTCTCTAGGACATCATCAGTTTTCCAGGAGTTCTTAAGTATTCTGTGATTACTACACTAATCCTTTCAATATCCTAAGACATAATTCATTTGGCCCTGGCTTCATTTACATTTGTGCTTTTACTTTTACCTTACTTTTACCTTTGTCTGTTACAGCCTCCTTCTTCCAATCTTGGCATGATAATGGCTAGCTAAAGCTTATGAAAAAAGACAGATCTCTTTGTTTCTGACATAGTCTCCCCACTTTGAAGTCTTTGTTGTTACTGCTGTTGTTATGGTCATTTTGTGAGCTTATTCTGAGCTGCAGCCTTTTTGAAATAATCTCTGCAATCTCTGGAAATTATCTTGTATCTTCTTATACACCCTTTCCATTTGCAACACATCAATATATTATGAGCCATCATGTCATTATTAACTCTTAGGAATCACAAATAAAGATCTTTTCTATGATTACTTGTTTCTAACCTGGACTTTCAAATCTCTTTCAGTACACCTATCTGCAAATGAGATTACCAGCTTCCTTTTTCTTTCACCTTTCTCAGCATTAAATCAAACTCCAGGGAGCTAGGTTTTCACATAATGTGTACAAAATAGGATAATTTGAGCCTGGACATTTGTGCTCAAACCTGGACTCTTGGTTGACTTATTAAATGATCCATTTGTTTGTTTTCTTGGCTATCCATTGTATTTTCAGGAGCTTTCTTCAACACCAAAATTCACAAGCATCGATATTCTTTCTATCCTGCATCTTCAAAGCCTAACTTTATTTCTATCATATATAAAGGGAATACCATTGCTTGCATAGTTTTGGTCTTTCTATACATTTCTATATCTGCCCCTTTTTTGTATTTGTATTTTAGAAACCTCTTTGTATAGCTATACTGGTCTTTTAAGATGTCTGCTATAAGAATAATCTACATTACCTTATGTGATTTAATTGCATTTCCCCCAATTCTAACTTTTTTTCTCCTTCATGATTTCAATTCATTGGATCTAATTTATCTCCCATTTGAGTTCATCAAAACTGGTTTTATGAAATGTAGTATACAATCTAAATCTCCCCTATTCCTTCTCCCCTTGATATCCTGAATGGAAGGATAACATAGTCACTTTTTCCAGAGTGACCTTCACTTCTTCCTGTTACCATCATTCATTAATAATTTCCCGTTGGGAAAGATTAGATCTAGCATAGCAAACCCCCATATTCTTCATTCAATCTTCTAACAAACACACTTGAGCAATATATTCTTTGAGAAGTAACTATCAGCAGAATTCCTTTACCAAGCTGAATTATTCTCATCTTAAGGTCAGAAGAAATATTCTTAAAAATTTTTAACATCCTTAGCCTTTGTTAACATCCTTTGTTAATGTGGGATATTCCAACTGTATTCTAGAATTTTACAAGTAGTCAACATCAACTGTAGTGAATTTTTTTATACAAAATATCATAATTTCATAGATAATCTTCCAAAATACCTTCAAAACTGATAGTAATTTAGGAGTTCTGAAGACTACAAATGGATCTGGGCCAAATTATTGAATCAATAAATATTTAATTGAATATGCTGTCAAACTTTATACAGTCCAAAATCTTCTGAAAATACGTCATCTATTTTTAAAACTTAATAGAAAATAACCTGATAAGAACAATTAATACACTTAGTTGTTCATGCCTTTACACACATACACATCACAGAGAGGGGGTGGGGAGGAAAAGGGAAAGGACACTTCAAACCAGAATAATCCAAGTTTTGTCATGTCAATAGATATCAGAATCATAGTCTTGACTCAACATTACAATATGTCTTTCCACATTATTATAGGAAGTATGATGGAGCATTGTTTAAAAATGGCATTCAAGCCCCTGTAATAATGCAATAATGTTGAAAAGCTCATATTATAGGTTTCTAATTCTGCCTACACTTTTTTTTTCACTTGAATATGTATTCAACAGAGCAATTGAATTTTAATACCTCCAGTGATAAAATTGAAAGTCAGGAAAGTTAATACCAGACAACTTGGAGAGCATATATATATATATGCATTTAAATAACAACAATAACAGTTCTGATGTGCTGCAACTCTATCCTGATTAAAAATTCTACAGTCCTAAAATTGTATGCAAAACTGAGATATTGGAAAAACTTCCTGGAAGAAGACAATGAAAAAAAACTTTAATACTGTAGCTGATAAATCTGGTTGACCCTTTTCTGATTAGAAAATTTTATTTAAAATGTTTGCGCTCTGCTCCTACAATATGTAACAAAGAAAAACAGATGGTTATAACTCTGTAAATTGAACTTGATTAAATAAATTTACCTTTATCATAAATCATTATCCAGTTGTGTCTGGACTTTTTTCCTTATAGACTAATATAACTATTTTTTTTAAGTATAGCTAGCTCTCCTATGTCCCACCTCTCATTAAAAGAAAATCAATTAAAATATCTTACACAATTAAAAGGATACAATCTATTTAACCAAGAAACTGACAATCAGGAACAGTTTGTCCACGAAAGCTTTCAAATAATGACCTTATTTCATTCCAGCAAATCAAAGGCTTTTTGAAAAGGAAAGACTTGGCAAATCTTATAAAGCTTGCAATAGAGCAGGCCAGATGTGCTTCTCCTGGGAGGAAGTTTTTAGAACCAGCAAGAGAAAACTATAGTAAAGGGCTCTGACTTTTATCTTATACTGTGGATGAAAAATATACCCTTGAGTACTGTCCCACATTGAGAGGCCAGGCAAGGCCTCTGCTTTTCAGGAAACAATCAGACTTACATGCCTGCCTAGGTCAAAAAGCTTTTCCACCACCATATGTATACTGAACAATACTTAACATTTATTTATATTTGAAATGAAGATGAAATGACAATCAGTTATTTTGGCTAATGCATATTCCACTGGGATTGCAATGGTGCTGCTAGCACCCCACCCCCTCACCTCCCATCCCCAAAACATAGGACTTGCTTCCCAGTAAATTGGTAGTAATTGAACAAGCCTGTGCATGTTTTTATGGAATGTTAAGATGCAATGGTTTTTGAGGGGCTTGCTTCTTCAGAAATTTGTAACAGATTGCAGCTATACCATTTGTTTGCTGTTAAAATGTAAACATGAAATAAATCAATAGGTAGGAATTAGACACAAGGGTGATAGAAAAAAGAAATCTAAGAATTTATTTCCAACAGTTTTACATTTGATTGATCAATTTCTGATTAATATGTTAAAAACAGAGACAATTTAATCCACACAATTTGAATTGTTCAGTAATTCAAATTTAAACATTATTTACAAAATAATTTGACTTTAGTATATTTAGATAAGATTCCTATTAATTTCTGGAAATCCATTTTAAATTGTTTATGTATTTACAGTCTATTTTTTTGTAATCTTGCCCTATTGCATACATATAAATACTCACAAACAAATCCTGAATTTGACTTAACCCCAAAATAAATTGCTTGTTAATCAATCTCTTTTCAAAAAGTCTTGTGAAGGAGGATTTCCTGAATTAAAATAGGTGCTCAACAACACAATTACCATAGCTAATGAAAATGATGGATGTATTACCTTAGCAGTCTTCATTGAACAAAATCGCAATATAAACCACCACAATTATTCCTTCTACATATTGATTTTAGCAGGCTTTGGCCTGACAAAGAGGTTTTTCATAGAGTTTCTACATCTTCTTCTGCAGTGGCCAAGCCACGTATCCTTCTTTACCAAAGATAGCTTTATCTTCTCGAAGCCTAAGAGACCTTTTTAAATTATTTATGGTGTCACTGGAATGGCTTGACAGCTCCAGTTTTGCTCCCATCTCCATAATGTTGATTTATCTCATCCCCAGGTTATGCCTTGATGTGATGATATTTGGGGAAGACCTTGGGGAGACTGAATGAAGACACGGCAAAGGAACTGTTTAGATAAAAGACAGCATATCCTATAGATAGATAGTGAATGGATGGGGCAAAAAATTCAGAGACCATCCCTACCTTCTGGATGGAGATGGAGGAGAGGAGAAAATTGCATTTCCATCCTTGCAAGATTCTGCCAGTTAGCTTTACAATAAAGTAGAATTAGCTCATCTGGTTGTGTTTCCTATCTAGTTTACCCTTGCAGTCAATATTAATATTGAAAACATCTTAATACAATTCTCCCCCGCCCCCATCTCCTGCCACTTCTACTTTACAGCCTAAGAAACTAGGGAGAGTCTCTTCTGAGCCTCTTGCCTCAACCACTATATTGCTGCAGGATGCACTGACTGTTATCTGTTATCTTCATGGGTTTCTTCACCCAGTCTTCACCTGTTATGCTAGAAGGATGCTAATGGCTTTACTAAAGGGCTGGCTTCTGCTAAGGTTAACTATTGAAGAAAGCTCCATGTTTTGTTTACAGATTACAAAATATCTATCCAATTAGCATAAATGAAATAAGCATGCAAAAGAAGGAATTGAACATCATCATTCCTGTTTTATGTTATTGAATTCTTTTTATCCATATCCATCGATTCCCAATTCAAGTCTAGTTTTGGAAATTAGCTGGATCAGAAACAGAATTGATGCATGCTGTAGAGAGCTTTAGTGATAAAAAAGTGTTTGAGGGTTGTTGTTGTTTTTAAATGTGTCTGTTTGTATAAGGACTGATGTTGGTGAGGTGGGAACCAGTAGTGCTTAGATCAAACATTTGCTCAAGTGCGTTCTAGACCATAGACTGGAGGGACGGCAGGGAGCCAGAAATTTATTGAACTAAAAAGACAGGACTAAAATCTTGAACTTCAAACACCACCACTACCACCACCACCCCCCACACACACAGAGAGAGAGAAAAAAATCACACAATTTGATTTCTAGATTCTATATCTGGAAGATCTGCCTTCTAGTCTGCAATAAAACAATTTATTGGGTAATATCAAGGCCTTGAGGTTTCTGCTGTTATCTAACCATGGGATTGAGTTTCTGGAAGAAAAGAGATTTATTGCCCTTCCTGCCCTGAATTATGACAATATGTGCAGCCATAAACCAATTTAAAACACTAATAGCAAAAGCATGGAGATTCTGTAACAAACCCAAGTGCATTTTACTCCATAATTCAGCTTGACATTGCCAGGTTATCTGTTTTTTTGCAATTTCATGAACTGACCTTATCAGAAGAGTTACAAGGTTAGGAAGGAAGGAAGGAAGGAAGGAAGGAAGGAAGGAAGGAAGGAAGGAAGGAAGGAAGGAAGGAAGGAAGGAAGGAAGGAAGGAAGGAAGGAAGGAAGGAAGGAAGGGCTTCAACTACTAATGTTATGAGAATAAACCATTTTGGAAGCATGTTTGCTAGTTGGAATACATCAATATTCCTCTTTTTTACTGATTTCTGTTAACAGCTTAACACTTCTGTTAGGTGTTTTGTGCCAGCCATGGCAGTTTCTTAAAAGGCCACCAGATGGGAGCAAAGAGGGACTTTTGATCCCACTGGTGGATCAAGGGGCTCCGGCCCCTGCAGGCCCATTGGGGAGAGTTAATGGCCCTCCAGCCCCCTCTCACACCTTGGTAAGGGAGGGGCCAAAGGCCCCTATAAGAACCCCTGCACAGGGGCTGCTCTTTGGCTCTTGTTCTAACTTCCTACAGGACTGAACCATGAGCTCAATCTGGGCATGGATGCCTCCATGCCAGGGGACTCATTTTACTACTTCTAAATAAAGACTTAATTTGATTGCATCCTTGCAGGCTGACTTTTCTTGGAAGTGCCCTCAACGAACCATCGATCTTCGTGAGATCCCTCACAACTTCTTCTCTAGACCATACTTTGGGGAGGGAGCGGAGAGACACAATTTTATGCTTTTAATGCAATTTTGCAAGAGGTGAGTAATTCTATCTTGCACCTATGTTCAGAAATTGTATAGTCTTTCATTCCAGCACAAGCAGATATTTTTACAAAACGTGTTAGCAAGTGTCATCCTGATCCTCTTAATTCTGAATGAGGTAAATGGGGCAGAACATTTCTTCCCCCCTCCCCCAAACTTTGCAGAATGTCTGACTTCTATTAATGTCAAAGAATCCATTCTGGTTTCTATTACAGCCCTTGATTCTCAACCCTATAATTTCTGATAATGTCCCCCTGCTACCTCCCATTTCACTTGTTAATCCTTTTTTGGTTAAAGGTTTCCTCCCTTGCTTTTATATATATATATATATACACACACAGTGTCTTTTCAACGGGATGTCTCAGTCTGAAGAATGACAGGCCAAAGGAGCAACAAATGTGCTATAACTTTAATTTTTTACAAGGAGCCAACACAACCCAAATCAACAACGCTTACAAAACATGATTCATCAAAAGGGTAGAAAGACGACAAATGCACTGAATTAGAGAAAAATGTACTATGCAAGCATCTTTGCATGTAGGAGATAGTGTGGAAAAACGCTAGGCTTAGTGAGGGAGAGGTTGCAAGCAAATAAAGCTTCTTGTGTTCAAAATAAGAAAGCACATAAATAGGTCTCAAACTGCTTGTGGATTGCGTTATCAATATTTTTTGTGTTTAAAATATTGATGAATTCCACATGCAAAGGCCTGGCTGAATTTCTTCTCACAAGCCAGGCTTTTACAAGCTGATTGATCTGCTTATGCTGTTGAGAGAATAGGATTTCTATTGTTCAAAGCAAATGAACTTCAAACACTATGAAGGGAAGAAAGAGAAAAATGGAGGGGCAAGCAGACAACCTTACATTAGAGTTTACAAGACAAGAATGAAGGAAGGAGATGCCTACTGTAGCTGTCCATGATTAATTTTTTCCCCTTTTTAAAGGAATGCCAGGAAGAGTTTGCCCCTGACTTTGCTATACTTTGGAAAAGAATAAAACAACTCATCCACTTATTAAGAAATAAAAAAGATATTTAAAATTAAAAAGGTGAATATTGTTGAAGTGGCGTGTTAAAGTTAAGATTCAACTCCAACCCAAACATATATTTGGAAATCTTTCATATTTTAATTCAGCAGCTTTTTCACTAAGTAATGCAAATAAATCCTTGTTCAAATGTCATTCAACAGCCGGTAATTACCTACAGGAATATGCCTGTGCTCTTTTCTTGGTGGTAATAATGAAATATTTTGCTATTGCCTTCTTCCAGCTCATTTTCTTTCATATTTCTCAGTAGTCGCCCATCTAAATTGTAGCCAAATCTGATCCTGCTTAGCTTTTCTGGGATCAACCAAGATTGACCAGATATACTCAGCTTCAATCTCTAGTTATTCTATGTCTTATTGCCATTCTGCCAGTTCATTTACTTTGGCTCCATATTATTTACTGTTTGCTAAACTAAAAAAAAAAACCTGTTCTGATACAATCCACTTTGAAGTAATATAGTCCAGGCCAATAGAAACCCTAGAATTGGGAAGTATGTACCGTATTTTTCAGAGTATAAGACGCATTTCCCGCCCCTCCAAAAAAAAGGGGTGAAAATTTGGGTGCATCTTATACACCAAATGTAGACCCTCTCACCTGCCGGCCCACTGGAAGTTGGGGCACACGGAGTCGGCAATAGGCTATGGCAATCCCTGCAGCTGGTCTTCAGGAGGCCAATCCAACCGACAATCAGCTGCTTTTGCTAATCAGGCTGTGCTGAAGCTGAAATTGAAACAGGCTGTTTGCTGCAAGGAGGCAAATTGCTGGGAGGCAGAGGCAGTTTTTTCTTCTTGTTTTCCTCCCCAAAAAAGGTAGGTGTGTCTTACTGTCCAGTCTTATACTCCGAAAAATGCAGTAAGTATTATCCAGTCATCTGTCCTCCTGCCAAATACAGAATCTATGATCTGCCTAAGGATTAAATGGCACAAGGCAAATCTGATTTGTCCCTATGGAGGAAACAAAGGAGACATCAAATATGTATTCTGAGCAAACATGAAGGAGAAGAGCTAACACAATTACAAGATGCAGGCCTACTTAGAAAAACTACTTCCAATTCTTTTCTCTTCCATTAATGCAGAGCTCAAATATGAGCCTAATCCACCCACAAACTTATTCTAAAACCATTGATTTTATATGAACTTTAACCTGCTTACTTTTCCTGTTTTCTGAACAAACAAGTGTTTGTGGAGTCAATTGATTTTCCAGGTGTTACTATAAAACCATTGCAAGTTAGCTAAGATCAGGTTTACTTTGAGTTCTTCAGCTGACAGGAAATTGCTCAGGTTCCTACTTGTGAATGGAAATCCTGTTGCTCGAATCTTAATTCTAAGCTTCATTAAATCATAGGTCACCTTCTCTTCTTAGGACAGCTGTGTCAATCCATGTGCTTACCTCCTGTTGCTGGAATACCTCCAGCAACTACTAGTGTGTTTAGTCCACAAGATTCATTGAGATAGACACAATGTTGTTCATCCATCATCTTGAATTTGGGGTCAGTGGCCTTTGGTCCTTTGTCCTTAAATCAAGTTTAATTTCCTTTATGAAAAACAAAAAATGGCCTTTCTGACATGGGCAGGAACTGTGAAAATTTGGGGAAACGTTAAAAGGTCAAGGCAAACATGTAGTTGAGTCCTATGATGTCTGTTGATCACCAAGATTCCAGGTGCTCTCTAAGTTTGGAGTTCAGCAAGTACTATTAAGGTTGAAGTCATAAAGCAAGCACTTCCTTCTGTTCTGACAGGGGAATATGCTTTGAAGGACTAGGAAGGAGAACTCTTGAGTCACTACAGCTGCAGTGTTTCATGCTGTTGCATCCTCTTTTTAAATTACAGTCATCACTAAAATCCATTTAAATTTCTTCAGAGCATAGCATGACATAGACATACAGATGTGGAGTTCAGTTCTGACCTGCCAGATGTTTCTTGATTCCTACTCTCATCAATTCCACCTAGCATAATCAAATTAGGGGTAATTGTATTGCACTTTAGAGAGTCAGAGTTTCAATGTCTTGTCTTTGAGTTGGTTTTACTAAGACTTTAACTAACCAACTTGCTTCTATAGCATCCAAAGTCACCCATTTTTCCTTTTTTTCTAATAACTATTGCGTAAATGGGTGGATATATTTTCCTTATGCATTTTTCTAAGAAAAAAACATTTTATAATGATGAAACATTCTAATAAAAGCAATGAAAAACACTCCTAGATAAATGCCTGAAGGAAGGATGGCAATGGTATCACTTATCTTTGGAGCTCATTCTAAGCAAGACAATAGTTGGTTCTCCAGACACTATCTTAAAAGTAACTTTTTTCACTATTCAATCCAATTTATTATAATCAAAGACCAATATTTTTTTTTTCCACTATGCAAAGAAAAGGAAAAGGAAAAGGAAAAATGAAAGGAGTCCCTGTGGATTTTACTTCACTAGTCATTGCTGACTATATAGGGCAGTGTTCATCTCCATTTCAAGGCTGTTGTTCCAGTGCTGTCCATAGACATTTCAGCAATCATGTGGCCAACATGACATCAAGGAATGCTATTTCCTTCCTACCAAAATGGTACCTATTTATCTACTCAAATTTGCATACTTTTGAACAGTTAGGTGGGCAGGACTTATGCAAAGATGGGCACTCACTCCTATTGTGTGATATTCAGGTCGCAAACCCAGGCTATCAGCTTTCCAGCTAAAAAGCTCAGCGTCTTAACTACTGAGCCATCACCATAGTTTTCTATGCAAAGAAAGCATTACAAAATTAATCCTTATTCTGTCAACAATTAATATTTGCTTTTGCATCCCTATCTTAAATAATTGTGTTACTGTACCCTGGTTTTATTCATACTGGCTAAATGTGCGTCAAACGTGTGGAATGCCTCTCTTGTCACTGCCAGACATCTGGCATTAAATGGAAAAATGCTGGACAAATTTTCATCACAGTTCTCTTTGCAAATTTCATTAACAGCAGATAATAGTATTATCTTATTCTAGGTTCTAGTGCTACAGCCGAGGAACAACCCAGAAAACTTTATTGTATGGCTTCAAAGGCCCCTGGGAAATGTTTTTGACAATCAATAAACTATGATAACCAAAATGATTTCCTGATGATTTCTGGAGAGTGAAAGTAGAGTTAAATCTTCAGAAAGGATCTCTCATATAAAATTCTACCTCCAAAAGTAAGCAGCATTCATTAGTATGTTGCGTCAGAAAGCTGTAATGTGAACCAAGATGTTCTATGTTATTGGAAGGGCTTTGAAGTACAGTTGCTGGCCACAAATAATTCCATACCTCACTTTTGCAGAGACCCAGAAAATAATATTATGTAAGTAAAAAAAGACAAATATTTCTTAAGTGCTGAGAATAGATATGCTAGTATTAAGAAGAACTCAGGATGGTCCCTCCTGACTCTCTGATGTATGAAGGAGGAAAAGCACAAATAGTTTTGCAAAATTAGGTTGTTATAATCCACCAATAAAGTATATTTGTAGCCCTCCTATGAAGTTGATTTCGCTACGCTTTTGCTAGAAAAGTCGTGATATGTCATGTGACGACATGATGACGTGGGTTTGACACCCCTGATCTAGGTGTTATAGAAGTGTGAATGATTTTGGTTCAGTGGAACTTGGTAGAGAGAAAGATTCCACTCAAAAAGCAAAAATGCTATTTAAAAGGAACCTATCCTACTTTAACCTGTATTTTGTACTTCCCACTTTTGTGCTGGTGGCTTTGGAAACCATTCTTTAGCATGCACGTAAGCTTGCAATTTTTCCCCCACCAATTAAGTATTCATAATAAGAGTTTATCATCTTACAGCCTTATTACAATTCTATGACATTTCTAATGATGGAGCAGAGGACCTTAATATCCTTCATCTGATGGCTGAGTGCTTTGCAGCCATTTTCAAATTAACTCAAATGCTAAATATTTAATTATCTTGCTGACTACCATCTCAATTCCTGCAAAACCTCAACAACAGTTCCAGCTACTATAGGTGCTGGTGAATTCTCAGATATCATTTCCAGTCCAATGAGACCACTTGATAAAGGGTGGCTGTCACTGGCAGAATGGTTCTGAATATTTATTTTCCCCAAATCCATTAGACGTTAGACTGTGTCATAGGAAAGTGAGGGCTATCTGATAATTAAGCTGCAGAGCCTGGCTTGCCCTTACTTCAGGACCCAACCCAGTGGTACAACTCAGGGCTAAAAATCTGGACTTGGCAGCCAAAGGATGCCCAAATTATAAAAGCAAGTGCAAGCAGACAGTTAGAAAATACTTCAACCAACATGAGTATTTAGGGGCTTGTTGTGTCTAATGTACATGGCTACAACAGCTCAGTGTGATATATTTTCCCCATTTAAAAACTTATTAATTCATTTCTACATATTAGCAGAACCTATATCTAAGAAATGAATCCAAGCAATAGAACTACAGAGGTAGACTCCATTGTACTCTTGTAGTTGTAATTTAAGTGATGAAAATGTAAAACTAGGCATTGCTTCCTTCCTGATTAGGATTCATAAGCTGAGGTTTGCATGTTCAAACAATGGTATATATTCCCAATTTATACCATTCAAACAATGTTATAAATTGTAACAATACATACATACATACATACATACATAAATGCATGCATGCATGCATGCATGCATGTATACATACGGGTCAGACTAACGGTTTTTTATTTTTTTTGCTCCTTGGGTTTTAGATTGTTGTTTAATGATTTGGATGGTTTCCAAGATTTATATGTTAAGTTTATTTTAGGATCTACATCTTTTCATATTTTCCATCTCAAAAAGGGCAACAATTGTGCTGCTGACTTCTGACCATCATGATTGAAGAGGGCTCTAGAAAGCAGCCCTCATCCTTTTGGGTACCAGGGACTGGTTCCATGGAGACATGTTTTTCTATGGAACCAGAGACGGCATGGCTTTGCACGCTGCCTGCCTTCCGTGGATGGGGCTTTGCTTGTTTGCCCGGTTTCTGGCAGGCTGCAACCCGATACTGGTCCACAGACTGGGAGTTGCAGATCCCTACTCTGGAGGTCACAAAGAACTCTAGAAGTTCACGTTATCCATCCTTAATTTGAAACAAAGCAATAGATGGAAAAGAAGGAGAAAGAAGAGAAGTGAGAATAGTGTGCTTCACAACTAAAGAAATGTTACTGTTATGTCTAAAGGAAGAGAAATAATTGTCCAAGGTCAGAAGCATGAGTTTGCATAGTCTAAAACCTCAGGGTCAGAAGTAATCATTACTTCCTTTCATGGTTTTGATTTTATATACTCAGCAAGTTTCCATAGCCCTGTCTTCAAAAACAGGTGAGAAATCAAGTGTCAAAAGGTAGAACTGGGGCAGCATGTAGTGAGTGGATGAGCCAACAACTTTCATAAGCAAGTTGTCGGGATAGAAATGAGCTGTTGAAGAAGCAGCTAGTCAATTAACTGCCATATGTAGCCTGTATTGCATCTTTCAGGCAATTTCTAGTAAGGGCAAATTTGACTTCCACCCAAGCCTGATTGCTTTGCAGCTGCTCTGAGTGATTCCCACCTGAGAACCTCTTTGCTACCCATTTCTGTCCATAAACAAACCAGAACACATTCAGTTTTCTAAAGCTAAATAACTTTAGTGCCCAATCTTGCAAGGAATCTGCAACAATGGCATTTGGAATAACAATCTAGACAGGTCATTTTAGCAGGGTAGAAAAGAAACGTGCAATCCTATTCATGTAACTTACAAAAAGTTATATGAAAAAACCACTTACATCTTCAATTCTCTATAAAATGGTATATTACTTATATAACAGGGACAGGAACATAAGATCTCTTCCTTGGTAATAAGGACATTCAAAAGCCCACACCTTATTTGTAATTCAGATGAGCTTTTACAGGCTCAACAACATCTTCTTGTGCTGTTGGTAATTTAATTTAATCTTGCCTTTAGCTCCTCATCTTTCTTCTATTTATCACTAAGGAGTTTAGAGAGTCTTGCAGACTTCAGCTACAAACACAGAATAATGGATATGATTTTACAAAAATAATTACCATGCTCTTACCTAGCACCAATCTTTTTGCCCTTTATCACTGGCAAATTTGTGGTCAAATGATGCCGGTCTTTTTTTTTAAAACTTCTCATTGTTTTCTCTTCTCTGGAGAAGTAGTGTTTAGAACATTCTGAACAAACCAGACCAATATTTTGCTGAATATTTCACTGGGGTGGACAGAAAGTATCCATTTCAGAACAATCTTGAGCTTTTCAGAACTGTAGATGTGGAGGAGAGCATCGATCTCCAAATATTTTGATCTAGTTGCCAGCACATATGGAATTGTGTTGTGTTATGTAGTCTCACAACATGGTTGTCACAAGGAAGCTGCCCAGCCACAAAAGGATGGCTATGGGGAGTCTAGTAGGTTGCAGAAAAATTGTTAATCAGAAGGTAAATTGATGCTGCTGCTCTTTATCCTCCAAAGTAGTCCCCTTTCAGATTGCACAGAGCATCTTTATTGCCCCATGCCAATTAACTTTGCTTTTCTAAAAAAATAAATAAATCTAGACAGTTGGGTATAACCAGTGGTGGGATTCAAATTTTTTTACTACCGGTTCTGTGGGCGTGGCATGGCTTTGCTTGGTGGACATGGCTTGGTGGGTGTGGCAGGGGAAGAATACCGTAAAATATCCATTCCCTCCCCACTCTAGGGGAAGGGTATTGTAAAATCTCGATTCCCTTCCCACCCCAGGAAAAGGTTAGTGCAAAATCCCCATTTCCTCCCAATCAGCTGAGACTCAGGAGGCAGAGAATAGATGGGGGAGGGGCCAGTCAGAGGTGGTATTTATCAGTTCTCCGAAATTACACAAAATTTCTGCTACCAGTTCCCCAGAACTGGTCAGAACCTGCTGAATATCACCTCTGGGTATAATTCTAAAGAAATCACTAGGTAGTAAACAATTTTACTTTAAAAAAATCATTTGATGAAAATAGATAAAATGAATGCAAGTTTGCCCAAAAATAGAGAAAATATAATGGGATGCCCACGCATATGGTCACATCTGGGTCTCATTACTTCCTATGAGAGATCTTCAAACTTTCCTTTTCGAGTTCTACTGTATTTTATCCAAAGCTAGGGAAAGTCAACTAGCTTTACTCCATCAGCAACCAGACAAATCCCCTCTGTCACTGACTTGCCCGGGAGGAGAAAAATTGAAATTCTCTTCTATCACTACCCTGACCTAGTGGGAAGGCATGTGCTAAAATGTAGATGTCTTCCCAAATTAATAAACCTTGGTTAATTAAGATGTTTAAGTCTTATCATGTCACAAGAGCCGTAGAATACAAGGGAATAAATATCTGTTTTCACTAGAGATAAATATAAATTATTATAATTTATTAAGTACACCCTCAGCAACAGGTTCATTCATAAACCCAGCCCACCCTCCAGAACAGGAGTGGGTTCCACTTACCTTTACTATCGGTTTGCAATGGGAGCATGCACGTGCTCTCGTTTCGCTTGCACGCTTGTGCAGATAGTCCATGATGACATCAGGCGGGTAAGCGGAGCCTCTCGCCACCATTACTACTGGTTCGCAAGAACTGGACTGAACCGGGAGCAACCCACCACTGCTCCAGACTAAGTTCATGTAAGCCAATTTCTCATAAAATAAATGAGAAATTACATTGTAGTTAGCTTGGCTGATCCAATTTCACTAGATCCACCTTTTTCTGGTTTTCCTTTATTCCCTTCCAGGCAGCCACGGAGGAAAAGACACAATTCCCTCAAGATAAAGACAAAATGGAGTGTCTCTGAAAAGCCTATACCAGAGATGAATTTCCTTCTCTCACATTGACTTTTTCAGGCTTCATTTGTCTTTAATTACTTGGAGGGACAGGTCACAGTCACTTTCCTTTAATTCATACAATGTCTGAACCTCTTGAAGTGGGATTTCCTCACATTCATAAAACAAACTAGCACTCATTTTTCATTCTTTCTTCTATTTTTTTTAGCAGAATGAGATTGCCTCTGGAGGAAGAGGAAATTCTCTAAATCACAATTTATTTTTTTAATAAATAGATTTGACTCAGGTTTTCTATTAGCTTTTATCTTCTTCTCATTTGATTATTCTTGGAGTTTTCCCTTGTATTTAGTTTCTACATTTGCTTTTGGGGCTCATGCAAGTTGATACAATACTAGATAGCAAGATGCCATCTCTCTTGTCTATTTATCTAGTGAAGAAATGCTGAAATGGACCAGGGACACTGGAAAGCATCAGTCAGCAGTATTTCAATATTCCTTTGCTATTCTTTCAGTTCCTTCTGATTCCTAACAAAAAGTTCCCAGAGTTTCAAGTTCATTTTCAACATGTGTAGAAATAAAAGTTACCATAGATTCCATCCAGCTTTCACACGTCTTTCACACGCCAGTTTGGAATGAGGAAAAAGACCCTTGGTTCATCAAAGTATAAATTAAGTATACTTAATTTAGGACCCCAGTTCTAAATTAAGAAGCTTGATTTAGATGCTCTCTTGGAATCATTTTTGAGTAGAGCAGCAAAAATTTTCCACACAATAAAGGTAATTTATGATACCTGTGATTAAAAGAAAATGATCAGCCTCAGATTACTCAGGCACCTTAACCAAAGATGGATATAATATAGTTTTTCCTACTCTTATCCAACACATAATCTGTTAAACCAATAGGCTAGATCCATTTAGATTTTAAGAACATAAACATTTTTCATTCAGGCCTTTCTCAACATTTTATTCCCCAGAGAAGTTAAGATTGCATCAAAATTGCTACTGGTTATCTGAATGCAATTGCATTTAAGACTGAGGGTAAATCTCTTGTTCCAAGATTTGAAACTATATAAATCATCTGTACAAAGATGATTATTATGAATAATAATCTATCATTTAGAAAATGTTGCTTCGCCCACCAGCTATCCAACCCTAACTTATGATCATTTTCTGTAGAAATTACCTTGAAACTGGATTATATCAGCAAAACAGAATTGATTTTGTGTTGCATACACTGGGGACTTTTGCCATTTTCATAGAGACATGATGATTTGTAACCTTAGCTCCTTTTTCCTTTTCCTCCATCAGACAGCCTTCTCCTTGCCCATCTGTCCAGCTGCATTTCCCCTTCTCTTCTTCATGCTTCCTCTTTCATCAGCTTGGCAGCACTAAAGCTCTAATCAATATAATAGATTGATGTCCCCCATTGGAACACCAATGCCCCTAAGCAGAACACCTTGTTCTTTCCCATCAGTCCCAGTCTGGCCTTTGAAAAGGCACTGTTTCTGACACGCTACATTTTGCAGATTCAGTTACAGGAGCCTCCAGGCTCTGTTTGTTGGCACTGATGAAGAATATAGTCCCCAAAAGATGTCAAGGAGGTAAAAGGAAATGAAGTGAGACAGCCAAACAATCCGAGCTGCCATTCAGAAATATGGTCCCCATGGTAACCACCCTGCTTCAGCCTCAGGACCATCGTCCATCTTCTCATATGCTGCATTCTTCCTGCCTTGAAAGGTGGGGTGTCAATCCCAGTATCATCAGAATGAACATATTAGGTTATCTTGAATGAATTTCTGTCTATATATATAGAAGAGAGAATGCTTTAAAATGTGAGCTTCTCATGCTGTGAGACCAGGCCTCAAAACAGGTAATACTGGTAGTATAAAAAGATGGGTAGGGTGGGGTGGGGGAATTAAGTAAGGAACAGAGTTGGAAAAAATAATACATTCTAGTTTCCAGAAGGCACAGGCTTACTGGAATGTTTGTCCAGGTCTTCTTAAAAGATTAGTAGAAATGTTAGCAATTCCTTGGAATCCCTTTTCCTCCTCTTGGCAATGTATTTTTAAGTTTATTATTTTAGAAACATTTACACTCCATAATTTAGTCACCGAAGCTTCTGGTGTGGCCAGCCAAAATTAATAAAAAAAATGGCCTACAATCTAAAAGGGCAGGCAGGTTTATTTGTGATTAGTGGTTAGTTTACCAAAAGATCTGCTAGATCAGTCCAAAAGCTGCTAACAATCAGTGCCGTACTTTCAACAATGAATAGTCAAATATTTTTAAGAAAGCTGCCCAAGTATAAAACTCATCCCATTTGTTTCCCAATATCATGTGATCAGAACTATATTAAAGTTGATCATGAAGGCCTACATTAGTGATTATGATGAGCTAGGTGGAAAGATAATTAAAAGACAAAGATAAGTGTAAGAATGCCGAATGCCGATACTTTACTATTGGCAGCCAAATTATCTATACAGATATTCTCCCTGACCCATTCATCCAGATAATTTCAATTATATTGGTCCACAATACAGTCTACTGTTTTCTTTCTCTATTCAGTCAAACTGGCGGCCCACAGCCCAGATGTGTCACACGCAGGCCACGCCCACCCAGCTCCGCTAAGGGGAAACCGCCGTGAAATGTCACGTGATGGCAATGTGATGCTACGAGTTTGATCCATACCCATGCTATAGATTGTCACAAAAACTTGCAGCCTGCTAGTAAAGCAACTTCAGTCTGCGATGCTGTACATACAAGCAAAAAGAAAGACAAAACTGTGTTTCAAAGGAACTTTTTATTTTTATTTCAAGACATCCCTAATAGCAGAAAGTGACTCCAAAGAGGCATTTAAATTGACTGCCTGTTCCCCCATCCTTCTTACAGGCATGTCTGACTTTGTTTTGTACAATTGTTCCACATTTGTTTTGTCGGTTAGTTTACACTCGGTTGGGTTATTAATGGGGAAGATTAGTTTTCACTCTGCTGAGATACTGGGAAAGAGACAATTCCCGTCTTTGCCTCTTTGGAGAAGATTAATGGAGGCATTATTTTGTATCCTGCACTGAGGCAAACATGCTGCTTAGGCAGGCAGGGGTGAATATAACTGAATGTTAGCTTAATTGTATGTGGTTAGATTTAACAACATATCTACTAATTCACTCTTTACAAAAACATTAACCTCTGGCATCTTTCCTCCTATTCTCTAGAAGATGTAACATTTATGATACAGAATCCAGGCTGATGAATAAGGGCCAGTCCAGATGGCAGCAGTTTCTCCCAACAGTTGTAACAAGAAACCGGAAATAGGGAAGGAATTTCAAGGAGCAGAAGAGAGGAGGGGTATTAACAACACTTTCAGTTGGACTATAACTTGTTGCTAGATAAGAGCTCTTATGGTTGTGGAGCTGTTAGATGCAGATATTGTGCAGAATTTGATTTTTTAGATTCTGAAATGAGCTGACCTGATTAATGGTTTCCAAATGAAAAATTGAAAATGATTTGTAATTATCCACTAGCTCTGTGGTTCTCAACCTTCCCAACTTTAAGATGCGTGGACTTCAATTCCCAGAATTCTCTAGCCAGCCATCCTAGCCTGGGATTGTGTGTGTTTGCTTTTCTCTCATTACTGTCACATTTTTTAAATTTTTTATCTCTTATTATATATATTTTTATCTTTATTGTTTTTGCTTGTGAACCACTCAGAGTTGCTGAGAGTTAGACATTACACAATTAATAATTTACAATAGCATTGTCACTGTCAAATATTCTGGCACAGCTTTTAATACCACCCCAAACCTACCAATTGTGTCACACTACTCAATTGCTTCGCAGCATTCAGAAAACAGCAAGTTTTAAACATTAACTACATTTTAGTTGAATAGTGGTTGAAAAATAGAAAATGGGATAAGTTCACATTCAGATATGAGCCAAAAAAATTTCTTCCCTATCCTCAATAATGAGGAGAATAGAATCAACTACAGGTAATACTAGATTTACAACTACAATTGAGCCCCAAAAGTCTGTGGCTAAGTGAGACATTTGTTAAGTGAATTTTGCCCCATTTTACAACTTTTCTTGCCAGAGTTGTTAAGTGACTCACTGAAGTTGTTAAGTTAGTGATATGGTTGTTAAGTGAATCTGACTTCCCCATTGACTTGTCAGAAGATCTCAGAAGATGATCACATGACCCCAGGACACTGCAACCATCATAAATATAAGTCAGTTCCAAGCATCTGACCATGGCAATGCTACAATGGTCATAAGCAGTAGTGGGCTGCTGTCGGTTTGGACCAGTTCGGGCGAACTGATAGTTCCAATGATCAGCTGACCCCACCCACCCTTGCCCTACATTTCCCTCTTTCTGGCTCAGATGATATACACGGCACAGCTGATTTCTGTGCCTCAGCTGTTCTACTTACTGGGGCTGCCTTAGAAAGTAAGCAGCTGAGCTTCAAATTGCTGTATTTTGAACACTGTGTGCAAGCATGAAAACCGTGTACGCACGCAAAGCGCATGCTCACAGAACCAGATGTTCAACCGGTTGCAGCCCACCACTGGTCGTAAGTGTGAAAAACGATCATAACTCACTTTCTTCAGTGCTGTTGTAACTTTGAATGGCCACTAAATGAACTGTTGTAAATTGAGGACTATCTCTAATCCGAATATGAACCTGGAAGTTCTAAACATTTTGTTCTGAGCATTTTGTTAGCTTACGACCTATCCGTACAATGCAAATCTGAGGACATTTTTTTTGAAAGCAAAGCAAACACTGTGTCTAAGGCTTCTTTCCAGCTTAAGTGTGGTTAGAGCTGCAGTTTTGTTTTGTTTTTTTCCTGGAAGGGTTGTACTTTCCTTACCCTTTTTATCTTTTCTCAGTATTCCTCTATCATCAGAATATTATTTCCTTGTTGGATTTCCAGAAAACCAGCAGGATCCTTAACCAATTCTTTTACAGAGATAGTGGTCAAAGCCTCAGAGTCGCTACAAGTCCATTTTACTCTGAGATCCTGGGTGGTTCTGGTAAATGCAATTTCAATCTATCTCCTTGCAGCTGAAAAGACCTTCTGATTAACACTCGGAAGTGTTCTTCAAGGTCAAAGAACAAATGCAGTAACAGGGCTGGGGTGGGCGGTGGGGGGGTCAGTGGTGCATGTATTTGTTAAGATTCCCGGACAAAGACATCAATTTTCACAGTGCATCAGCTCTTTTCTAGTGAAAGGTGCTGAAAATGGCAAAAGCCTCACAGATCACCTTTGAAGCTCTCAGAATCAACAATGTCTGATCATTTACGTTTGTCACTTTGATGTTGCATTCAAAGTTTCTAGTGAGGCTTTTAAAAATGAATTGCAGATGGAAATTTCTTCTTTATGTTTGCCTGTTTCTTTATTCCTGTGTTGGTTAATCTGTATGAAATTGGTAAGTCTGTAATAAACCAGCATTTGTGGTCAGTAACACTGAACACCTGCCGTGGTCTTCAATCAACAAGGGGTCATTTGCAAGCTCCAGCTTTGCTGCTTGTCCTTCATATTTTTGTCTGTTCATCTATTTATATGGATGTGAAGACGAAATAATATTGCCTTCTCCTAACTGTGGTGTTCTGAAAGGAGTCTACTGAACCCATTTCACCTATTGATTCAACAAAACTCAGAAATCAAACTTCTTCTAAAAGACAGTGTTATTTAAAAATAGAATCAATGGTAAACCACTGGTGAGAAATATGGAAACTGAAAAGTCCCAATTTTTCTGTGTTTTCAATGTAGACTGGTAGCTGCAGTGAATGAAATGACAGTTTGCATACCACATAATACATTTAGACACACATCCTATCTCCCTGAACCTTGGAGCCTTCTAGATGTTTTATCTATCTAAAATGAATCAATTAGAAAACACTGATATATCAAACATTTTTCTCCTGAGATTTAGCACTTACGTGACTAGAAGGAAATGTGAAGATTGCAAGAAACAACGCAGTTGGTGAAGAATGAGCATCTTATTTTGTTCAGGTTTTCACAAGAATCTACCAATTTTTATCAAATTTCTTCATGAACAGAATTTAAGATTTTTAAAAATTCAGGAAGCAGGAAAAAAAATGAAGCTGGCATTTTTTTGACTAAGATCTTGCTTAGCTGTCCATTTTCAGACCAAGAGCATTTGAAAACTGTGAACTCAATCAACATCATTTTTTGGGTGCAGAGCATGGTGCATTGTTATTAATTTTCTTGTCTCTCCATCCAAGTTAACAAATTCTACCTGAGTCCAATCAATTATTCCAGCTGAGTATCATGTTATAGGCAGTGCCCAAGTTTTAACTGCCTTTATTCCTAAATTCAGCTTTGATGTCAAGATTTTCCAGGCTCGCTTTATGTATTTTGTTGAAATAACTTCCTTGACTTGGTTGTACAATAGGTCAGAAGATTCCAAAATTCCTAAGTACTTGTGTTCCTCTTCTGGTGTTACTGCTTTTATCAGCTCTTCATTATCAGATTCAAATCCATCAGCTTCAACAATTTTTCCTGTCTTAACAGCAATTGTTGCACATTTGTCAATGCCAAATTGCATCTCAATGTTTCTGCTAAACACCTCAGCAGTGAGATCAATTCAGTTTTTGTTTTCCCAAACAGTTTTAAATCATCCATGTAGAAGAAATGGGAAATTTTCAACCCTTTTTAAGCCGGTTCGCAGCCACAGTTTGTTTTTTTCAAAATGCTCATTAGCGGTGCCATCAAAAGTACAAATAATAGAGATGACAGTGTAAGATTTCTCATCAGCTTAGTTTGCTATTGCTTCATGGAAGTCTTTAGGGATTTCTGGATATTGCTGCTAATTCCAAAAATTGTCTAAGCATTTCTCAACCCAGCTGTGAGGAATAGAATTAAATGCTTTCTAAGAATCAATCCAGGCCATGAAAAAATATGTTAATCTTTTCTTTGAATTCTTCAAAACCAGTGTATAAATCATCAGTTGGACTTTGGTTCCTCTTGAATTTTTGCAGCACCCTTTCTGTTCTACAGGCAGCAGGTTCTTGTTTTCTATATATCCATAGTTATCTATTATTGTTGTTCTTATTCTTGTTGATCATATAGTGAGCCAGATATGTTAGAAGGATTTGGCATTTTTGTATAGCTATTGAGTCCTTTCCAAGAAGCTGGGATAGGCAGATGTTATTCTTTGTTGGTGTTATCGCAGGATGTAATCTGTTCGCACTTGACTGATAGTGATTTTATCAATGCCAATGATATTCAAGTGATACTCCAGTTGTTTTTGTATTGCACCCGAAGCACTTGTTACTGCCGGCAGTAGCTTTGTTTACACAACATGTGAAATCATTGACTTACAACCATTCATTTAGTGACTATTCAGAGTAACAACGACATTGAAAAAAGTGAGTTTTGATTGTTTTTTCATACTTAACAACCATTGCAACATCCCCATGGTGACATGATCGAAATTTGGATGCTTGGCGACTGGTATGTTTTTATGATGGTGGCAATGCCCAAGGGTCATGTGATCCCTTTTTGCAACTTTCTGACAAGCAAAGTCAATGGGAAAGCTAAATTCACTTAACAACCATTCTACTAATTGAACAACAGTAGCGATTCACTAAACAACAATGGCAAGAAAAATAATAAAATGGAGAGAAACTCACTTAACAACTATCTTGCTTAGCAACAAAAAATTTGGGCTCAATTGTGGTTGTAAATCAACAGTTATTATACCCATAGAATTCCCTCAAAAGCTTTATTAGTATTAAAAGCAATCAAGAATCAGCAGTAGATGTTTTACCTTTAGTTTTAGGGTTATTTTAACAGTTTCAAGCTATTAAGATAACCATCTAATAATCCCAAGAAGCAAAATTGAAATAAGCTGGTCCTGTCCAATTAGGTTATGTGGCCCACCCATTTCAGTTTAAAACTTCATGCTGAACATTAGAATTAAAACAAAAGCCAGTGGGAAAATAAGGTGGTTTCTGGACAGGGAAGATCATTTATTCCTAACTAATTCTGAGAATCTACCCAAAATGACCCATGCTAATCTTTCTTTTTCTCTCACTCTAGGCCATTGCCAATATTGCTTTATAAATAGAAGAAAAAGAATTGGAATTTTATGCATCCAAAATGTGAGAGAAAAATGAAACAGCGATTCATGCATTCCTAGACATTAATAACATATGAAGCTCACCTGGCAAAATCACTACAAAACCCAAACAAAATAGAGGCACAATGTTAAGAGTCTAAAACAATGGTCCCCAACCTTTAGGATTTCAGGGACCACCAAGTTCATAATTTTAAATCCCGCGGACCACTAATACAAATCCAGTGCGCTGCTTGTTGAAGCGCCTAGACTCCCAGTGACGGGATGGGATCTTTCAGGCTCTCTCTCTCTCTCTCTCTCTCTCTCTCTCTCTCTCTCTCTCTCTCTCTCTCTCTCTCTCTCTCTCTCTCTCTCTCCTCTCTTTCTCTATCATTCTCTCTTTCTCTCTCTCTCTCTCCCACCGTCTCTTTCTCTCTCCCACTCATTCTCTCTCATTCGCTTTCTGATATCTCTCTCTCTTATTCTCTCTCCCTTTCATTCTTTCTCTCTCATTCTTTCATTCTGTCTCTTTCTCTCTTTCTCTTTCATTCTGTCTCTCTCTCATTCTCTTTCATTCTGTCTCTTTCTCTCTCTTGCTCTCTCATACTGTCTCTTTCTTTCGTCACTATGAACGGCCTTTCAGAAGTCTCTTTTCATTCACATTGTTCATTTTCATTGAACTGAACAGATCTTCATTTGCATTTCTAGTCAATTTCTTTAACTGGTATATGTTATAAAACAATACATTTATTTTGGATGGTAAAAACAGATTGGAACATGGATCTGAATTAAGGATTCATATTAATTTAGACCAGGGGTCTCCACCTTGGCAACTTTAAGCCTGGCGGACTTCAACTCCCAGAATTCCCCAGCCAGCAAAACTGGGAGTTGAAGTCCACCAGGCTTCAAAAGTTGCCAAGGTTGGAGACCCCTGATTTAGACAACATTAAACTCATGTTGTCTGATTAATAAGATTCCAGGTTTCAGATCTGCATTCTTACAAAGGCAGAGTAGTTTTTTAAAAAAGTATAGTTGAACTAATACAAGGAACTGTTGATTTCTGATATTTATATTTCACTCAGGAACTCAGACTATCTAGGGCATACAGAGTATATTTGTGGGTCTCTTTGAATCAGATGGTATTCTCTGCCTTGGCTGTCAGAGGATTTTAAGATATAAGTGGCTGTGATGTGGATTGGTCAATCACTTCCAGTTTGGTTTGGTTTGGGTTTATATTTATGTATGTTTTTCCTTTAAGCTCCTTTAAGCTCCTTTAATATATATAAAGGATCTTCTCCAGACAGTGTAAATGTCAATCTTTGCTAGCATTATTTATTCATTAGTAAAGATTCTGAAAAGCAGGAGGAAACCTGTCAAAATGAACACAATGGTGACAATTTGTTTTTTCCTAGCTTCCATCAAGGCTTGAAATGAGCTCTTTTTTTATGAAAGCAGGGAATCTGAAAATTATGAATCAATTGTAAAAATGCTATAATAAGCAAACAATTTCCAGGTCTTTGCAGGAGCCTCCAACATTTGTTTTTTCTATAGAATTCATACAGGGACCAAAGGCATTCCGGAAAGTAAACTTGGTAGTGTTTATTGGTTGGATCTATCCCCATGTCACTGTTTTATTAGAACAATTAAAAAAAATAGGGCAAGCATTTTGGCCAGCATAAAAGGAAGCACCATTCGGCACATTCACTTCTATAATTCACTTTCTTATGTGTGATCCCTTTCCATAATTCACTGAAATAAAGAGGAGAGTTTCATTCCTTCCTGGGAGGAATATGCATTGTGGTAGGTAGTGGGTTATAGGCAATGGGAAGGAGTGTGCTACTGGCTTTTCAGCTTGAGACAGTAATAAGTCTTTGGCTAGCAAAGAGCTGCATAAATGACAAGGGGGCCTCTTCCTTCTGACTCCATAGGGATATACAAACTATTGTGAAAGCTAAATGATTATTGCAAGCGTCTGCAGCCAAATATCCCCTGTGATCATTCAGACTCAGGCAAATATTACTGTCTGTCTATAATCTTCTTGCAGGCACATAGGTTTGTGCAGATTTTCTCACTGTAACACCAACCATCCCTCCCCAATTCACAAACACACAAAACAATCTTATCCATGTCTATTCAAGTTTCCCAGCTCCCAAAGGAAGAATGCTATTGAGTAGGAGACAGTATAACTAAAGGAAATAGAACAAAAGAGGCAGTCACAGCTAACTCCAGACATTTTCTACTGCCTGAAGTGTAAGACAAGGATCACAATCCACATCTTTGCAAATAGAATCTAAAGCAGGAAATTGAATCTTATGATAGATAGTTTGAAATCAGCTCTCTCCATCACAACTAACAGAGGGAATGTTTTGTAAAAATCCAGGGAAAGAAAGACTGTCACCAAAATCCATGTCACATATTCTGATGGTAATACCAGTTGTAGCCTCATGGCCTCAGTTTGAAATTTGTAAAGCATTTCTAAAATGCATAGGAATACGAGTTGTCCTTAACATATGACTATAATGGAGCCTGCCCATTATGGTCATATGTCATAAAGGTCGTATTTTATGATGTTTTTGCAGTGCTTTTTAAGCAAACTATGGGCACAGTTTTGCCAAAAACCAAAAGAAGTAAATGCTGTTTTACATGATCATGTTTTACAAAACTGTTGTAAAACATGATCATGTGACCACTGTATTTATCCCCCAACTATGTGAAAAGTTAAATATGATTTATTAAAGTTTTATTGATCTCAATGGATTCTAAGAGTATATGTTAGTCTGGATCTAGTCTTCTGTACTTTTTATACTCCTGATGGTTTCAAAGAACAGAATCACTTGTCCCATCCCTAAATCTGAAAAACCTTGCCAAGAAAACTGCAGAGAGTTGTGTAGAAAGTCTCCAAGAATTAGCCATGGTTGAACAGAAGAAAATAAATCCATCTAATAGACAAGGAAGATGTGCCTGATCTTAGGACTGTTCACAGCTACAGTTCTGGAAGCAAAATGGAGGTTTTAACTTAACATTTGCACAGTGGTGTGTGATGTGACTAAATGGAGTACATCTCTTCCTATCACCTTTCTACCATATGGAATCCTTTTTTAGATACCAAAGGGTAAAATGAGATATTTCATGCAAGTTTTTGAATTTCACAGAAATCTTGATCACTCCCAGGGGGGAAAGCATCTGGGAAAAAGCATTTTTTCTCAACAGAATCTGGGCTGCTGTCCTCTCATCAGGACTGAAATTCAAACCTTGACAGTGATTGATTTGATTCCGGGTTAAATGTTCATTTTCAAAGACTTCTTGGCTTTAAAAGCATTATGGCTCTCCAACTAATAGAGAAAGAAAGAAAAATGTTGGGGCCATTCATGAAAAGGGAGGGAAACGCTGCTTTTAGAAGCCCATTCTCTTTGGAACCCCATTCTGTGACATGAATCACCGGATAGTATGATCTCAATTAATTGAGTCAAAAAGCTGAAGATAAATCACAGCCCTGTTAGGAAAATTCATGGGGTTAATATACCGCTTTCAAAGAAAACTCAGATAACTGCTTCCATCCCTAGATAGAGCTAGCTTAGTGTCTCCTTTATCATTATGACCATGGACAGGAAAAAGGATGGCAATCATTGGTAGAATAAATGTTAAGTTCTGGCATCTTATTGCTAATTTACTGGATGATCCACCTTTCTGTGGATCCTTCAACCTTCCAGGCAGAGTAATATGCTTCAATTGCATGAAGCAGTACCCAGAACAACTGGGTTTGTTTTAATTGCAAGAGAGAGACAAAAAAGAGGAAACAGGGAGTGATTGTGGTGCCTATGGTGCCTACAAGGTACTTCAAACAAGTAAAAAAAACAGGTGATGTAGCATGAGGCAAATTGTCAATCATCCTGTATATACCATAGATGATGGTGATATGGCCACACACTCTGTAAAGTATGCCAGTAGCCACAACTATCAATACAATGCAGGCTCCTTCTGAAAACTTGGGTGTTGCAACAGAGCCACTCAAAAGTTTTTTGTTTTTAATTTGATTTATATGCCGCCCTTCTCCAGAGACTCACAGCGGTTTACAATGCATTAAGCAATAGCCTTCATACTTTTGTATATTTATACAAAGTCAGCTTATTGCCCCCACAAACTGGGTCCTCAATTTACCCACCTTAGAAAGGATGGAAGGCTGAGTCGACCTTGAGCCTGGCTAGGATTGAACTTTCAGTAATTGCAGGCAGCTGGATGTTAATTACTGCCTTAGTAGGAGGCATTAGCCTCCTACGCCACTCAGGCTCAAGTTTGCAACCATGGAGGAAGTTGACAGCCAGAATATGGTTTGAAACTACTTAGACAAAGTAGAAAATTTTCACAAGAAAATCCAAGAATGTTTTTAAGGGGGTTACATGTTTAAAACACTGAAATCAGTCAGAATATAGAGAAGGGTGAAGTCAGAGATTAAATACATGTTCACTTTTTCCAAGCAGCTCTCTTTTTCCACCAAACCCCACCTTTTTATGTTCATAAATAACAATAAAGTGAATACTTCAGCTTTAAGTTCAAAGTTCTAAACTATTTTTTCATATTATAAAAGAATTCAATGTACTCTGCAACTTCTTATCCGTGCTATATTCAGCATCAACTCTATGACTTAAGCAACTCTCTACCCATTTACAACTCATTAATCTTATTTAGCAGTAATATACATTTTCTATTTTGAAAGTTTTAATTTACTTTAATTGTTAATAGTTTCCAGTTCCCATGGTATAAATACCACTGTACTTGGCTATTATTTGTGTTTTATAATGCAAAACATTTTTTAAAAAGTAAATCCAAGAATCTAAGTAATATTTATTGAAGAAAATTATGCAGGCATAACAACAATGACAACCACAAAATATCAGCAACTGTAATTAATCAAGAGCCAGACCTATTTACAAGACAAGATTCAAGTGTTCTTGTCAATACCTGACAGACTATTGCATTTCATCTCCAGTAATCTAGGTCATTTCTGTCTGTCCTTTGTTTTTGCAATGATCCAATTTATTCTTCTGGGTTTTTTAGTGATACTGTGAGAACTAGTTCCTACAGAAATTATTAAAAACATAAGCAGTCATGTTAATTTATTTAAATTTAGTTTAAATTAAATCTAAATTCAATCCAGTTTGATTTGCTATTGAATTTTATTATTTCATTTATTGAAAAACTGAAGTTCCCCATAACTTATGAATGAGTTCCTTACAGACATAAATTATGCATGAGTAATGACAATGAAATACAGACACTGAAAGTATAGTATAAAAGAATATATCAAAGGCTCATATACATACAGCATTTTTATTGCTCTGTTGCTTTTTTCACTTTTCTTCCCTTTTTTTCAGAGTAAATATTAAATCAAACTTGGAATTTGGGCTGGTCTTAGTTTTCTCCTTCCCCATCTTATGGAGGATAGGCCTGGGATGCCATGGAAAACTCTAGGGTGGCTCTAGATTTCACCTAAGTTTTATACCACTGACTACAGGAAAAGTTGCTAAAATGGCCCAGCTAGGGGTAGAATAAGCATTTGCAATTTTTCCTTTAAAGCTGTGCTCCCCTGGATGTTTTAAAGCGTTTCCCTCCTGTCACAGTCTAAAATGGTACTCTGAATGACTCTAGACCACGGGTGTCAAAGTCGCAACGTCACATTGTCATCACGTGAGGTATCACAAGTTTTTTTCCCGTTGCTAAACTGGGGATGGGCGTGGCCAGCACGTGACACATCCGGCTCATGGGCCAGGAGTTTGACATCCCTGCTTTAGACCTTGGAAAACGTTAATAGAACATAGGCCTTCCGATGCATTTAGACTGCATTTGGATTGACAATGAAGAAAAAAATTGGCCAATTTAAGTGTACACTTCAGCCTTTTAACATTGCTAATCCAGATTAAAAACCTTGCATTATCAGCCACTACATTTCATGAATTTATATACATGATATCCCATTTTCAGTATATAAAGCCCTGTCATTCTATCCCAAATTTTCAGGAAGTAGCTATACAGGAATTAATCATTAGATAACTATTTGTTCAGTAAATGTTGAGCAATGCAATTTTGATAAATCTTAACAGCTTTTCTTCTGTAACCTAATACTGCTATTTTTGAAAACCAAGGAAGATGAAATGAAGTCCAGACTTCCCTGGAAAAGATTTTAATGGCATTCTAGGAAAACAGGGGAAAGATATGAAGATTGCACAACTGCAACAGGATTACTGAAGACCAACTTGGCAATTATTTATATTGTTGTGATTGTACAGACTTAAATCTTGGTTACTAATTGGCTCAGATGCTGTTGATGTGGAATGTTCCAAGTATTCAAGGAATTAAACTGAAATCCTTCTATCCAAAGACATTGGGAACAGAAGTATCAAACATGAGCTACGGGGTGGCTGCACCTACATGACTGAAAACCCAGCCCTTTTTGACATGTATCACATGCAATACATGTTTAAAAAGGGATGGGATTTCATCCTATAGATGGAGCAGCCTTCTTGATTCTTTAATCCCCCACATACTTATATTCAACTATTAGTTAGTAATACTAATATTAAAAATATTAAATTTTTAATATTTTGTTAAATATTAAAAATTTTCAACCTCTGATTGAGAATGGTATTGTGGAATAAAATAAACTATAGGGAAATATCCTGTTGAAAGAAAACCTCAGAAGCAAAACTGATTGAATAAAAAATTTAAAGTAAATAATAACTTAAGCACAGAAGTAATATATATATATGCCTGATTTTTTTCATTCTTGATTACAATTAATGCAAATTAAGTGTGAAAACAAGCTATTAATGTGGAATGCTGTAGCATATTCATATTTCCCTATAGTATATATATTTTTATATAGAAGTATGACTTATTTAGTTAGTCTTGGTTTTAATTCAATTATTTTAGATTACTACAGCATAGCAAAAATCACAGAGGAAAGAAGACAAAGAAAAACGAAGAGAACTCTTTGAAAACTTCTAATTTGGAGCTGATGCAGAAAATAATTAAAAAGAATGACAGAAAAATCTACATATATAGGTAGCACTACCAATTTGTTGATGTGGGGTCAAACAGATAATAGCTATCAGTTTCTTAATGTAAAAAAAGTCCAAAATTACAACCTATCCACTTATATGAAAACTCTGCTAATTCATCTACTTCCTCTCTATATCCGCATAGCTGTATCATACTATCATCTATTGTACGTACAATTTGCCCTTGAAAAGTATCTGGAAATGTTTTTCCTTCCTTACTTCACCTCCCAGGGAAAAGACACAGTTCTATGGCTTTCCTGGTGTATGTGTGTGTGTGTGTGTGGGAGGGTGTCATATGAGGAGGGGAGAAGGAACAGAATATAAAAATTGTGAGTTTATGGTCCCACTCTAGAGAAAAATGGGACATTAAGCTAGTCAAAAGTAAAGTTAGAAAGAAAATCTTCAAAATCCTAAAACTACAGAGGCCAAGCATACACAAAAATAGAGATAGGAGTAATTTCTGTAATTAAAATGAAAGACAAGTAGAAGATGCTACGTGAGACAGACACAACCCAATAACAGAGAATTGAAGACAAGGGGAAATATCCAAACCAGTTTTTCTAGGCATTGTCAGGACCCAGATGATTATGTCACATATCCTGTAATATATGATGGTGAGGGATATGTGGGTTATAATTTGAAATCACTAACAATTCCGTACAATTCACTTTAAAGGGATAAAACACTGCTTTTAATTCTTGCATACAGAATGTCCACAAACATTTTTAGATCCTGTTTTGAACCTAACCACAATCCTAATCCATGGATACTCATCACTCTCAGATGCTCCTATTTTGTGTTTCCTCTGTGTCCTTAATTATTGAAATCAGGGAATAGTTTCCCCTCCATTCTGTGATAGAAAATAACAGAAAAAGCACACATTATGACAGGATGGGAGAGTTTCCCTACCCAAAGCATTGTATTTGAACACATGGCTATATTTTTTACTAGGATTCTTTGTCCTGTTTTTTCCCTTCAGCAATGCAGTGAGAGTTAAAAGCCTCTTGGCAAGGGAGCAGCCTATGCTAATATTTAAGTAGTCCTGGGGAGAAAGGCATATCCTTCTCTTCTTCCCTGTCTCCCAAATGGCCCAGCATCTGGATTTCGACCTGGCTATCAATGGCTGCAACCTAGGAGGTGCCACCATGATTTAAGATCTGGACAATGACCTCTGGTAACAAGCACAGCATGGGATGCATTTCCAGGCACTTTTCTGCTACCGTCCCAGGCTATTCTTTCTTGGTCCTGGTTGAATAATTTCCTGATCTGTTTGTCCTGTTCTTGTATGATAGGACTGGGGTTGTATACTGAATCAGAATTGGGGTCTGAATTCAGGACAGCTGAGCCTAGATTTTCTTCCTCCATGGATGGGATGAAGTCAGTTCACTGCATTTATAATGTATTTGTTCTCAGTCTGGAAGAAATGAATTACATCTCTAGCTACAACAGTAAATATCAGTTGGGTTGATCTGGCCTCTCAAAAGTTCTCCCTTTATTCCGCTAATGAAGACAGGGACAAAGAGTACATATCATAATAATCTAAATCATTCAAATAATATTTTCATAGAAATATTGATTAAAAGCAATTAGCATGCTTCCTATGACTCTCCCTGGAGTTTGAATATTATATATAATGCTTTCATCAGGTTATCTGCAGGGTATGGTAAAAAAAAAAATCAAGATGGTAGCCAGAATGGTGTGATGAAAACTGCATCCATTTCTATGCTTCGATCTCACCATTGTGCATACTGGTTGTATGTAGTCCAGTTCTTGGAAAAGACTTCACATCACATCCCACTACTTCACTCCCCCAATATAGCAGAATAAGGCTGCTCAGAACAATCCTATGCCAAGGATTGCTCAGAGCAGGTCCTATACTTTTTGCTGCTTTGGCTGAAGAAGATAGTCCTCCTCAGATTTACTTATCCTCTGCTATTCAGCAGTTTAGAACAAAAGAGAGAGGCCTAGCAGAGGTGCTTCTCATGCCCTATTTATTCACAGAGACAAATGACACGCAGGATCAGATAGAAACAAGAAAGAAAAAAGAAAAAAGGTCAGGAATTAGAGGGGTTGGGGGGCTCTAGCAAAACTATCCTTGATGTTCTCGCCTCGGAACATATGAATTAAGCAGCTTCATTTTTGAGGGGGATATAGCAAAACTCTAGTTACTTCACAATTGGTGTAATTTGAAAACAGCTTTTAGAGCAGCACTTAGCAAATGCCATTTTTATTTCCCATTTTGTCTTAGAATGACAATACAATAGAAAATTCAATTGATGGGTAGAGCCAACTATCCAACGTTATTTTTAATCACAATAAAGCTGTTTTTTAAAGGTAATGGCTGTGATTCTATTCAGAGTACTGAGCTTACAGAGACCTATTCAGGTATTAGCACGAGACTTTGCTTCAGTGATGAAAAACAAACATCCCAGCAATTCAACCTATCATTTTGACCTCAAGAGAAGCCAAATATTATCTCCCTTTTATAGATGAAGTAAGCCAACTTTAACTTGACACAAGGCGATGATCTATATATGGCCATCTTTTAAATCACACTGCTGTTTAAATGCACTATGATAAACCTGTACATAAACCTGTATAAATGGTACTTTGAACAGATTTTAAAATTTCTTATAGAATAGAATAGATCATGAAGGATTTACTTTGATTCTTCTGGATACCAGAGGTTGTCCCAAAAAATCTTAGCACAATTTTAAGCTTGAAAATCTTAAAACTGCACTAAGGCTTTGGGGCATCCTGTCCTGTGAATTTCAGAAGCAGAGCTTCGGGACAAGCATGCAGCTTAATGCCCCTGTTTGTGTTTTCCCTCCTTTCTTTAGGCAGTTCTCAGATACAGCTGTGCTTGCCATAGAAAACATGCACTGTCTGCATCTAATGGATGCTATTCCTTTTCCTTATCAAAAGCATTAAGAATAGCAGTTTGGAAAGAGACAGCTTTGCAAACCCTGACCCCAAGAGGGCTCTTGGGGATTTGAGCTTTCTGATTACTTAAGCCAAATAGATAAGAAAACAGATATGGAAGGAGAATGCATGCATTTTTACTGCATATGTAAATAGGAAAGGAGCGCCCACATCTACAAACCACAGGGATGAATTCCCAATAGAATTTATAGTGTTTTAAATGGGAGCACTTTGAAATGTTTAAACATTAAGCATTTGTAGAAATGCGTCCAAGAAATGTGCTTTCCCTGTAGAATAACTCATCCAGACAGGGAGTGAAAGGTTCTTATGGCTATAAGCTACAAACAGAATCGCAATTAACTTTGCATAAATTTTTCTATCTATTCATCTCAGTTGTGTTATTGCCACATTAGCTGGCATGATTGTTGCTCAAGGGTAGGACTGCAATAACCCTGAGCACCACTGTCTACAAATACATCTCCACTTGTACACACACATGTTTGGGGCTGGGCAGGGAGGAATGACGGCAGGAATGCAAAGGAAAATGAAGCAATTGTTTATAAGGGAGCAAACCACAAATAATAGTAACAACAGTGGTAGCTTGAGATTTATTTATTATGCATTTTATTTATAATGAAATTTTGTACAAACTCAACATAAAATAACAAAAGAAATAATATATTACAATTAATCATCATATTAATATGAAAACAGATCCTTGAAAAAATCCGTAACATATAAAACTTTCTATACATAAATCAGGAAGGTAGCAAAAAAAATGGGAAGGGATGTGATACTTTTTTGACATATATTTTATGAAAAGGCATAAGCTTTTAAGAGCCACGGCTCAATTCATTAGATGCAGTCATGTGACTAGACTGACAAAGGACTTAAATTGGGGGAAGAGAGGAAGATAGGTTGGTTATGTAAATGCAGGTTACAAGTGTGTGTATGTGTGTGACAAATTAAAACTATCTTATCAATTGATTAACACTTGTACTATATTGACATTCCATTGTGTTTGTTGAGACTTTTTGAGATTGCCTGAAACCTTTTTTCTTTGTGAATTCAGCAACCTCTGACTCAATCACACCGTTAAAAGTGTCATTTTTTCAAGGTTACTGAGATCTGCAATAGAGGGGCCTGAGAGGTTGAAATTGTCTAGTATTGCTTTGTCCTTTATGACATGTAAACATTGGTTTGTTTATGAACTTCATTAGGACCCATAAAAATTAAGCCTTTTTAGTGTCAGTTCAACTTCAGGAGTCTTGATTCCAAGCATAAGCCTAGCAGATGTTTTCATAGAAAAATTTCATAGAACCAATCTAGATCACAGAAGGCTCTTCAACTTAATTTGTCTATGACCTTGTCAGATTATAATTTCAAGTAGACAGAGACCTGAACCAATAACAAATCTTTCAAATGCAGGCAGTCCTCAACATATGACCACAGTTGGGACTAGAATTTCCATTACTAAGCAAGGTAGTTGTTAAATGACTCGTGCTGGATTTTATAACTTTTTGTGCCTAGACAATGTTTGATATACATTTACTTGTCACTCCTTTTTTTCTCCCAGTTCACATTTCTTCTCACTAACTAAAGAAGGAGTACAAACTGGTCTGTTGTGCTATTTAATCCCCTCATTTCTTTGGAGATATCTGAGAAAAATCTTCTGCTCCAGTTTGGTTACAGAAGAGGACTGGACAAATATTCAGACACCATTATTAAATATATCAGTCTTGATTGCCATTCTTAAGCAAAGACTGTCAGATCATTAAGTGAGCATTCAGATGAACACTATGTCCACATTTCTATTGGATTACCGCTTAACTTTGCTTGTGGGAAGCCAGCAGGGATTGTCAAAAGTTGTGATCATGTAACTGCAACTCACAGAAATGTCTTCACAGGGTAGCTTTCATGCCTCAGGGAGGCCTAGAAATCACAGTTTTCTGGTTTTTAAACCAGCACTTTAGCTGCTCCACCAAAGTGGCTGTCAAACAGTATTGGCAATGTTCCAAAATTGCCACTGGTGTGAACAAAGCAGAAGAAATATACTACAGTATTTAGGCTGCATTTAAGGTTATTTAGATAGGCGCAAATGATAGTATGGCAACAGGCACCTCCATGGATAGCGGAAAGGCAAGATGAAAGCTGCAGTGACCCAACTGAACTCTCCCCTTTTTTACATGTGCTTTCTGACGCAGGTTAAAAAAAAACCCTGGGGCTGATGTTTCATGATGACAGCCATCAAACCTCTCCACCTGGATGCATCTTTCTCTAACCTTAATTCTCCCAATTTTCTAAGCTCACTATGTGACATCATTTTTCTGCTTTGCAAATATTATACATGCTAACTAATCATTGCAAAATCTTAGCTCTGCTTCTGAGAAGTTGCAATTGCACCTGTGTAGCAGCTACAATAGAAAACAGGATGCAAGGGCATTCTTTGCAGGAGGCCAGAGAAGTCTTTACTGTTGTGAAATTATTCACAGATACAACCTTGCTATTTCATCAGAGAAAGGATAGCACTAGTGAGAAGTGAATTCTTATCACAAAACATAGTTTCATACTTTGTACATGAACTCTGAACTTATCTTCTTCCTCTCTCATGTTTGTTTCTTTGCTCTAAAATTTATATGTATTATATATATATTTATATATTTATATATAATAAATATATATTTATTTATATATAATATATATATGTATATATTATATTTAAATGTATTATATGTAAAATTTTATACGTATGTTATTTTAACTGTTCACTGCCCTGAGTCCTTCGGGAGAAGGGTGGTATAAAAATTAAATAAATAAAATAAATAAATAAAATGGCAACCAAAGGTTACTTGTAAGTAGATCCATCCAGTTGAAATGGTCAATAGGAAGATCTGTTTTAAATGAAGTACCCCCTTCTCTTTTCCAACAGCAAACAGAATTATTTCTGCATTACAGAATCTTCCATTTACAATAAAGAAACACTCCTGTACAGGAGCTCTGATGAATCTTAAAAAGCTAAAGAAGAAATCTCCAGCAGTTCAAAAGTACATAAATACCAACCTGGGGGAAATCATTCATCGAAAATTTGGGAAGCTACAAACTGGTTAGAAGTACCACTGGACTATAAAAGTAACCACAGTAAAATAATGCTAAATTTTACCTCCAAGAAGCCACCTTCTAAAGAAGACAAAGTGAATCAGTCTTTGGTGGCTTAAAGAAATAATTTTTATACCCAGTGATTTAAATCTGACCTGAATTTACTGAATTTCCCTATCTATTCAAACTCCCATATCTGTCTCCGGAAAGAATAGGAAACATGAATGGTGAATTTTAATTTTATTCAAAGCCTGTTTCAGTCTTATAAACAGGGATACTCCATATTGCCTGTAAACTAGAGGAAGGGAGGGAAAGAGAGGAAGTTGGGGTATAAGCTATACAACCATGTAATCAAAATATTTATTAGCATCAATAAAACCTTCATTCCTAAGCTCAGGGAATATATACCAAAGCTGAACTTCTGCCATCAAATGGTGACTGTGGGGGGTTACTGGAGGGACTGTAGAATGAAGCAATTGCTGTCTTTCAATACCAATTTGCTTTGTTTCTATGAAATCTTGTTTATTTCCCATTTTCTAATCCAGAGGCACAAAAATAAATTAAATTGCTTTAGCATGAAACCATTTTTAACCATCTATATTGGTATTAAAATCCTGGAATGGATTTTAAGATCTTCAACTATCCCATACTATCTTTCTCGCTTTGCCCTTCAGCATATCAGACAACTAATCTATTGTGGAAAATAATTCATTGCTGATACAACTGCTCTCACTCCCCCACTCTGCTTTTCTTGAGCACTACAGAAACCAGCTGCCATAGGAGTCCTCAAGGCATTTTAGTTCTCCTTTTCCTGCTTAAAAGTCCATCCACGCAAAAGTCCCCCTTGTCAGATATGTCAGCAGGAGGGCCCTTCCTTTCCTCTTGCTCTTCCACCTCCCTCTTCAGTGTGAAAAGTTCAACACCACGGGATTCTGTCTGAGGCTGGAGGAGGTGGGAAGGAGACTAGGAGCAATGGTTAAGCCAAGCCCATGTGGCTTACACACTAGAAGAAACTAAACTTTGCCTGCTGCTACCCTGTCGGGGCATACTTCCCATTTCGATTTAAAACCTGCCAAACTCAGGACAAACAACACTGATCTGAAGGAATTAGATGTTTAAACTTTCATAGACTAGAGAAGCACAATAGAACTGATTGGCTATTGTGAACCTATATGAAGCCTGGTCCTCTTCATCTCTTCACATCTTCCTTAGCAAGGCTTATGGAATTACTCTGGCTACAAGGGAAGAAGTTTTGTCTTTGAGATCCTGAGATGACAGGTCGCCCAACACAATTCCTTAGCTGTTCAAAGTATACTGCCTCTTTCCTTATCCATGGCCTTATGATCAGATTCCTCAATCCCCAACCAAATCTACTTTCTATCACATATAAATTTTTCCAGGATATCCATTCGCTCTGTTATTCAAAGCAAGGCTCCATAGAGTGCAGGTCAGTTTGCATGAAATAATGCATTCAGCCACAATTTATCTCCACCCAATTGCTTGGAAAATATCCTGCCATAGAATCTGCCATAGGCTACTGGTAGATCTTCGGATGGTGCTTCATGGGAATGAATGGGGTCTGTGGAAATGAAAGGAACTTCGTGGAAATTTTCTAGTAGATCAGTGGGAGGAAGAACAAATCTTGGGACAAATGGAATATCAGAATCATATGGCCACTTTTGCTAACTGTTGCCAATTTATTGCAAATTGCTACCTGGAATCCAACCCATTTTGTCTCTTATGAATAGGATGAAAATGGGGGAAAGATGTGTGCTTAAGACACATCTCAACAACATAAGAAAGTTTCCCAAGCTTTTTACATATCTCTGGATCCATTAGTTGAACTACAACCTGTATTACAATTTTCAAAGGAGTTTAACATGCAAAGGACTATCCACCTTTCTCTTATTCAGTTATTGAGCAAATCCAGATTCACTCACCACAAAATAGAGGCATCATTTCAGCTAGTGAGTGATAGGCTAGTCTGTTTTGGTCCATGCTACTTTCACGTATGTCCACAGTAAACATGTATACATTCATTACAATTTAGGACATCAATCATATTCTTAATTCATACCAATATTACATATAATTACTTATTCCCTTATGTTCTCCAGCCAGGTTAAACATTTTTACAGATGTATATATTTTACCTTAAAAGTATATTTGTATGTTCCCGATATGTAAAATATTGTCTTATTTCAATTAAAGTGCTTTTGAATCCTCTGGAACTGAACTAATAATTGCATTCTAATCTACTTTTAATTGTGACAGTATGAATCGTATCAGTTCAATACTAGTTGTAGACTAAATTAAATTCTCAGCCATCCCTAAATTAAATACCTGTTTTAAAATGTATTTTCTTTCAAGGATGACCAAATAACATCTCTGCATTCACTGCAAAAACACATGTTCTTAGATGTCTTACACTTATTTCCTTATGAAATAGAAATATAATTTTTAAATTTCAATATGGTAATTGTTAAACATTTCTTGAACTTTTATTTGACCCAAACAGTGCTTTTCAACAGTTAGTTAATGTAAACATTTAACAATGACCTCATTAACATAAAGGCTCAGATTAGTTCATCTTGAGTCAGAATTTTCAAAGATTTATCTTCAAATGTGCACTGTTAAATACAGGTTAATACATTATTTCAGTGCTTAACATTTGGAAAAATGAAAATTCTGCAGGCAAGATAGCTTGCAATTTGCACACTCGTTTGAGAGACGTAGATTTAAATAGTTGTATCAAATTCTTCAAAAATTGGATCCATCTATTGTCCTTTCCTAGAGGACTTGATTCTCATGGAGCTGTAGAAAATATGACATCTTATTTCTCCAGCTCCTCCATCATGAAAAATGGAAGGTGATCTGGTGCTTGTGTTCATAAGCTCCAAAAGTTTTCTTTTTCTAGTTAATTTCTATTAAGAGTCCAACTGACCCCAACTTCCACAGCTAAAGTTGTATCGTCTCATTATGTGGCAATTTTGGAATGCATATGCATTCTTCTGTTTTGTGCTATATTATTACATTCCCAAATGTCATAATGAACATCTACCTCCACCCTGCAACCGATATACAAACTCATCATGCCAACAGAGATGAAAGCTTATGCCTTGTGCTGGGTCACTGGAGGAGCGTAAAATGAAATGAGCATGAAAATAAGAAAAATGTGAGGGAAACACCTGATGGACAAGAGGTAACATTTATAGCGTGGAAAAAGGAGACATTTTACTTATGGAAAACTTCCTGCATGCTGCGCAGGCAGTAAATACTTCCATGAGGCCTTTCTAAAATTGTTTCAGGTGAAGAAAGGCCAATTTGCAATTTGAAGTTCAGACCACGGGTCGGTCTTCCAAAAGAGCAGTGATATTTTTACAATTTAACTCAGTAATCCCAATAGAGAGAATGATAGAATGAACAAGAAGGTTCAGCCAAGGGACACAGATTCTACTCCTGTCCTTCTTATCCCCTTTCCCCTCTACTGTTCTTTTCTCATTGCGGATATCCTATGCTAAAATTTTCCCAACTACATGCCTGATTTAGTTTTTTTTTTCATGAAAAGCACTGTTAGTTTAAACTATTTTGCTATGCTATTTTGGAGGTAGCCAAATCTCAAGCCTTGCTCAATCTACTTTGTGTTCATTGGAAAAATATATAGACCCAGCAGCTGGAGTCTGCAACACAAGACATGTACTTAAAACTAAAGCATTTATTTTGAGTCTTAATTTATTGAATACACTGAATAGAATTCTGAAGTATTATCCACAACTATTCACACTGTCTTCATTTTAGAAATATAATTTAGGATGGCATTTTATGGATATAACAAGTATTCAGAAGCTATCAGTAGATTCAAATTTAGAATCCTCACATATTTTTAAAGTGATTGGTGATCTTCTTTACTGCTCAAAATACAAACAAGTCATGAACTAAAGCGCTCAGTTAATTTTCTTCCAGTTGACCAATCAAAAATGCAAAGTATGTACGTAATTCACTCAGTCTCATTCTTTGACTTACCCTGTTTCCCCCCCAAAAAAAGAAATATCCTGATAATAAGCCCAATCAGGCTTTTGAGCGGATGGCAATAAGGCCAAGCACTTATTTCAGGGTTCAAAACAATATAAGACAGGGTCTTATTTCTGGGGAAATACAGTATCACTAATGATGCAGCAACAAAAAAAAAAACACCACATGTTCTTTCTATCTGAAAAGAAATGAAATGAAAATACTAGCATTTTGTATTGATATTTATGTATGTTTGCCACCCCCCAAACACCTAAATTGTTCCAAAATGGGACAGCAATGTATGTTCAGTAATAGTTATTCGGTCAACAACCAACAAGAAAGCAATGTATGGGAAAATATAAAGCATGTAAATAACAGCATTAAAATCCCTCCCCCACCCAATTCTCAGTTACCACGTTGCTATTCCTCTATTCTATTAGAAAGTGCTTGTCTTGTAAAAGTGTATGATAATACACTGGTAATTTTCTAACCAGGTGTTTTAGCTTTTATAATAATTGCATACTGGTATAGCAGCTGGATTGGGAGAAGATAAGATGTGTGGTCTACCCAATGAATTCAGGGAGGGACTAGCTTCAGGATACAGGGCCTTTCCCTACTTGCACACAAGAATAGCATAAACATGTCCTGACCACTTCTCCTTTTTTGCTTTTGATATTGTCTTCATCTCATCCCCAGTCCATTTCTGAGGCATCTTACAATAATCTTTAGCTATTATCTTTAGCTTTTCTTTAAGCAGACACCACACTATGGCAGTTTTGCTGTGAGTGCAGTTTAGCATGTTTCACCAACTCTCTGGCCGGTATTGTAGTTACATGACTTCTATAGCTTAGGATCATTCTGGCATGTTTGGCCCCGAGGTATCATCTTCTAAGCAGCAGCTGGCCAACCATGGTGGTGGAAGGTGGGGCAAGTATCTTGATGAAGTAGAAGAAAGAAGAATGTTAATTATTTGAAGGGGAAGGAAACAAAGCCCAGAAAATCTATGAAACCCTATGCAAATGTCTCCTGAACACTAGAAATAAGGGCAAGGCCATTTGTTGATATTGTGCCCATGGCAGGATAATGAATATCAATGAGGATAGCAAATTTTATGAAAATATAATTTGCTTTTGGCCCAAGGATTAGTTTTAACTTGACAAAGGAGGAAAAGTCCTGCATCTAATTTGTTGCAGAGAATAGTATCGATCCCAGGGCCTAAAAGGAGGCACAAAGTAAGCATTCATACCAAGAGAAAAGTAAGCATTCATACCGTTCATAAAGACAGCAGAACTGTCCAAAAAAAAGGCATCATATTTGATCCAACATTACATTCAAATAAACATCAAATGTATTGTCATCATTATATTGCCTCCCTTGTACTGTGCTATCTTGTGAATCATCATATGGAAGCTAGAATCATGCTCCAATGTTCTGTGCAACTCTAAACCTCTTAAACCAATCAGTAAATAAGATAAGACATTTGTCCATAATAATAATATGAGCTGAGGGAACTTGCATACAGAACTAAGGAGGCCATTCACTGTATTCACTGCTTTTCTTTGCTTATTCTTGTTTTGCTTTGTTTTTAATGCTGCTTGACTTTTAAGACCTATTCTTAGATTTGGTTTATTGTATTTTATATATTTAATAGCTACAGTATTTGGAAACACATTTAAAAAGTAAATTAAATCTATCTTCTTTTAGAGGAAGTCCACTCAGAACAGTGACTCACTCCAGAAGATAAGCATGCTGCTGGAAACCTTTTCAGTTGCAAGACAAACTGTGCCTTATATTTTAATTCAGAGTTATAATGTTATTTGGAAAACACTGATCCTTATATATGCTAGGGTGCTTTTCAATGGTCCTGGAAAAATACTTCCTTTTTTAAAAAAATCAAAGTTCTGCCGTAGAAGAGTGGGAGATCAAAGGTCTCGCCATCTGTCAGTTTTGTTGGCAGAAACCACAGTGCCCAATTGAATTAAATTATGTAAGGACTTGTTCATTGCTCAAGGGAGGACAAGTGAGAAAACAACAAGAAGAAGCTGGAGATTTCCAAAAAAGATCAGTCACAATTTGCTTGATGTGTTGAGACTGTGGAACATCCCATTTACAATCCCATGTGGTCCTTTTGGAGGGGAGACCAGGATACATTCCAGCTGCTTTTCAAGCACATAGTCTAAAAACTTTCAGCTAGAGCAGAAATTTCTTCTCTGGTCCATTTCCCAAAGCAGAATAACAATGCAGGAATTTACTGTAGCTTATATAGACTTACTGTACCATATTTAATGAGCAGTAAGATTTATGATCTATAATTTGTACATTTTTCTTCAAACTCCTATGAGATTAGCCATTGCTTATGATCATTTGGACATGGGGATCTCTGTTGGATTATATGTTCGTGCAAATTAAACTGCAAATAGGAATTGGTGAAGAGATGGACTCAGGAACCCAACACAAATCTGAACTATCCAAACAATTTGTGCTGGGGGTGGGGGGTGGGGGGAGGGAGGCATGCTGAGATGGAAGACCTACATGGTAACCCAAAAACACAAATTTCCACCCACTGAAACTTACTCAATAAGGATTCCCTTAGCTTATGTTTAAAAATCAAATCTACTTATATTCTTATTTTGTTTTGCCCTTAAATACAATTTCTTCTATTTCTGATTTCAGGTTATGAGCACCATTGTTTTTATACTCAAAACCCTGCACTCTGTGGACAATAGAGAGTACAGCATATGCTGAAGAAGCTCAACATTTGCAGAAATACCCGGAATGACAATAAAGCTGAGTATGTCCTGTGAGTATGGAAGATTCAGTGAATTTTACTTGGAAACAGGGACGGAAACTAAAGGAAAATGAACAAACTAATGCTAATATTGCAGTAGAGGACATAACTGGTTTGAACAGCATACTAAACTAAAAGTGTTTTCACACAAAGAATCTAAAACATATGAGCAAATGTCAGAGACCTTCAGGTTTAGCTTTATAGAAAAGTATTTAGAATTAAAAAGAGTTCCCTAGAAGCTAAACTTCAAAAACTTAACATATGCTCAGTAGACTCAAAATGCTGAATGTACAGTACAAAAGTATAGAAAGATAGGTCAAGAAATGGAGTCAGTATAAGCAGAAGTAGATTGCACCACAACCTGTTCCGATTCTGGTGGAACTGCCTCCTCATTTGCCTTAATCAAGTTTATTTCTAACCCTTAGCATCCTGGTTCAAAACCAGACATTTATTTTCCACCTCACCACTTCCATTTTTTTCTGGCCGAACAAACTTTCTCAAAGGGTTTGATTTGGGCCAGGATTCACTCCTGAAATATATATTAAAAATAGAATTATCTGGGAGAGTGACTCAGATCATACAGCGTGTCTGTCCTTCCCCATCAAGTAACCACAGCATTTCTCTCCCTGTGCTCAAGCATCTGGAATTAGGTAGAACGCACAAAAGCAACTTTCCCTTTCTTTGTCTCTGGTTTTAAAAGAAATCAACTCCATAGCCACAATTCCACCTCCTATCCTAATTGTTCAGCTGATTTGCATAATAGATATTTGCCACATCCTGCTTCTTTCTGGGGGGTGGGGGGTGGGGAGGATGCCTTGTATAGCAGTTACACAGACCAACGTGAGTCATGAACACATGCTGGATCTCGGTTACTTTAGTCTAGCCTGCTAGAGCTCAGGCCCACCACCACCTCTTAACGAAAAACATCTTGCGTGCCTTGTGGTTTGGGGCCCTCCAGGCCAGTCCTTCTCTCTGCCTCCCAAATTAATCCCACACGCTCTCTAAAGGTGATCCACATCCCTAGGGTTGTGGTGTCTAAAGGTTACAGCAGGAAAATTGATAGTGCAGCTGATGATTCCTGAAAGACCCATAGACAACTGCCCTTGTGGCCTCCCTTCAGCCTGCACAGGAAGGAGGCCCTCCTGCCCCAGAACAGTTCCCCCTCATTAGCTCTCCCATTAGTGTGGCAGATTGCTCAATTAGCAGCTGCCTGAAAATTTGAGTCTCTCACACTAATGCACAGCCCCCGAGGAAGGACCCAGGCATAGGTTATAAATAAATCCCAGGCAGGCAGCTGGTCTCTCATCGGACTACTTCTGTCCGTTCCTTCCTCCTCCAACCCTTTGGAAAGAAGTTAGTGGACACCAAGAGTAGACAGAGTTGATTTTGAAATGGACAATCCTCTGCCCAGGGGTCTACAAGCCAATTACTCTCTCATGTTTGCAATGCAAAACAGAGCAACATAAATTTTGCAAGCCTGCATGTCACTTCCTTTCCAGACAGAATCTCTTATGAAAAGTTGAACATTCAGCCTAAAACTAAATTCCTTCATATTATCAAAATTGTTAATGTGGATTAGTTGTTTATGTAAACTTCTTGATAGGCAAACAACTCAGAGTCTACAAGCTTAAATGGCATTATTTCTCTATTCACATTGAACCGCAAAGTTTGCCAACATTTAATTTGGAAATGATTTTTTTCTAAAGACTATGTGTGGGATTATATTTTCACACTGCATTAAGTAACTTAAATTTTAAATGTAGCTTATTGAATAAGCAGAAAAAACCTGAGTTCCTTCATATTGCTAAGTCATAAGTCATGTTTTACAGGTCATAATGGTTGTAGTAACAAAAAACTAAATTAAATAAACTATCTTAACACAGTATTTTGCAGCCCATATGTCACACTGTTAGAAGAGAAATCCACAGAATGTGCTACTTTAAAAGATGAATTTTGAATTTATTATCTTTTAATGATCATAAGCAACTTTAGAGGCACGCAGTATTTAAAAAGCAGAATGAAATTTATTTGGAGTCAAAATAAATGAGTAAGTAAATCAATAGAAATATATACATCCATAATTCCAGTGACTAAATATACTCCAGTACTTCATTTATGCAAATATAGGCTCATTTGAATATTTTTGTTATCTTGGTTACCTTAATATTATTCAGAGACTTCCATATGTAAATAGGAGCTTTATTTTAAAATGGCCTGATACCTATAAATGTAGATCAATAGGCACATTCTTTTGATTTCTCACTTTTGTTAAATTTTATGATACAATTCTTGGCTCATAAGTTGTATTGACAATATGTGTATCAAATGGATAATATGGAGGGAATAAAACATTTTGATAAGAGGCGTTGGTCTTACTGTGAACGCCGTTTCTCCGTGGGCTGCAGAATTGGTCAGGAGTAGGATGATAGAATTGATCTGCCCAGATACTGAGTCAAGATGTTTTTGGCCACACCTCCTCATGTGACCCTCGTCTCCAGTTTGTTTGATGAAGATAGGTCTGAAAGACAAGCACTGCCAGATAGTTAGTAAGGACCTGTGTCAAGATTGCAGGCGAGAGTGACTGACCCACTCCGCATCCCCTGCAGAAATGGTGTTCACAGTAAGATCAACGCCTCTTCTCCCAGAAGGCTGCGAAGTGGGTCAGGAATGGGACATACCCAAGCTCTTCGACCTAAGGATGGGGAACCTGCAAGCTAGGAGCCCCCAAGGCAAGGTGTACCTGTTTTAGGACTCTCCTGCCAAAGGAAGCCTCCTCTGATGCAAAGACATCCAGTTGAGAGTGTTTAATAAAAGGCAAAGGAGTGGTCCAGGTAGCTGCCCTGCAAATGTCCTTGAGGGATGCTTCTGTAACCCAAGCAGCAGTGGTAGCTGCACTGTGCATCAAGTGTGCAGTAATATGTCTGAGCATCGGGACAGCCTGCATCTCATACACCCAGGCAATACATGCCTTCATCCAATGACCAATAATGGCCAAGGAAACTTTAGAACCTAACGAGGTAGGTTGAAAGAGAACCTCAGATTGCCTGGAGGGTGCAGTCCGCGAGAAGTAAATTTTAATAGCTCTGCGGACATCCAGTGTGCCACTTGCATTCCAAGGGATGAGCTGGCCCTGGGCAGAAATTAGGTAGAATAATTTCCTGTGCCCAATGGAGTTTACCTTGGGGACAAACGATGGATCTAATCTAAGGATCACCCTGTCCAAATGGATGATGCAGAGGTCAGGCCTGATAGAAAGGGCCATGAGCTCCGAAATGTGCCAGGCCGATGTAATGGCCACCAGGAATGCCATTTTAAGCGTGAGATATCTGAGGCTCAAGGTATGTAAAGGTTCGAAGGGCAATTCAGTTAAGGCCCATAGGTCACGTGGCAGATCCCAGATGGGATAGCGGTGAACCATGGAGGGACAGAGATTGCGAACACCGCACAAAAACCTGTGGATGGATGGGTGATGAGAGAGCGGCGCTCCATCCCTGGGAGACAATATCGTGGAAAGGGCGGCAACATGGCACTTGAGCATGTTGTGCACCAGTCCTTTGCGGAGTCCAGCCTGTAGGAAGTCTAGGACCTGTGGGACAGAAGCTGAGACAGAATTAATCCCGCACGCAGAACACCAAGAGATAAATACCTTCCAAGTGATGTTGTAAAGCCTAATGGTGGAAGCTTTCTGTCCACCTGCATGGTCTGGATTACATCCTCAGAGTAGAGTGCCTGCCTCAGAAGGAGCCCCTCAAGGGCCAGGCAGTTAGATGGAGCCACTGGGGCTCCAGGTGGTTGATGGCCCCCTGGCTGAGAGATACCTCTTTGGGGGAATCCTCCAGGAACATTATGTCGAGAGCATGACTAGGTCCGAGAACCAAGGTCTCCATGACCAGTGGGGGGCTGGGGTGATCTTGCATATCACCTTCGGCAGCAGGGCCGAGGGAGATGCATACAGAAGGCCCAGTGGCCAGGGGCAGTGAAGGGCATCCATGTTCTCTGCTCCTGGAGAAGGGTAGCAAGTGAAGAACCTGGGGAGTTGCACATTCATTGGTGATGCAAACGGGTCCACCTGTGGCTGTTCGAATCAGTGACAAATGTCTTGGAAGAGATCGGGGTGGACCCACCATTCTGACAGTTCCACCGTGGTCTGGCTGAGGAAGCCCGCCTGTAAGTTCTCTTTGCTGGCTATGTGGTCTTCCCGCAGAGAGCTGAGGTGGTCTCCTGCCCACCTCCCCAAGTGGCGCGCCTCCTGCATCAGAGCCCTGGACCATGTTCCTCACTGGCAATTTACATGGGCTTTCGCTGTGACGTTGTCGGTAAGAATCAGGAAATGGCATCCCTGTACTGCTTGGTGGAAGGAGCAGAGGGCCAGGTGGATTGCCCGAAGCTCCAGCAGGTTGATGCTTGAGTGTGCTTCCTTGGAGGACCAACAACCCTGAGCTACTTGAGTGCCCAGGTGCGCTCTCCAGCCATATAGGCTGGCATCCATCGTGATCATGACCCTTTGGGTATCTGCAAAGACGCACCCTTTGTCCAGGGCCGGAAAGATCCACCAATGCAACAATCGGTGAACCAACAAAGGAACCTGGATCTTGGTTAGAAAAGCTGAGGTTTTGGCCTGCTGATCCGGCAGCAGAAACATTGGAGACTGCGCGCATGAAGGTGAGCCCAGGGTACGATGTTGATACAGGTTGCTAGCTTCCCTAGCAATTTTGACAAGGTGAGTACAGTTACCGTCAGCTCCTGGAGGATTTGATGGGTAAGCAACCTGAGGTTGCCCCTCCTTTCATGAGATAAGAACACTTGTCCTAATTGAGTGTCGATTATTGCCCCGAGATGCCTCAATCGGGTCCAGTGTTCCAGCTGACTTTTGGACAAATTGACCAAGGACCCGTGGTCTTGTAAAACCTGTATGGTTAACTATAAATCGGCCTGTGCTCTTGAGAGGTGGGGGCCTAGACCAGAATATCGTCCAGGTAGGCTTGAAGCTGTACTGGGATGGACCGCAGATGGGCCACCTGGCTGCTAGGACCTTGGTGAAGCTGCACGGGACTGATGCCAACCCAAACGGCAAGGCACGATATTGCAGGTGGCGCTCCATGAAGCTGAACCTGAGATAACGCTGATGGGCAGGTGATATAGGTATTGTTCTGTCCCTGTCTCACACACGCATTCCCCACAGATGGCCCAGAGTTAATAAGATACACGACAGAGACTTTGAAAATAAAGCTGGCAGCAGCCCAGTGGCTGGCTGCCAATTTAAACTTCACTTACACAAAACAGAGATAAGTCCGCAAGCCTTCCGATAAGGCAAAGTTCAGCAATATAAGAATTAATCCGAATGCAGTCCAATTAAGCAGGCACAATTTCAGCAACACAGACTCCATGGATGATTTCTAGTTTTTGCTCATCACAAACTGAGCCAACCACCACACCCACATTTATACCCTGTGGGGTGTGGTCCAGTGACTCAGCTAATCTCTGGCATGCCTCCTCCTCTGCTGCGCACGCTTCTCCCTGCGCTGCTGTCGAGGATCCAGCCAGCACTTATCTCCTTCGTCGCTGTCCACCTGTGGCTGCGGGGATGTGCTTGGCTCTGGGCCTATCTCTTGGCCTTCGGTGTCCTCCAGAGGCAATGCCAGAGAGGAAGGTCCTGGAGAGCGAGGCCTTGCCAACTCTTCTCCCTCACTCTCAGAGTCTGCATCTGTCGATAGCCCAAGCTCATACAACGGAGCCACAACAGATATGTGGAAGTAGGCCTCGGAAAGCCTATGGAGGCTAGAAAGTCCTCAGGCCTGATCCCTTCCAATATGGTCTTTAGAGTGTCCATTTTGAACCTCCTGTAGACAAGGTGGGTGTTGAGGGATTTAAGTCTAATATCGCTCTCCAGTCTCTGGAGCGTTTTAGTACCACACATAGGATTGAGTAAAATCCCTGTCTCCATTGTTAGGGAGGGACTTTCTCCACCGCCTTGATATCTAATAGATGTTGTATGGCCAGCTCCATGAGGCTGCGTTTGCAGTGGGAGCTGGAGACAGGGCATGTACGAAGTGGGTTGGGGGGCTGGAGAGGAACTCCAGAGGAAGTCCGAATTTGATGGTATGGAAGACCCATTGGTCGGTTGTAATGAGAGCCCAACTGTCTATGAAGAGACTCAACCTGCCTCTTATGGGAGCGGTGAGGTGCAAGTCATTTTTGGCGATGGAACTGACGACTGCCAGTTCCTCGAAGGGACTGCTTTTGTGGGCCATAAAACTTTGGCTTGTCCTGAAAGGAGCCCCTATCCAGTTGACGAAAGGAACCCTGAGAGTAAGGGTGCTGGCTAATGCCTTCCTGAGGCGAAAAACTGGAAGGCTGACTACGGTAGTATGGGATAGCCCGGCGATCCGCCCATCTAGTGGTGCAAGACAGGACTTTTCTCCTGTCTTTATCCTTGACTAGTAATGGTTCAAGGGAGTCACCAAATAATTTTGATCCCATGTACAGGGCCATGGCAAGATGCCATTTGGCTTTGATAACGGATTGCCAATGGCGTAGCTATAGAAGTGCCGTGAGGTGACCCAAGACGCCATGGCTTGAGAGGCATACTTGGCCGCATTGAGCATGGCTTCAGAGGTAAATTGGATTGCTGCAATAATTTTGTTCAGGTCCTGATGGGGTAAACAGGACTGAAGCTGTTGAAGCCACAGGAGGGAGAAGCGGGTGAAAAAGGAGACCGTGGTGGCGGCCTGAATCGCCCAGGCCGAAGCCTGGTGTGCTTTCTTGAAGGACAGATCGAACTTCCTGTCCTCAGGCTTAAGGCCTTTAGAAGTGTCCCCCGTAAGATAGGGAGAAGGGGATGAAAGCGCAGCTATCGGGCCATCAACAGGAGGTACCTGTAGGATATTGGCTAGCGTAGGTTCCATGTTGTAGTTGCAATGGTCAGTTCCACTGGGCATGGATAGAGAAGCCGGGTTGGACCATTGTTTCTGAAGAGTTGTTCTGTGACTGGTTCAGAAAATAGACCATGACCGGCGCCTGACGCACAGGCTGATGCAGGATCAGTGGAACCAGGATCCAAGAGGCCGGATGTGACCTTGGCCTTGTGTAACAGTGATTTGAAGAGCCCCGTGAAAATCAGAACGTCTGGACAGGCGCCTTCATCATCAGATAGATCAGTGTCTCTCTGTGGTTCCTCTTCATGGAACAGGTCAGTGCTAACCTGTGATCTGGTTGGGGACTGTTGAGGGGATCCAGTAAGGCTGGATCCAGTAAGGCTGGAGACGTGGGTGCGCCTTGAATGAAGGCTTTCGGACACCAAGGATGCTGAGCAGTGCTCTCGAATGCCCACAGCGATGCCATAAGAAATTGCTCTGGCAATCAAATGTTGGACTGCCTCAGGTAAGTTTTCCAACTCCAAGGAGGCGGAGTCCTGCTCTGCTGTGGTGGAGAGGGAGGATCTTGAGGGGCTACTAGGCAAGCAAAGGGGTCCCCCTTTGAGTGGCCTTTGGAAGGCGGAGAGCACGTGTCAGAGAGTTGGTCAGCTCTCTCCGGAGCCAGTGCCCTGGAGAGGTCCAGGTCTTCATTAGCCTCCTGGTTGTGAGATCTGGATCTGGCACTGACCGAGGGTTGATCCTCGAGGTCAGCTCACACCTTCTCCGCCTGCAAATACTGACGCTCCAAGGCTCTTTGACGCCTTTGGAGGTCCTTCATCTCAGCTTGGGATAGTTGCTGAGCTTTCCTGCCTGAGGCAGATTTAGAAGTGGCCTTGTGGCCAGGCTCAGTCTGAGAAGCCTTGCTGGTGGATGGCTGGTCTGCCATAACGGGTGCTGAGATTGCGCTGGTGGAGGCTGTAGCCTGTGCACTAGGAGTAGTGGATGGGTGGTTTACCCAGAATCCTGGGAAACGCCAGCACCAGAAACCACTTGGCCGGAATAAGCAGCCCACCATCCCACGAGGTGATGAGCAGCTGCGAAAGAAAATGGCCACCGGCAACCATTGGGATGGCTGCTCACTCAGTAGAGCGGCATGCCCACGGTGCAATCCCAGTCCAAGCGATGTACCTTTGGGACTATCTGTAGGTGGTAGGCAGCAGGAGGACCTGCCTGTGTTAGAGTGTCCGATGCACTGCAACTCGAGAAAGAACAGTGCGCGCCGCATGGGCATGCTAGCGCCTCTCAGCTGGCAAGTGGCGATCACAGCAGCGTTTTCAGCCTCAAACTGAAGCTCGTACAGTTTTGAATGAGCTGAGAAGGAAACCCAGCTATAGGAGAAAAACCCCTGAACTTTGGTCAGAAGTGGGTGAAGTTGATAAGAAATATGTCTGGTCAGATCTACTGAGTCAAATAAACTGGAGATAAGGGTCACATGAGGAGGCATAGCCAAAAACTGTCAGAAACTTTGAGAAATTAATGAGCAACTGCAGGCTTAGGAAATATTCCCTTCTTTCAGGCAAATGGCATGGAACTACTGGTCAATGGGGGCCACAGGAAGCTTGATTAATGTTCAGTTAATGTCTGCAGAAAAGCTTTTATTCCAAGCCAGCAGAAAGTCACACTCGTGTCAGAAGAAGTGAGGGATCCTTGCAACAAGCATTGTTTTGTTAAAATTCTAAAGAGTTGAAATATAGCCTCAGATATTCAACTATCCTAGAAGGAGTTAACAGTCAGAACCCCTTGGTCATTCTCTAGTTGCTTCCTTGCCTTTCACAGTAAAAAAAGAAAAATATTGTGACTGGACTTGTCACTGCAGGCTTTAGGGTACTCCTGGAGTTTTATGGCTAAAATGTAAAGCAACTTACAACATGCTTGGTCCTGATACTCTTCTTTTTTCTTCCAACACTTCCAATGCCTTGCAGGAATCATTAAATTAAAACTTCACATTGAGAAATCCAGCAAGAGTACAACCTTAACTTCTCAGGAAGCAATACTATTCAGGAGGTGAACTCTGCCTCACAACTGAAGAATAAATATCGCTCATCGAGGAAGAAGTTTGAAAGAAAACCCTGAGATTTTCTAAGCAATTGGAGAAAAAAATCAAGCGTTTCTGAGAACGCTGTACTGTATCTTGGCAATACCTACTTAACCTAAATATTTTATTTCTTCTAATATTTTAGAAATATTTAACAGAAGAAAAGAGGGAGCAACCTGTACTCTAGTCATTCATCTTCAAGACTACTCTGCCACAACTATTAAATGATAGCTATACAATAGAATAATTATTTATTCTGCAATAGCCAAATTCTCCACTAACCTGGAGCATCTGAAGTCCTGAACAGATTGTGCCTATGTGTCCTCTCCTGGCCATGAGCCCAACCATCACCATGGTTCATGGAGAACCTGAGGATGATGAAAAGGGTCAAAATGCAGCCAGGGCACCATTGGAAGAAAATAAAGAATGAATCTGACCAAACACAGGTTAAAGCAGTGATTAAGGCCCATCTTATGCTGTAAAAGTAAAATATCAATATTTCTCCACAACCATTGCAACTGCAGAGTGTCACCCAAGGTCCCTGTTCAATGACACCTGGCCCCTCCTTGGGAAGGATGACTCAGCAATCATATTCAGGGCCACACAGAATAATTTGAGCAATACCTGACAGATAAAATCACTCAAGATTTGTTCTTGGTTGGTGGAATTCCATCAGAGATGCCCAAGGAATGAATTTATCCTATCTTCTGGGAGCAGTTTGGCCCTGTTGGACCTGAGCAAGTGGAAAGCTTCTTGGCTTGTCAGACAACCACTTGTTCCTCCTGGTTATTGAAAGCTTCTGGGTGGGTGCAAGCAGTGATTAATGCTTCACTGCATGAGGGGTGTTCCTGACCCATTTTAAAGAGGCTGTGGTCTCCCTCTCCTTCATTAGACCCCACCATCCAGTTTTTCAAAGAGAAGGTGGTAGCAAAAGTAGTTGTGTTGCAGCTTCAGAATATCCTGTGTAGTGCTGTCTTCTTGGTTTATCTGCTGGTCCACACTGGTCCCTCACTCAGACACCTCTACTTGCATTGGTCAGGTGGTAAACTGATGGTCAGTCTTTTCTCAGCAGGCAGGTCATGTGATGGGATGATACTCAGTTGGCTGATCCACTCTTCTTCCTCTAGTCCTCTCCTCTCTCTCTTGCACTACCTGCTGGGCTCTCCTTCCACAACCTCTGCTCCTTTGTTGATTCCTCTGCTTGTTTCCCTTTCTCTCAAACTCTTTTCTCCCTCAGGCTTGCCCCATAGAAACCTCTCCTTTCCCATCCCCTTCTCTCCCTCACAGTTCCTGATCTTTGGAATATCTTGCCACAAGAGGTAAGATCTGCCTCCCACCCCCTTTAGCCTTCAGGAAAGTCCCTTAATGGAGTCCTGAAGAAGCCGCTGGCTAGAAGTGTTTGGTACATTAAAAGAGAAGACAACCCACTACCCTGCAAACTGTTGTTTTTTAAGTTTGTTTTATTTTTGGCAATGAATCCAGTTTATATTTATAATCGTTGTTGTTTTATCTTGATGTAAGCCGCTCAATTACCTGAACCACAAGATGGCAGCCCATAAATTTGATAAATAAATATTTTTAAAATGCAAGAGAGTGTATGTTCCTGGAGTGGCTAGCTTTATGACGTATGTTGTAGAGTAGGGGTCTCCAACCTTAGCAACTTTATGACTTGTGGACTTCAACTCCTAGCATGGCTGACTGAGGAATTCTTGGAGACTCCTGTTGTCGAGACACTCGCCTATTTAAAAAACTAGCCACAGTCTGGTTTAAATACCATAGGTTATAGAAACAGAAAACAGACACTTTGAATTTGTCCATCAACTATGAGCCGCTGGACAGCAGTCTTAGCCAACAGGCACAAATGTCATTACAGAGCACACTTCTCCACTATTCTGATATGTAGTGACATTCCATTTAATTCATGGTTAATTTAAATTATGATTGAATTTCATGTCTGAATCTGTGATGGGTTAACACCTGCATATCTTTGCTTTTCTGTCTTGATAATGCGTTCCCACATCTTTCACCAACGGATGGCTTATTACACTAGAGAATTGTCTGCTTGATTAATCCAAGGTTTGTGTTAATTGGAGCTGCTACAGGAGGAAAATGAGTAACTATGAACTCTTGATGGTGACTGTAACAAAATGCCTAGTCATATATTTCATTTTTAATGAAATATTTCTTATTTCTGGAAGTCCAGCCCATCTTGATTCAAACAGTTAAAACACTTTTTTCTTAATAAGCTTGATGAATGGAATTTAACATTTGGAGTCTGATTTTAAGAGAGACATTAATGAAGAAAGACATTGGAGTATGCAAAGCTCCCATATATTTGGATCAGACACATTGGAACAAAACTCACATTGAAACATTATGCCACATGCATCCCAGAGTAAATGTATTTGTTAAGACAGAGCTCCACAAGTCTGGCTATAATAAAACTTCAAAGCCCCCCCCCCCTTGGTGCTTAGTGACCAGCCTGCTTATTTCCCCTCTCCCCTAACCCTCCCATCTTTGTTTCATCCTTCATTCATTATTTCTGACTGTTAGGGTTGACATTTACCCTAATCAGCTGCTGGAAAGTGAACAGAGTTCTCCTTGCCTTTGGCTGCTGGTCTTGCTTTCACAAGATGGTTAAGGGCATGAACTCCAGAACCTTCTGGAGAAGAATTGGAACCATATCCTTGGAGCACAATATACGATCAACCCAAAAGAGATGGACAAAGGGAATAAGAACACTAAGACACAAGCTCTCCTGATCCTCTTGGAACTATGTGGCTGAATTTACAAATGCCAGTTTTGAGGGAAATATCATGGCTTGAAGACCATCTTTTGATACAAAGTTGATCCAGAAATTGACCTTCAATGGAGCCTAATCTAGAGACTAACTTCTTTCTTCTGCATTGTTTTCTAGAGATCTGAACGTCTGAGTAATGATATTATTCAATGAGTAAAAACATTAAGAGCTACAGAGCAAAGTGCATGGAAGAACTAATATTAGTCATAAGAAGATAAAATGCTCTTGGCGGACACAACTCAAAGACCTGTTTAGTCAAACATTTTGCTTCAGACTAGATGTGTGTGTTTGTGTCTGTGTGTAGATTCACATTCATACATAAAATAATGAAGTGATATAAAGGGAAAAAGCCAGAAAATTAAAACATGGATAACAAACTGCTTTCCCAGAATGGAATATTCAGATTCATTACTCTAAAGATTATAAGAAGAATTAACATTGTTTTAATATATTCCTTTTAACTTCTTAAACATAAATACTAGCTTTAAAATATAACTTCAGAAGCAGCAATAGTATTAAGGGAAAAAATAATAATGGAAATGAATAATGGAGAGAAGCTCAGGTTATTTCCCACACATATATACACCCACACACACCCCAAAAAAGAAATAAAATGAATTTTGTATCACTTTTCAAAGTAGGATTATTCTACACTATAAGCTTTTCAGTGAAAAAGGACTTGTATTCATTGCTTAACAAAGTATAAAGTAAAGGTATAAATGCAAGAAGACATTTAAAACATGAATCAACTTTGGACTTCAATATTTGTTAAAACTTGAAACCATCAATTCCAGAGATGTTTTAGCAGGTTCTGACCAGTTGTGGAGAACTGATAGCGGAAATTTTGAGTAGTTCGGAGAACCGGTAAATACCACCTCTGATTGGTCCCGCCCCATCTATTCTCTGCCTCTGAGTCCCAGCTGATTGGGAGGAAATGGAGATTTTACAGTATCCTTCCCCTGCCACACCCACCAAGCCACACCCACAGAACCAGTAGTAAAAAATTTTGAAACCCACCACTGATCCATTCCATCCAAAATCTTGCTGCACTCATCTTCCCATCATGGTGGGAAGATGTTCCTGGAAGGGATGAGTGAAGAACAGCAGGAGTGCATATCAAGAATATATCATTCTAGCCGTACCCCTTCAGGCATGAAAGTCCCAGAATGTCTCATTGTTCTCATGGAAAACCTATGTACACATCAACAAGCCTCAGTCCAGATATAAGATTATGAAATAGAATGATTCAGGTAAGTAAAGGAGTAAGAGAAGGCAGCATACTCTTCCCTTATTTATTAACTAATATGCTGAATATATATTGAAGGAAGTTGGTATGGAAGAATATGAGCATAGTTTTAAAACTGAAGGGAGAAACATCAATAACTGCATGATGCTTGTGATATTATGATAGCTGAATATGCAATGTGGAATGATCTCCAATCTCTGGTAATAAAAGTCAGGGAGCATGGTGAAAAAGTGGAAGTAAAAGTTATTTTAAGCAAGAAGAATCAATTAATTTGATTATTCAGTTAAAGCATACACATCTAATTTCACTATTCAACTTGAGCCAAACAAGATAGAAACTTATTAAGAGACAGAAACATGGATACTAGAGATTGTAATTGACAGTCACTATAATTGTAACTAAAATAATATCCAATTTTATGCTTCAGGAATTGACAATTCTTGATCAACATGTTGGCCCATGCCACTTTTTAGGCAGCTCCCTGGAATTTTTGAGCCATCACTACCTAATCCTATGAGAAAATGCCAGACTTAAACCACATTTATATTCCAGCCTTAGATATTAGGCCTAGAGATTGAAGACAGCAAGAACACATGCCATTCAACTAGCCCATTCATAATAATCTAAGAAGACTATTTAATGACAGGGTTCTGTGTTCATGTGATAGCTCATTCACTGCTGGTCACATAAAGTAGAATATTGGGAAGGATGGAAGATCAGAGACCTGGGTATACAATAGTGCCCCCAAATTGGGGAAAAGAAAGGCAAAAGTTCCTACCATTGGTGTGTAGGGTTTGTGTGTGGATACCTGCACACACAATGTAAACTGATTCCAACACAGTGATCTACATACAAATAACGCTTTAATGTCAGAAAGAATCCCACTTAGGGCAAGATGTGGACTCATGTGTGTGTGTGTGTGTGTGTATGTGTGTGTGTGATAAACAAAATGAACAGACAGATGATGGACAAATTAAAGGGATTTTTTTTGTATTATAATGTGTGTAATTTAATAATTTATTTATGAAACACACACAGAGGGGATGGTTACAGTGCGTGTGTGATTGAATAGTTTATGTGTGAGAGACAGTCACAGAGAAAGGGGATGGATGGATGACTGGGTAGGTGGGTGAGTGGAAGGATGGATATGGTACAATTTCCTATGCTTATATGTATGGCTAGATATTGTGAGAATGAATGAGAAAGACTGGATCAATTCCATTTTTGGTTTTGCACTGTCTATCACCAGATTTCATTCCACCTGTTATCAAAAAGGAAACACAGTCACTTTTGCGAAGGAGTACCCATCACCAACACCCTTTTTCCATTTAAATAGACTAATTTAATGTGTTTTCAAGTTATTAAGAATGAAGCCAAATATCACTTTGATATTACTAGGAACAACAGATGAGTCATTTTCCAATTTCTCATTCGCCTGCCTGTAGTCTTATTCACTCATCTGTAGATTAATATGAGATATCACATTGAAAGCTGTTGATGGATTAGAAAAGAAAACAAATAGTTGGATGGACAGCTACCATCAGCACTTTCTAAGCAGATGCCATCTGCATGATCAGGGAGATCTTGGAATGTTTAACTTAGTTCTCTGCCAAATGCTGAAGAAGATGTAGAAGTCGGAACCTGCCCAAAATGCTGAAGGAACTAAGAGTAATTAGTAAAGTAGTATCATAACAAGTACTGCTGAGAATGGGGCTGGCTACTGCCATTTTCTGAGATTTTAAAATATTTAAATAGGCAAACTGAAAAGGGAAAACATTTATTAAACACTTTGGCTTAATATATAAACCACATATTAAACAGAAAAATCATTTATAATGGGAGGGAGGGAGGAAGGAAGGAAGGAAAGAAGGTCACAAATATCTTTACAATAAGATCCTTATTATTTTTATTTTTTTGGCTAATCATCCAGATTTCTCTAGGACTTGCAAATTCAAAACCTGGACAATGTATCCAAATCTAAGTAAATTAATTCTTTGGAGCAGGAAACTGAAGGACACATTGCCATCAAACAATTTAGAGAAATTCAGATTAATGAATTTGAAATTCAGGGCTGCATAGGCCAGGCCACCTCCCACGGTTGCATGCCAGAGCCTCCTGTTGCTATCACCTGGGGAGACAGAAATACTGCCTTACTAGGTGCACATTCAATCAAGAAAATATTCTAATGTATACTGACCTACATACAAATAGCTCAAGAAGAAATGCATTTAGGGCATTTCTGCATTGTTCATCTCCTATGTTCTTCCTGGCTGTTTCTGAAGCCAATTTAAGAAATTCAAGATCTAGTCCAGCAGTTTAGTCACATTGCTGGGTTGATGCCCAAACTGGACTATAATCTTGATTGGAAGTTCCCTTTCTTCTAACCTTTTTCATCTCTTTGGTGAAGACAAGGCTAGCTAATATGTGTGGGTCCATCAGGGCGAGCCTTTTCCTTTCAGGGATTATTCCCTCTTCACTAGTCCATTCTTTTTCCTTGTCGATGCCTTCATGTCTACTTTCCATATTCTCTCATTTGACATTATCATAGACCCGTGATGGCGAACGTACGGCATGTGTGCCAGAGGTGGCATGCAGAGCCCTCTGCTGCATGCATAGTGTCTCCCCAGGTCAGGTCTTCGTGGCGTTTCTTTCATGAGCTTCTGTTTCCCTGCAAATGATGAAACAGAAGCTCACGAAAGAAAAAGATCTTACCTCTTGCCATGCTGCCGGTGTTGGGATGCCCTGCCTCCCACCAGCCAGCCCTTCACAAAACAAGAGAAAGAACTAGAAGACAGAACGGGTATACAAATGACAAATATATATATATGAAAAGACTATATGAAAAGAAACTATCTGATTTACTTCAAGATGCCACATATAAACCCATAAACACAGACCCAACAACATATCTAGAAAAGACCACAAGGATAAAGATAAAATCAAGCACTACAAATAAAGAAATCCAACAAACAATTATTCCCAGAGAGAAATCTTCAAAATGTCCAAAACTATATGGCCTCCCAAAAATAGACAAAGATGGAATACCTCTTAGACCCATAGTAAGTTCCATAGGCTCATCGTTACAAAATCTAACCAAATATCTAGCAAAACATCTACAACCTTATGCAGAATTAGCTGCTTCATATGTACAGAACTCATACCATTTCATACAAATAATGAAAAAGCAACACATAAAAGAAAATTACTTACTTGTAAGCTTCGATGTTGTATCACTATTCACGCAAATACCTGTCAAAGAAGCCCTGTCATCAATTAAAAACAAATATCAACTACCAAAACATATCGCAGATTTAATAGAACATTGTTTATCCAACACATATTTCATACACAGAGGACAGAGATAAAAACAAATAGAAGGTGCACCAATGGGATCACCATTATCACCGGCCATAGCTAATCTTTTCATGGAAGATTTCGAAACCAATATTTTAAAAAAAAACTGTTAACAAGCCAAAATTATGGGTTAGATATGTTGATGACACTTTTGTGATCTGGCCGCATGGAAGAGATAAACTGGAAAACTTCTTAATATATTTGAACAGCCTCCATCCCAAAATAAAGTTCACCATGGAGATAGAATCAGACAACCAGTTACCTTTCCTCGATGTATTAGTTTATAAAAAATCTGATGGCACCTTAGGACATACCATCTATCAAAAGAAGACACATACGAACCGCTATCTCAATGCTAAATCACACCACCATCCAGCACAAATAAACTCTGTTGCCAAAACACTAACCACAAGAACTAAACGTTTGGCTGATAAAGCACATTTACAAACAGAATTACATACGTTAACCAACGTACTAACATCAAATGGGTTCTGTAGAAATAAAATCATCAGTATGATCCAGCATGGAACACCCAGACAGAAGAGAAATCAACAAGAGGAACAAAACAATGGGAAAGCCATCTTACCCTATATAAAAGGAACAACAGATAAAATTAGCAAAGTATTGCATAGACACAACATCAAAACCATATTTTGCACAGATAGAAAGATATCATCTATTCTGAGAAACCCTAAAGACAAAATAGAACTAGAAGATCAAGGCATATACGAAATCCCGTGTGCTTCCTGCCCCTCAACATATATTGGACAGACCAACAGAAGAATGAGTGTGCGCATTGAGAAACATAAAAACTCAGTACAGAAGAAAGAATACACATCATCATTAGTACAACACACAAATGCCACAGGACATAATATTAACTTTAATAACACAAAACCAGTTGCAAAAATAGAACATTTCAATGGCAGAATAATCAGAGAGGCCATTGAAATAGAGAAAAGACCATATTGTACGAATAAATGTGATGACACTTCCCGTCTGCCTTCTATTTGGAAACCTGCTCTCATAAATAGACGAATCTTAACACAAAATATAAACCATAGATCAAAGGTTCATCAAAAAGCCTGTGTTGCCACCATTTCCAAAATATCTTATCCATCAACCCACAACCCAGCAACAGTGCTTCCACCCAATCAAAATACAACTACATCATCAGCCAATCAGAATAAAACAACACTGTCAACCAATCAGAATACACCTTTGCCTCTTTTCATAGAAAAACGTCAGTTAAGATCACACATAGCACCAAACCGAGCATCAAACCGAGAACATCAGCCAGAAGATGATGAATGTGATTTCATCGAAACATCGCTGCTATTCTTCTAAAGATATGTTTACAATTACATGGGAAGAAACCCGAGATATTACCTGTACACACACACACACAACAGCAGCAATCTGACTGAATGGAAAAGTGAAAAATTGGTTTTCCTGAGGAGGATTGAAGAACATTGGAAAATGGATTTATCACACTTAACTGAAAAACAATTTCATCTTAGACCAACTTTGGAAACTGAATTTAAGCAGACAACAATTGATAAGAGTTGGCATTAAGAAGCAAACCTAGATATTTGATTCAGGATGAATTACTGTTAACTCTTGGGGCAATTTAGGATATATAAAATGCCATGATAAATTTTCTATCAGCTAATTACATTAACAGTTTGTTACAGAAGGTTTTGAAACTTTAATCTTGTCTTTTTTATTATTCTTGTTATTCTTGTTAATTATTTTGTCATTAATTAGATAACAGGTTAATAATTTGCAAATAGATTTAATAGTTTAAAATTTGTGGGGCTTGTTTTGCAATGGGTGGGAAACTAATATTGTAGTAATGTATTAATGAGTATTCACCTAGAGGAGATAACATCTTTACATGTGTTCATTTTTTCTTTTTTAATGCACTTTTTAATGTCTTTTGTCGTGTTTTTTCTTCATTTTTTAAAAAAAATGGATTTGGGTATTTTAAACTTTTTTAAATAAAATAAAAATAGAATCAAAAAAAGAAAACTGTAGGAAGGAAGAACTGAAGATTCAGATCTATAGAAGCAAAATAATGAAATTCGTTGAAACTTTGTTCCACTGCGCTTATGTTGCATATTGATTTTTTAAATTTAAAAATGGGGTGCTGCCATAATTGATGGAGAAAACATGATAACTAGGAGGCCTTTCTAGGCTCTGTGCTTTTTAAGACCATCATCAGGTCAACAAGAATATGTTTTATAAAGAGTGCTATGTATTAATTGAAAGCCAGTAGCCTGGCAACTCAGGATGAAAAAACAGTGATCTGCTCCTTGAGAGGATATGTTTTGCCAGGTACTATAGCCAAGTAGAGTTGGGATGTTGCTAGATTGCCATGAAGTACAGGAGGTCAACTATTTAAACAGGTTTAAGACAGCTCATGAACAGGAAAAACAAAATCAAAGCATTACCACATAATGCATTTGCTAGAAAGAGATGGAGGACAATATTCAAGAAATAGTGGGTGTCCTATATTAGGAATTGAACAAACAGAAAGTGTGAATTAGCCTTAATCAGAATAATTTCATAGTGGATAGGTTTTAGTTCAATATAACAGTGACATTCAGGATCCAGATTTAGATCATATCTCCACCAGAGATTTAAGTATCTTCATAGCATTACACAAACACCACTGAAGTAATATAAAGATTGTCTTCATCACTACTGTTATTCAGACACAAGAATGATGAAATGTTATAATTGCTAGTTGAGAAAATGACCAGTATTATTGGTATTTAATTTCCATTAAAATCAAGAATATCATTATTTATTGATCTCATTAAGTAGATTCTTAGTTAAATTAAACAAGACCCAAAGATAAGCGGTATTAGCAATCGGTGAATCATTCTCATTTTATTTTTCAATGTGTGCAAAATTTGGCTGTTAAAAAATGTGTGTATAAGTTAAATGTACTTAGCTTTACTTCTGGCATTATTGTATCCATGCATGGCATCATTCTGGTTCAAGATACAGGAACTGTAGCTGTAAATTGGACTCCTAATTTTTATTTATAGGGACTTATGTGTCAGTTCCTCATAAAGATTTAATCCAGATTTTTAATAGCAACTGAAAATGTTTCTATTGCAATACAACAGAAAGCAGCAACCATCCATGGCTGACTGGTACCTTAAAATCCAGGACACTGCATTAATAAAAATGCTGATACAACAATTCACAGCTATGTGATACTCATCATAATAGAATTTTTCTGAAGTCTATAGTTTTTCTTTTATTTCTTACATAACTGTAGAAAGATGTTAGACTCAATATGCTCTATGTAGTAACTCCTCTAGTCTATCTTTAGAAAATATGGATATTATTTATTAACGTTTTGTACACTGTTGTGCTACATTTATAGATGATATATTTCTTTAGCAATTGATAAGATTGCTCAATTCAGTAATACCTCTGGGTGGCATATAATAAAAATGCTCATAAAATACAATTTTTAAACAGCACATATTACGTAAGAAAAAGAATAATTATAAAATAATCAAATATATTGCCACCCTCTCTAATCCAAGACCCATGGAAAGAGTCATATTTTTCAAGCTGTCCAAATGCACCATACCTTCTGGGTGACAGGACAGATAATATTCCAGATAATAAGGTCTATGAGAGAAAAAGTATACTTCCTAGATCTCACCAAATAAAATTGCTTTATAGGTGGGACCTGGGGCATGCCCACTCTGTCCAATCATATATGCAGTAATAGAAGCCCTGTGAACTTCACTATGAGTTTGGATTTTAATTCCTATCGTCTGAGCACTAACATGCTGGCAGAATCTGATGGGAGTTGTGGAATACAGCATTAAATGAAAGGCCTTGTGCTTTTTTCCCCCTTCTATTCTCCAGGGAGGCCATTTCTTTCCGAAACCTTACTCATGTGCCTCTTAAAAGTCACCCATATTCCCAATATATTTAGCTTACATATTAAATGCAAGTCTAAGGGGTTTTTGAATGCATGGGGTGGGGGGGTGAGACAATTAAAGCTTGCTGACATGGGGAAGAGATACTTACAAAAAGGTTTAAACTGCCAAGAGGTATGGTTTTTTTAAAGGTATGGCAGAGATGGGAAAGATATAGATGAATGAATAATAATGAGGAAGCGGTTGGGAAAGAAGTGAATATTATCTGGGGAATGATACTGATGCATTTGGCAGACAGACTTTTCTGTATTAGAAGGCTTCAGATAAACACAATCAGAGCTATAAAATCAAATCGTGTATTTTAATTTAACATTTTTGCCTCTATGGTCCAATCCTACTGTCCTTTGGGGAGTGGCTCTCTTCTCCATCACCAGCAAACTAAAAAAAAAAGTACCTGCCCAGATTTCAGAATAAGAAACCAAGCGGGAGAGAAGAAGTGGCAAAGTGCCAGCCAAGCAAAAGCAGGTTTACAGTATGTGCCATAGCTCCACCCCTTTGGCGTGTCCTTGCACATAAAGAAGAGAACGGACCGCTACAGCACTGCTTTATTTAGTCTGACTCTCATTGCTGCTCCTGATGGGCTTGATGAAAAGTTGTGGCATGAACCAAATAAAAAAGATCGTTACTGAGCAGGAGGAGACAGGCAGGAAGATCTGATCCCTGGTTTGTTTCCCCCTTATTTCCTTCACAGAATTTACGTTCAAGCTTTTCAAAACCTGCATTGAATGAAATTACTGTATGCAAGGAGTAGTGATTGGAATGCTCCAGGCCCAGCACTGTTGCAGCATGGATATCCCAGTAAATTTGCCTGAGATTAAATTCAGGGCAGACAAAAGAAAGCAGTTCTTGAAACATCACATAATTAATGTATGAAATCCCATGTCACAAGATGGTGTGATGGGAACTGGGCTAGAAGGCTTTAAAAGGGTTTCAAAGAAGCATTAAGGAAGAGGAGATCTATCAATGGTTACTAATCATGACAGCTGAATGTATCCTCCATCTTCAGAGGCATAATACACCACTGAATATCCAGCTACTAGGAGGAAGGAACAATAGGGGATAGACAGCTCCTGTTTTTATGCACTGCTCAGATTACTTTTAGAAGCCTCCAATTAGCTACTTAAGAACGAGATGGAATTTGGGCCGGATTCAGCAGGATTTCCTTGTTTTCATTTCAGCTAATCTTGAATGTCCTTCAAGTTGTACCTTTTTATTTATTTATTTATTTATTTATTATTTTTTATTTTTGTGATTTATATGCCGCCATTCTCCCTGAGGACTCAGGGCAGCTTACATACAACGATCATCAGTACAAATCACAGTCAAACAAATTAAGATAAATTAAAATCCCCATTAAAGCCATTCTAAAAATTATAAAACTATACAACCTCTCGATCAGATTATTGTTGGAACAGCCACGTCTTTAGTCCGCGGCGAAAGGAAAGGAGGTCGGGGGCTGTCCTGAGGTCAGTGGACAAACTATTCCAGAGGGTCGGGGCTCCGACAGACAAAACCCTCCCCCTGGGGACCGCCAGCCGACATTGTTTGGCTGACGGCACCTGGAGGAAGCCCACTCTGTGGGAGGGCACCGGAAATTGAGAGGAAGGCAAGAGATGGTCCTGTAAGTACCCCGGGCCTAAGCCTTTATAGGTAAGCACCAGCACCTTGAAACGGACCCGGAGAGCAACTGGTAGCCAGTGCAGCCCGTGCAGGAGAGGTGTAACACGGGAATAACAAGGGGCCCCTGTAACTACTCGCACAGCCATGTTCTGAACTAACTGGAGTCTCCGGATGCATCCCAAGGGCAGCCCCATGTAAAGGACATTACAGTAATCCAACCGAGAAGTAACGAGGACATGAGTGACCATAGCGAGGGCATCTCGGTCTAGGAAAGGGCACAACTGGTGCACAAGGCGTACTTGTGTGAAGGCCCCCCTGGTTACGGCCATCAGATGGTCATTCAAGGAGAGCCGAGAATCCAGGAGGACACTTGCGAACCCTATTGGATGGGGTAAGAATCTCCCCACCATTCACTAGCGATGGTATCTCTAGATCTCGAGATGCCGGCACCCACAGCCACTCAGTCTTGGAAGGGTTCAGTCTGAGCCTGTTCTTACCCATTCAAATCCGCATTGCCTCCAGGCAGCGGGACATCACGGAAAGAGCATTCTCAGAGTGGCCTGGGGTGGAGATGTAAAGCTGGGTATCATCCGCGTATTGGTGATACCTCACCCCAAAGCCATGAATGATCTCACCCAGCGGCTTCATGTAGATGTTAAAGAGCGGGGGGAGAGAACTGATCCCTGAGGCACCCCACAAGTGAGAGGCCTCTGGGAGGATCTCTGATCCCCTGCTGATACAAACTGCGAGCGGCCCGAGAGGTAGGAGGAGAACCACTGCAACACAGTGCCTCCTATCCTTAACCCCCTGAGTTACTGCAGTAAGATACCATGGTCGATGGTATCGAAAGCCGCTGAGAGGTCAAGAAGGACCAGGATGGAGGAACAATCCCTATCACGGGCCAGACAGAGATCATTCACTAGGGCGGCCAATGCCGTTTCCATGCTGTGACCGCACCTGAAGCCAGATTGGTAAGGATCCAGGTAGTCTGTTTCCTCCAGGAAATGGGGGAATTGCTGTGCCACCACAGTCTCAACAAGCTTCGCTAAGAAGCAAAGGTTGGAGACAGGACGGTAGTTGTTAAGTGAGTCCGGATCCAGATTCTTAAGGAGAAGTCATACCACCACCTCTTTTAGTAAGGCGGGGACAAAACCCTCCCTCAGCGAGGTATTAACAACTGCCTGGATCCAGTCTCCGGTCACCTCTCTGGCTGCAGAGACAAGCCAGGAGGAACATGGGTCCAAAACACACGTGAAGGCCCCCAGCCGACCCATAATCCTGTCCACTTCATCCAACGAAACAGGCTCAAACTCAGCCCAGAAGACTTCACCAAGACTATCCCCGGTCTCCTCAGTGAATTCTGCCCAGTTGGAGTCCAAGTCAGTCCGAATTCGAGCGATTTTATCTTGCAGAAACTGTGCAAAGTCCTCAGCTCGACCCTGCAAGGGGTCATCCCTCACTCCCTGGTTCAGGAGGTTACCCTAAACAGGGCGGCTGGGCGGTTTTCTGCAGATGCAATGAGAGCAGCGAAATATTGACGTTTTGCTGCTTCCATTGCCACAAGGTAAGACCTAATGAAGGTTCTTAACTGTGTTCAGTCAGATTCAGATTGGAAGGACCTCCAACCACCCTCCAGGCGTCTTTTCTGATGCTTCATTTCCCTGAGCTCCATGGTAAACCATGGAGCCACCCGGGATCTGCGCCGGATCAGAGGCTGCATAGGCGCGATTTGATCCAGGGCCCCTACCGCAGCCTGCTCCCAGGCCGCCACTAGGGCCTCGGAGGAATCATGGGTTAAGGAGGCGGGAAATGACCCAAGCTCCATCAGGAACCTTTCGGGTTCCATCTGGCGCCTGGGGCGGAACCAACTCATCGGTTCCACAACCTAGAGAAGGGTAAGGTGATAGGAAAGACTAGCTTAAGGAGGGAATGATCGGTCCATGACAGGGGGTTAATGGATAAAGACCCCTCCCCCCGATCATTTATCCATTGCCCAGAGAGAAAAATCAGGTCGAGTGTGTGTCCTCCTTTATGAGTTGGGGCCTGCACAATCTGAGTTAGGTCCATGGCCGCCATGGAGGCCATGAACTCCCGCACCAACTCAGATGTCTCCCCAGCCGAGGGCAGGTTGAAATCTCTGACAACCAAAAAGTTGGGGAGTTCCACTGCCAGCTCGGCCAAGACATCTAGTAGTGTGGGCAGGGCTGAGGCTACACAGCTGGGTGATAAGTACATAACCAACAGACCCGACTAACTCCAGGATCCCACTTCAAAAGGAATGATTCACACCTGCCTATCTGAGGGACAGTGACCTCCCTAGGACTGAGACTTTCCTTAATCACTACCGCCACTCCCTCGCCCCTTCCCTGGAGTTGTGGCTGATGGAGTACCTGAAAACCTGGGGGACATAAATTCGAAAGAGGGACACCTCCCTCCGGTCCCAACCAGGTCTCAGTGATACAAGCCAGGTCCGCATCCTCCTCATCAATAAGATCTTGTATGAGGAGGGCCTTGTTCAGCACAGACCTGGCATTCAAGTACACCAGCCGGAGACCAGGGCTCCGCACTCCGTCACCATTGGAGGAGCAGAATGAGTTGAGGGGGCAGGAGAGCGCCACCACTTGAACAAAGCCCCCCCCTCTCGCCATCCCTACCTCTCCCAACCATCACAGGGATTGGTCTCTCCACCAAGCATCTTCATTCCCCCACTCCCCTCCTCCCCCCACCGGCATCCGACAGGCCCAATTGCTGATCCGTAAGAGCCGCCCCCAGCTCATCCCTCACCACCCGCCTCCCAGGTCCCCTTAAAATTTGGTTAAAAGCCTTATTTAATAAACCCCTCAGACTGCACTTAGAAGCATGCCACCACTTGGGGCTCCAAAACCCGTCCTTGCGGTAGGTCTTTGGTAAGTCTGAAGGCCATGTCTGTAAGAGGGGGGCATCTCGCAGAGCGAGGAGGGTCACCGAAGTGTAAGCCAGAGTAAACATATGAGATAGATGCAAGACAGTGATAGGGAGCCAGATGGTAAACAGGGGAAAATGTGGCTACAGGCTAGAAGTAAACCAGAACCAAAATATCCACCACTCTCTCACAGCAGTGGAGGAATCCAAAAAGCTGCAACGAATAGATCCAGCAGGAACAGCCACAACCGCCCTCTCATGGCAGTTAGGCAGAGAACAACTGCCAGCGGAGTCATGGAACAGTTCCCGAGAGCATGGTGCAGCAGCAATCCACCATGATTCACGGCTCTTCAGCCTGAGGCTCATCGTCTCTGTTCAATATGCTAAGTCAAATGGAGGTATTAATAGGGAGTAAGAAGATGAAGTGTAAACACATCGTGATGAGAGGAAAGCCAGGGATCAAATAGCAGATCAATGGGGAGGAAGATAACATAGTCCAAGCATAACTGGAGATGGCCAAACTGGGTGAGGTCGAACCGAGCCAGGTGACAGTTCGTGGGGGGGGCATCAAATATGGGGGGGGGAGAGACCCCAGGGAAGGGCAGGATGGAAAATGCCCATTTCCCCTCCGGTCAACTTCCAGCCTCTCCCGCAGGTCTCCTCAAGGCCCACTCACCCCGCAGTCATACCCTGTCCTCGTTGAGCCATTACAGCTCAGATCTTCCCGTCGTCATGCTCAGCAGGGGCTATGAGATGTAATAGTGGTCATAGTCCCGCCACCTTCAGTATAGCACCATCCGCCATTGACAAGGCCTCGTTAATGCCTGCAACGCTGCTATCAAAGTCCCAGCAAATCCTCTAGGGGGGTTGATGTTCTTACAGCCGCCATAGTACCCGCAGCGTCCCCTGATCCCAGGACGCCGAGTACTGATCCAGCGCCGTCTGGGTAGTACCAATCCGACCGATAAAGCTTTAGCGGCCTGGCGCTGTTGCGGAGGCCAACGCCGCCTTCCCAGCGGCGCCCAGCTGATGCAATCCTCTCGTTCGCCGTTCCCGATTGTCCATGAGCCATTCTCTACCAGGAACAGCTCATTTAAACCGCCAGGAACTCAGCATCTCGAGAGGGACCGAAAAATAGAAAAACCGGCTTCCCCAGCTTCCCCTCGCTCACTTACATCCCCCAATCTCAGCCGGCACTTCGGGGAGCCGCCATCTTGCGCATGCGCAACCGCAGAACCAGCCATTCTTTTTTTAACAGAAAAGAATGTGAGAAGTAATTTAAAGAACATACCTAAAATGTCAGCTTAGTGTGCAGGACTCCAAGGTCACATTTTACTATTGCTTAGTGAATAAACTATGGTACTTCTATCCTAATTCATACAATGTGATAAATTTCCAAACCACGGTATATGGATACCAAGCCCAAACAAATCAAGTTGCATTATGGCTTAATAGATTGTGTGAACGCAGCCTTAGTGTTTGAAAGTAAGTTTTTTTTCTTTCACTTATGGGTGGCTGTTGTTGTTTTTTGCTCTAATCTAATATTCTAAATGAGATGCAACTTATATTAATGATTATGGGTATAATGAGAAAAATGGATTTTAAAAAAGCCAGTGTGATTTTTAATACAGCACAAAAGTGAGACTTTCCAGGCTCTTAAAAGAAATGTTTTGATATTGCTATTATGAGCTTCACAAAAATCTTGAGCAGCAGAAGCTAAAGAGAGCAGCAGTTGTGTTTTCCAAATGTTATTCCTTTTCCTTGATTGCATAGGTGTCTGCAGGGTGGTCAGGAAAATCTAAATGGTAGCCACAACTACACAAATGAAGTCCTTTTTTTAAAATCATATGATGACATATATTGCAAAAAGGGACAAAGTTTCAATTGCATGCATGCAACTACCATCTTGAGTTTTTTGACATGTTCCCCTTGGATGCTACTTTGGTTGCATGGTGATTGCTTCATTCATTCTGGTTACAGCCCTACTGTAACTCACTTATCATTTGAGGTTATTGTTAATGTGTGGTTTTATTTTTATTTTTTTTAAACAAGTTTTATTGTTTTTTTTTCTTTTCTCCTCTCCCACCTTCACCCACATCTTTCTTTTTCTTTTCTTTTCTTTTTTCTGTTTTTGAACAGAAAACATTGTATAAGATAAGAAACAACCAGAGTGTTGGTCGTTTCTTATCTTATACAATTAGTCAAATTCAAATACATTTTACTGAATTACAATTTTTGTCAATATTGCCTTCCCCCCTTTCCTTTTTTTTTTGAATATATCTCAGTGTTTCTCTACTTGCATATACCTTCTTCATTTATCCCTAAATTCTAACTTTACTAGTTGTACATATTTGTCCTCTTTTATTCTTTAACAATTCATTCTTTTTCCTAATGTATTTATATTTGGTTGTTCAGAGCTGCCTTTCTTCCTCCTCTTCTTTTTTTTTTTATTGTACAGCAATCTTTCTCCTCAAACCTAGCCTCTCCCTCTTCTCCTTCCAACTTTCTTTTCCCACCTTCTTCTTCTCTTCTCTACTTCCCTTTCCCTTCTCCTTTTCCTCCTCTCTTCCCCCGTCTTACCTTCTCTCCTGCTCTGCTTTCCCTTCCCTTCCTTCCTCCTTCCTCTTTCATCCCTCTCTCTCTTTCCTGCTCTCCTCCAATTCCTTCATCTCTCTCTATTGCTGTATGCATTTTCAATTTAATGTTTTCCATTGTTGAGTTCAGGCAGCCCGATCCCTTATCTTTTTAATTATTAACAATATATTTCATCTTATTCTCTTTTTTCCTTCAAATCTTTACTCAAACACTTTTCTAATCTCTTACCTTTTTTACTATTACCAATGTATTTTTTCTGCTTTACTTCTTGCAAGTATAACATTTAAATCATTTTTATCATTTCAATTTCATTCAATTTTACATTCAATTTCCATCATTAAATATATTTCTCAAAACATTTTAACAATATATTTCCACTTATTCAAATATATATTTATAAAGCGCATCTTAATCCTTTCTCATTTTACCCAATCCGATTAGTTCTTAAAATATTCTTAATTTGTCTTCTTTTCTCTTTTTAATTATGTTTCAAATATATAGTTTGGAATATTCCAAATATTACCTTTCATTTAATATGTGATTTTAGAGAGAAAAAAAAACTTGTTTAAATTCCTCCATTTCAGTTTTACATGCTGAAATTTCCGTTTGATGAATTTAAATTTGCAGACCTGAAATACACAAACAAACTATAACTTCAGTTCCAGTAAATAATATATTTTGCAATATGATCAAAAGCTAGTTGGAGCCTGTGCAATAGCACCAAATTTGCAAATGCAAGTTCTATGAACTGCTTTGAACAAGATTACTCTGTGTAATCTGGTTCATGTGGGCACTGAATGGCATTTAAAATTTCATGGTCTGAAAACCAGATGTTAAAGACTGCCCTTCCTTGCCTTGCAATATTCTCAGTGTTCAATTTATCATGGAACCTTGGGGTATTTTACTTCAGTTTATTTATGTTAGTTCTTTGCACGAGTGCCCATCTATCCATCTTTCTATTTCCTTTTATTAAAAAAAAAAGTTCTTAAAATCTTTAAAAAAAAATAAAAATCCGGTATGTGTGTAATTTTTTTTCAGTACCAAAGGAATGAAAACAAAAACTAAAAGAGGAAAGAAAATCAGAAGTCCCTCTATATATTTATCTCACATTAGATGTTTGTCATCTCACTTAAAGCAAACAACATATACACTGAGAATCTTTATGAGAATCTTTCCAGGCATTAAAAATAAAAGGCCTGGGATCATTTTAGCAGCCTGAAAAAGGAAGGGGAATAACTAAGGGGCACTGGTCTTTGGACGTGTTTGATTGATGATATCTTCTCTGTCTTTGTTGAGAAACGTGAAGGACTACAGGTCTTGAGAAAAAATCTTTCCTACATCCAAACCACAATATAAAATTTGTAGATTGGAACCAGAAAATAGTTCCAACAATATTTTACCAAGATTCCTATCTATGCTTAAATTGGAAATAATATGATTGAGCAAATTTGGGTATTATTACTACCATGTTTCCCCAAAAATAAGACCCTGCCTTATATTTTTTTTGAACCCTGAAATATCAGGGGATGTCTTATTTTGGGGATAACAATACTATCCATACTATCCATAAGCAAACCACAAAGAATTAGAAGTCATTTAGATTATTAAGCTTTAGAGACCTTGAAGAGAAATTCATCAGTTCACCAGAGAAAAAGCTTCTCTATATTTCTTGCTTGACCCAGTGATGAGGATAGGCCATCTACCCTTTCAGGAGGGCATAAACGATGCCCACCCCAATATTTCTTCCTCTGCATCAAAAGTACAGTTTTTCTCACTCCACTGGTATAGTTGGGTGACGCCTGTCTCTTGTTCTTTATTCTGTTTTATACAAATGACTCTGTTCCAAATAGCCATTGTGTACTCTGGTGGTAATCTCCAGTATCTATCTTCAATGGTCATTTAATATTGGGCTGCTAGGCCATTTTTCTATGTTCTTTTCATAGGTTCTTCAAAGTATATTGGCCCTTTTGTTGTAACTTGTTTTAAACTGGGTGACCCTGACAAGAGTCCTGATGAGTTTCTCCTTCTCTTTCCCAAATGATAGAAAGAACCATAAAATAGCTATTGTTTGTTTATTTTCCACCAGTCCTCAGATGTGTCTACAGAAATTAAAACAGCTGGGACTTCTGCTAGCACAGGTGGGATAGAAAGAAAAACAGAGGAATCCATCAATCAGAATAGTACCATTTGCCAAATCATTTACTATGTGTGGGGCAGAAAACAGTTCAATGGTCGGGTACAAATTTTCAGGACAGTATCATCTTCTTCAGTCTAAAGACTGATAAATAGCACTTTAATTCACATATGACTTTGAATGCCAAGTAATGCATAAAAGATAGAAGTATCCAGGAAATAATGTACAAGTAATAATTTCATTCAAAACTATACTTTGGGCATATATACTGCAAATGTAAGTATTTTTGTAGCTGTTTTTTCTTCTCAGAGGACATGGAGAATTAGAATTCTGTGAAAGAGACTTGTAAGATAGCACAGAAGAGAAACCTAACAATGAATTTCCACTGTTCTTTTTAATATGTAATTTCTTTTATTTTTTGCGGGAGATAGGGAAGACCATAATGTTAATTCTGATATAAATTCATAATAAGGTCTGCTTTTCATTTGCAGTCCGGGTAATGCTTGGCAAGTAAATGGAAGCCATGCTTTCCATGGGCTATGAGCATTTCAAAATTCTAAATCTGCTTGCTGGCTTTTTATATCTTCTGTCTGCCAGAGAATTTTAGCTTTCATTGATTTTTTTCAATAGTATCTGGACTGTCATTATTTATGGATGTTTTTAGAAATAGTATTTCAAGGAATATGGATAAAACCATAGTAGCTTACATGTTAGGTCCAATGTCAGTTGAAAATTCTGTGGGTCAACATTCTGAACTAATGATTTGCTCAGCAAGTCTCACAACAGTCCAAATGGCCTTCTGATCAGAGATTCCACTTATTGCTATATGAAATCAAAAATTCGTCAAGATTCATCCTGTTCCAAATTCAGTTTGGAATCCAGTCTTCTGCATATTATTGAAATGTCCCGCTGAGTTCAAAATTCCTTATTCTTAGGTAAGAGCTGATAAAATTTCAATTTAGTCTACAAATATTTGTAATAAAGGGGACAGGGACAAATAAAGAGAGGGAAAGAGTGTGAAAAGGAAGATTTAGACAGTTCTAAGCCATCACCATATTCCCCATTCCCAAACCATCAGATTTGCTTCTGAACTGTCACTTGAGTATCCTTATTGCAGCTGCTGAAGAACCTCATGAGTTAAAGCCTAGTTGCTTCAGCTGATTAATCAGAGAATATCAAAACCAATTATCTAGTCCAACACCTTGCATGCACACAAGACCTATTGTATTATTATTATTATTATTATTGGTTAATCTGTAGTGAGATTCACAGTCTTTGAGGCTGGTTAATAGCTCAGCAGCTCGAGTCCTAACCAAGGACCTAGGAACTGTTAAGATATCGTCGGAGGATGTAAGCTGTTCCGAGTAAGGTGGTTTTTTGTAGAGTCAAAATGCTCAAGTCTGGTAAATTTAGAATTTCTAAATAGCGGGGTAGCCCTTTGGGTATTGCTCCAAGGGCTCCAATTACAATCGGAACAACATATCATTTCTTTTTCCATAGTCGCTCAACTTCGATTTGCAAGTCCCGGTACTTTGTAATTTTTTCTTGCTGCTTATCTTCAATCCGTGCATCACCAGGTATTGCAATGTCAATGAACCATACTTTTTTCTTTTCAACTACCGTTATGTCAGGTGTGTTGTGGACCAAGTGCCTGTCAGTCTGAATCCTAAAGTCCCACAAGATCTTGAGTTTCTCATTCTCTAGAACTTTCTCAACCTGATGTTCCCAGTGGTTTTTGCTGTACTCAAATCCAAACTTCTGGCACAATTTCCAGTGAATGATCTTAGCAACACGGTCATGGCGTTGTAGGTAGTCGGTTTGTGAAATTTTGCTGCATCCACTGATCAGGTGGTCGACTGTCTCATCTTTCTCATTACAGAGGCGGCATTTGCTGTTGGTGGTAACATGTTGAATTTTTGCCTTCATGCAGTTTGTGGCTAGGGCTTGTTCTTGAGCTGCCAAAATAAAGCTTTCTGTTTCTTTTTTCAGTACTCCTGATCTTAACCAGTTCCAAGTTAGTTTCTGGTCACCTTTGCCTTCAATACTTTTCAAGTATTGGCCATGCAGAGCTTTGCTTTTCCAATTTTCAGCTCGCTGCTCAATTACTTCTTTCTTATATTCTGCTTTTGTTTTAGTTGTCTTTAAAAGGCCTCCTTTATTTACTTCCTTAATCATTGGTTCTTCACTTTTCTGGATGTAATCATTCAAGCTACATTTTTCTTCTTCCACAGTCTGCTTTACTTGTAAGAGTCCTCGGCCACCCTCTGCTCTTGGTAAATATAATCGGTCAACATCACTTTTAGGGTGCAAGGCATGATTCATTGTCATAAGCTTCCTTGTTTTTCTATCCAAATTGTCTAACTCCATCTGGGTCCAGTCAATTATTCCTGCAGGGTATCGAATCACAGGTATAGCCCAGGTATTTATGGCTTTTATGATGTTTCTTCCACTCAGTTTGGACATTAATATCTTACGAATTCGCCGAATGTACTTGGCTGAAGTTATTTCCTTGACTTTATTATGCATTAAGTCAGAGGCCTCTAAAATCCCCAAGTACTTGTAGCCTTCTTCTGATTTTACTGCCTTTATCGTTTCTTCATTCTCTAGTTCTATTCCATCCTCTTCTATGATCTTACCTGCTTTGGTTGCTATTGTTGCACATTTGTAAATTCCAAACTGCATACCAATGTCTTGGCTGAATTCTTTTGTGTGTTCAGTTAATAAATTCAGTTCAGCTTTTGTTTTACCAAACAGCTTTAAATCATCCATGTACATCAAGTGCGAGATTTTCAGTCCTTTCTTTGCAAGTTCGTATCCACAGCTCAGATTTTTCAAAATGAATGTCAGTGGTAGCATTGAGAGTATAAAAAGTAGGGGGGAAAGGGAATCGCCTTGGAAAATGCCTTGTTTAATTTCAACTTCACCTAGTTCTTCTTCATTAGCCATAAGTTTTGTTTTCCAGAGGTTCATTGAAGATTCCATGAATTTTTGTATGTTTCTGCTGATGCCAAAGATTTCCAGGCATTTCTTGATCCAGCTATGGGGAACTGAATCAAACGCTTTCTTATAGTCTATCCAAGCCATGAACAGGTTTGGTTCGTCTTTTCTTTGAGTTCTTTAGGATTAGCTTGTCAATCAGCAATTGACCCTTTGTTCCTCTTGAGTTTTTGCAGCATCCTTTCTGTTCTACAGGAAGGCAAGTTATTTCTTTCCAGGTATCCATAGATTTGGTTTGCAATGATACCAGTAAGAAGCTTGTATGTTGTTGGCAAACAGGTGATTGGCCTATAGTTTCCAGGGTCCTTTCCTTTTTCTTTATCTTTTTGGATCAAAAATGTTCTTCCAGTTGTCATCCATTCATCATTTTCAGGTGTTTTTAGGACCTGGTTCATCTGGGTTGCCAATCTTTTGTGCACACTTGTAAGTGCCTTTAACCAGAAGCCATGTAGCTCATCTGGCCCAGGTGCACTCCAGTTCTTCACTTTTCTTGACTGTCTTTGCACCATTGCTTTTGTTATTTTCATGTCTTCCATTTTATGCACTTTAATAGAGTCCTCAACCTGTTTGATCCATTTTGCATTTCTGTTATGCTTCTTGTTGTTTTCCCACAAATTCTTCCAGAATTTCAGAGCTTTCTCTTTATCAGGCTTTTCATTTGTTGTTATTCCTTCTCTATTTTCTAAGCTCTTATAAAACTGGTGCTGATTTGCTCTGAACTGTGAGTTTTCTTTGAACTGAGTTACTCGGTTTTCATACCTTTTAATCTTTTCGGCAATGGCAACAACCCTCTGCTTCAGCTCTTCAATTACTACCGCAATCTCCTTATTCCTCAGATCGTATCTTGCTTCCAGGCTGTTTTTGACCTGCTTGTTCTTTAACTGACTTTGCCTTAAGTTCTTCAAGTTGCTCAAATCTCCACGTAATTTTTTTATCTTCAATTCTAACCGAATTTTCCACTTAGGCTTCCCCTTCTTGCCTCTTTGGTTCTTTTGTATTTTCAACCCCAGTTCTTTGGTGGTTATGACGGCTGCTGCATACATCAGTTGTTAATAATAATAATTTATTATTATTATTATTATTATTATTATTATTATTATTATTTGAATTTATATTGCCGCCTATTCGCCCATGGCAACTCAATGCAGCTTACAGAATAAAAACCACATTTAAAACAATAAAAACTAACAAAAAGAATCAAATAAATTAATATAGTACAATATAACGAAATCACCACCTCCCACCCCCTGCCTCGGCAACAGACCTATACTATTTCTGACATATAGTTGTCCAGTCTTTTCTTAAAAGCCTCCACTAATGACACACTCACAACTTTTAAAGGCAATTTGTTTCAGTTAGGAATTTTCTCCTTAATTCTAGATTGCTTCTGTCTTTGATTAGTTTCCCTCCATTGTTTCTTATCTTGCCTTCACGTGCTTTAGTAAGTTGGACCTCTCTTTCTTGTGGCAGCCTTTCAAGAATTGGGAGACTGCTATCATGTCACTCCTGGTTCTTTTCACTAGACTAGAGATTCCCAGTTCCTGCAATTGTTCTTCGTATGTTATAGTTTCTAGACTCCTAATCATTGTTGCTCTTCTCTGAACTCTTTTTTTTTTTTTGTATTGGGGTGACCAAAACTGGATTCAGTATTCTGAGTGTGGTCTTATTAGGGCTTTATAAAGTGCCATTAGTAGTTCACATGATCTTGATTCTACCGTTCTGTTAATGCAACCTAGTATAAGCTTTTGGGTTGCCACCGCACATTATTAGCTCATGTTTAGATGGTTGCCCCCTAGGATTCCAAGATCCCTCTCGCAGTTACGATTATTGAGTCAGGTTTCACCTAGCCTGTAACTGTACTTCTGGTTTTTCTTGCTTAAGTGTAAGACCTAACTCTAACCCTTAAATTTCATTTTGTTGGGTAAGGACCAGTGAACATGTTTATTGAGATCCATCTTGATAGATTTGTTAATCCAATCTAATGCCTAATCTAATCTAATAATATCTAATGTCCCATCTTCTCATCATGCTTTGTCATATATGGAAGTAGGGAAGAAAAAAGAAAGAGACCCTGCAGTAGCCAGAGGTGATAGGAACATAATCTTCTCTAGAGAATAAAGTAGAATAAAGTAGCTGGATCAAATCAAATAGCAACTAAATACAATTTAATGGCAAATATATTCCATAAACTCACAACACCAGAAAACAGAGCAATAAATGTTCTACCCTGTTTCCCCAAAAAATAAGAATCCCCTGATAATAAGACCAATCAGGCTTTTGAGTGCATGGCAATAAGACCAAGCGCTTATTTCAGGTTTCAAAAAAATATAAGACAGGGTCTTATTTTCGGGGAAATACGGTAGCGATTGTTCCACACAATCTAGTATTGAGAGCAGACAGTCTGTTAGTGCGTTTAGTGCCATCTTAAGTATTATTAATCAACTACCTCATCAGACTTGTTTTCTCATGCTGACTAATAACAGTTTGTAACAATCTCCTAGCTGGAGAGAAACTATGCAAAAGATTTTGTATTGTTCATTTCAATGATTTTGCCCTTTAGTGTGTGGTTTCTTGCACTGTTTAAAAACGGTCGAAGTGAGTATCTAATAACTGAGTTCTCTCTTTTTCTCTTTCACTGAAGGCCATTGTGTGGTTGAGAAGAGTTTTTAACCAACAAGAACTAATGTGGGGAGGAGTATGGGTGCCTCTGTGTACTCCAGACATGATAAATAAATAAAAGAAATGAGCCAAAATGATGACATAATTGGCCCAATGAAAGAGGCTTTCATTTTTAATTTCATGTTTCCCCCCCATTCATAAAGACTATCACTGTTCTTTTTGTGGCCCATCAGTCTCATAACCTTCAGAGAAAAACAAACCATAACAAATATGATATTTTGCTCCTGCTAGCTTGAAGCTCCCATTAAAAGATTGTTGCCTTTGGAGTATCACACTGGAGGGTTCGGATGACCTTCATAAATCTGTTTATTTACAGCTTGGGAAAGAACAGTAATTCAAGAGAACAGATAATGGTCCAAAATCAGAATGAGTGCAAGCTTCCAAACCAAACCAGTTCAAAGCACAAACTATGTAAAGGCAAAAGCTGGCAATACTACACAAATGTGACAGCGCACAACGTGTTCATCTATGTCTTTTTTTCTTTCTCTCCCTCAATTTTCTAGCTCTAGCTAAATCAACTTGCCAATTTCTATTGTTTTCTCAATATGATTCCTATATTGAGAAGTTGATTCTTCCAACTATGTAGCTGTACATATCAGGTTTTCTATATGATAACAGCTAAAATATTCCATGCTTCTTATTGGAAATTAAGACCAATTTCTTCTGTAAGAAAGAATGTGTTAAATTTATATTTACCGACAAAGAAATAAAGGGAGACTAGTATAGGTCTATTTCAAGCTATTTAGCTCTTGTCAGCTAGCCTGAGTTCAAAACCCAGAAGGGTATGGCTAGCTAATATAAATTTAATACAAAAATAGCTTGTCACAAAAGCGACTTCCTGCAAAGGTTCCTTCATTGGGGCTGAAAGGCGAAAGCGGAAGCAGGATGCTCTCTCCCATATTTTGAATAGACTAGGTTGCCCTGATCAAAAACACTGTAAAAGAATGTCAAACTAAGTTATGGCAATATGTCTCAATGCTAAAATTAACTTCTTATATGAAAAAAAACAATGTGATACAGAATTTAATGTAGAAATTGTTTTTGGGATGATAATCTTAGGGAATGATTCATACCCTATCCAAAGTTTAGGGTTTCTCTAACATAATATTATAATATTCTATTTTTATTGTTTAATTGTAAAATGTCCTAGATTAGGTATAAATTATTGTAATGACTTACCTTAGTTCATAACATCATTTGAATTATATTAGATATAGTTGATTATTACTGCATAATAACCATTTTCATATTGTATTGTTTTAGTCTTGACATAAAACCTCATACTAATATAAAATATTCTAATATACAATGTATATTGATGTTATTTTTAAACTTTTAAAAACTAATCTTATGTTTTAAATCTTTTCATTTTCATTTTTTTTTTCAGCAGTGCTGAATTAACATAGTAATTTTAATCCTTGCCTCGCATATTGGAGAACGCCAGTCTAAAATCCAGCAGAAACATATTTTACTTATTATTTTTCTGTTCCTGAGCTAGCTGAATTTTTATGGGTTTTCTGGGTAAGTCCAGTTTAATAATTTTTCCAATCATTTGAAATACATCAGGTGATTGAAAAAATATTTATTAAATATTTATTCAATTTATCAAATATTTATTAAATCCAGTTCACCCATGGATTTATTTGGGAAAAAATGAAAGAAAAAACTAACTAGCACTGGAAAAAAAAGTAATTTAAAAATGCACTGAGGTTTCTGTGGGGTTACAAATCACCAGCCTTCTATATGCTAGGCAAATATCAGAACCATTATGCTATTTCCACACTGTTCATAAAAAGAGATATAGAAAAAAACTGAGTTAATAATAAGCATTGACTCGCATTTTGGCACTGAATGGAGGAATACAAAAGCTAGCATTCACCTGTTTCTGTCCTCCAGAAACAGTCACTTACTTGTCATAGTGAATGGATAACCAGATACTATCAATTAAGTCCTTGAATTGTATCATCCATAGCACATTCACTATTTCAGGCCCCAGGGACACAAGCAACTTCCAAAAGTTGCTTTCTTAACTTACAGGGGTTAAAAACAAGATACAATAATGCTTTTAAAATAACTTGCTGGGGGAGAAAATAGATTCAAAATACACAAGATTTAGTTAGTACAGGTTGTCCTCGACTTACAACAGTTCATTTAGTGACTGTTCGAAGTTACGGCACTGAAAAAAGTGACTTATGTCCATTTTTCACGCTTATGATAGTGGTGAAATGTAAATTTTGTTACTACCAGTTCTGTGGGCGTGGCTTGGTGGTGGTGGGGGGTAGTATGACTGAGTGGGCGTGGCCAACCTTTTTTTTTTTAAAAAAACTTTTAAAACCTTTTCGGCTGAAGAGGTTGTTTAAAAAATGCTTTTAAAGCCTCTGACAATCCCAGCTGACTTGCCTGATCGGCAGAGGCTTTGTTTTTACTTTTAAAAGCATTTTTTCTATAACCTCTTCGCCTGAAGAGGTTGTAGAAAAAATGCTTTTAAAAATAATATTAAAAAAGCCTCTGATGATTGCGTGGCTCAGCTGGGCAATCGGGGGGGCAGGGGCAGGAATTTTTGCTACCGGTTCTCCGAACCACCCCCCTCCATCGCTACTGGATCCGGTGATCCGGTCCAAACCGGGAGCATTTCACCCCTGACTTATGACCATTGTAGCATTTCCATAGTCATGGGATTTACAATTGTATGCTTGGGAACTGACTCACATTTATGACAGTTGCAGTGTCCCAGAGTCCTTTCGCAACCTTCTAACAAGCAAAGTTAATGGGGAAACTAGAATCACATAATAGCCATGTTACTAATTTAAGAATTACTGTGATTCACTTAACAAAAGCGGTGAAAAAAGTTGTAAAATGGGGCAAAACTCACCTAAAAATTTCTGGCTTAGCAACATACATTTTGGGCTCAATTATGGTCATAAGTTAAAGACTACCTGTACCAGTGATGGGTTGCCCCTGGTTCGGACCGGTTCTATAGATCCGGTAGTAAAACCGGAGGGAGGCTCTGCCCACCGACCCTGTTACATCCGGACAGCAAGCACGAGCGGCCAATAAAGCAGCCGATTGGTCCATGAGCAGACAGGCAGCTGGTGGGAAATTGGCAGCTCCTGATTGGCCCAGTTTCTGACAGCTGAGTATAAAAGAGCTGTCATTGCCTCAAGACGCTGCTCACTCTCCATGGTAGTTAGCAAACCAGAGTGAGTCACTGTTAGCTGTTATTTGTTAGCCAATAAACATTGTGAAGTGTTTATTCTGCCTCGCCTCCCTTTCTTAGCCTCTTGTTCCTCGAATAGAACAGACCCCAATGTCATCAGAACGCTTCTGCACATGCACAGAAGTTTCTGTGCATGCGCGGCCCCATTGCAAACTGGTAATAAAGGTAAGTAGAACCCACGCCTGACCTGTACATATATTGCCTCAGACCTGTCCTTATGGAAATGTTCTTTAAGGTCGCCCACAAAGAACAGTGGAGTCAGGAACATGTAGCTTTTGGCTGGGAGTATTACTGGTTTGAAGAAGTTTTAACACATCAAAAATGAAAGCAAAGAGAAAATGAAATGTGGTTATTACTCCATACTTAATCAAATTTGATGAGTGGGGGAACTTTTTGATGATAATATGTATTATTTCAATTACTTGAAAACACTATACTGATCCTCCTCAGTTTATGACAGCAATAGGGATCAGAATTGCAATTACTAAGCAACGCAGTTGTAAAATGCAACATCACATGATCACGCCGCTTAGCAATGGCAGTTTTGGGAATCTCAGTTGCATCATTAAGCAAACCTGAGGATCTTGCATGATCACGGTCCAATTTCCTCCTGGATTCGTCTTATGATAAGCTACCAGAGAATATTGGAAATTGGAATCACAAGGCAGTTTGGCCATTTAGGGAAGGGTCACAACTACAACTCATTCAGTATTATTTCTAAGATTCAACAGTCATTGAATGAGTGGTCATTAGATTATAAGAACCACCTATATTAGGGGCTATCACCACCATTGTATTTAATGGGTGCTACAGATTTCCAATTCAAAATCTTTCCATTTTTTCTTTATAGGATATTTCACAAAAGAAAGCTCATTCACCATTACCACCCAAAAAACACTCTTTATCCCTGAAGTATTTCTGAAGATAGAAGCATCTGGTGTGTTGCTTCTCCATGAAAATCAAAACACTATTAAAAATATTTTAAATCTTTTTTTCAAATATGTTTGATTAATCATTCCAGCTTAAATATGAAATAGTTCCAACTTAACGGAATATGCACTCTGCCCTTGCAATTTGAGATCTGTATTCACTCAGCTGCCAACTTCAAGGGACCAAAAGAAACCCCTTCCCATATACCTTAGACTTGTCCAGCAAAGTTGCAAATGGGCTTCACATGGGGGCATCTGCGTGAGAGCAAACACCTGGGATTAATTGCACTAAATAAATGAGCAATTAAGGGCATTACAGGAAGACTAAAACATCCCCAGACCTCTCTCTAACCCTCTTTGCCTATTTCCATGGCAACTGGCTACCCATCCAGATGTCTGTCAACCAAGCTATATGTATGGAAAGATTATTCTGATTTATAAAGAAACAAGAAGAAGAAATCTAAGGTTGTGTGAACAAAGCTTTATGCAGAAAGCCATATGTTTTTAAGTACAATTTCTTCATTTCTTGTGAAATAGCTAATAAGGCAAATATGGCATTGATAGTTTGTAAGTAGATGGATGGAGATTTTCACTCAGTTCACAGTGAAATAAAATATAACCCACCAGACCTTGAGCCAGCCAAAGTATACCAACCTAGCATTTTCTGCCCTGATGGCTAAACCCTATTTTTTCTCTACATTGAGGCCAGTAAGGAATACTGTTTGCATAGTTTTTATTTATTTATTCACCATATTTATATATATGGCGGCCTATCTCACAAGTAATTTTGGCTGGTATTCAACGAAGCTAAAGTCAAGATGCATAAACAAGTGTTAATATTATTATTAAAAGCTTTAAATTATAGAAGCCAAACATTTTTTAAAAAATATTACGCAAAGAACAGGTATTAATTACACTGGAGCCATTTGAATGTTTCACCAGTTCCCTAGAGTTCCCATACCTGACCACACAGATCTTGAGAAACGTCCAGAGAGTTAAAAGGGATGAAGCCAGCCTCACCTAAGGAGGAAGAATGATCCATAAATTGGGAAGTGCAGCAGAAAAGGCCTACCATCTAGGAATCACCAAGTGATTCCCCAACCAAAAAGACCCACAGTATGCAAACTCTGATGGATGTAATGGAATGTGATAGCTCAAGAGCACCAGGAGAAGTTGTGGCAGAAAAACACAGAAGAAAAGAAAGAGACAGTAAGGGAAGAACCAGTGCGGCGGGCACTATCTTCTAAAACTCATGCCTCCGCAATTCCATCATGCACTGAAAATAAAATCCTTAGAGGCAGGGGTAGTATTCACTTACCTTCACTATCGGTTCGCAAATGTGAGCGCAGGTGTCCACTTGCTTCACTCGGACATGCTACCTCCATGCATACGCAAGACCTTCTGCACATGCGCAAAAATCAAAAACAGGATGTGATGACATCTGGGTGGGTGGGCGGAGCTTCCTGCAGAAGCATCTACCGCTTTGCCCAAACCGGATAGAACCAGCTGAATAGCACCACTGGCCTTGTGGTTTTCTTGGTGATCATTTCTGGCCATTCTTTTCCTCTTCCTGCTTTCCTCCTCCTCCTCCTTCCCAGTTACAGCTAATCCTCATCTAACAACCACAATTGGGGCCAGAAATCCCATGGTAAATCATTTCAGTCACAACTAGAGTTGGACCCAATTTTATAACAATTTTACAGTATTTGTTAAGCAAATTATTGCAGTCATTAAGCAAATCCAGTTTCCCCAATGAACATTTGGATGCCAGTCATAAATGCAAGTCTGTTGCTAAGGACTCAAATACAATCACATGACTGCAGGGTTGGTAGGACAGTTGGAAGTCCAAGTACAGGTCATAAATTACTTTTTCTGTGGCTATTGTAGAATAACAGAATAACACTGTTAGAAAGTCTTCTAGTCCAAGCTCTTGCTCAAACAAATGAGTGTCCAAACTCTTCTTAAAATCCACAACTTCTGGAGAAAAGCCTTTAAAATTGTTTAATAACTTTGAACAGTTGTTAAAAGAAAGGCATAAGTTAAGGATTACCTGTAGGAAACAGCCACAGGGGGAAAAAAGTAGGCATGCTTTATTTCATATATATATATATATATATATATATATATATATATATATATATATATATATATATATATATATATATATATATATATATATATATACATACATACATACATACATACATACATACATACATACATACTTGTTTTCTGAGGTTTTCGCGGGTGTTTGTATGTAGGTCTTTGGTTATTCGGGTCTTCTCCTGCGTAAAATTGGAAGTATCTTGGTGACATTCGTCATCTTCAGGCTGGTGTTCTCGGTTTCGTGCTCCTGGAAGCACAAAGCCAAGAACACCAGCCTGAAGATGACGAATGAGACTTCGTCAAATCGTCGCCAAGATACTTCCAATTTTACGCGGGAGAAGACCCGAATAACCAAAGACCTACATACATATATACATATATACATATATACATACAGAGAGAGAGAGAGAGAGAGAGAG